>JAODUD010000046.1:12762160-12773747 GCA_026784285.1 Stomatorhinus walkeri | reverse complement strand
ATAGACTGGAATCAGTGGCCCTAGCCGGCACAGCAGTCCAAGAGAGAGATAGACAGGAATCAGTGGCCATAGCCGACGCAGCAGTCCAAGAGAGAGATAGACTGGAATCAGTGGCCCTAGCCGACACAGCAGTCCAAGAGAGAGCGCCCGTGCAGAGAAACAGTAGATTAATGGTGTTTGTTATTCCCCGTGATGGCGGTGCTCCATCTCTTCGCTGCAGTCTGGTGAAAAAAGTTGGTATTAGTAGCTTCCTGAATTTCTCGGGAATCGAGATGATGATTACGAGTATAAATAGCCACAGACAAAGAGTACTCAACTCGTTGGTTGAAGCAAAATCTTGGTCTGGATTTTTTCTTTCTGGACCTGAAAGTTCCACCTCTGTGTAACGGCAACAGAGTATTTTGCAGCAGAAGCTGTGAAACTGATAATAAAATCATCACAGACTGCTGGTTAAAACATGACTGGCTACGTGATTATTAATGTTACCCAGCTGGCTGAAAAGAAAACGGTATTTTGGAACATTATTCAGCTTTTATTTTCCTCACTCTCTACCTCTCATCTATACCTTTCCCTTTCTTTGATTTCATTTCACCAATGTAGTGCAAATGAGTTGTTTAGCTAAACTATACATGGTGTTTTATTTATTGACGCATACTGTCAAATGATGTCATAGTGCTGTGGGATCATGACAGGCAGATCACACTACGAATTCAGGGACCACACTACTTGTGCATTTTGCACTACAACATCTAGTTTGTTTCACCATCTGTTTGTTCAAAGTTATGCTCTGAATAGCAAACCGGACCACTGGCCTGGTTACATCTGTTTGGATTAGTGAAACCACACAACGAAGCTGTGGAGGGGAGACAGCAAAGGGAGCCTCAAAGAGTGCATGAGAAAGCTTAGGGAAGACAAAGGGTACATCCCAAACCCTTATTTGCGCCACCCTCTCTCACTACCTTACCTTTTCTCCCAGATGTTGAAGTGTTGTCCCAATACCTACGGGAATGAGTAATCAAGGGCCAATTTTCGCTCAAATAACTCCTTCCCTTGAGGCATGTGGAAGTCAGCCAAAACACCCTTTGCATAAAAGCTTCTACTTCAAGGATGACTTTGTACATAGAGGTGGAGCATGGTAAGACATCGAGGGTGCAAGTGTGTCCCGATAGCTCTTTTTGTCTGCGCCATCTTCCTCGCTTACTCACTCGTGTTTTATATTTTAAAGTTCTATTTTATTTATTTTAAAATGCTAGGTATATGTCAATTACAGCATGTACTTAACCAAAAATAGCAACATTGGTGTCTTCCCTCTCACTGTCTTCCCTTATCCGCTAGTGAGTGTTCTATGTAGGGAACTTTATATAGTGAGAAAGTAAGTGAATGAGTGAGTGAGTGAGTGAGTGAGTGAGCTATCAAGAACACAATGGAATTTACGATTAATGTCCTTATTTTGTATCTTTTGTATCTTTGGGTGCAATGAAACACAGCATTCTTATAGATTTATTGAATATGGAATGCATTGATTTTCATTTAATAATGTTTGTATTTTGCCAAAAATCTCTTGTGTGTTGCATCTAGTTGTTCCTGGATACTCTTGTCAGTCCAAATTTCCAGCAAACACTGCATCTCTGCATTAGACCAAAGCAATCCCTTTGTTGCAATGTTTGTTAAATGCTTGTCGCTACCTGATCTGTACAGCCTACCCAATCTGTTCCTTCTGGGTCTAATTCATGTACATGTAATGTAATGTATATTCGCGCATGCATGCGCCAGTCGCATTATTGACGTCAGTAGCGCTGTACCAATTAATTTGAGTAGGCATATGCTTGTAAATAATATGTTGTTAAACTTGCAGTAAACTTGGAGTCAGGTTACTCTGGAGTCTGGCCAATGAAAAAACGTCCTCTATCAGACCGTATCTTCTCCCCCCCCCATCCCTCATCATTCCCATCTTCTACCAATCATCAAGAAGTTTCTAGTTCATGACATTCTTGACTCACATCTCAGTGGTAGTAAACAAGGTTAGCTATCTTCAGCTGTTTACAATTTCTAGCCAAGTAAACGTGCCACTAATTAAGTTTCCAGCAAGCTAGATGGCAGACCAACGCAGTCTGAAGTTTTGCCTGTACAATTACCACTGTCCTTGAGTATAATATTTACATAAAGAGTGAAGAAATGTTGGCATCATGTCTGTGTTCTGTGTTCAGGCACGGCACAGATTACATCCAAGAATCATGCGGCCCACCCATGAATTATGTGCCCCACCCTTAAGTCCACTTGTTGATTTCACATTGGCATGCACACCCACATCATGTTTTTGTGACTACACCTTTGGCGCCTGGTGGCCGGCTTCAGTACTGCAGTCACACTGCAGGGGGCATCGCTCTGATGAAAATCCCCTCCTTGTTTTCAGTGAAGAGAGTAATTAATCAGCCCCACGTATGGGGCTTCTGAAGTCAGACATCTGCAGCTTCCTGTCTCTACAGGGAGAACTGATGTGATTTGTTTTGAGAATTTCAGAAAGGCCTTTCAGATCTGCTGTCATCGTGGAGACACATACAGAACGGAATATTAAATCAGAATAAATATTAAAGACTAAAATGCTGGCGATTAAGCTTCATTTTCAATCAAACTATAGAATGAATTCAGGGCTGGCAGGGTGCATTCATTTGGCCGTCATTGTTACCTCATAGGCTGGGTTGGCGATGACCTTATGGCAGACAAAAACGAAATGTGAAATATCATCACCAATGGGAGCCTATTCACAGGAGAATGCCCCAATCATCCCCCAATCAGTTTAGGAGCCCAGGAAAGGGGTCTGGGGTTTGGGGAACCATTTTCATGAGCCGCGCAAACTGTAATGCAGGTGTATTACATCACAGGCAGTAAGTGGGCCACAGTAGCCTGAGTCGGGCTGTGGGGCAGTCCTCAGCTGTGTGCCAAGGCTTCACGGCTTTGGGTTCCAGTCCGAGATCATTCCAGACTGATCCGGGATTATGGGAGTAGGAACACGCTTGTGCGGCTTTCTCTCGCCTGGCTGAGCTCCGGAGTAAACGGCTCACCGGGAGAAACCTGGAAAGAGCTGAGCTGGCGGAATCCTCCCACCGCTTGGCTGGGCACATCCCATCCGTCTCTGTGCTCAGTTTGTGGGGGGGGGGGGTTTGCAAAGTACCTAAGTAATCAGCTGTTGTCTAAATGACGATTATCCTGCACCGGCGCAGCGTGGAGCGGGTGTTGCCGTCACCCTGTGCTTCCTGGGTTTGAATAAGGCTTTGTCCCTATGATGTACTGGTTTCCTCACACACAGATCCAAACCCTGCACCTCACACAGCCCACTAAAGCAGCAATGCTACTTTTGGCTAATAATTAAAAATTATACTGTAATATTAATTTGCTCAGCAGATGGTCATGTTCCATTCAGCTTCCGTTTCAATTTACCATTTATAATGCTGCATAATTTTAAATGAATATGTTTGTGTTGCGTGGCATGCCTGAGGGTGAAGCAGCACAAGCTCTCCTGGGACTGTGTTATGAAAGCAAAGCTCTTAGGTCCCGTCCTACTGGCCCGAAAGTGCCCTATAGGTGCGTACAGGAAATCAGCTTTTACTGGGAAGGCCTTGAAGAGTGATGGAGCTTAAGAAGAAGGCAGAGGCTTTGTTTGTTTTCCTGTAAGGTTTAGTCACAAAATAATACCGATTGGATATTGATCTACTGGTCTCAAAAGTACTTTTATATGTAAATCCCTCAGTTGAACTCATTCCACAGGTCAAGGACATTTAGTTCAGTCGTGCGTCTCAACGTCAGCCACCGAGATCAGTCCCATATGCCACCAACGACGGGACAGATTCACAGCGATGTCACCCTCCTGTGTGGGAGTTGCCGCAGTCAGATGGACGAGGACCGTGCGACACCTTGTGGATGGGAGATGAAACAGATGTTTTGTTGGCGAGTCGTTTTCACTCTTTTGGGTCTCTAGCAAGATTTAAATGAGATAAAACAAAGAATAACTACGAATGACAAAGAGTGATGTACTTTCTGAATCAGTTGTGTGTCCCTTTGGGAGGAAAATACTTGATACAATGTATGCCAAAAGCAGGTAAACAGTTTTTATTTTACAAAGCAAAATGTTTACTTAACAAAGTTATTTTTAAAAAAATGTGGATGTGTCAGCGTTGACGGAGGACATTTCGAACACTGAAGAGACTTAACATGACCCAATCAGTAGCGTAAAATAAAACTGTATTCCTACTTTTAAAAATAAAAACTGGTGTGTTGTTGAGAGTTTAGTGGGGACAAGAAGCTAAAGATATTAACCATAGTACCAACATAGTAAAAAACAATATTTATATAACCAAATTCCTGAAAGGGGCCCCTCTATACACTCTATAAAGCAGAACTGAGGTTTCCTGAAATTCCTCTAGCAGTCACTTCCCAGAAATCGCTTCTACATATCCTGTGAGTGTTGATGTTAAGCACAATTTTCGTTTGTTGGTTTAGAACAGGTATGTCAAACTGCAGTCCTGGGGGGCCGGAACCCTGCACATTTTTGGGTTTCCCCTCATTTAACTCATCAGATTTAGCTCCTTGTGCTAATTACCACACAGCTCTTGAGCGGAATGTGGTTGAAAAGGGAAAGAACTAAGCTACACAGGGCTCCGGCCCCCCAGGACTGGAGTTTGACACTACTGGTTTAGAACAAGGATGGGCAATCTTATCCAGAAAGTGTGTTTGCAGGTTTTTGCATTTGGTATTTTACTAATTAGAGGACTGATTGGCTGAAGAGTCCTCACATCTGAGTTTGAACAGATAACTTAATGGTTGTCCCAAAAACTTGCATACACACTGGCCCTATGTGGATAAGATTGTCCAGCTCTGGTTTAGAAGGAAGTAATGAACGATGAGAGATTACAAGGTGGAAAGTACCTGGCAAGGGACGCGTGCTGCTCACCAGCCGTCAACACAAGAAACGAGATGGAGAAACAGTAGATTTCCCGGCTGGAGAATAGTAGGTAGAGGATTTTTAAAATACAGATGTGCCCTATCTTCTCGGTCCCTTATCTGAATCATTTTATTCTGTGCTGCCAGGCTTGATTTAAGGAGACAATTAACCACTTCCTGTGGTCAGGCAGCCCCCGAGGCTTAACGAGCGCCTTTAATGAGCACAACTTAATTATGAGCCGTTTCTGACGCTTTAACAATGCAGCTCAGCCATGTCTTAATAATAAATGGACTTAGGAAATTTGCCAGTTTCAGTCATTCTGCATTCTGCACTCCTCGGCTGCCCTTTTATACATTCCTCAATGTACAGGCCAGGATTTCACCACCTCATCTCCTTCACTTGGTGTTGGCTTATGGAAGCAAACCAGTCGTTTTCAGTGACATCACCAAGACAGCATTGGGAGAGGTGTCCCTTCTCACCTCCCCAAGGTTATGGGCAGTGATGTAAGCATCTTATAATGCACCACAGTGCGAGATGTTTTGGAGGGGGCTTACATGGTGAATGTTTTAAAAGGTTTTATATAAAGCCATAATCAAAACAAATTGATCAGCAAAGCTTCTGACCCCTAGTGGCTAAATGTTACAGTGGTGTACCATGTATCTTTGTGAAATCTCCTTAAGGTATATGATATGAACTTCTATAGCCGTGTCATAAGAAAAAGAAAAATGAATTATTGGACAATCTGAGCAAGGCAGATTCACCAGCCAGTTAATGCGTTTCTGCTGGTTAATATTTCAATGTAATATGCTTCGGTAATTTAACCTAGTGGATCGATAGCCTCCTGATCTTCCCTGCAAAGGGGTCTGACACCTCTCTGTGGGCCCCTGTGCCTGCGGACTCTACCGTGGCTGCACCAGCTGCACTGCCTGTATTTCCTCCGGTGGTTATAGGGTTAAATACAGCACACATTCCCCCCAGCTTTGTGATATTGCTTTTACCTCCCACGGCAGTGTCGGCTGGGGGGGTTGCCCGAACCAGAGCCTGTCAGAAATTATGTTTTACTGATGCTCCTCTTAGACAAGACATGACACATCAGTGTTCTTACAGTATCATTATATCGCCCTCATGTTCGTTATCAATTACTAGGCTGCCACGGTGATTCGGTTGTTGGCACTGCAACCTCTAAGGTTGCGGGTTTGATTTTCCGTCCCCTGTTCACACTGGTTTCCTTCACGTCCATCTTCCTCCTTGGACGTGGATTGACATCCCCGTGTGAGCCATGGGGGGCCTGGTCCTTCCCCCGGGGTGATCCCTGCCTGCTGAGATATCCAGACCTACAGTGGCATCCGCATGGGATAAACATGGTGTCACGAGTGGAAGAAGGATAGACAATCCAGGAAGGGACTATAAGACAAATGGAAAACTTTATTACGAACAGACTATACAAGAAACAAAAGGTCAAAACAGAGGCAAGAAGGGCAGATGAAAAGTAAGAAACACTAAAGCGGAACCCAAGCGAACCACAAACAGAAACCAACACAGCACTCACATGTACAATGACCAACAAAGGAACAAAGCAGGGGTAGGCACATATATACTCTGCTAACAAAGACTATACGAGGGACAGGTGTGAACAATGAACCAAACACCCACACATTAGAACTGGCAATCGGGAAGGAACTGAGATGGCTAGCGACATCTGCTGGCGAAACGGGGAAATTGCAGTCATGGTAGGGACAGATCCTGACACACGGAAAATGGGTAGATGGTATTTATTCAAAGGATCTTACACGTACAGTTTTGCACTATTTTTCCGTGTAAAGCTTGATACTTCAATGCAGCAATTGTACAAGTTAATTAATCAGCTCAAAGGTAACAAAAACCAGCCCTCAGGCATAACATGACCTCTAACTTGCATAGTATTTCTGACAAAAGGAAAATAAGCTTTTTAAATGTGATATATAAAGGCATATTTATATATGACCGGCCAGTGATCATTTAGAACCTAAGAAACTATTAAATATACCTTATTCTAGTCCTCCAGGACCAACTCTGTTGGCATCCTTATTAAAAGTGGTGGTGTTGGGGGGGGTGGGTTGGTTTGACCAGCTATTGCCTGGTGAATTTCAGCATATCAAAGGTGTCTACCCCTAAGAACAAAAGCAGAACTGAGCTTTAATCCCCCTGCCTCCCTAAACAGAATCTTGTTCAAATTCTTTTAGTTTTCTGATAACAGCAGGGCAGATTACAGCAGAACATAAGTCTTTCTCTGCAACAGAATGAATAATGTTTAGTGGGAACAAGCCGTACTTTGCTGAACATCGACTGGAAACATGTTTCATCGGGGCAGGTTGATATTGGTTGCTGGCTCGTTTTCTCCAATCTTTTGGCAGTCCTAACATCCCAAAAAGACGAACAAAAAAATTACTATCAGAATGTTACAGCTCTTTGTTCCAGTGAACACTGCCATACTTTCACCATAGACAGCCAGACGGCAATGACTTTTAAATAAATGAAGTGTGAGAATAATGCCTGTAGGTACACAGTTATGGACCAGGAGGAGACAGACCCGATGTGATGGATGAAAACCTGAACAGTGCTGGTCTGTGAGGGGTCCCAGTGTAGAGGTCTTTAGCAAGTGCATAGATTTGGGTATTGACCCTTATAATTAGCCAATTGTGTGTTTTGAATCGGTGAGTGACAGGAGAGAGGGGCTCTCCATGGGCCAATCAGCTTTCAGTTGGACCCTATGGCCCCGCATATACCCTTGTCAAGAAAATAGCACAATAATAACTGAATATCCATGAAACTAAATGTAAAAACATGAAAGTTCTAATGTAACACAACATTAACAGAAATCTCAGTAGCCGCCCTTTTCCGACACTTCACAAGAGACTAAATAACATTTACACAGATAATTCCATATTGGTTTTTTTCAATATTAACCATAGTGTGTAAGTATTAAAAAAGAAGGTTAGGTTTTGTATATAAGTATTAAGGCTGTCAGTTGTTGCATGTAAGTATGCTGATGCTGAAATTAACAGGTTTTGTTATTGTTCACAATAATTTAAGCAGTACAGATTATTGCAATGCAATGGTAAACCAGTTCTTTCTGGGCTGGGCGGGGGCGGGGGCGGGGGGGCAGCATGGAGCATATTTGGGGAAAGATTTGCAATTGTAATATTATTGTATTAGTCTCCCTGTGTGCTGGTTCCTGAGTCTACAGAAAAGCAGGGAATGTGATATATTTGGGGGGGGGGGGGGTTATTAGTGAATGGAATGTGCGTGGAGACATGTGACCAGGGTTTGTGTGCTGATTACTCTCTTATTTCCTTAAAGGGGTATAAATTGGTTCACCCCCCCCCCCCAAACCGGCCAGTCCTGTACCCTCCTGCTGAAGACTGGATGTTCCTCTTCTCTCTAACTCATCTGTGGGGCAACTTTTTATTTTTGCTGTCATAGCCATTATCTACTCATCTATTTTCCCTGAAATGGACACCAATTTCCCACAAAGATCACATTCCCTGATGAATCAAAGGGGTCAGTCACTGTATGACTGAATTATTCTAGTAACTAAGGTGGGTGATACTAGTGAAATCCAACCTGGCAAAGCTTCATGAACCATCTGCTGCATTTTCTGACACTAATAGATGATGCTCTCTGTTTGAGAAATGGCTCAATGCATGCCCCAAGCAAACCAAGAGCGCCATCTAGTGGGGTCAAAAAATGCAGGAAATGGTTCCTGAACCTTCATTTGCCCGTCACTAGGTGATACTAGTGGTCGATATTACTGGAGGTGGTTCTAGCTGTCAAAAACTGGCCCCTTTCTGAGACTGTCATACGCTGCAGTGTCTAGAGTTCGCAGAATAATAGTGTGAAGGACAAAGAAAAAGTATCCAGTGAATGGCATTTCTGTGGCTAAAAGCAATGTTCTAATTGAAGAAGTCAGAGGAGAATGACGAAGGAAACAGGCCAAGTCCAAAAACAGGGATTCTGAATAAAGCTGAATAGCTTCCCTAATCTGCCCCTGAAGTGGTTCTGGAAAGTGCTGGTCCTCTATCCAGCCACCCCCTGCTTGTCCCCAGCAGTTCCCTTGGGCGGGGCTGCTAATTGTTCTCTGACCCATGAGTTGCCTTGCCTTGTTTTCCCCCTAATAAACTCCCCTATGAAAGGTTGCACTTGCTCCCAGCCTGCATTCAGGTTGTCCTTCTCCTGCTGTGTCGTGACCAGCAAAGTGGGCCCTACCCTGTAATAGCTAGGTTTGCTTAGCAAGTGGAAGCAGCACTGCTTCTCCTTCTCAGTGCGGGTGTATCTGGTGGACTTGTACGATAAGCTAAACTGTACCGAAGGAGAACTTGTGGACTCTCAATTTCCAGTCTCACCATTGACCTTTTTCCTCTAAATACTAGGCAGAAACCCTGTACTTCTGCTATACCCTTTCAGTTAATAAAGGTTAAATTTTAGTCTGGAAATTTGATTTTTTGATCGTTCATGTTTGGGGTCCTTAAAAAGGTGTAATGCTTGATGCAGACTGATTTTCATCTCGTTTTTTGTATCTTCCAGTCACAGAAGTGGAAAAGATTTATATTTAGCCCAGACGGCTGAACCTCATTATGAAATGTTGGCAGGGTATTGCGAGAGGCCGCATCCTGGCCTCAGAACCACAGTCATGAATGGGTTTGAGCAAAACAACTGAGGAATTCATTTAACCTATAAGCCTTGTCACTCCATGCATGCAGTGAAGTTAGCAAGTGTATATACTTTGACTCATTTGGTTTCATTATCTTTTTATTACCAAAAGTAGTTTAGGTATTAACAGTAATTAAAAAAAATATTATTGCTATTCTGCTTGTGAGCCAACAGTATGGCTGTTATTAAATAATATGCAGATACACTCACTGTGAGAATCTGTGCTTGACATTCAGGACTGGGAAAGTAAAAAAAAAAATATATATATATATATATATATATTGTTATGATCCGTCCGTCTGAGCCTCGTGTGTGCCACGCCCCCCTCGGTACCCCGTGTTCAATACCGATGGAAATCACCTGTTGTCAATCGTGCTCATCTGTTTCAGTCTGTGTCTTAGTCAGTCCTGTCAGATCTGTCATTGTGGTGTCTCGTGGCGTTTACCCTGCTGTGTTCCACAATAAACCCGTATACTTTGGATTTACCCACTTTCGTCGTCTTGACTGCCTCACGCCTCCGACACCCTGTACCGCATCACCCAGCGTCGTGACAGAATGACGGATCTGCACAAAGACGGCAGCCTGCAGCAAGCCGGTGCTAGTCGGCTGGGCTTGCTGCAACAGGTAACTCACCTGCTCCATGAGCCCGAGGTCATCAAGGACCCCGTCGCCTACAAGATGGCCAGAAGAACGGAACTGCTTCTGTTCCGAGAATCGCCGTTCGGAGAGGCATATCATCTCCGAACGGTGAGTGAGGAGCTGCAGAGGCTGCGACAGCGGCTTACCCGGGGGAGAACCCAGTGAGCCCCGCTGCGCGAGCAACCGGGGGCTTGTGCGCCTCTTCCCATGCAAGCCGGAGAAAAGAAGAGGCGTAAAGGGAGAAAGTCGGAGGAGGATGGTCCTCTGGCTATCCGCGTCGGAAGGGTGCTTTTGGGTCTGGCGCGGCTCCCCGCAGAGGTGGAGGAGGAGCTCCCCCCGCTTTTGAGTGTGCCCACGACAGCGCGGGGGTCCGCTCCGTCGGCATTGTCGGCTGCAAAGCCTGTCTGCTCGCCTGCTTCGGCTGCGAAGCCTGTCTGCTCACCTGCTTCGGCTGCGAAGCCCTCCTGCCCGTCTGTTCCGGCTGCTAAGCCCTCCTGCCCGTCTGTTCCGGCTGCAAAGCCCTCCTGCCTGTCGGCGTCGGCTGCCCAGCCCTCCTGCGTTCCCGCCAAGCCTACGCACTCTTGTGCTCCGGCCGAGTCGCCCGCCTGGCGGAAGGGTGAGGCCATTCCTCCCTGCTCACCTGCTGAGTCACCCGCCAGTGTTCCGGCCGAGTCGCCCTCCAGGCGGAAGGGTGAGGCCATATCTCCCTGCTCACTTGGTGAGTCGCCCGCCTGTACTCCCGCTGAGCCGACGCCCACCTGCACTCCGGACAAGTCGCCCTCCAGGCAGAAGGGTGAGGCCACGCTTCCCCACTCGGCTGCTGAGTTGCCCGCCTGCTCCCCTGCGGAGCCAACGCCCGCCTGCTCCCCTGCCACGGCCGCATCGCCAGCAGCCACGCATGCTGCCACGGCCGCACCGCCGGCAGCCACGCACGCTGCCACGGCCGCATTGCCCGCTGCCCCGGCCCTCGAGACTCCTGCCCCTGTAATTATGGCCCCTGTGAATCTTGCCCCTGTGACTATTGCCCCTGTGACTCTTGCCCCCGACACTCTTGCCCCAGTGACTCCTGCCCCTGTGACTCAGACCCAGATCCCTGAGGAGGTCCTGGAAAGTGGCTCCTTTGCCCCCTCCTCATTGGAGGAGGAGTTGGAGTGGGACCCCTTGGGGATATTCCTGCTGGAGCCACCCCAACCAAGACCCAGACCACGCCGTAGGCTACCTTGCCTGCCAGTGTCCCGTAACGGGCGAGGGCACAGATGTAGTGTCTGGGTGCCCCCCCCCCACCCCCCAGGGTGGCCCACGGGTTGCCCGGCGGGGGGG
>JAODUD010000046.1:12748569-12762060 GCA_026784285.1 Stomatorhinus walkeri | reverse complement strand
GTTGTAAACAATACAGGGAGGGTTTAAAAACGTCCAAATACACGTTAAATGATTAAATAAATATGGCGTCCCTACTTTGCGGAAATTCAGTTATCGCGGTCGGCCTTGGAATCCATCTCCCGCGATAAGTGAGGGATTACTGTATATATATATATTCACCCTCAGAGGAACGCAACAGCCCGTTCATTTTAAATCAAGCCATTTAGCAATCTTTCCCTACCCAGTTCTTGGGGAGTACCAGATAGTCCATGTTTCACTTGCTATGGGAGCTGGGAAGGGGCAACAGTGTGGACTATCTGGCAGGGTAGGCTGTGGGATCATTTACCTGAACCCCAAGGATTGAGTTGAGGAGCTCTGACATAGAGTATTTGCATTTTTTGCATTTTTTGTTCTGCAGAATGTTTCGTTCTGGACCAGCAAAAAGCATTTTGTTTGCACATTGAAGCCAAAATGAGCTTCATTAAGTGTTGTATGCGTTTGTCCTTATTTTCTTTGCATCTTTTCTTTTTTAAGCATTTTGACTCATTGTTTTCTCCAGTCTTCCTGTTTGCTACAATCTTTAACCACCAATTTATCATTTTTACTGTTGTCCAACGAGGCAGTCAATATTTCCACAAGGAATCCCAGTTTTTTTTAGTACATTTCTTTGATGCTGCGTAAAGCGCTGCTTGATAGCGATGCAATGTTGCCACCTAGTGGCCGTTTTTAATTCCACTTGGACGCCATCGAGTAGGAGGATCTATGCAAGTTAACCTAACCTTAAACACGTGCTTAATTGTTGGATCTGTCCACACTGTATGGATTAGTTTACAGATATTTGCGGCTACAGAAGATCAGACTCTGTTCAGCATGAACAAAGATTTACGAACTCTGAGAGAATAGTTTAGTGATTGACTGGTAATTTATCCAACCAAAAGATAGCTACAGAAGATGCGTACACTCCTAAATTTACTAAACTGTTCACAATGGCCGGTCATGAGATCCCTACATAGTCTGCACCTATCGGACTCGGTTATTTCATTTCTGCACTGAAAAGATCACGCTAACAACGCTAACAAAGCTCTTATTCTTCATTGTTTTGCATTTATGTTTACTTTATTTTGTTTTATTTGGATATGTAACATATTATTGGCGAATTTCCATGTCAAAACTTTATCTAAAGACATCAGCTACACTACTGAGAAACCCAGTCAGTAATCTTTGCCTAGTGAAATGTTTCTGATTAATTTGTTCCCCAGATACAGGGTTCACTGTAACATGGGCTGTCAGCACCAAGCTAACAGCAAACGGCAGTGCTGGGCATTGCCATGTGGTGACACCAATTGCACAGAGCTGCTGGTTAATAAAGCTTTCCAGTCGGAGTCTGTTCCAGTGCTTCAGCCTTTACTTAAAAGTGACACAGATCACATGAGGATATTGGCGCTCATTCTCATGCGGGGAACCTAAAGCACCCAGGCTTAATTTGCAGTGTCTTACATCTTCTGTACCCATTTGTCCTATTCAGGGTCACAGGGGATCCAGAACCTATCCCTGAAACTACGGCAACAAGGCAGAGAATAACCCAGGAAGGGGCACCACCCCACCGCAGAGCACGCTCACACACCATTCACAGTTTAGTAATTCCTGTTCAACTCAGCATGTTTTGGACTGTGGGAAGAAACTGGAGAAAATGACAGGGGGAGAGTATGCAAACTGCACACATGGAGAGCTAAGATGGGGACTTGATCCCATGTCCCAGAGGAAGGAGGCAGCAGCGCTAACTGCTGCACTATGCCACCACCCTCATTTGGAGTCCACCATATCAATCCATGTGTACATTATTTATCCCTGCGCATTGACTGAAATAGACTCTGAGTGGTCATTTACTGATCATCAAGGGACATACATGCAGAGTGTTTCCAGTAGAAAATGCCAGAATAAAACTCCAGGCATTAGTATAAGTTAACTTCAAGGTTCAAGGTTGTTTGTTCTCATGTGCACATGGTACAATAAAATTTTTACTTGTGTACTTCCTGCAGCCCATAGTACCAAATTATCAAAGGCAATGAATACAAGATTAAAAATACATCAAGCTAAATGTAATATGTAGGGATCCATCTGGAGATGAAGAGTAAAGTGAACCTTCAGGATGAGATATCTAAGTGTCATTCATAGCTTTTTGGAATGCAAAACCACAAAAGCCCACCCATAATAATAACCAAAAAATGAACCGGCGCACACCAGCGAAGACCACGTTCTCTTCTTTCTACAGTCCTAAAAACCAAATAAAAAAGAAAAAAAAAATTTGTCTTTGGCCGGTTACTGTAAAATGAAAATAATAATTTCCTCTCGATTAAGAGGAAGTAAATAAAAGGTACTCCGTCGTGCTTCTGAACTATTCTAATTTGTTTTGTTTATACACTTATATGCACGTAATATTTCTGTAATTTATATATAATATGAAGTTAATGTGTAAAATAAATGTGTAAAATAAAGAAAAATAAATTATATCAAAATAAATAACATTTAAAACATTTTATAAATGTTATAACAATGCCGCAATATACCTACAGAAACAATCATGAAAAGTATTGCACTGGTATATGACCCATACCAAAACAAACCATGTGAATTTTAGATGATAATACAGGCAAATGTTACTAATAATGCTATTATATAATATGAAATCAATTGCCAATGTTCCCTTTTAAATAAATATTTACTGCTTATTGGTTGTAGTAATCGAGTGCGCACTGTCACTCATTCTAAGGCGAGGAGAGCATAGACGGTATTAATATTGTCCCTTGGCAGCTCCCGTAGTTCTCCGACATATTGGAGAGCAAATTCTGGAACGCAGGAAGACCATAGGATTAAAATTTATTTATCGTAAGAAAAATCACCAGAAAATATTGAATATCACAGAAACGATGGGTGAGTGACATCTCTTTTAACCCGGTATACCAAACTTCGTGTTATCTGCTGGAATGTCAGGTCAATGGAGTCGTGAGGGATTTATGGTGGTCAAATCCTAGTAGAATGATAAACCTTCGAGCGCTAACCAGCTAAGTCATGTTAGCTGGTAGTTAGCTTTCTTAATGTCGGGTTAATTTCAGGTACGGATTACGGTTTAGGTGTTTCCAAGCTAATTGGCGATTTTGTCATGAACAAGAACATTTTGACCGTACTTACAGGAGTAATCATGGTCACATTACAGCTGGTTTATATCAAGAAAAAGTAGCTTACTGGGCAAATAGCATAACTAGCAATATAATGTAATTTTTAAACCTCGATATATTCCTTCTGATGGAGATCACCTAGCTGTAAATAAAGATGGCATTTTGGCCGAAAACTTCTTTTATTGTTGTTTTGTTGACTGCTATGAAGCCAGTGGCCTTTTCTTAGCCGGTCAGCTAGCCATGTAGGTAATTACATTTGATCTGTTTTTTCCGCATTTTTTTTTCTCCATCTCGGTTTTTCATCATTTAGTTGGAAGATTTTTTGGGGGGCAGTTAGATGTATATTCATTCCACCGTGGGCAGCGTTCATAGCACGTAATAAGGCGCATAGTAAACCATGCGTTCAGTGCTTTTTAGGCGTTGTTTGGGTGGCAGTTAACGTGGAAGGGAGGGCGACCTGCTTACAAGCGTGAAGACTTTCTTCTCTGCGCTGGTTCTCGTGTGTTAGTCACACGTTTTACGAGAAGCGTTATGAGTAAATGAAATGAATCACGGTTAGACGCTGAAATGTTTGTTTGGTGGCTGCCTTTCTGTTACTGTCACAACGCTTCTTCTGGTTATCCCTCGTGGAAGTGAGAAATGTATCTCCGCACGACCCTCCTATATCTTACCTCTAGTCAGAAAAATAACTAAGTGCGTAACTCATTATTGGCAAGGTAAAATCTTCTTTATTAGACACAAATTAGCATGACAAAGTGCTCTGTATTTTTATATAAATGTATATACAGCAAGGCACCCCTTGTATAACTTTCGTCTGCTCGCATTTTAAGTTCGTTATATTAAATCAATCTCATGACCGTCCATTTCAATGAGTGATTAAATAAATTGATTTGAACGTGGCTTTGAATGTTTGACGGTGCGAGGTAAACGTCACTCTCATGATGTGCAGGGCCTGCTAAAAAACGTCGTGCAGTTTATAGTGTTGTGGAAGCCAGGAGAAGTGACCTAAGCGGTGAGCCGTGCTATTTGTGATTATGTAATCTGCTAATTGAGTGCGGAGGCGCGCCTCCATTTTCTGTCCGCCTGTGTGGTCACGTGACCCGCAGTGTCGCTGCAGCTGTCGGATTGACGCGCCGCTTATTTGGAAGATTCCCTTGACAGAGCTGAATGGAGTCCAGGTGTGCGCTCTGTTTGTAGCTAAACTCTACCTGCCTCCTGTGTGCATGCAGTTGAAAATATTGTGCCTTGAACGCAACGTGTTTGTTTGTGGCCAGGGTGTAGTAACTGCGGGTCTTTCAAGGAGCTTGCATCGGGGAGGAAGGCAGGGGCGCCCTTCGTCTTTCCAGGCCCCACTCAAACCGCAGCATAGAGGCCTATCAAAAATAGCCCCTCGACTATTTGCGCGGCTCATGTGATGGTGTGCTATAACCGGAGCGGTGGCTGGGGAGACGGACACAAGTGACCATTAACTCGTGGAGGCCTGTGGGTACCAGGTGGGGCGGTGATGAACAGGATGGACTCCCTTTAGCTGGCGACAGTAGTCGAAGCGGGTTCCGCAGAGGCTCCGCGTGTCGCGCAGGACATAATTTTGATGCCTAAGCAAAAAAAAAAAATATATATATAATATATCCAGCGCTATACATGAATGCGCTGGGCATTACTGAAAGAATCTGCTGAGCGTTTAATAGTAGTAATGCAACGGCATTGTTGCCTCTTGTCGTGTGCCTGACTGAAAAATTGCTTAATGTAGCAGCACAAATGATGCAGGGCTGTGCGCTTCTCACTTAAGAGCCTGCTGTTCTGCCATCTGGATACATCGCGCACACACGCGCGCACACACCCACACTAGAGCATCTAATCATAGGGGCAGCCGAGTGCGATTGTGAAGCAACCCGGCATTTGTTACGGGGGTGTTTGCGGCCACCATCCATCGGATGCAGGATAAATGAGTTATTATAGCTATATTGTTGCTTAGGTGACACATTTCCATCCTAATGTTGTGGACTTGCTGAGGCTTTGCTTTTTTGCAAGGGGTCCCTCTAAACAGCAGAACCGGCAAATACACGGCCGTTCCTGTTCCAGTTGCTAGTCTAGTTGTGGTTACGTGATGTTTCTGGTGATTCACGTTTTTAAGAACGTTTGAAAAGCCTTCTGGACGAGTGGGGAATCTGCTTTGACGATCTTTGATGTGTAAGCAGAAAGGAGGGGGTATTTCTGCGTGATGCATAGGACAGCACGGCTTGGGATGGCCTCCAGCCCCACCTGCCCCCACTTCCAGGATGACTCAGGACTGGCGCGCTCCACAAATGCTGAGGGTGGATGGTTTGTGCGTTCTGTGCCAGTGCCGCGATTAGCCCCCGAATAAGCGCGCTTGTGTCGTCCGCTGTCGCAGTCGCTGAGTGATGCGCTTGCAGACTGCGTACACACGCGTCTGCTCCGACTAGGCATAGCAATACGCACATTCAGGATAGTAGGTAGCCTGTTATGTTGTAGATATAGATCTGTGTTTTACTGCGTGTCTGCTCTTGCTTTCATCCTTGGACGTCATTAACTTGTGGGTAAAACACATTTGGGATTTTTAAAATATAAGAACGTGTGTCATGATTTTGCATATTTTCAGAACTTAATAATGAGATTTCCCTAATCATTTGTTTTATTTTCCAGACTGTTGTTTTAGAGAAACCAATGTCAGACAATCCCTGAAGCAGGGATTAAGGGTTTTACTCACGGACCCAATAGTGGCCTACCAGACCATCCAATCACAGGCCCTGCATCCTAATCTGCTGAGCCAAGTCTCCCGCTAACAGCCAAAGACATCAGCTACTTTTGTTTTAAAGAGCCTAATAGGTCTCATTAAAGGCAATGCTTACATGGCCAAACTGTACAGTACATTCAAGTGCTTTTAGGCAGGACAGCATGGTTTGTGTAAAGGAGTGAATTTAGCAGAAGGGAGGACGCAGTGGTGCATGTATGCCACCGGGGGCACCCTCACAGTCAGGCCCTATGGCAACAGCTCTGTTGTCGCATTGTCTGCTTGCACGGGGTCCAGTATTTTCCGTTTCAGTGGGAGATGACAGCAGTTGCGATCAGCGACCCTGACGACACCTTCCCCGGGTGAAATCAGTTCAGCTGTCAGAAATGAAGAAATTAGGCAACTTTTTTTTTTTTTTAATCCATCATGTGGTTTTTGTCATGGGATGGGAAACATGAGCCAGCCAGCACATTGCTGTATCTGTTCATGTAAAAATGCTCATTAAAATGTCCCCCTTTTTAAAAATGCTGCATTCTGGGATGTTCATTCATTGACAGGTTAGCTGCAGCTTTATGTTACGGATGCATTTGCGCATTACAGGAATGTGTGGGGGAAAACGGGATGCTAATTTTGTTGCCGTAGAGACCACAACAAGCCCCGCGAAGGACAATTACAGGATGAACCGGTACAAGAACAAAGCACTGAACCTTGATGAGATGCGTCGGCGGCGGGAGGAGGAGGGGATCCAGCTCCGGAAGCAGAAGCGGGAGCAGCAGGTAGGGGGCGCCCTGTGGCTCGCTTTCCCTGAGCCTGTTTGGGGAAATGGCGCATGCCTATGGTATTCATGGATATGCAAACGTTTTAAATATTTAATGTAATAAAATGGCTGCTTTCTTTCCTAAGCCTGGTATTGAATAACATAGAAATGGAAATGATTTAGGTTTGTCAATCGAATTTCAGTATCTCTGTCTTCGGTGGAATTAAGTTTAGAGAGTTGTAGATGGTGTTTGTGTGGTGACTGTCCGTGTAAACGTGGTAGCTCTTCAAGAGGAGGAATGTGGAGATACTGAATGAGGAGGATGGCATGCTGGACAGCCCCCTCATGGATCACTTCATCAGTTCCACAACCACAGGGGTGAGTCTCTCTCTGTCCCTCGCCCCATGGTTCAGTGTCTGTAAATGAGAAATCGGGACTGTGTCTCGCCTGTGAACAGGCCAAATGGAGACTAGAGATTTCTGAAAGAGAAGCAGCATGTGTAGGCTTTGCAGTTACGGCCGCCGCTGGGCAGCAAGTACTGTTTGATGCCAGACCTTGGAAATGGAGTAAGGGCGGACTAGTCTCTGTGCCCAGTGTGGGGTCTGAAACTTCTGCATGTTTCAGAAATGTTGAGCTCCGCCTGATATAAGCGGATGGTTATGAAAGCGCACCGTGGTCGTCAGACATGTTCGAGAAGGTTTGCATGTGCTTTCAGGAGGGGATCATCACAAGAGACATGGTAGAAATGCTTTTTTCAGAAGACCCTGAGCTCCAGCTGGCCACAACACAGAAGTTCAGAAAGCTCCTCTCCAAAGGTAGCTTTTTCTGACTTGGCTCTTAGTGCCGGTTCCCAGTGTTTGTGTGACGTCTGGATCTCAACTCGTATTCTTGGTGTGTCTTTTACTAGAGCCTAACCCACCCATCGACGAGGTCATCAACACACAGGGGGTTGTGGAGAGGTTTGTGGAGTTCCTGAAGAAGAGCACCAACTGCACATTACAGGTGGGGCAGTGTGACATGGGTATCCAGGATCTATGGTCACCCACAAAATTTTACAAGGAAAGTGAGAGCTGGTTTCTGTTTCTTCATCCTTCGCCAGTTCGAGGCTGCCTGGGCGTTGACCAACATTGCGTCGGGGACGTCCCAGCAGACGAAAATCGTGATTGAGGCAGGAGCCGTGCCTGTTTTCATTGAGCTACTGAACTCAGATTTCGAAGATGTGCAGGAACAGGTAGCCCATCCTGTCTTTTCTTGTGTGTGTCTTTAGCTGTTCTCTTTGGGTCTATCCACCTGCTAGCATCCCCAGTTAGTTCCATCTCTCCGTGGTTTGGGTTTTAAAGGCTAAGCGCATTCCTCGTTAGACGATTGCAAATCTGCATGCACTGACAATTAAATTGCATGATTCCCTTAAAACGCCGGACCGAAAGCAGATGTGGTTTTATTGCTGAGAGCACGGGCTGCAAGCGTGCAGAAAACAGGGTTGTCCTGTGACTGCCTTTCTATACCTGGCGCCCCCTGCAGGCTGTGTGGGCCCTAGGGAACATCGCGGGGGACAGCGCCGTGTGCAGGGACTACGTGCTGAACTGCAACATCCTCCCACCGCTGCTGACGTGAGTGCCTGCCCCCTAGGAGGAAAGGGGCGCCGATGGCCGTAATTAATGACACATATCCAGGAGAAGCAGAAGTCCCGCCCCCAGCCCCTCCCCCACACCCACCTTGAGTATAGTGATGGAGTATGTGGGGGCTGAAGTACAGTGAAGGAAAGCTGATAGGACAGCCATCATCGACCTGCTGATCTAGTACAGGGTTATGGTGGGAGACAGAAACCTATCAAGGAGAGCATGGCAGGATTTAGGAAAAGGATTTAGGGAAAATTCTGGACTGGGTGTCACTCTGTACCAGGGTGTACACACACACGCACACAATCATGCAGTTTAGAAATGCTGTTCTTATAATTCTGACTTTGGACTGCCAGAGGAAACTGGAGTACCTGATGGATACACACACACACACACACCCACGCATGGCTGAAATTCGATTACTGCCCTGGCAATGTGAGGTGACAGTGTTGCCTACAGAGCCACTGTGCTGCCCTGGGGGGCGGATAATTTATGTATAAAAATATAAATAAAACTTGAAAAAATGCCCCCCCCCCTTTGTTTCTTTTCCCCTTTTAAGGTTGCTGACAAAGTCCACCAGGCTGACTATGACCCGGAACGCTGTGTGGGCGCTGTCCAACCTGTGCAGGGGAAAGAACCCTCCGCCAGACTTCGAGAAGGTAGCTCACAGATGGACCAGCCGATGGGGCTGGGCAAGCAGGCTGCTCTCTGGGCAGCGGCCGAGCTCAGCGTGCAGGAATGAACCCAGCAAACCGGAATCTGTGTCTGACGTCACCCTTTGAACTCTGGGCACGCTGCTGATTTCTGAGCTGCGTCACCAGCTCTGGAACGGAGCACCAAAGATTACAGAGGGAGTTTAACGTAGTTTGCCATCAGTTCCTCTTTCTCTAAGAACTCACAATTCGTTCTGAACAATTTTCATCAAATGTGTGATTATAAGAACCGTGAGGTTTTAATGCAAGTAGCGTAGGGTGAGGACTTTCTGCCGGTCTGTTGCTGGTGTTCAGTTGTAATTCCGCCATTTATTCTCCGCAGGTTTCCCCCTGCTTGCCGGTCCTCTCCCGTCTCCTCTTCAGCAGCGATCCGGACCTGCTGGCGGACGCCTGCTGGGCCTTGTCCTACCTCTCGGATGGGCCCAATGAGAAAATCCAGGCGGTCATCGACTCGGGAGTCTGCCGGAGACTGGTGGAGCTGTTGATGTGAGTGTCGGCATGCCGGCCGCTGGGGTGGCGGGGGTCAGATGGCAGACATCGATGAACCGCGCCATCCTCTGTTTAGCCTCGTACGCAGATGTGGGGAAGCTGGAATGTCTGGTTTAACGTCAGACAAACCTGGGAGCTGAGCGCCAAACATTCTGATGTTAGGAACGATTACTGCTTCTGCTGCTGATCCTGCCCCCTCCACCCCCCCCCCCAGGCATACCGACTATAAGGTGGCTTCTCCTGCCCTCAGGGCTGTGGGCAACATCGTCACAGGAGACGACATCCAGACACAGGTTGGGACACATGGTTCATTTTGGCAGTGATCTAAAAAAAAAAATCTATCTCAACAATTTATAAATGGATGGATGAATACTTTATTAATCCTCATCGAAGCTGTCAGTTTAGAGTAGGTGAAAAACAGATTGAAATAGTCAGAAGATAGACAGTAGTAATAAACACTAACTCTGTGAAGAATATCGGGAAATGGTTACCTGGAATTCCATAGTAACAGCTCGGAAATAAAAATTACTGCACAGTGAACAAATGAGTGATGAGTGAATGTGTGAAGTGCTTCTGGTCTATTCAGACCAATGGTCGTTCAACCGCCAGCTGGGTGGTGTGTCGTAGTGTTTAATCACCAATGGTAAGAGCGACCTTGCATCACATTGCTTGGAGCTCAACTGCATGTTGCTGAAAAGCATCAGATCAAGGAGGAAGTGAAATTTGCCGTGACTTTGCTGAGCTGGTTTCATGGCCGGTTAAGAAACAGCAGGCGGCGCCACAACCACTGGGCCTGTCTTTGTGCAGGTGGTGCTGAACTGCTCCGCCCTGCCCTGTCTGCTGCACCTCCTGAGCAGCGCCAAGGAGTCCATCCGCAAGGAGGCCTGCTGGACCATCTCCAACATCACAGCAGGAAACCGGGCCCAGATTCAGGTACGCCATGTCTGGGGGCGGGAGGTTATGCTGACCTGAACCGTAATGAGCTGATAACAGCTTTACTGTCGATACTGAAATTTTATCTCAAGTTCCTCCCAGAGGAAAGCGCACCCTGCTGTGTCACCGCATCAGCTGTGAAACTCCACAGCCGCTTTGGCCAGCCGTATCCATTAAGAAACAATAGCACTGATTTCAGCTGTGTAGACAGCTTACCTTGTTTTATAGCAGTGGTTCTCAACCCTTGGGTTGTGAACCTACAGTTGATCCTGGAATCATTTCTTTGGGTCTTTGGTATTGCGTAGCAAAAAAAAAAAAAAATCTGAATTTTTGTAATGTCAGGTGTGGTTGGGAATGATGTGTGATGTCGTTAGTTTTGTTTACCACCAGCACCACACCGTTGCAACCCTGTTTTTGTGGAAACAGATTTAAAAACTGATTCGGTAGAACCCGGCTTCTGAACTCGTCATACGCTCAGTTGGCGCCAGTTTTGCGCATCGTTCACACATTGCTCTGAGTGTTGTGATCTCATTTTATAGTTTTTTTTGTGGCTTTTATAAGCTTTTTTGCCGATAAACATGGGTACAAAGAAAGCCAGTGCAGAGAAGGCGAAAAGGAAATCAGTAAGAACTACAAATGAACTTAGAAAGGAGAGCTGAAACTTTTGAAAGCAGCCGTATATGTGACTGATTTAGCTGCTCAATATAAACTGCCCAGAACAAGGAAGGAAGAGGCAATAAAAAGTGCTACTGTTGCTAAAGGGGTTACGAGTTTGACAAAAGAGGCCTCCAATTATAGATGAAGTAGAAAAATTAACTAATTTTATTAACCTTTAATGTTGTTTGTTACATAAATGATATTTAACTCTGAACTTATTTAATTGTAATATCAGTGTAATGTTTTTGTATAAAAAGGCAAGGTTAGGGGGGGTCGAAAATAGATTAATCTGTTTTCAATTATTTCTTATGGGGAAAAAAGTGTTCGTCAGATTCACATATAGTCACTTCTGGAACGAATTACCAACGAACACCAGGGTTCTACTGTAATTAAATTCCAACAACTTACGGTCGTAATTGGGGTTACTAAGGGGTGGAAAATTTCCAGAAACCTTCCAGAGACTTTCCATTCCATTGGAAATTTAGGAATTTTGGAAATATTCCCTGTCAAACTTTCCATAGGAATTAACAGGAATATATGGGAATTAATGGGAAAATTTCCAGAATTTTGCAAAGCAGTGATTTAATTACTGAGGAATAGTGTAGCTTGTGAGGCTACACCTGTGAGCTGCTGTTATATGTCCCCTTTTTATGAGTTTGATCCTTTGGAAGGAAGGTTCTTTGGTGGCCATGTTGGTTCGTTTGTTCATACCATGTATCTTTGGCGCTCCCGAAATCCCCAAGGAATCGAGGCGGCGGCTTTGGTGTTCCGGGCGCTCCTTGAGATTCTGCTGCTCCTGTCTCCCCAGACCGTTATTGATGCCAATATCTTCCCGGTGCTGATCGACATCCTGCAGAAGGCAGAGTTCCGCACAAGGAAGGAGGCGGCATGGGCGATCACCAATGCTACGTCGGGTGGCACACCAGAGCAGATCCGGTGAGTTGGGCACCTTGGAGATGTGGCTGTCAGCTCTTTGCCTTGGCCCCCTGAGCCTTCCACACTTACACACACACACACACACAATCCTCATATTCATGTCTTTGTGGGGACTCCACATGCATTTCTATGGGCATAATCCTAATCCCGGAAATGACAACCTTAAGCCCTACCAAGCCCTAACTTTCGTCATAAGTAACAAGACAAGATACAAGTCTTTTGGCATTTTCTGTTTTTGGTTTCAGTCAGATTTTTATATTGTAGGGACTGAAAAAATGGTCCCCGCCATGTCACAATAGCAGGTTTTCATCACATGGTCCCCACAATGAAACGTATACCTGGACCACACACAGATGTATACGTAGGCACACCTAAATTCTGCCATTTGGATGTTGGGATTCCAGCGCGGTGGGTTCTGCTGGTAGATCCATCTCCTCAGGTGACAGGTCATACAGTGAAGGAACTGAATTCGGGTCCCAGCAGTGGAGCCCTATTTGGAACTTGGAACTATTTGGCACTGAATATTTTTAAACTCGGAATTGTTTTAAATCTTACTATTACTTTAAGCTGAAGTAAACAAATGATGTAATGCGGTGCTATGCTGTCTCCCAGACTGCATGTGGCTCTGCCGGGGCTTTTCCCTGCTGTCCTCCCACGGTCCTTGAAAATCATTATGGTCTAGGAGGACAAGGGTACTTGCCAACTGCAGGCACCCCCCTTCCCCCCCGTTTACTATTGGCTCTCTATCCTCAAGCCTTAAACCAGCTGGGACAGACCTTGGTTAAATTTAATTGTATGCCATCTGGACTCCAGTTGGTTAAGCCATCTTTTATCAAAATAGTCCTTTTTTTAATCATTGCCCATAATTTGACAGATGACTGTCTGTGTTGCTAATATCGAGCCTGTCTGCCAATACGGCCAAATTGGTGCTTTTTGTATGTCAGCGGTGCCTTAAATATCATCCATGTGACTTTTTTTCCTTGTTTACATTCATGCAATCGGCCGGTTAGTCGGTGACATCTCTTCTAGGTACTGGAAAATGAGCTCTGTGGTCAGCTGCGGGGTTATTTTAATCGGCCGTTCACTTTCGTTTACGATGTGCCGTTTACCTCGTAGGTACTTGGTAAACCTGGGCTGTATCAAACCGTTGTGTGACCTCCTGACCGTCATGGATTCCAAGATCGTGCAGGTAGCCCTGAACGGACTGGAGAACATCCTGCGCCTGGGAGAGCAGGAGGCCAAGCAGAGCGGCAGCGGGATAAACCCGTACTGCAGCCTAATCGAGGAGGCTTACGGTACATATCCTGAAGGGGCCTCTCTTAGGGGGGATTACGATGCACGGTTTTACAGCCTGACGGGGCCTCTTCCAGGGGGAGGCACTGTACACAATGTTACAGCCTGAAGGGGCCTCTTCCAGGGGGAGGCACTGTACACAATGTTACAGCCTGAAGGGGCCTCTTCCAGGGGGAGGCACTGTACA
>JAODUD010000046.1:12719099-12747470 GCA_026784285.1 Stomatorhinus walkeri | reverse complement strand
CAGGGTGAGGTGTGTGGGCAGGTACTGGGGAGTGAGGGTCCTTGGGAGGAGCCTATTATAGATATTCTGTGGGGAAAAGCTAAAGATTTCCAAAAGCGCATACATAGGTTAGTGGGCTGAGGTTGTATGACTAGTGATTATATAACGTTCGTTGTGTGCCGTGTTATTACTACCATACAAAGTTAAGCTATGACATACGTTTATAGTTAACTAGAAGTACATCACTGAGGGGAGCCTGCTCCTTCTGCTACAGGAAGTTGCCGGACTGAGCTTACCGTTCGTTTTCTTACATATATATTTATATATATGCAGATGTAAATAACTGAACTAATCTGAAGTCTTAATTAGGCTCTGTACTGCGTTTCTTTTTTTTTTCCCCCCTCTAGCCGGATGCTAAAAAAAAACGCAGAAATCTCTAGCCTGTAGTTTGGGCTGAGACACCCCTCAGTTTGTGCACTTCGCTCTCGCATGGTGTTGTATAATATTTCCAGCTGTCATGTGACCTCCCTTGCCAAATGCCTGGAGGCGAAGTCGAGGCGCCCATCTCAGCCACGTGGACGGGAGAGAAACGTCTTTTTTTTTTCTCTCTCTCGCTCTCTCTCTCTCTTCCTTGCATTTGTGCATCTGCAAACAAAGATGTGAAGCGAACAAGGGTTAGGAGGGTTTTCGGAAAAGATGTGGCGCTGGGGAGGGTCGTCTCCCACATGAGGCGACATGGAGGTGCTACAACCTAATGGCCACGCGTGTTGCTAGCTAGTACGCGAAAGGTCTCTCGGCTTTTGGGCTGGGATGCCATGCGTGGCAAACGGCTGAAGTTAGATGAGAGGACATCTGTCAAGTTAATGGTGAGAAAGGCGTGTGCCAGTGGCGCTGTTCAGTCTTACGGTGATCGATACGGGGAATAAAATGGAGTGGCAATGCCGGGCAAACTTAAGCAGCGGCTTCGTAGCGCATGCGACGTTCTTTTCAGGGTGGAGGATATTTCTATGAATCCTGGGCCGTGTTTCTGTAGAGCCGTTTGTCAGCACCTGCTGTTTAATGGGATATTTCACGTTCAAGTCTCAACTCTGATCTGAAGCAGCTTGACTTTTTTTTATTTTTTTTTATTTTTGTTCTTTTTCCGCGTTACTTAAGTACAACATTGTTTTTTCCAGTTAGGGCTGCGCGGGAGAATCTGGATAAGGAGCGACGTGCAAGTCCAACTTAATGCCGAGCTGAGTTCTTATCTTTTGCTGACTAAAGCTTCTTGTATATAGTTTCACACGGTGTGTTTTTTTTTTTTTTTTTTTTTTTTTACTGGTTTATGTATTGAGGGCAGCCAGGGTTTTGGCAAGGGGTAAAGTTCTTTAATCATGACAAATGTAACTACATAACGTGATTGAAGAAATTAAAAAAAAAATAAATAAAAATCAAACATACACACCACTTGCACACTTGCAGCAGCAGACACTGAACATACGGATTCCTGTAAGGATCACACAGTACAAAAGAGGAAAATAGCTTCCATAATCTATCCTTGAAGGAGCACCTTTGCCTTTGGTCTTTCAAGTGTTCCTCGTTAAAGTGATCTGTTTAGCGTTCCATGCTGATCTTTAGACATCATCTTGTCTGCCCTTGTCAGTTATGGCACTTAACCAGTTCTAAGCTGTATTTATATAGGTTTACATTCAGGCATTGTATTCTGACTTTGCATTATAATTCTGACATCATTTGAACTGGGGTGTGGTGATAGGGGTATGACATCATTTACAAAAGGGAAGAATTGTTTCTGTTCTTTATAGATGAATGAAAATTGTCCCCATTTTTACCTCTCAAACTGTGACTGGCTCTGATTTTTTTTGTACTGCAGGGGGGAATACGGCAGTTGTTCCCCTGAATTATGGAAGCGTTTTTCTCTACCTCAAAACCACACAGACTTTGTGGATGCTTTCTGGGTCCTGGGGGGAGGGTTGTGGAGTTCTTGGGTTCGGGGCATTCTGGGACGGGACGGGGTAGGGCGGACAGCGGTGACATTAGTGGATGTGACATTGACTGACAGGAGTTCTATGAGAAAGGGACTGTCCAGTGCTCTATGGCTCACCTCAGAAGCTGGTGGCAATCGCCCCTAGCCCTGCATTCGTCTCCAAAGCAAAGCAGGCACTCTGTCACCTCCTAGTGGCTGGATGACGCACAGGCAGCTGATCCTCTTGCCAGCGGGTTCTTGTCCCGAAGGCGCCTGGAATGTGCTGCCGTCGGCAATTTTTGACCAAGCAGTCCATGGGGGTGTTGTTCACAGGCACAGGGGGCGCTGACTGAATGTCCTGTGATTGGCTGTCAGAGAAACAATTTTTTTCACATTGGAAGCATTAAAAAAAATAAATTGCGATGAAACAACTGAAGCAGTATTCTGTATAAATATTAAATATTTAAAAATCCAGAGCCTCTTGGAGCTAAGATTTAGTGTTTTGTTAACAGAAGGACTGAATGGGTCAAGTCAGACTTTGATGTAGGAGTGCTTTGGCCAGTTATCCATGCAATACTTTTCATTACAAGCACAATGTACGCAGCCGCTTTGATTCTGTGACGTGACACCACTTTGGTATAATCTCCAAAATGCATGGAGTTTGCCTGTAGCAGAGACTCCTGGGCTGCTTCCCGTGGTAATTAAGTTGCATACTTTGTTTTCTTTCGTCCTCCTCCAGTCCTTCTGCTTATAACAAAAGCTAGTTCCCAGTTCCTTGGTTTTATATCTGCCACCATAACTGAAGTTTCCTGTGCTAACTATGCAAAATGGGCGAGTGGCCCCCTCTGCCAGGGGCTCTCATCTAGATGTTTGTTGTGATTTTTTTTTTTTTCATAGCATTTCTGTTCGCCAGTCTTTGTACAGTTTTTCTTGCTTCCCCCCCCATCCCCCCATTCTTACAATAATACCCAAATTTGGGATGATACAAATGAGCTTCTGTGATGTCATAATTGGTCTTAGGTTGTTTGTTTGTTTTTTGAGCAGCAACGTAAGCTACCCAGAACAAGAACTGCAAAAACAGTAACAAGCCTGAAGAATCCGCTGTCCACCCATGAGCGTAAGGAGGCCTAGGTACTTTTGACATCTTTTGGTGGCTTGTTCACACTTCCTCATTTTTATTTGAAGACCAATGGGGTAAAAGAGTGGATCAAATGTGCAGATTCTAAACAAGAAAGCATCGAATGCACTCCTATTCACTAAAGTGCCAATCTGACCAATGAAGACTGAAGGGTGATTTCTATCATCTGTCTGACACTTTGGGTTTTATTATTTTTCTTTTTTAACTTGAATGTGCACAGTTTATGTGCATTTGCTGCTTGACTTCCTTATCTGAAAGTTTACCTAAAATTACCTGCTACAGTCTTGTTTTTAAGAGAGGTAACGTTCTTTACTGTTTGTGCACTAAATTCTTTTATTGGGTCAGAATAGAGGAATTCTTTAATCATTTATGGTGAATATTACTCTTTGTTTTCTAATTTATTGTATGGAGCTAGATTTCAGAGCTTGCCAGGCAGCAGCCGTTGTAATTAATGCATTTACCCTCCCGTTCCTTTAAATATGTGTAAGACCCGGGATGCAAATATGCAACAAGGTGTAAGAATGGAAAGAGTTGCTTGTTTAGACCTGGTGTAATTCAGCCTCACACTTGCTCAGTGTGTGTGAGCTGGTGGTATTTTCAGTGCAAAGGCTTTATGTCAATACACAGTTGTATATTTGTATAACCTGGTCACTTCAAAGCTGTGTTGATGGATGTCATCTGCCAAACTTGCAGACAAGAGCAAAATGGTCGATAATTGTATTTTTGCATCCTGGAGGGAAAAAAATTCTGGGTTTACAAGCAAGAAACAAAGCTGTGGAACAGTTTTTACTGTCGTCAACCAAGAACGATCATTTCATGCTTTAAAAGTGACAAGGCAACTCCTGTCAGTTGATTCAGCCTCTATTGTCTTTCCTTAAATATTTCTCTTTCATGTTAAAGCTAGCATTAGCCTGAAGACACTATTGACTTAACTGACGTGTAAGAGGCGGTGACGTGTTATTTCTCTAATCGAAGACTCCGACTGGGCATTGAACATATTGAAAAGTTGCTTCAAAAAATTTTAACGTCACAAGTTACCGCTACCGTTTTCTTCATGATGCTATCAACGAATACTGCATTTTTTTGCGCTGGTTATTACACATTAATTTTTCCCTCTTATTGTAGTTGCAATGGCTGCTGGGAAGCCTTGAAAATGTCTAATATTTGTATCAAAGAAAACTTGTCTTCCGTCCTGGATCCTGTGAGGTTTGGGGGGAAAATCCATTGCAGAGAGATCCACTTTTTCCCTAATCTAAAATTTCAGGCAGTACTCTTGGACGTTCCTTGAATAATGCTGACAACTGTTTACATTTCAAAATGTTTTCATCATATCAGTCGGGTGGAAAAAAGACGTTTATTTAAACTGAACTGGACAGCCCATGTACTCTGCTCTGGTCCTCTTTCCTTTTCTGAGATATTTATTTTGATGTCTTGCTCTCACCCACCTTCCTTTGCGACTGACTGGACTTTACCGACAGTATGAATGAGAGACGGAAAACAGATGTACACTTATACGGAACATGATACACAAACATGAACACAACATGCTGAAATATCAAATTGAAATTTTGTTAGCATTACAGATACAGAAAATAAAATTTAAAATGCTGTTGCAACCGTTGAAGTTGTCCTGTGTAGTTTTCTTTCTCTCTTCTTGCGCCTTGTCGGCAGTGCTGTCCCTGCTTGCTGTTGGCTTAGACCTGAATAAACACGCTGATGATATGAATGGGTAGTAGTGCAGAACTAGTATCCTCCTACAGGTAAAATTCATTAAAGTTAAATGAACTGATGGCCTTAAGGTACCCATCGGGTGTATGTGTCCAGTGGACTGGTACCGAGTATGACGCAGTCCTGCCTTAGTTGGATTCTTGCTGCTGTTGGAGGCGGCTTTGCTTGTTATCGCCTGATCGTACCGCAGCTACGGTTGTTTTGACTAGAATTCCCCTCTAAGGCTTTTATGAACAGCTTTTTGTGTACCACATTGAGTTGTTACACTGGTACTGTCCTCATTGTTTGTAAGTCTCATACGATTCGGGGTTAGTCATTTTCCTCCAAAAAATGTTTTATCAACAATAAACGCTTCTAGTCAGACACGCTTTTCTTCGTTTCTTTACAATTCACAATTGTATGTGATTTAAAATACCTTAGGGGAAGGGGCGGGGGAAAATGAGGAAAAACTATGTTCTTGTGTCTAATTAGAGGTTAGCGCTCTGGGGGCCAGGTTGAGTGCACATTTCTGGGTTTTGACTGGTTAATGTTCACCAAACGCAATCCTCTCAGTCGTTAAAATCAGCCGGAGAATAAAGGCGCATTGTTCTGTAAGCCGTTTATTCAATGTCCCATAATAAAGATTATTAATAATTTTACTGATTTTTAAAAATTATTAAAATGTTCCTCCCAGAAATAGTTGCAACATAATGCCTAACATGGGAACGCTAAAAACATTGTAATCAGTTGCTTTCTTTAATCTTTTATTTAAAATTTATATTTTATACATGCATCTTGATTTTAACTGCCCTGCTTAAGACTACGGTCCGAATGTCTGTCCTTGGCTTAATCGTCACTCTAGTTAGCAATTACCAACCACGTTTAGCATCACCAGGCAAGAGGATGGTTAAATACGTAAAATAACTTTTATAATTCTTAAATGACCATGAACACCTGAAAGTAAACAGTTAAGTGAAAATCAGTGATTTAAACAGACATATTACAATGTATGAAAAAGATTCACGCATACACTATCCAAATATGATTAAAAAAAAACATTTATTTAAAAACATTACCTTTAAGTCGAAATTTTATTTAATGTCTCTGTTTAATGTGGCCTATTTCAGAACATTCAGTTCACGAAGCTAAACCTCGTAATAATATTAAATCTTATTCTGACCTTTTCATACAATGATTACTGGACATCTAATGAGGTTTTCGAGAAATTGGTTAAATTTCGAGACCAGCGCATTTTTCGTGATATTAATAGTAAGGACTACGTTTCCCAGACACCCCGCAGACAATTTTTCACACGCGGAATTTCCGCTTTTTCCAGCCAATCAGCGCGTTTTATTCTCAGGCTATTTCCTTTGTCAGTTGGCAGAAAGAAAAGCGGACAGTTAAAGTCGATTTGCGGTGGCTGCTTGTGAGTTCAGGTAAAACTGTCGCCAAGTATTTAAGTTGTAATGAAGGCAGTGAAATTGCTGATGTTTATACATGTTTGGAACCCTCTCTTTCTAACTTGCTGTGTTCAGTTTCATTTGAACTAAGGTCGCTCTAGCTAAGTACGTAGCAGGGATGTATGGTTCTTAAGCCGAAGTGGCAGAGAAAATATAGAAACTTTTTTCGGATTTCAGTGAAGGGACCTTACACTTAATGTTACTGTTCTTGACCAGCGCTAGATATTTGTGTGTTTTGCCCCTTTTCGTATCCGAAGCATGAGTGGACTTTCTAGTAATGTCGTTAATTTTCGGTTTCGGGATTATGAAATCTGCCAGACGGACGAGTGTCGCTGGTGACCTTCATGTGTTTCATTTCTTATGATTGCGACTGTCTGCCTTAGGAACCTGTTAAGCCTGTATTTAAATCTCTTAGACTATAGAATTATATGCGTGGTGCCACCTCCGGTCACGACCCCAACCTGCCAACACCTGCCACCACTTAGTTACCTATCGGTGTCGGATACCGGTAATTCGCACGCTCAGGTTTTCCTCCTTGGGTACACTCACGTTTCCAGTCTAACACGTGGGCCAGTCATAAGGGACTGGAATACTTTGCTTATTTTTCTTATTTTTTTATGGCCTTGAGGTTTAGTAAACCACTGGATATTTGTTGCATTCGTTGCAATGTATCTCCAGGGATAAAGATGAAGAAGCAAGACAGTGAAGGCCAGAGTCAAGAGAGCAACAGCAGTGACACTGTGCCTTTGAGCACAGAGGTAGTGACTGGGCAAAGCCCTGGGGCAATAGGGACCCCTGGCGCCTCAGATGGGATCGAGGGCCAGCAGCCTGTAGATACTCCACTGGACACACAGGTCAACAATGGAGGTAGGTGTGCCCTCATGTTGCAGGAATAAAATGATGTGTCAGATTTGCACCAAGGCCAGAGGAGGCGGAAACTGGACTCTATTTAACGGCTTCCATTCTCCATGGAAACTCAAGTAATTGTATAATTTAGTGGATGCTTATTCACAGCAACTCGCATGTTGTGAAGATTTGAATCTAAACTTTCCCCCCCCCCAATCAACATCACCATCCTCATTTAGCTGAAGAGACAACAGCAGAGGAGCTCAGTCGTCAGCTGGAGGACATCCTCAGCACTTACTGCCTGGGCGAGGGCACGGAGGACAGGGCGCTGCCCGAGGCCTGCGATGGGCAGCCCGACGGGGCCGATCTCAGCGGCGTGACTGAGCAGGGCGACGACAAGACCGGGGGGCTCAAGCTGAACGGCAGTGTCACTGAAAAGGATCCCAAGAAGGAGCAGGAAAAGAAGAAGGTCAAGGGCTTGGGTGGGTCTGACGCACCTCCCCACTTCTCCTAGCTCCTCCTCCTCATCTGTCATGACGTCCTTTGTATGTCTAATGGGAGTCATTCTTCCTGTGGGGGGGGTGAGTCGAGCTCACTACTGGGAGATATGGTGATGGAGTCAGCACCTCCTGTATGAAGTGTAGAAGAAATTACCCTGTGGCCAAAGCTGTATTTGTCACATTATCACTATGTGTCTTACCAGTATCTGAAAAGACAGAGAACTGCCACTATTCCCCTGGTCCAGTCCTCTGCACCTTCCTTTCACAGGACTGGGTTTGGACAGTATCTAATTTTCAACCCATCTAGACATTATACCACCATAAATAGTATTTTCAAAGGTAACCCCATGATAAAAATTGCTGGGGACGGGGCTTGGGGGGAGTTTGGCAAAATTTATCATGGGGGGATAACCACCCCCTGGCTGAGCTAATGCTGTCGCCAAGACTTCAAAGTACTGTGGTACACTCAAAATACTACAGTATACTGAATTACCGTAATACTGGCTAAGGTGACCAAATACTTAAAATGACATCCAAAAAAAAACCATACATGTCAGCAAAAAGTGTCATACTATACTTAAAGTGGTGGGGTTTATTTTTTTTCTTTGATCTGTGTCACACCACAGCCCTAGAATGCGCAGAATGCTTCCGATGCAGCAGACCCACATACAGAGCGCAAATAATATTGAATAGTTGCTTCAAAAGGTCTTGACTTCACGAGTTACTGCTACACATTTTTCTTCATGATGCTATCAACGGATACTGCATTTTTTTGTGCTGGTTGTTGAACATGAATTTTTCCCTCACTGTAGTTGCAGTAGCTGCTGGGAAGCCCTGAATTTCAGTATTGCCGAATACTATTCATATTGCTCAACAAAACATCAATTTTGTCTGAAGTATACGGCCACCTTAAGCCTATGCAGGACTACTGTTTAGTTAAAGCTGCAGTAGGAATTTCTACTAATGTCACTCACATCTCTGAGTGACGTCAAACAAGAGCTGGGGTGCCCGTTAGACTGGAAAAGCCCACCCCTGTCCCTAACATTTTTGTTAACAAAGTGGGTCAGAGGTGGAGACACCTGAGTGTTCTGTCTTTTTGCACAGGTAAAGAGATCACGCTGTTGATGCAGACACTGAACACCCTGAGCACGCCAGAGGAGAAGCTGGCCGGCCTCTGCAAGAAGTACGCCGAGCTGGTGAGTGTCCGTCAGCCTTCTGTGGAACATTCCGGGAGACCGAGAAGTCTTGTAGCCAATGGCTCTCCAGCTACTGACAAGTGAATGAGACATTTAACCATTATCCCCTCGGTTATGGCAATATATCGTAAAAAGAAATGTGTAAAGCGAGATAGGGCTGCAAGGAAGGCTCCTGTGAGGCAGGCAAGCTGGCATACTGCCCTTGGAGGTTTGGATTCAGTGGGTTTATTACCAGTGTGTGTAGTACTTGGTGGTTTTGATGCCCACCACGCGAGTCTTTATCCTTCCCTGGGAGTGCCCTTTGAGCCCAATCTTACGCCAGCTGTCCTGTCTCTGGGAAAACTGTCACACTACAGGATTAGCTCCCTGCGGCCCGTGATCCTAACCGCAGCGGAGATCATCACCACTGCAGATAAACACCATCACGTGCCCACAGGTGTCAGAGAACAATGGGCTGGTTCTTTGACTCGCAGTGAGCGCCTGTGTTCCTTCAGGCCTGCCCGTGGCATGCAGGGAAGCTGCCAGCGTGAGGGAGCGGGCACTGTGCCACAGGTCTGTTTCGCTTTCAGCTAGGGCGAGATGGCATGAGGGAGCCCAGGGGAATGGCATTCTGCTGGACGCAGTAGATTTTGAAAGGGGCAGATTCATTTGAATAATATTGTTTACATTTGCTGCTGTGTGTATATTTTCCTTACAGAAGTATTTTGTGTTTAGTGTCTCACTTCATGTACAGCTGTTGTCCCTGATAGCAGTTGAACTTGGACCATTTCTCTGACCAGACCAAAACTTGATCCCATTCTGAATATTTTGTCCCTTCAGTCCTTAGCAGGACACCCGTTCACAGGCGGCGTCGCAGTTTGATCTGCGGTCTTGCCTGTGACGCTGCAGGCCGAGTGCTTCACCCAGATTGGTGAAGGGTGCCTTTGTGACCCCAACGGAATAGAAAGCAACATCTCGTCGATTTTTAAAATTTCACCCCTCCCCTTCGGTCCTGTTCCAGTTGGAGGAGCATCGCAACGCACAGAAGCAGATGCGGGTGCTGCAGCGGAAGCAGGCGCAGCTCATCCAGGAGAAGGACCACCTGCGCAGCGAACACAGCAAGGCCATTCTGGCACGCAGCAAGCTAGAGAGCCTCTGCCGGGAGCTACAGAGACACAACCGCACGCTCAAGGTCCCGCCGAAGTGTCGGGTGGGGTCGTCTGTAGTCTCTGGGAGGTTTCCCCGAGGCATGACTGTCTTAGAAGGGGGTGGGGTCGTCTGTAGTCTCTGGGAGGTTTCCCCGAGGCCTGACTGTCCTGGTTGGGCCACTGCAGGAGGATGGCGTACAACGCGCCCGCGTGGAGGAGGAGAAGCGCAAAGAGGTGACGTCCCATTTCCAGGTGACACTGAACGACATCCAGGCACAAATGGAGCAGCATAACGAGCGCAACAGCACGCTGAGGCAGGAGAACATGGAACTGGCCGAGAAGCTGAAGAAGCTCATTGAGCAGTACGAGCTGCGTGAGGAGGTACTCCGCCTCTCTGCTCCTCCTGTTACCTCCTCAGCCTCCTTACATCAGCTCCTATGTCACCAGCCTTAGTTTTCCTACTTGACCCGTTTAGATTCGTCCCTAGTTGTTCTCTTTATGGTTCCTTCTGAGATTTGGTAAAGAATCCATGTCTGAATGGCTCCATAAAAGGCAGTGAAGTGCAGGGTGGGGATATTGTTGGCCTGTAACAGACGGTCTAGTGGGAACGTTGCTTATACTGAGGTCAGAAACCAGACGTGAGCTGCTGCAGGGGCTGCTGCTGAATGCAGGCTCTCCTGGGGCATTCCACCATAAATCTCCCAGTGGGACTGGATTAGTGACTGCACTGGTGTTCCTGGGAGCTGAACACAGCTGCATTTATTAGTTGGAGGCCTGCAGTCCAGCCTCATCTGCTTTTGTAGATGTGGGTGCAAAGTGCATATCCCCCTCCCTTTGGCCTCCTGTGTGTAGGATAAGTGATCCGCTTTTTAGAGTGGCTGGAAATTTCTGGAAGGTGTAACCTGGAGAAACAAAGGTGTCAAAGCTCCACTACCATCAACAACCGAGCCGTACCTGATCGGTACCGCAAACCGGGGCTTTTCCATTGCAGAGCTTAACTGTGCTGACATGGGCTGAAAGCGTGACCAAACCAAGCACCATCCCATCGGTTGAAATGCATGATTATCTGAAATAAAAAGCATTTATTCTGTACATTATTCAGTATGAGTAGTATTGCACATCTCCACACACTTGGAACTTGAAAATTTCCAATCTCCTACTTAAAATACTAAAACAGCTGAACGGAATGAATTCTGCTGGCATTTGATATTTACATAACACGCTGATTCTGTGATTTCACACAGACATGGTAGCGGGAGTTAGCATACAGTAAAAAACAAAAATAATTCCACATAGTAAATCATGATGCACATCGTCTGGACAATTAAGCATACGTTCAGGTTTATGTCACTGTCACCGGGGTTGCCTTTACCTAGCCGACCCTACTGCAGTGGAAAACGGAAGCGTGCAGGAACCTTGCTGTCACTTATCTCTCTTTGCGCTATGGCTTGCGTACAGGTCGGTTCCTGTGCGACAGTGCAAAAATGCCAACAGACGCCACCTGATGATGTGTGACCCCATTGCACCTGCATTTCCGCAGCACATCGACAAGGTGTTCAAGCACAAGGACCTGCAGCAGCAGCTGGTGGACGCCAAGCTCCATCAGGCCCAGGAGCTGCTTAAGGAGGCTGAAGACCGCCACCAGAGGGAGAAGGACTTTGTAAGTGAGAGCTGTGAAGGAGGCTGGGGGCGGGATTTTGGGGGAGTGACATGTGGGGCAGCCAGTCAGAGAGGGGAAATAGAATATGTTTGGTTAAACCCAGATAATAGCCTGTGGAATCTGAAAAGAGAACCCTCCCCGTTCTGGTCATTGACCAATGGCAATCCTAATGAGTAACGGCGGTGTTAATGTTGGGTGAAAGGAAAACATTCTGCTGGGGAGTGTAGCATTAATGAGCTTTTCATTAGCATTTTATGTATTTAGCATAAGGTCTTATCCAAAGCAACATACATTTATATTGTGAAGGCAGGGTGAAACTCCCCAGTCCCTGGAGCAGTTGGGGGTTAATGACCTTGCTCAGAGAGACACCTTGATTTTGGCTGGTTCAATGTGTTCCTGGGGCAACAAGGGAGGAGCTGACGTTTGACTTCATTAACCAGTCACAATCTTCATCGTATGACATCACGCTGGTCTGTTTTTTAATTTTTTTTGAAACTCAAGGCTTCCAGCCAGCTGGCCAGAGACTGTGTGTGGCTCAGTGGGTTAAGCCGCTATTTTTGCAGTCACGGGGTTGCTGGTTCGAGCCTTGTTGTTGCTGCTGCTATCATGAAATAAAGACACACCCTTAGACTGCTCCAAACTGCCTTTGCAGGTGAACATATTCCATGTTTTGTCTATCTATGACTTGTCCCTTAACAAAAGGCATGTGCAATAAAACAGGTATGTGAGGTATCTGTGTTCCTTGCTGCTTAACAGAAAACAGCAGGTTTAATTAATGCAGTGATGTCATAGGATGAAAACTGTGATTGGTTAAAGAAGTGAAACACAAGTCCCTCCCTTATTAACCCAGGGACACCTCAAACTTAGCAGAATCAGAATGTGCTTGTCCACAGTGATCACAGGCAACAGCATCTTCAGTGTTAACTCTAGGCCAGGGGTGTCAAACTGCAGACCTGGGGGGCCGGAGCCCTGTGTAGCTTAGTTCTTTCCCTGTTCTACCACAAATGATTCAGCTCAAGAGCTGTGTGGTAATTAGCACAAGGAGCTGAATCGGGGGTGTTAAATGAGGGGAAACCCAAAAATGTGCAGGGCTCCGGCCCCCCAGGACTGGAGTTTGACACCTCGTGCTCTAGGCTAACCTCAGACACCCTACGTGATTAAACCAGGCATTGGCTTCCAGCTTCACAGAAGCTGACGGGTCACCCTCTCTATCCACAGCTCCTGAAGGAAGCTGTGGAATCCCAGAGGATGTGTGAGCTGATGAAGCAGCAGGAGGTCCACCTAAAGCAGCAGGTGAGGACCGGCCTCATGATCGGCGGGGAGCCTTAGCGACGGGATACGCGGCCGAGGAGTCTCCAGAATTCCCCTTTCTCGTCTCCGTAGTTGTCCTTGTACACGGAGAAGTTTGAGGAATTCCAGAACACGCTCTCCAAAAGCAATGAGGTGTTCACCACATTCAAGCAGGAGATGGAGAAGGTAGGTAGCCCCTCAACCCGCTCCGATCCGGCGTCCTGTAGGCGGCGGGGGGGCCGTGGTCACTCCGTGCCTGTGCTTGGCCGCAGATGACAAAGAAGATAAAGAAGCTGGAGAAGGAGACGACGATGTACCGCTCCAGGTGGGAGAGCAGCAACAGGGCTCTGCTGGAGATGGCGGAGGAGGTACCTGCTTTCGCTCGCCCACTCTCACACTGCGCTCGCTCTGACCCGGTCCCCCTGCCCCTAACCAGCAGAGCTCTGACCTCTCTATGCACCAAGCACAGAGACAGATGACCACACTGAAGTGTCTCCATTGTCATCTTCAGCTATATGATCCATGGGTCAAACACAGATGAAATTACGATCTTGTTGGTCATGGTGCAAGAAAGAGTAAGAAAAAGAATATAATTGTAAATACGACATTGAGACGTGGACAAAAGACAGAGGGTAGTTTTGCAAATGGCCATTGAAAATGAATGCAAAGAAATTTGCAGTAAGACACCATTGGCCCAGGGACCTGAAACAGGCCGCTGCACTGTGTCACACCACCATAATGCCAAGACCCTTTCAGAAACTGATATTAATAAGGAAGCGAGCTCTGTAAATCTTTGAAAATTCATTAGTGTGCAAAGCAGTGATTTTGCCCGCGATTGGTGCATTTTGTTGGGCTCATGTATAACGCTGCATGTTATTGGCACTTCCATTCGGGGTCTCAGCTGATTGGCTGATGCGCCGCATTGTCACTGTGTCTGTGCAGAAGACGGTGCGTGAGAAGGAGCTGGAGTGCCTCCAGGGGAAGGTGCAGCGGCTGGAGAAGCTGTGCCGGGCACTGCAGACGGAGCGCAACGAGCTCAGCAAGCGGGTGCAGGGCGTGGGGGGCCCGGGGGAGGGTGTGGAGATTGGGCCACAGCCCCCAGCCCCGCGCAGAGACTCTGACGAGGGGGGCTCTCCCGGCAGCCCGGAGCCAGAATGCACCTCCACCCCCCCAGCGTGCCCACCAGTCAGTCACTGTGGCCCAGAGCTGGAGGCGGAGTCCAGCACCCTGGAGGCTCAGGACTGAGCCCCCCCCCCCGTTCCACTGCTTTCTTTTCTCTCTATATTCTTCCAGAGTATGCCAGTCTTTTCTAAGGGCAAAACCACATGTCCAACAAGGAAAAAAATCTTAGTTTATTATCCCCCCCCCCCCCCATGATGCATACATTGCTACGAGGAACAGTGCCGCTGTTTGTGAATGCAGAGCATCTGGCTTCTGTATGCATTGTCTTCATTCTCCTCTGTGTCGCGGCCCTTTACACAAGCCACCCCTGATCTCTGCACTCTGCAGGAGGGCCTGTTCCTGTTCCAGGCATGGCTGCTGCATCATCTGAACGGGCGACGTCCGTCGCTCTTTCCTTATCCGCTGCCTTAACCTGCGCGCTGGGCGGCGCGTAACCCCGAACCCCGGCACCGTCTCCTTAGGTCGCATCAATTTCAGAAACCACAGCATTTTGTCATTTTTCTTTTGAAGACCGGGGGGCTACATTCAGTCATGTAACAGCCAGGTGCTCTTAAGTTTTACACTCGCTTCTCCATATCAGTCTGTTTTTGACACCTTTATGTGTTGCACAAGTCAACTGACATGTAGGTTGTTTATATTTTATAAGACTATTTGCCACATATAGATCAAATTGCACTAGATTTATTATATAATCTTGTGTGCTAATGTTAACAAATGATTGCTATTCTTGGATTGGATTGACCAATTCATAGCTGTTATCTTTCCTATAAAATGCTTCCCGTACAAATGAGATTAAATAATTAAAATATTATCGTTTTGTTTTTGTGTGGTTTATGCATTTGGGGTTAGTTCATATTGGTCAGTCTTCTGCACAAGCCAAACAAAAATCGATTGGCAAAATGTTTAAATTTCATCTCATTCCTTCCTCCTCGATTTTGGGTGTTGGATCATTTTTCATTGTGTTCTGCAGAAGGCCTTCCATCCAACATTTCCTGTGAAAGGATGGTGTAACCTGAATGTACTAACGCTATTTATTTTCTGACACTAGCGGCACAGAATCATTGTATCCTTTGTGTCCGTTTTTTGTTTTTGCACTGTCAGTATATTTCGTTTGTCAACTCACCGATAGACTTTATAATTCACAGGACCCTCATTTCTGTACTTTTCATACCTATTAACCAGGTACCAAAGACTGCATTGCTCTTCTGACCTCTGAAGTTTGCTGTACTGTATCTGTGTTTGTACTGTCTGCATTTAAAATAAAAGACCTCCGTTTTTATGCTTTTGTTTCACTTAGGCCATGTATTCAGGTGAACCTGTTCACCTCCAGTGGGCTGGAGGTCATGTGACACTGCTGCTTCCTATCGCAGGTCGGCTGGAGTTCAGCGTTTGGTTTCTTCAGCTGTCTGTGCTCAGTGACGCTTAAGCTTTCAATAAAAGCGATCATGCCTTTGCCTCTGGTGCCTGTCAGTTCTGATAATGAACCCAGTTGTAGTTCATTTAAAAGCACAGTGGGGTGGTTGTTTCATGGAGGTTCCAGGTGCACTTGTGGCAGAGGATGGAACCCTAATGGCCACATGGGGGCAGTGTGGTCCTGCACACAGAACAAGGCACCTGCCGTTTACAATTATCCATCATTGTGTTATGCCAACTAATCATGTAACTGTGCTTAAAATGCATGAATCCCACCTGCCCCAATTCTCTTTTACTCTCTGCCTTCTCCCACAGTCTAAAGACACACAGTTTAGGCAAATTGGTTTGTTTAAATTGCCCTATTGTGAGTGTGGGCCTCGTACTGGACCGGTATCCCATCAAGGATGGCCCGTGCCTCACGCCCTGAACATCTTTATGAAAGATGAGATTTGGTTCAGTGAGAGATCATACACTGCAAACAGGTCATTCCAAGATGCTTTTTTTTTCCAGGTAAAAAGCTTTTCTAACCTAGGTTAAAAAAGAGAAATAAAATAGGGAGAAAAGGAGACTTGTGGGGCGGCACAGCAGCGCAGTAGCTAACACTGTCACCTCACACTTATGGCATCACGGTTCGGATCTCCGCCCACAAACCTCACGACCCCCAGCATCCTCCCGACACGCCCACAAACCTTTCGATATGCCCCTAACTCCAGCCTGCAGAGACCTATGCTTGGATACTGCTGTAACTGCTCCTCAGGTGCAAGGTGGTCCAGAGGTGCCGCCACAACTCTGCTCACCACATTGTGAGCCGTCCGTACTCAGTTTTTTTTTTTTTTATCCTTCAGGAAATTTTAAATCATATTTTTAACAACCATTTGTACATTCTACTTCAAAGATCTCTCTCACTCCAGCATGCATTGTTGTTGGTATACAAACCTTGGTTGTAAATACAGGTATTGGTTGGAATATGATTTTTTTTTTTATTAACATCATATTTGCGAGTGGTTGGTAACAGGATTGGATGCATAAGGTTTTACATAAACTTCAATAAAACACCTTAACTGATGATACATTCAGCTACATAGTTACGACAGAGTGTTTAGCGCAGGGTTCCTGGATTCCGGTCCTGGAGGTCCAGAATCCAGATTGCTAATTTTCCAGTTAAAACACACCTACTAAACCTGAGAATTGGATGATTAAGATGTATTAGATCAGATAAACTGTGCAAACTGTGCTGGATTCTGGCCCAAGGACCACAACTGGGGAACTCTGGTTTATGGCTTAATGACCCCTCACCTCCCCATGGACCTTGAACACCCCCTAGATGGTGCACGGCCTATAGATCTGGGGTGGAGTCATGAGGGGTTCAGGGCCCAAAAGACCCGTTGGTGCTGGGGAGGAAGAGACACATACAGCTCTCCAGGACCAGGTCCAGCACATTGTGGAAGTCTGGGGTCAGGAGGTCGAAAAGCGAGGTTTAAAGGGCTTTGAAAACAGGAAAAGACTGTAATTGATGGAATTGTACCCCAGACAACAGACCCTGGAAGTCGTACAACAGCTCAGATGCTTCACTCGGCATATCTGAAAGGCTGGAAGGGACACGCACCTGTGATGTTGATTCTGTGAGGCAGCAGAATACCGAGCTCCCCCACGGCAGATCACCAGCAGCCACTTCATGTCCGGATAATCCAGCACACCGGCGGACACAGAGGTACCTGGCAGAGAGGTGGAATAACCTGGGCTTAGCAGATCCTGATCAATTTAAATATAACAAGTTAATCGTTATTCATTAATATAAATGCATCTTAATGTCAGATAACGTTTGGGATGCCATAGTGCTGCAGTGAGCGCAAACACTGCATACAGAGAGAAACACGCCTGAATTTTGTATTATGAGCTGAACAAATACCAAAGAAATAAAGGCATCTTCCATGACAGGTCAGCAAACCAAGCCGGCAGCCTCTGATGCTGCCAGTGCACACAAAAGGGTAGAAATTACATGGAAATTCTCTTAAAAAAAAAAAAAAAAAAATAGATTAACCTGATTGGTCAGCTGTATTTTATTGTGGGCAAATATCCAATGAAATGCATGCTGAGACATTGTTTTTTTCCATTTGAAACTGTTGGCTATTGTTCCATATGAGATGACCCTAGTACACATGCTACATACAAACATGCTGACCGAACAGCACTCACCGTAGCTGCTTTGTACCAGGCGGTTCAGCTGACCTCTGCTTAACAGGAGACCAAAATATGCAGCCAAAGCACTAATTCCATGCAATCTCCCTCAAGTAACAGGCTGTATAAATTAAGATTAATTTAAACCTAAAGTTCAGCTTTGGATCCATATGATAGCATGGTTTGGAGAACTGATTTCATGGGTAAGACCAGCTGATCACCGATTGTATTTTTAATATTTTCTTTTAAATGTCTGTAAAGCACTCTAAACCATGTAGCTAGAACAGTGCTACATATAGTGACTGAACGCCAGGTGCTGGCATTCAGCATAAAATACTACAGTCGTTAAGATAAAACTACAAATATACCAGAGTTCAAATTTTATTCCCCGCACAAAAATACCTTGAGGAAATTTAGTTAATCTAAACACACAGTACAGGAAAACTGCCCAACTCCCTTGGATTGCTTAAGAGTTATAATATAATTAATGATAATGTAATCAGCCTATGGTACCCAATTTACTAGGTTTGGGCTGTTGAGACTTCGTGTTCAGGTTCAGAAACTAATTGGACTTCGGCAGTTGAGCAGACAGTGGACTCCAACTTGGCCACATTAGCATGGTTTAGTTAAGGTTCCCTGTGCAAATGTCTGGGGAAAGTCTTGACCAAAACAAAGCAATAGTTCACTCCACTTTCTCAGGCACTACCCACTCACAGGAACCACAGCCTGCCTCCGACCCCACCCCCAAGTTTCTTTTGTACACAGTTCCTACTTTACGAGGTAATTTCTAAGTACTGAAGACAATGTCCAAAATTGCACATCAAGAACCAAACTTCAAAGTCAGTCATCCCATTTACCCGAGAAAGACTGCAGTACAACAACAGCAAAACACAAAACAGCAAAGAACATATTTTCAGATCGGTCCTTTATTTTTCTTTACTAAATCAATTTTGTAATAAACAGGCATGTCACAACCACCAATTCTAATCAAATAGTAAAATCTGAAGGCCAGATTCCCTACTAAGGGGTATTTTTCAAATTCAATATAATACGGTAATAAAAACACTAATGTTAAAAAGGGTACAGAATGCTGTGTAGAGCTTTAACCAGAATCCTCTTTATCAAAATACTAAAAAGGGAAGATAGAATGACAAGTGAGAAGAGAGTTTTGCCCATGATTTAAATAACTTAACAGTAACCTGAACAGTAAAGAACTCTCAGATCATTTGCCTCGAGCCCTGCATATTTTGGAGAACTCGTATAAAAATAAAAAAGAAAACTAAACATTTACACTTGCTTTTTAACAGAACACATTACACAAAAGTTTAACTAACCGGCTCTGGGAAGGAAAATACAAAAAAAAAAAAAATGCATTTCAAGTAAATGCCAAACCTTTTCAAGTTGTTAAAGCACGAAGAGTAAAATGCATTTCTGAAAATAATTTACAGTCCTTTGCAGCTGGCCGCTGAGCTCCTCCGACAGGGGGGGGGGGGGGGGGCTTGGCTTCACTCTGCCTCACGCCGGCAGCTCACTCGCTCCTCACGCACTCTTCATTTCCTCCTTTGCCCTGCCATTTAACAAGCAGTTTAAATTAGCATTTATTATGGCTTTTCCCTCTTCACAATCAACTTACGGATGAACAGCCAAGACAAGGGATTCTCCTCTGCGGCCGGGTTGTCACTGATAAGTGGGAGATGGACCAGACAGACGGGGTCCTTCTGACTGAGCCAACCTGAAGCCTCACCAGAGCAAGGCTACTCTTACAGGCAATTAGGAAATTGCAACAGTGAAGCTATTCCAGTAGAAGTGAATGGACCACCTACTCCTTTGTGTCCATGCTCTCCTCAGAAGTCTTTTCTTCTTTGACATCTGAAGACAGAAGGCAGAGGGGCATTAGGAACAGCACAAGCCAAAAACTGCTAGATTCCCTCCTCACTAGCAGCTCTAAACGTCTTAGACAGGCTAGTCTGCCGAGACAGCAAATACTCCCCCAGACAGCGAGTAGCTTGTCCTTTTGCAGAACCCTCCCTTACCTTTCTCCTCCCCATCTTTCTCCTCCTCGGTCTTCACCCGCTTTGACTTCTTGAAATTTGCTGCGTTCCGGCGGCCGCCTTGGCCCTCGTCTTCTGAATCTGAGAATTCCTCGTCGCAGGCTATCCTCTTGTCATGGGCACGCGCTGGGAGAGATGGGCACAGCGACCATGGTCAGGAATCACCAGGGACCTCAAAAGCTGCCCTGACCAAGCCAAAACATTCGCCACCCATATGATCTCGCAAACAAAGGAAAAATCACTGAATTGCTTGACTGAAGTTATGCTCAGGCAGGACTGATTAATTACTGGAGTGGGAAAGTACATAAACCCTAAGGTTTAATGAGACCATGGTCGGTCCACAAAGGCAAGGAGGGAGGAGGTGCCACTGACTGGAAATTCGTTTTTCGGGGTCGTCTTCCTCTTCATCCCCACTGTCCTCCTGCACAGCATCTTCAGGGATTGCTTGCATCTGAACTCCAGGGGCGTGGGGCAGCATGCGGAGGTTCTCAAACAGCCGCTGCCTGCAGGAGACAGGGGCTGCAAGTCACATACTGCACCATAATAATAATAATAATAATAATAATAATCAATCCTTTATTTATCCCCGTGGGGAAATTCCTTTTTATGCCTCCCTCAACTTGCTCTTTGTAGAAGCCTCACCTGTTGGGGCGCCCAGGGAGCTGGGGGTTAAGGGCCTTGCTCAAGGCCCCACAGACAGGCTGAGGCTGGGTTAGAACCGGCGACCATGTTTTTACAAGCACTCAGGCTTAGCCCACTGAGCCACATGCTGCCCCCCATGGGGCAGCCAGGAACGGGAGATACCCAAGAGTCCAACAACGGTGCTTTTCCACAGCCACCGAGAATCGAGCCGTACCGAAAACCCACGATTTTCCACTGTAAATGACAGGAGCTGTACCAGAGCCAAACCGCCACTGACACGGCCCTACCGGGACGAACGAGAGAGCAAACCTGCGCTGGTCGTGTACTCCACTGTAACTTGCAAAAGTGTGTCACGTGTGCTATAGCGCTAAACCCAGACAAAACCGCCCAGATGCCTGGAGACCGGGCCAAAAAGAGGTGGTATCTGGAGAAACCGGATGAATGGTAACCCTAAAAATGAATTTGCAATTTGTCATACATAAGTGAACGCTAATTCCACCAGCGTTTGATACCAACATATTCAGTTTTACGTTACTGTCACGCTCGAAACCCAGCTATGCCTTTTCCGAGTCAACCCTTCTGCCGTAGAAAACCAAGCAGGATAGAACCACACTAATTAGTCTCTCGTCGTGGTTCAGCTTATGTATGGCCTGGTTCCTGTATGCCAGTGGAAAAGCACCAGACTTCAAAACTTCAGTTCACCGTGACAAGCAATGTTTAAAGTTGCAGGAGTTGTACACTGAAGTGATCATCACTGTGGTGTCCCTGCACAGGAACATCGTACTTACTTGATCTTCTCCAGGTAGTCGTTTGTGTTCTGGTTGGTCATGTTTGATGGGCTGATATGGAGTTTAAAGTCAGGACCAAAGTACTCAAAGTAGTCATTGTATGGAAGCTCTGATTCAGAGGGGGAGTACAAAAAAAAAAAAGTAAGAGTGAAATAACATACCATATTTCTGCTTTCAAGAGCAGTGCAAGTCTACAAGTCCTGGCAGCTCATTCCCAAATACTCAGTCGATACTCATCAATACTTATTTGCCAAATATTCATATTTAATGTACTACTGAATACAATTTGGGTTTGCCCAGGTTTACTAGATCAGTTCAAGAGAAAATGTCCCCCAGAGTGTCTGTAGTGAATTACTACTGCACATTACTACATATTCATTCCAAGGAAAACAGAAAAACAGAACGGAAGGCCACGCAGAGGTGTCACTGTTAGGCGGACCCCCTGATCTGGGCAGTACCGTTGGGGATGGTAGTGTCCAGAGCCACAGCGGTCTCGTAGGTCCAGCAGCGAGCCACGTTGCGGATGGTGTACCCTCCACCGCCCAGCATCAGTAGAGGCAGGTTGAAGCTCTTCATATACTCCACACATTTCGCATGGCCTGGGGAACAAGGATGAGTGTAATCAGGTGACAACAGACTGGATGGCTGTCATTCACATCTCTGCGGAGAGCCCTCTGCCTCATGGTAAGGCAAGTAGAGCCCCAACTCCATAACAGCACAAATAACTCAGAAAACCTCCAGCTCCTCTAAAAGAGTTGGGGCATGGTATTTGGATTTTGTTGACTATCCCCATAAGGAGACTTCTTAAAAATAAAAGTTTATTCTCCAAGATGCGTCTATAAAATACAACAATCTACAGACCCAAGGGTCTCCAAAATCCGGCCAAATGGATTTTCCCCTTCTACACTTTCACCAAAACCCACTAGGCACCTTGGACCCTCCACCACAGGAAGCGTCCAAGGCAGAAGCGGGGGGGTTACGTACCTTTAATGGTGAGGTTGAAACAACCGAGACGATCCCCTGAGAGCGAGTCAGCTCCACACTGCAGCACGACAGCACTGGGCTGGTACATCTCCATGACCTTGGCCATTATCTGACGACAGACAGCATCAAACGCTAAAACAAGGCCTCAGATGGGACTCCATGACCCTTTTATCCAAAGCTTCTTACAGTAGATGGAAGGCCTACAACCTTTGCGTTGTTGGTCCAATGTCTTGTTGTTCAGGAGCTAATACTACATTGTACATGTTTACCATTTACTCTATAAATCTTTTCAGTGACGCTGTGGGTTTGCAATACCGCCATGTAATAATTTCTTCCACAGGAGGAACAATAAACTTTCATTTGTAATATATGGCAGAAATAAATCAGATTTGAAATATCACTAATCAATCAGGATCAAAAGACAATATAGCAATGAATGAAAATGGGCGACTCACTGGTTTGAAAATGGCTTCATAGGACTCGTCATCAATCCCATCCCTTAGAGGGTAGTTCACAGCGTAGTACTTGCCCTTTCCTGCGCCAATGTCCTGCACAACACAGACAGCTTTTTTTTTCTAAAACAGTAACAGCCCGTTCATAGCTCAACGTGACCAAATGAGCAGATGTCCCTCGATGTATTTAAGTCAACAAGTGTTATTTAATATCTCAGTACACACACTCAGGCCAGTGCCATAGTCAACCTCTCCCAAAAATTAAAACGGCAAGTTTACCCTCTAAAAATAAAGATACGCTGTCCCATGCAACCAATTCAACAAAACTTCTTGACATCTCCTGTAACTCAAGACTCACTCTGAGGTCTCCAGTGCCGGGAAAGTACTCCCCGTACTTGTGAAAAGACACGGTCATGACACGGTCAGTGGTGTAGAAGGCCTCTTCGACACCGTCGCCATGGTGGATATCAATGTCAATGTAGAGCACTCTTTGGTGGTATCTAGGAAAGGTTGGGCTCATTATTGTAGCTGCACCATCTTCAGAGGAACCAAGAAAGCTTGACAGCAATTTGGGTCGGAATGGCAACCTTTGTTACCAGTGAAGTAGGGAACTGTGTTAGACCATTAATTTAACGTAAAAATAAATCAACGGCAACCAGAAACATCCAAATAAAACGTGGTTCCTGTGCCATACGAGAACATAATTGGAACTTTGAAAGCAAAAGTCTTAAGTCCAGAATTGATCCATTTTACCCTACCAGTTATATGTGCATTTATGGCAAAATGCTGCCATTCAACTGTACAACTGACAGAGGTGGGAACACAAAAGAATGAAATAAAATTCACAACAGAGAAGAGAGTTTACTTCAATAACTCCAGGATGGCCAGAACGATGTCGTTCACATAGCAAAAGCCCGATGCCTCGGACTTCTTGGCGTGATGCAGGCCTCCAGCCCAGTTGACGGCGATATCTGTCTGCTGCTTATTCAACTTTACAGCTCCAGCTAAAAGCAACCAATGAAAAGCAGCAATTAAAAACAGATCATCCAACACAACAGGCCATAGGCTAAATGTGTACGCTGATACGTGGCTCTGAAATTCACTCACCAACTGAACCTCCAGCTGAAAGCTGACAGAACTCAAACAAACCATCAAAGACTGGACAGTCCTCTCCCACATTAACTGCAGAGCACGGGAAAAGTAAGTGAACCTTCACACATCAACTACATATTCGATATTGGCAGAGGTGGATTTTCAGTAAAAATCCAAACCAGGATTATGTTTCAACCAACCAGTTGAATATAAAGAGTCAGAGTACAACACTGGTTGGTTGAAACAAAATCCTGGTTTGGATTTTAACTTTCTGGACCTCAAATGTCCATCTCTGAATATTTGACTTCATAAAAGGTTTAGAACATAAAACAATATATTAGGAAATAAAGCCCCCAACAAGGTGCTGAGATTAGATGAACACTTGGGTCATGATTCTGGTGAGGCTACGTTGGCTGCCACCGCTTAGCCCATCCTTACATCTCTGCATCTGTTTGCTGTACTCCGACATGTTGTCAGGGCGGATGGACCTCAGGAACTTTATGTAGTCGTCACTGTGGTACTTGGTCATTTCTTCTGCATTAGCTTTGTGAGGTCTCTGCAGAACGAAAGGGAGAGACACCATTAAGAAGTCAGCCAGGCAGCCAGCACCAGCTGCTACCACCGGCCATGAAAGCAAATACAGGCCGTTCCCTCGGCTCATGTAAATTCCATAGATACAGATTTCAAACACAGCTCTCCCAGCGAAGACCAACCTACAGCATCCACATTCAACCTCATTTAACAGGAATCGGATAAGGACATGGAGTATTAGCCAAAGAGTAACCCATCCCAAGGGAAGCAGACTCCATACAGCTAGAATTCTCCTTAGAGAATCCAGTTTAAGGTTACTTAATCTGGACAACTCCAGTTATGAAGTATATCCATTCTTAAGATAAACATATAGAAACGCAGCTCAGTTTTCGCCACTGAATAGCTGAATATACACAGGCAAACATCATAATGATCGTCGTCATCATCATCAGCATTTTATAGAACTTTCACAAAGTGCTTTACATGCGGGATAAAAGCCAAGAAGGAAAACAGGCATACAGAGTAAGCAATTGGAGATAAGGGTAACAGATAAAAGTAATAAAAGGTGAAATAAAACTAAACTAAGAATGACAGAGCACAATGAGAGAAAGAGGTATATGAACAAAAAGGGTAAAATTTGTAATGCAGTAAAAATATAAGTATAAAGTTATCGATACTTACATAAATCTCCATCTTCCTGTACAACCCATAGTTGAGTAACAGGTTATGGGTCATGCGGATTCTGTGAGGTTTCATCGGATGCCCTTGTCCATAGTAATAATTCCCAACATCACCTTTAATGAGACCAAAACACCAACGTAAAGCTCCGACCTTCTCTACGAACAGCGTCGGTCGGCACTTACATCAAAAACAGTTGTCATACCGAAACAGCAGAATTTCACAATGACTAGATGATATTTAGAAAAATGCGGCTGCGAAAAGCGCAGGGGTCCGCTATTATACCTTTGAATCTCGAAAAGAAGTTATACATATACGTATACAGTATAGAGACACAAGTTGCACGTATATTAACTAAACTTTGCAATATGATAATTATGTGATGTGGCCTTCATTGTCTCCAATTCAATGCCATGTTCTCGAAACGAAGATCCATCGTCATATACGAAAATCTGGACAGACTAAAACTGCAAATGTAATAGAAAAACTGAGACCGCCTGTATTACAACCATAACCATGTATTTTACAACAAAAAAAAAAATCACCCTCGAAAAGCATTTGTAAGGATATGCTAGTTAGATAGTTAGGTGAAAAAATAAGCAGCAGTTTCATAACCAGCCTACTGATATCCAGAGCGACTGTTCCTTGTCCACAGGGGAACCAAAAGCAAAACGAACCGGTCAAGATTACCGTGGTACTAGTTGGCAGATCAGCCTGTTTAGCAAACTATTAGCCGCCAGCTAGTTAACTACCTGGGGGGACAGACTGAACCCGTGTGCTTTTACTCCCCTTCGCAGATACCAGACTATTCTGAATGACTTCAGACTCATCCTCCAAAAAACAGCATGTATGCTGTAATATAAATTAATCTTAATGTAGCTTTATATAGATGAAATGATAATCTATACGAGAAAGGCAACGCTTCGGTTTTGACAGCACGACGGGTCAGAGCGTCTGAAATCAATCGCGATCAATCAGCCAGCATTAGCTTTACGGAGCAGGCGTGTTAGCGGGGCAGCCGGCGATTCAGCGAGGGAAAGCGCCGGCTGCCCAACGGGAACCGGTAAGCTGCACCGCAGAAGCGCGGGGTACCACACATCCGCTCCCAGCATTTCATTTACTTCATTGCTTAAGATGGATATTCTCAGCCGAATGCACCGCGAGACTCCACCGCCTGCCATGCTAACTAACTAGCCTAGCTATCATCTCGCCCGGCAACCAGCAGCCCCCGCTCCGGGGAGCGAGTCCTAAAAAGAAGCAGAATGTCCGTCGCGCACGGCTCGCTCGCGTACATTGCACGAAGCGCCCCGAAATATCCCGCAGCATTAACTTTATTCTTACCGTCGTAATAATAACAAACTTTTTTCTTTGTTCCTTGAGTAGTCAGCGCCATTTTACCTCCAAATGCAGCCTCTCTGTGCCGGGCTTTCTACGCAGCAGCGCTAATTACAATCGGAACCCGGGATGACGTCATCGCCCCCCGTCGGCCTATGGCTTTCTCTCCGATGCCTTTTCGCTGCGTATGTTGACCAATCGCATGCAGCAGAACTTCTCCATCCTCGTCCCCTTACTGGGTCTGGTAACAAAAGCGTAAAAAATGCCGTCACCTTTCCATGTTCTGGTCGATGGCTTTCGATCCCCGTGGTCTGTGTGCGAGCTGCAACACTGAAGTGTTGCTCAAAATAACTTTTATCATGCCAATAGAATTGTTGTATCAGGCCACGAGACATTTATGTGTATGTATAGATATTAAATGTAGGGGCATGGCACAACGCCTAAATACACTCCAGACTTTTAAGTCGCTGGATGAACAAGAGCAGACCATATTCATAATTTCACTTGGATCTCGATCAATACTTCTGATATAGCCTCATACGTCTTTCGTGTAACCTGACCCAATATGCAATTATTATAAACGTTTAGTTTAGCTCTTTAGGAAGTTACATTTGTTTTAGTCAATGGGGTGACAAATTAACCTTGGGTTTAGGTTGCTGAAGTTCCATAGCAGTCAGTAACAGATGTATAGTAGCAGTACTGATAAAACTGTTAATCTGGGACCAAGAATGTTAATTTGTGTTTCAGTCTGGCTCTCAGAAGCTTTAAGAGAAAGCAAAGAAAATATTGGGTTGACAAAAGCAATTGACCACTACGCACATAATGGGTACAAATTATATCCAAGGATTTTTATCACTAGTCAGATTCTAACCTACATTGAAATGAAAGGTGGTTACCTTCACCATGGAAAATATTGCTCTTAGTCCATCCATCCATCCATCATCTACCGCTCATCCGAGGTCGGGTCGCGGGGGCAGCAGTCTAAGCAGGGAAACCCAAACTTCCCTCTCCCCAGCCACTTCGCCCAGCTCCTCTGGAGGAATCCCAAGGCGTTCCCAGGCCAGCCGGAAGACATAGTCTTTCCAGCGTGTCCTGGGTCTTCCCCGGGGCCTCCTCCCAGTGGGACATGCCCAGAACACCTCACCAGGGAGGCGTCCAGGGGGCATTCTGACCAGATGCCCGAGCCACCCCATCTGGCTCCTCTCAATGCGGAAGAGCAGCGGCTCTACTCTGAGTCCCTCCCGAATGATCGAGCTTCTCACCCTATCTCTAAGGGAGAGCCCAGTCACCCTACGGAGGAAACCCATTTCGGCCGCTTGTATTCGCGACCTCGTTCTTTCGGTCTTTACCCAAAGCTCATGACCATAGGTGAGTGTAGGAACGTAGATCGACTGGTAAATCGAGAGCTTTGCCTTTTGACTCAGCTCCTTCTTCACCATGACAGACCGGTGCAGCGCCCTCATCACTGCCGATGCCGCACCGATCTGTTTGTCGATCTCCCGCTCCATCCTTCCCTCACTCGTGAACAAGACCCAAAGATACTTAAAGTCCTCCACTTGGGGAAGGACTCCCTCCCCGACCCGGAGAGAGCACTCCACCCTTTTCCGGCTGAGGACCATGGTCTCGGATTTGGAGGTGCTGATTTTCATCCCAGCCGCTTCACACTCGGCTGCAAACTGCTCCAGCGAGAACCGAAGGTCACTGTCTGATGAAGCCAACAGAACCACGTCATCTGCAAAAAGCAAAGACCTGATCCTGAGGTTACCAAACCGGACACCCTCAACACCCTGGCTGCACCTAGAAATCCTTTCCATAAAAGTTATGAACATAATCGGTGACAAAGGGCAGCCCTGGCGGAGTCCAAGCCTCACTGGAAACAAGTCCGACTTACTGCCGGCAATGCAGACCAAGCTGACACCGGTCATACAGGGACTGAACAGCCCTCATAACGAAGCCCGGCACCCCATACTCCCGGGAACACTCCCCACAGCACTCCCCGAGGGACCTGGTCGAATGCCTTCTCCAAGTCCACAAAGCACATGTAGACTGGTTGGGCAAACTCCCATGCACCCTCCAAGACTCTGCCCAGAGTATAGAGCTGATCCACTGTTCCATGGCCAGGGCGAAAACCACACTGCTCCTCCTGAATCCGAGGTTCGACAATCCGACGGACCCTCCT
>JAODUD010000046.1:12704479-12715986 GCA_026784285.1 Stomatorhinus walkeri | reverse complement strand
CCCCCATTTGGTCTTCTTTTCACTTGCTCCTAGCACTATCCTGCTGTTGAAGGCAGACTTCACAAAGCACCCCCCACCTTGGCCACTGATCTACCTCTTGTTGCGTTCTCTGTGTTGCAGTGGACAGGACGGCCAGCACGCCGTGCTGGAAGGTGGAGGAGTTCATGGTGATGGCCAAGTGTGCTCAGTGCAGCACCTTCCAGTCGGTGAGGACCACATGGCTCGGCCCCCTTGGGGACGATCCTACTACCGGATAGTGTCTCACTCCACGGGGTCCAAATCCCCAACCAAGTTTGCACAGTGTTTGAAGACCAACAAGTATTGTATGACAGCACTTCGGGAATGAATAAATACTGTATTCTTAAGTAAATATTTACTTTATTGAGGATACTGATGATGGAGCACCTGCTTATAAAATTGTTCTGTGTATTAGAAGTCAGTGCTGGCCTGCAGCTCGACTGGTTACGTAGAGAGGATTGTTTGTGCCAAATCCAACAGAGATGAATTCAAGAGGTGAGTATCCATGTCTGTATCCACTTTGGTGCATTTTTACTCTTTCCTCTGGGGTAATTCAGCTGTGGGGGGTGGCGTAGTATATACATCCACAAATACTGAATTTTCCAGATGATTTGTAAATTGTCTTTACTGTCATTTATTGTCAAGATTGCTTCCCCACGATTTATTTACTATGATAATACATATTACAGTAAATAAATGAATTAAAAGTATCATTATTATCATTATTATGATTGTCAGTAATAATAACATTATGCAATATAGCTATACAGTATAAAGGTGAACAGTGAATCAGAGTGCAGTTATGCAATCACATATTGTTTTGGCAGCATTAAACGTGACTTGATTCTCTTTTTTTTTTTTAATTAGCAGCAGGCATGTGGTTGCAAAATAAAAATGAGTAGCACTGTAAACAGTAGTTTGGGGAGTAGGTTGGCAGATGGGTGTGTACCTAGGCTTGTGCTGCAGTGACGTTACGAGTTTCTTGTCTGGTTGAGATGATTGATGGCTTTGGGTGGAATCTGTGGCACAACATCAGAAATTCCTCTGGTCATAAACCAGCGGCCTGCGCTTGGTGGTCGCTCACTTCTCTCGCCTCCCGCCCTCCAGCTGTCGCTCATCCCTGTTGGAGGAGCAGCTCTTTTGGATGTTCGAGGGCACGGTGTTGGGCCTGACGGTGCTCTTCGCGCTGCTGGTCATCCTGCGGCAGCGCTCCCTGGACCGCCTGGCCTCCGAGAAGGTCCGTCGGCAGATCGAGTCCGTCTAGGGCCGACGGGTTTCCCGGTGGTGAACCGGACCGCCCGACGCTGTCAGAATCGGCTACTGGTCTCTAGCTGCTGACGAGTACACCAACACCAAACACCAGCTTCTTATTAAAACCGGACCGGTCTGGAACTGAGAAGTCCATCGCAGAGCAGGAAGGCAGTGCTTGGAGAAGGGGAGCCAAAACTGGACCTAATTAAAGACTAAATACATGCAGCTGCCTCCCCACCCCATAATATACGCTCAACAGTATCTAGATCTTACCAGGATTTCACCAATTAAGACAACCCTGGGCATGTACTACCTAAACTGCAGTAAATGGACTGTTTATTGCAACTGATCAAATTAAGTAAAATACCCCTATGTCAACTTCCCTGGATATTTAAGGATGTCAGAGCCGCAGGGTGTTCGAAGGAACCTGAACACAGATCTGGATTAGCATGCGGAGAACACTGATGACGTGGATCCTGAGTGGCTAAGGCAGTGCTAATCATGGGTCTGTGCACCAATCAGGAACAGGGTGGAGCACCTCTGTCCTGGGTGCCTTATCTGCATGCGCTGTGTCCTAGATCCATGGGTCACTGGAGAGGCCATGATAACCAGGCTCTCAGGAAGCTCATGGAAATCAAGTTTTTGGCAAGTTTTTTTTTTCTGTCGGTGGAATGATCATCTACTGACACATCATGGGAATCTCTTCATGACTTTTCTTGCTGTATTACTTGACATCATTTCCCACTAGGATGTTTCTGAAGGCTGTGGTTTTGTTGGAGGAAATGGGCCTTTAAATCTTCCCAGTCGCATGTATGACTTATAAGAATTTAGTCTGGTTCTTGAAAAAAATGTAATGCAAGATAATGGGGATTTCAGAGTCACTGCTGGTGTTTCATGGCCTTGTGCTGCTTGAAAGTCCTGACGATTTCCTGTTAAGTATTGCATTTTAAATATAAAAGTTTCTCCTCTGTCACTTAAAGGGCTGCCTTACAATAGCGTTATCCTTTTTCTCAACATACGACAGTGTTTAATACTCCACTCTTGCACTGCTGAAACTGTCTTAAACCCCTATCTGACGTGGCAAATTAATATTGAATTGTATGTATATTTTTTTCTGTATTTTGTCTTAATTGTTTGGGAGGTGAGACCAAAGAATGGTTAAATGGTTAGTGTGAAAGGGAATCTTAAAATTAAGGAAGAAGATTCTTGTTTTAAGCAGAGTTGTGCTATTTCAAATTTGCCTGATAAACACACTGTTATCAAGAACATTTCTCGGAACTGTAAGACAAAACCTACATGTTCAGAAAAAAAAAACTGTTTGTGTGGTTACAGATCTGTGTTTAACCACAGAGATATTGAGCATTTTTCGCTGAGGCTGTACGAATCTGGGATCCTCGCTTTAGTGGTAATGTTTTTGCCTTATGGGGTCTCATATAGGTTCTTTTAATGTCCATCTCGACCTTACCAAGCTGCGGTACATTGCAGTAGGGGCGGCCTGTGTTTCTCCGAGCCAGGAAGCCGCTGGCTGCGTTCTCTTAATGTTTTCTGTGTTGCATGGTGACGGCCGTGCTTTGGAAGATTGCTTTGGGAGCCGCCAAATAGTAGCAGCGCGGTCTGGGCATCACACCGGGCAGTAATTCAGGGCTCACGTTTAATTGTGGGTTAGTAACTTCCCACAAGGCTGTGCTGGGTCACTTGGTGCATCGGATGGATGGATGACTAACCAGGGCGTGCCTGCCAAGCTGTTCATTAACCCCCTAACCGTCTCTGCCGGGTTGTTTCGCTTTCTCTGAATACCTCAGTATTACTCTGTTTTAGGATGGGTGGAAGGATGGATTGACTTCATTTTATGCATGTCAGGGTTGAGCATCCTGGTTTATGCTTGAGAAACTGATGAAGCCTCAAGTTTCTTTGTCTGCTAAGGCTGATAAGCTGATTTGTCCTGCAATTTCAGGCCTGTTCTTTCACTATGATGGATTTTAAGTTTTTTTACACACCCCTTCCACACACACACACACACACAGCAAGAACCTTCCCATTCTCTAGTGACTTACCACTTTGCTACAGCTTGAAAGGTGGGAGAAAAGCGTGCGTGCTGTTATAGTCCTGCAGACCAGTGGCTAATTGGTGGGTGGGTCGGGGGGGAGGGCTGGTGCTGGCAGCGTTTTGTGACAGTCGGTGTGTTCGGAGGATGAAAATGCATTCTGGCATTTAATTTTTTAAATGGTAAATGGTCTCCTGTAAATAATGCATTTTATGGATGATTTGGTATATTCCCAGTGACATGATGATGATGATGATGATGATGATGATAAAGAAAATGATGAGGATGCAAAGAATAAATTTTGTATGTAAAAATGTTCTCTGTCATATGCAGGCCTGCCTGAGTTTCTGTTTTCAGTACGGTGACATGGAAAATGAAACAAGGATTGGTGGATTAGTTTTTTTCTGAATTATTCTTTTTATTAGTTTAATCAGTTTAAATCCTTACATCTCCGTGCAAAATACTAACTTTACAAAGTTAATAACTGATGTATAGTTAGTTTGTGGAGTTTTAATTTTATTTAAAATATGATGGAGTGTGTACATTAAAATGAAAACAGAAAAGACCCAGAATTCGTTGCAGAAACTGAATTTCACACCTCACGTGCACTTGAGGAAGAAGTAGTTGCATTTCGATCCACGTGGACACTTGCATATTTGGCCGTGGTGAGCCCCCTTTTTCACCGAACAAAAGTTACCGACGTTACACTGAAAAATAATCATAACTACTGTAACAAATAAATCAGTCAAGACATCGTCCAACCATTTTTATCTATACCATAAATTTGAAATGAGACGCGCGTTTTCTACAACAATCGTCGGTGAATAAAGTAGAAATGCTATGAATGGCCGCTAGGTGTCGCCCCAGGGGTACAAATGACTGAAATGGTGTTGATATTCTTTAACCTGCATATTAAGTTGCACTGTCGGGTTTGGGGTTTTGCCGTTTATTCTTGGTGTCTACCAACTTCCAGGCATTTTTATTACCTGTCCTATTTACATTTATCCTCAGATTGCCCTTCGTTCCACCCCAGTGACTGCATTTAAACACATAATTCATATGTATTACCAGAATTGTTTTTATTCTTCTGCGTAGACGGCTGCACACCCCAGGAAGGCGTCTGAACTTTCTTTCCAAAACGGACTGATTTTTCTTAAGTTTTTCTAGAACGTTATGAAGAACATCCATCTACAATAAGACGAGAGAATGAGAATACTGTCAGTCTCATATCAAGAATAACATAATACACCATAAAAATGTAGTTATTTGTTGGTTTGTTTGCGAAATAAGTATGACATAGACTAGGAGCTCACCATTTCGTTCTTTTGCTCTTCAATGTCTACTTTTTCCACTGGTAAATCTTCCAGTCTCGCTTCCACTCTCGGTGGTTTAAACTGCATGTATAACAAAACACTAAATACAAAAACTGCAGCAGAGAATTTCCTCATACTACGATTTTCAAGAAGGCAGAGAAACCAAAACCCTTTAATCTCAATGGCCAGTTTTTACTCCGGGTATGCGCAGTTTAAACGAGGTAGTCGTGGTACACTGTCCAAGGTACTGAATGGCGTCCTGGTCAGCTGTTACCACAACGCCTTGCGGAGGCTTCGTCCAGTCCACAGCGTCGTGCACACACTTACTTTGCTCGGTCACTAACAATATTATCGTAAGCTGATTAATGTGCTTTAGCCACTGGCAGATAAAGGTATGGGCCACGTGGGCAGCTGTACATGCCGCCACGAGACGCCCACACAAAAATAAATAAATAATCGGTTGTGAAATCTGCGCGATCAGTTTCACGTGGTTTATTTGCACATCACGCCAGTGATATCAACCCATCGTGTGGCTCAATCAACCTTGTCGAAGTGGGCGCCCTGATTATAGTATGTGGGCGAGGCAGACGTACGTGGTGGGGAGCGGGGGTGCCTTCACCTCAGGGACACCCACTGGAAACCTGAGGGAGCGGGGCGGGGAGTCTGTCAAATAGCGCACCTCTAACTTTCTGCCAATGCAGTAAAATCTGTTGTAAATGTATTGTTGTTTATTTGTATTATTCCAAATTCCTTAATAAAAATGATAGCAGGTGTCGAATGGTGTGTTTCTTTTGGCGCGGGGGCGTTGTAGAGCGGGGAGAGGGGTCGTCCACGATGCCATACAAGCTGGAATAACCACTGGTTTTATCGACGATAACCATCACAATGCTCTTCGGGTTGGCAAAATGGGGAACAGATTTTTTTAACAAAAATAGTTGGCTTTGTAGTTGTTTTGCAGAACATCACATTGCATTTGTAATGTAATTTTGATATTCAGGAAACCCTGATTTACAATGTTACCCAACATCATTCTGTTTCTGAAGAGCAGTGCACTGTAAAATGTAGTATTAACGGTGATGTTGCTACCTGGCCGTAGTTTTCAGTTTAAATCAATTTCCACTCTGCTATGCGACACAAACCGTCGTAATCTATGAAAGTGGCAGCACCCAGGATAACTGCTTTAAGAAGCTATTATGCAAAAACATATCAAGAATTTTTTTATCGTTTCTCCTTTTAGGGTAGCCTAGTTTCGTAGCATAATGACGTACTGTAATTGTAAAAAACACACAACAGCTGAGATTCTGCTGTTGACCTAAGGTTTGCACTGATTCACACTCGCCTTATTTTTTTCATTCGGCGGATTATGCTCTATATATAGGGGGACTGTACGGTACGTTTGCTCTACATAAGCACGTGAATTACTGAGATAGTACTTGCTTGCCTCTTATGCAGTGTGTACCCACCCATGCTTTGTGATCCATGCTGGCTGGGATGCAGTTCAGGATCCCCGCAACACAGCTCAGGATAAGTTTTTGGAAGAAGGATATAGACGGATGTTTATTCACACGTGCGTATGAAAACCTAACCAAGATTAAAATTATAATGTCGTGTTGCATCTCACACTATAATACGCCATAATACAGTGATTAAATAAAGTATGAATGCAATTTAGTCGACGTTTAATTGGATAATTTAAGAATACCGTTTAGCTTGTAGTAATCACTGGGAAGTTAAGACTATTCATAATCGTTGCTCTGTTTGAGCGAGGTATTGATGTTCCTGAGTGATGTATGAATGTACTTGTGGAGCTATTGTATTTGGAAATAGCAGTTTGTCCTTCTATTAAACAAGACAAATAGTCGACAACTAGCCTATGTTTTTCATTTGTACAGGTTTTTGCATATTGAATTGTTCCCGGGAGCCTGGCTTGCGCACAAAAAGGTCAAATGATCTAATGTGCGGTCGGCGGGCATCGTCCGTTTCGTTAACGACTAAGTTATCCTAATTAAATTAAGCTATTTTTGCGCTTCGTTAAGTTCAGCAAGTGCCTGATCCTACATGTCCACCTTAAGTGATTCGTACTTTAAGTAGCCCAATCTTTACCCTAATGTGCAAAAGCAGGTTTTCAGCACGTGTAATAGGCTATTCGTGTTGTGTTCTACATAAATTCTGCAAAGTTTAAAATTACAAGGAGATATGTGTTTTCTAAAGGACTTTGTTAATTGAAATTCCAATTTTAAAATCTATTATATACGGATTCAAGATTCAAGGTAAGATTTCCTTCATGGTTTCATAATTTATCAACTAATAACATTTTGATAATGGTAATTTGGCCTAAATTATATAGGCTGTTCACAAGCAGGTCACCGATAACCTTATGATTTATGTACATTTTATTGACGAAAAATAGATTAGCTACACAGATAAAGTTCTCTATTAATGATGACCAGACAATTTTAAGACAAAGTCACGGGAACAAGTTAACAAAAACGTTTCCAAAATATCGTTCGTTGTTTACAATAATGTTCTGATCGACGTATCAGAATCATACGCCTTTAGGGGAAAACACGTAAAATTTGGCCGACTTGTGGGATTCAATATAATGTTCCCGAATCAATAACAGCGGAGGAAGAAGGTGTTGCAGGCAGTCCCTCTGAGACAGTCGCAGAGCCTCCCGATTCGGGGCCCGTGTTTCATGGCGCACCGCTCACCCACGTCGCACTGCGGACAAGAAGGTTATGGGTCACAGCCGGCGGGGGCACGATCGCACTGTCCTCACCGCTATTTCCAGACGTCATTATATGCTGACTCTAATGCTGATATTCAATGATACAGTATAATCCTCAAAAAATACTGTTATTGAACTTTTTAGACTAGTAACGATGGCACAAAAGAAGACGGCGCTTAAGAATTAAAACAAAATTACGAGCACCAGGAGGGTGACTTACCCACGGAATTAAGTTGGCTTTTTTCTCTAGTGATATCCGGTTGTCCTCATTTCCATCCACTAGCCCCTCGAGTGCTTCCACCTGTACATAAACTAACTTTAACCTCTGTGTCTCCACTTTCATTTTGCCTCGTCGCACAGTATTTCTAAACATCAACACAAACGAACGCCACAGTTCTTATGCTAGGAGGCGTGCAGGATTAAGAGCGCAGTTAATTTATGGCCGAAGACTAGACCAATCCGTTCAGTCGATAAGAATATACTGCAGTTATGATGAAGAAAATACAAATAGTCTGACTACAATTTAATTGTTAATGTTTTTGCACATCCATTTGAAATTTGATCCTTTTACGAATAACTTGCTTTGAATATTAAATTTCATTGCGTTCCTACAGACTTAAATCCTAATGTTACTTTACAATTAACTTTTATAACGAAGTCGACATCTGGTATAGCACTGAACAGATATTTAAAATGCAAGAGAAAAAAGAATCCTATAGTTAGTTACGCTGTGTTGGTTTCAGTCAGGCTATAAAATGAAAGCGCTTACCAAGCCCTTACTGAAATATCCCATTTGATATTTGTCCTCTTGTGATGACAGCTTGTTTTCCGATGCTGCCTGACCCTGGCAGATGACAACGAATACGGAGATAGAGACGCCCAGGTACACGGCGGCTACGGCTCTGACGCTGCCCATGGTATCGAGAAGTTCCCGTCTGTGCTGTTTAAACCTTTGATTTAAAAGCAAGGAAGCTAAGACTGGTCACTTCTGTTGTTTCAGCCTCGATTGTGATTTCTCCTATAGTTTCAGCCTCCCCTGGAGATGATGCTTTTCAACATCAGGATGCAGTAATTGCTTCTCGGGGTTGCTGGGAAACTTTATTTATACCGAAGTAGAAGTGCGCTGGGCTTCGCCCTTATAACGTCATCGTGCTCACATCCTCACCTCGGTTTTGTTTACCGTCGAATGCGGATGAATAGCGGTCTCTGTCAGTATTGATTAAATACTCGTGCAAGTCGAGAGTATGTAGCCTTACAGGTACGATCAATCTGCCTGTCAAAATCAGCAATTGCAGTTTCCAGTTTTCGACTATTTATTATAAATGACAAAAGATAAGCACTTAGAATATTACAAGAGAATGACTCGAAGCTTAATAGATATAGTGATGTCATTGAGAGCCACAAAATCTGGAGATAAAAATGTATATTTAATTGCGAATTAAATTCTTCTTTGACTGAAGTTAATAAAAATATCTGGAAAAATATCATTACACTTTGCGATTTTTTCCTCTTTTTGATGACCTGGTTACTATATCACTGGAGTAGTTTTCTAACCAACTAAGTAGGTCTACAGAACTTGTTTTTCAGTGCACCCTGCTAACTAAAGATATGCACTCCTACACATTCTTAAAAATAACCAACAAAAAATTTTTGTGCAGTATTACATATTTGAAAGCTGAACATAGTTTGACTATGTGTTTTTTACAATTTGAACGTGTCAGTATGAGCGTGTGGTCGTAGGTGATGTCATTCCTGCAAGTGAAAATATGTCATAATCTATGCCCATCGTCACCCGATCCCATAAACTCGTAGTTTTGTGATTATGATGCGCAAACAACGAATACGGTTAATTTCCTTTAATTATTAGTGTATATTCCATGTGCTGAAGAAAATCTTAATAACGTAAGAAGGAATAGTCAATGTTTTAGGGGAAGTTTTTACAGCTTCAGCTACCTGTAGAATCCCTCCCGTCTCCCCAGTGCCTCTGCGACCGAAAGACAGCTGTTTGCTGTCGCCGATTATGGCTGCTTTAATGGAACAAGAGACACCGGAGAAGAGACTTTAAGCTCGAAGTCATGGCTGCAGCATTTTACTACAACTACTACAGATATTAATTTCGAACTTTAGCCGCGCAGGCAAACGTTAATGCACTGCGGGGAATTCTCAGTAATGGCTTGGGTTTACCTAGCCTTCTGACATTTTCATTGTTGATGTTAATCTCAGTAATCTCATGCGTCTTGTCTGCCTCACTCATAATTAAACCAGTTACTAGACACTACGTGCTACAGAGGGTCTGAAGAAGAGATCTGTGTGGCATTGACATCTACTGGGATAAGCTGTGACGAAGAAGCTCTCAAAATGAGCTGGAACTGACCAATCGGAAGAACGCAAATCTGCTTACTGGTGTATTATATACTTAAAACTGGCATCACTTGTTTGAAATGTCACCTTCACTCTTTTTATTGATCCTATAGTGTGCAATGCTTCCTTTTTAAATTAGATTTTTTTTGTCAATTCTTCATGCTTAGTGAAAACATGCAGAAGAGATTTGGTCCTGTGGTATTTTTATAGACATACACTCTCTCATAGCCAGATCAGACTGAAAAAATATCCCCCTTCAGCCCTAGCCAAATAAAAGAAGAACAAAAGAATCATATTTTGTGCTTTTTAATTACCCGGCTGTGAACTGATTAAACGTGATATTTCACATTGAAGAAATTCTCCCATATAGGCCGACTTAATAAAAGAGGGATGAACTTTGCTATTAACTCACTATGTACTCACAGGCATAGCACGGGGATTAATTATATTTTGTTTACTGGCAAAGTGTTCGTTTTTGTTTCAGCCAATTTCTGACGATAATTTCTGCACTTGAGGTTCACCCGACTAATTGTCTGACATTCAAAGGTTGGATTGGTAAGCTGTGTTGGTTACATAGGAGGAGCAGCTCAAGTGATGTTAAATCTAAGATACAAGCTGTTCACCGAGCACCGATGGTCTGTGGCATGTGTTCCTTCTTGTTCGGAATTCATTTCTTCCGGGCAGCACTATGCCCGAGTCCGGGCTCTTCTGCAGTAATCACAAACACTTCACTCGCCCTCACTTCCAGCGTGATGGCGTGTCCCCTTGGCAGACGCGCTTAGACAGGAAGCATGTCAATCATCCCCAGTCAGTTTTCGGAATGGGGCAGCACCACAACTAGGACTTACAGGCACCTTAACCCACTGAAGCAGAGAGGTTCTAAATCCCTGCTATCGATCAACGTCGACATTTCCGATGATAAGACTGCATGCGGTGCTGAGGAGAGCTGCCTCTGGAAAATAAACCGGGCTGCACTCTCAGGGCCCGCAACACGATTTATCTGTTCGGATAGAAGCTTGTGGGCTGTAATCAGACTACTTTAGAGACTAAACAGCACTCAGCCAGAGACGTGTACTTGTTAAATGTCCATAATAAGATGACTGTCCAATAGAGTGATCAGACTAGTCTTCAGATTATTCAGTGTGAAGCATCCTGATTGGTCTACAGGCTACCCAGGACACATAGCATTCTAATTGGTCTACAGGCTACCCAGGACACAGGTCTTGTTGCCGATCATGCTGTGCTTATTTTATGTTCAACTTTTCCAAACATTGCGATCTTTTCCAATGCAATGGATCTTCTTACAGAGGCAGTGACGGCTTACAGAGGCAGTGATGGCTTACAGAGGCAATGGCGGCTTACAGAGGTTTACAGAGGCAGTGACGGCTTACAGAGGCAGTGGCGGCTTACAGAGGTTTACAGAGGCAGTGACGGCTTACAGAGGCAGTGACGGCTTACAGAGGCAGTGGCGGCTTACAGAGGTTTACTGAGGCAGTGGTGGCTTACAGAGGTTTACTGAGGCAGTGATGGCTTACAGAGGTTTACAGAGGCTGTGGCGGCTTACAGAGGCAGTGGCGGCTTACAAAGATTTACTGAGGCAGTGGCAGCTTACAGAGGTTTGCCGAGGCAGTGACGGCTTACAGAGGCAGTGGCGGCTTACAGAGATTTACTGAGGCAGTGGCGGCTTACAGAGGCAGTGGCAGCTTACAGAGATGTACTGAGGCAGTGGCGGCTTACAGAGGCAGTGGCAGCTTACAGAGATTTACTGAGGCAGTGGCGGCTTACAGAGGCA
>JAODUD010000046.1:12681549-12696745 GCA_026784285.1 Stomatorhinus walkeri | reverse complement strand
AGCACCTTGTTGAATCAATGCCACGTAGAATTAAGGCAGTTCTGAAGGCGAAAGGGGGTCAAACACCGTATTAGTATAGTGTTCCTAATAATCCTTTAGGTGAGTGTACAACCTCAATGTATATCACGTCACATGACGCAACATCATATTACATCACGTGACACATGACTTCACATGACACCACATGATATAATACATTTGGAGTACCTCAAATAGATTAGTACAATTTTAAAACATGTTTTTGCTAGCATTTTAATAACTGGCTCATTTAAAGCCAAATAAAAAATGTCTTATTAAAACACCAAACAGCATTGTTTGCATCTGACGTGTTATATTCCCATAGAGGAGGAAACTGTGAAATCTCATTTAATGCAGCACGACTACTTAGAACAAAAACTAGGAATGAAAATGCCAACAAAAATACAATATTTGTCAATAATGACTTGCACCACTTTTGAACTGATTCTGCAAACTTGCATATATAATTCTTAAGGAGTGTCACTGGAGATTTATGAAATGGAGGGCTCACCGTTTACTAGGTGGGAATCTGATTTTGATTTAAAAAAAAAAGTAATTAAGAACACACCATTTAAAGTAATTAGTGAACATTTATTTTGTGGGGGTGTGGCTGATGAGCCCCTTAAAACAGTCCTAGTGACATTTCTTCCTTCGAATCTGACACATTAACAGCGTTACTCAGAGTACAGGGCTGTGTTCTCAGTTTCAGATGATCCTGAGGGTTCCGGCCCAGAGCTGCAAATCGGAGGATCGCAGGTGGGATCAGGGTCCTTAAAGCAGACTGCATACACTGGCCATGCCTCACATGGTCACGCACACTCACCCTAAATGCGACTTGGATCGACCGCTGGGAACTGGGTTGTAAAAGGCAGTTCCCCAGAAATAAATACTTCTTGTTTCCCAGCTTGGAGTTTTGAAACACACCAGATGTACTCATCAGATTAATCCTGGTTCCAAATAAGTTCCTTCTGCTCAAGCCGGTCACAAACTTTTTGATTTGGGTCTTACGTAATGCTTTTTTCAAAGAAAAAAAAACAAGTAGATAGAACAATTTCCAGTATGAAGCAATTTCTGAAATTGACTGTTCCTTTGATAGTGTGTACAAAATAGCCTCAACACAGCATTGCTTTGTGTTGAATTGCTTGGGAGCTCATTATCCCGATGTGAGTCCAATCACAGATCCCCATGCAGGGCTTACTTTCCATCCCAGGCTTGAGTGCCTTTAGGATTGTAGACTTTTCACTCAAGATTGCACTTCATGAAAACATCCTTGGGGGAGGAACAATCTCAATGCGCTCAAACGCCAAGAAATCACTGATAATCTAATAGTCTGTCAGCGGAGCTGTGGTGTACAATAAAGTAAAGGTACTCATTTTATAAGGTGTCAGAAACACATGCCAGATAGATTAAATAGATACATACACTGTACGCCGTTCCTCGGGGGGATTCCCGTGTCTCTCCTTCCATTTCGTCTTTTTCATCTCCATCGTAGTCATTTCCATGAAAGTACTTGTTAATGTCGTCATACACGTTACTGACGTTGCCTGATGAGAAAACAGTTGCACCATCACAGATGGAAGCCCCGTAATACCTGAATCTGCTCTTCCACCCCCCCTCCACCCAGACTCACTGAAAAAGCTGAAGGTGAAGGGGAAGCTGCTGTTGTAATCGTAGTCCGGCATCGGTGTCCCCTCCAGTCTGTAGTCTTCGTCCTCCTCGGCTGCTGTAAGGTGACAAAGGTCAAAGGTCAGATCCAAGATTCAAAACATGGGATTTTTCTATGCCTTGCAATGAGGAAGTGCAGGCCATTTTTGCCAGCCTAACTCCTTTTCCTCCTGCGCTTTTAAGGTCAGCATTATCTTCTTTCGAAGAGATAAGCGTGCACATTGAGATGTAGTTACAAGCAAAAATATTTCAGAGTAACATATGCCACTCAAGTGAATAAGTCCATTTCGAACTTGAACAGGAAGGACATTGATAATAAATCTAGAATCTCAACTATTAATCTTCTTCATGCTATAGGGATTGAACATGGAACATCAGGGAGAGATGATTAAGTGCAACATAACCAGTATAAATCTCAAAGGCTATGCTTATACCACCATGAAATGTGTGAGTTCAGTTAGCAGACAGCCTGAGCTGAACTGGGGACCTGCGAAACTGGAAACCATTACTCTCTAACCCTAACCCTTCTCTCCTGGGTATTGCTAATTTTCCTTTCCAGGGCAGCATATTATCATCTGTGAGTTATATCCAGAAGAGGGGAAATCTGTCTTTTTGCACTAATACATAACCTCAAGGCCCTGTGGAGTGCAGCATGTTAGATACTGAGACCAATCCAAAACAGTTTTACTCCCTTTTTGCTGCAATATTCTTGTTATATTACGCTACAATAAATCTCATTAATTAAATTTCATTCCATTACAGTCTTTATCTATTTTGTTGAGCGATGTTCCACACCCGATGTCAGTGGTGGGGGTGGTTGCCTGGGAAGAGACATTTTTATGGAAGACGTCTCATGACTGGGGGTGGGGGGGGGCACTCCGGTCTCGTGGCGGGGGATCTGTTGCAACCCTGTCAGCTTGCGGCACCCTCCTCCCAGAAGGAGAGGGTGAGACTCTGAGTAGAAGCACAGGACCTGGATCGGTTCCAGAAGAAACCGCAGCCAAGCAAACTCTCATTGTGAGCCAATGAGCCGTGCCCCCCCCCCCCCACTAAGGTCACATGTGCGGTGCTGCGGGGGCTCACAGCTGCTGCTTGCAAGCCTCTGCACTCACGACTTACAAAACCTTAAAACGTAAAACGTTCCCTTTTAAGTTAACATTCATCCACGGTGATTCAATCAAAGGATCCAATACCCTGAGACGACTGGGCCTCAGGCCACGAGCCATAATCCTCATTAGTCAAATTGTAACATAAAATTACTTAATGACATGGAGTCAAAGATGGCAAAGAAATATATATTTAAAAACATGACAATGCACGTATCTAATTACAGAAACACGTTAAGATCATATGTTAGCATAATAACTTGTTTATAAATATGTATTTCTATAAACTTTACCACAAACACATTTTATCCACGCTAGAGGCAGTCTATGCCAACAAATGTGAGATTTGGCTGTGCTGAGGTCCCAAGCCTTACCCAAGCACCCCCAAATTAACTCATTATTGATCAAGAATAGCTGAATGCTTGAGAACACTTGCGTTACATTATTATGGTCATGCTTCTTGCACTGGACTGGAGCCTTAGCTGATCGAGCAAGTGGACAGTAGTTAAGGAAGCCCTAGGTGACGAACACTGGCTGGTCGGTGGCGTGAGAGCCAGATCACTCCCAGAATCTCACTCCCTGCTTGTGCATAGCCTGATACCATCAGTTGAGACCCATCTTAAAACAGAAGACTCCCTGTAAGTTACGGCATGCATCTGGCAACCAATCGGGTTCCACCCGCTTGTGTCGCCCCCCCCCCGCGCGGTGGAAACCCTTGGTGAGCAAGTTGAAACACGGTCGGACACGCGAGTTGAGTCAGACCCTGCCTGGGAACTGGATCGACTCTTGCAGCCCACTTGGTGCAAGGCGTGCAACGCGGGATCGAGCGGCCGTGATTCACCTGAGACTCAAAAGGAGAGTGGAGGGAAGTGTTGATTACGCTGGCAGTCCCTACGCACTTGGGAAACTGCACGTGCTCCGTCTCCGTGACCCCAGCTGCCCCTTTTATACGGGGGAGAATGCCGGTGAGCTAAATAAAGTTTCCGGTCTTCACCCTGCTCTGTGTCACATACACAAGGTCACCGTACAGCACCCAGGGAGTCTACGACGACTCCGATACCCCGGGGAACGGGAAGCGGCCGCATCGAGACACGGCTGAGTCACAAACCAAAGGACTTTCCGTTTCGACTGCAGTAGCCCCCCAGATGAGGAAATAGATTCTTAATTTTGATTGGAGGCAGAGTGTCCATTGTATCCCTCACAAAAATAACCTTCAGCACACAGAGGATCCTCTCCACTGTATCCCAGGCCATCTTACACACTCAGCAGAAATAAAATAAAGCTTTAGCTGCCATTTACACGCACATTGCAAGGTAGGAGGTGGTAGTGGCTCAGCAGGCTTCAGCTCTGCGACGGGAGGATCGCCGGTTCAATCCCCAACATCGGCAGAATAGATACAAGTCTGTGGACCCTTCAGCAAGGCCCTTAACCCCCAGATCCAGCGGAGCTGCACACTGGCTGACCCTGTGCTGTGACCCCCCCAGGTATGGTGAGGAAGAGGGGGTAGCTGAAGAGTACCATTCCAATGTACTGATACTTGTGGAAAGGGCAAATAAACTCTTCTTTCTTTCTAAATGTTTTTCCCAAATATACACACATAGAGGTTAGAGCAAAGTTTAGGGTCTGAGCACAAGATCAGCCATCCATCTACACCCCCTGGAGCTTTTTTTTTTAGGGGGGGGGGTATGGTTTCTCAAGGGCCCTACAGAGTTGGCCCTACTCTGCCAAGCATGGGATTCAAACCGACGACATTCCAATAACAGGCACAGAGGCCAGACCCACTGAGACAGACACTGTCCCTCAGGCTAATAAAGACACAGTAGAAATACGGAAAGGTGGCATTAAGGGGGAAATGTAACATGATGACTGCTCTGTCAGCGGGGCGATTTCCACACCACCTGGCCCTGCAGAAAACAGGCATTTTCTCTCTCATTCACAAGTTCCAGCTCATCATCAACACATGACACCGGAGCTTGACGCTGCTGTCAGTCGAACGGCAGCTCGATACAGAGGAGCCTGGGTAACATGAGCCTCTGCAAATGAGGCAGCTGACGTTTTTATGCCTGAGAACGACAATTCAAAACAGATGATTTCTCCTCTCTGGATATTTTGTTAACCGCTGATCCAGACAATAATGGGATTATGTTAAGTCAGATCAGAAGAGGGCAGGGCCCTGGATGGAGACTCCCTCTGTCAAACAAAACTATGTACATTCCCTGAAAACACCCCATATATTATTCTGTATTAAGTAACCAGTTCCAGGATATCAACTGGCCCCCCGCTAATGCATCTTTAGATGGGTCTCTTCAGATCTTCTGCAGTTCTCAACTTGAACTTGAAGCTCAGGACCTCTCAACCCGTAACCCCTGGGATATGTGAGGCCTGGGGTATTATTAGACACAATACAATTCCGTAAGATGAGCACAAATCGGGCGGATGGTAGCTTGGAGCTATAAAGCATAGAAAGCGAGCCATGATATGGAACTGAGGACCTTTGACCACCATAAATCACCCTCAAAATGACAAGCCTTCAAAGAAAGCATCTGTTTATTATATTTAATGCACATGAATATTATATGAGCAGCCAAGGCTAAATATTTACCCCTTAAGTGTACAGTAAAAATTTCCAGTTTGAAGCAATTGAAGTGGGGGGGGGGGGGAAGGGAATGCAATGGGCCTGTAAATCTCTGGGTGTGAACGTCATCTTCTTGAGTTTCAAAATAAGTGGATGGCCAGCATCCTACAGGAGGTAACCTCTGATTGTATTTGAAAGCCCAGCAAAGCAATGAAAAGTCGTGATAAATTAGCATCAACAAATTTCTTGCATTCCTTGCCTGGGAGGGTCTGCAATCACAGCTTGAACCCAGGGCAGGTCTTCTGCGAAGTACCTCTCAAAGCCCAGGATTTTGCTGTGGCTTTTGGTCTGTCCTCATTCTTCTGTGTAGGTTATTAAAACCAGCTGGCCAGAACGCAGTATAAATTTATAGACAGATTTACAATAGAACAGATTTAACTGTGGTGAGAGCCAGGCTCTGTCCAAACACTGTCTTGGATACAGGGGGACTGGTCCCAGGTACAATGGCAGACTTGTATGCTAACAGGGGTCTAAAACGTCTTTTAAAACACATCCAAATCTAAGTCTGGACACTTTCACAAGACCGTGTTTTTAGTGAATTCTTCACGGATTCAGTGGTGTTTGGTAGGAAGTGAAACGGCTCACACAACTGGAGGTGTGAAGGGACAGTGCGACAGATGCAGACGCACACCGATGTACACAAGCGAGATATGCTGTCTAGCTTGTCTACCTTCTCTGTTAGACAGACAGTTAACCTCAGCACACCTGCAATGAGAGACCTTCTAAGTCCCCTGGGATTCTGTGCGGATTATTTCTGGTTCTCAGTATCCATTAAGCAGCTCATCTGAAGCCCATCTAAAGACCTTCTGCACAAGCCCCTTATGCTATCAAGCCAGCAGGTGGCGTGCTGGTTAAGGACCTGACCCAGACACATCCAAAGCTGTAGCGCAAACACTGCCGCCTCACCCTCCACAGTCAGAAGATCTCATCCAGCTGCACACACACACCCAAGAGAAAGTAGGATTGCGGATCCTGAAGCCAACAAGGAGGTTCCCAGAAGCAGCAGTAGTGACAGCGTACTCACCCTGGACAGCGGTCAGCAGGAGGCCCCGGAGAAGGCAGCCGCAGAACAGGAGCTGGACCAGCCTCTGCATGGTGGCTCCAGAGGAGGAGTGGAAGTGATCACCCTCCAGTCTGAGCTTGCCAGAGCAGACGCTGTGTGTGAGAGCAGGGGGAGGGGCGGAACTGGGGGGCAGGAGGGGGTGGGACAGAAACAGGGAGGGGCCTGCGGCTCCCATTACTCAGGTTCATTCAGAGCAGCTCCAATAGCTTCGCTGGCATGATGAACAGGTCAGGAACAATGTCCTAGACAGGCGGCATCAATAGGGATGAATGTAAATGACAGAAAAAGGGAGATAAATGGCAGAAAGAACATTTCAGTGATCCCTCCTGAAAGAACGGCCTTTCTGGCACCCAGTGCCTTTGGTTCCTGCTCGCGTCGGTCGCTCACGAGATGACGATGCTCTCCGAGATGACGTGACATGGAAAATTAACTTTCACAAACTTTTGTGTCACACTGCAGTCCTTCATTAGATCAGATTAGATTAACTTCAGTAGACAATCTGACAGAGAGACAAATTTACATCCAGAGATGTACAAGTTGAGCAAATAGATAGATAGATAGATAGATAGATAGATAGATAGATAGATAGATAGGGGGACCTCCCTTCCCATTGGTCACTTCATTCAGGGCATTACATGCCATTCTGCTTGCCGTTCTTGAGGGGGGGGGGGGGTGGAAACCACCACCCTATGGCTTCTGCACTATGATCTGAGTGCCAGCAGGGATGTCGGAGTTTGTGTGACTTATCTTCCATACATAACTGCCGGCATGGAGCATATGAGCCGTCTCACACAAAGAAGGTCACACGTCACAGCGATAGCGGGCTCAGCTCCTGTTACTGCTGCCGCCGTTGCTGCGACAAGGTGCACCGACGGCTCCACCAATGGGAAACAAGGCCGAGGTTGAGGCAGCGCTCATGCCAGTGACGTCACTATGGCGGGCACTTTTAATGAAGAGCTGTACATGCTCCAAGTGGGTCCAGGCTTCCGGGGAGGGGTGCAGCAGTGGTAGTGGGTCCATCCAGGCCCCCTCATTAACACCCGGACAGCACTCAATTGGGGCATTGTTCAGAACCCCCATCAGGGGGGAGATGGGGGCTTGTGATCCCATCATCCAACCCACAGCCCTGCAATTGGTGGAATCAGATGAATCACCAGTAACTTCTAAACTCCATTGATGGTCAGAGCCATCAGATAAAGGCAATATTCTTAGGTCACTGCTCCCAAGACGCAACAGAAGTTTAAGAAATAAAACGTAGTGTAAGTATTGTCACATTGTCTTATTGAAACCAGAGAGGAAAAGCACAGCTTGAATTTGTTTCAAATACTTTTGTGATTGTTTATTTTGCACCTCCATGAAGGTCATATTGAATGTGGGAGCAATCATCTTCCTGATCCAACCAAATAGTTTCCATGTGTTTTCATCTTTGATGATCTGAACGTCGATAAAATATTACTGAAACAACATCCTTTATTTATTTAAATGTCACTCTTTAAATTATGTTACTTGAAAGGGTAGCTGCAATTTTCTTGTGATTTATGGAAACAGTTTTGCATTATTTCTGTGTGTTTCATGGCAAAGTTTTGAAATTATGTTTATCACAGTCACATGGCACAATGCAGGGAAAATATTCTCAGTGACACTAGCAGAGACGACAAAACTAGAAACCAGTGACAGCTCAGCTCAAACCCTTCAGATCCCAATTGGCTCATTTGCCAAGTAGAAAGAAACAAACAAAATATTATTCAAGCTGTCAGAACTCCCAAGAACCCTGTACTGAGTTGCAAAACTGAGCGCTATCGTAACTCAAATCCAGAAATACTGGGGAAGACCCAAGACCTCGGCCAAACTCTGACCCCGGAGCTGGCAGACCAGGAAAAAGTTCACATCTGCACGGTGGTGACCCTCAAAAGGACAAAGCTTCTGACCTGTCACTCTCGTAACATTATTACTCGGAGGAATCACTGAGGTCCCACAACAAAGACTCAGGAGGGGCCGCGTCAGGCAGCCCACATATTATTAACATAAGCGGGATGAAACCGGTTTTGTGACCCAGCACAAAAGACTCATGCATACCTCTATCTTCCTGTGCCGGCCAGCCAACGTGGGAGACCAGAACTCCGGGCCAGAGATTAGTGATCGCAACACTGGAAAAAAAAGAGCCGGCAGGAAATTTCTGCAATCCATCTTGTGAACTGATCTGATATCACAGAATCCTTGAGTTAATCCACTTACCGTTCGTATAGTGAGACTTTTTATCTTTAGCCGTCACGATTAACACGGAAGGTTTCTGGGCTGACATGAGCATAGAAACATAGCGACACACGATGCTTACGGACATCAGAGTTCTCAATTCAACTGTGGTGCTTTAGGCAAGGCAAGTTTATTTATATAGCACAATTCAGATGCAAGGCAATTCAAAGTACTTTACAAAGGAAGAATGATACATTTAAATAACAGACATTAAAATCACATTTAAAAGACAAAAAATCTGTCTAACTGTAACTGTCTTAAGTAAACTTGCATCCCTCTAAGAGGCTCTCGGCGGTTTATAGTAACGGGTCTGCGTTGTGTGGTGCATGAGCTGACATGACGTGCAGGTGGTTCTCCCGCTCTCCGAGTGTTTATGTTGCTGCCTAAATAGTACAGAGTAGGATTAGAGCCTTAGATCTGGAAGCCTGATACTGAGGTTGTTGCCATGGCAGCGACCCTTTGGTCAGGGGCCAATGGGAGCCTGATACTGAGGCTGTTGCCATGGTAGTGACCCTTTGGTCTGGGAGCCAATGATAAGGAGCTCTGATGCCTGACCCTGTGTGTGAGCCTGTATATGCAAAGAGCTTCTGTGAAACATCTATCTGCTGACAGGGGCTTAGGATGGTCAGGCTTAGGAAAAACTCTTTAATAGATACTTTAAACACTTAAGCTAAAAATTACATATGCCTCTGGTGTCTCCTCAGCAAAAATGGCTAAAGTTGACCATCTGAACTATCTGTACTTCAATGAACTCTTTGTGGTCGCACCTGGAAAGGCTGGAGTAGCCTGGAATTAATTAACCTTATCTGGCGACTTGAGGACTCACATCTTGACAGTTTAAATATCACACTAGGGGAGATAACCTGCATTTGACTTTGCTAAATTCTTGTGAAGGCTCTGAGCACAAGCTACAGGCACCATGGACCAAGTCTCAGTGTCTGCATTGAGATGTTACACTGTAGGACGTGCGGGGGCAAGCTGAGAGCTCCGCACTTCCTGTCTGTGGGAGAGTAGGAGAGGATCGTTCCCTAGGCAGCAGGGGAGCGGGATGGGAATCTGTCCTGGAGATCTGGTGACAGGCAGGAAGCGGGAGAGGAAGCCCCGGGGGCTGCATTTGTGTTGGCCAGACTGTTTTCTCACGGAGTTTCTACCCGGAAGTAGCGCTGTGTCAGGTGTTGCGGTTTACGGGATCTGGGAGGAAGCAGAGAGGGTGTACAGCTTGGGGTCGAATGCAAACAATGGCACCTCAGCCAGCTGGGCATGTTTACTGGGTGAAGCTTTTCTAATTCTTAGTGTGGGTTTTTGTTTTTTTTAATTAGCCATGACCAGTAACCTTTGGGGTACGGGCAGAATTCAAGTGGAAGCCTGCTTAACGAAACGGAATGTGCGATGCTTTGTGTTAACATAACCCTGCCGCGTGCAGTTGTGCAAGACATTATAATCCATGACCTTAGTGTCATTAGTGTTGTTCTCTTGCTAAACTGTTTGGTACTGTTTGTTCTGTTGTGTGTGTTCAACTTTTGCATTAAAAAACAGTGAATCATTCATTTAAAAAATCATGACCATTAACACCCTAGGAGTACAATGGATGGCAAACTGGGGCACTGGTTGGATTTCCTTAACTCACAAAAGATTTTTGACTATTGGCCAGAGAAGTTGAATCCAAAGATGTGGCTGAATGACTACGCCCAATTCAGTGCTTATCCACGCCATAAGTCATTTCGAAATGATGATACACTTAAAGGAACCTGAAATCACATGAGTCCGTGTGCTATCTGCTGACTTGGCACCATTGTTACTCATTTCTGTTACTCAACCACTTTATGCTATGTAGCACTCTGACAGATACTGAAATTCATTACATTTTTCTTTCACCCAAAGTGACACAATTGAATCCCTGGAGCAGCTATAGCTTTAAGGGTCTTGATCAAAGCTCCAATGCTTCTGTTACTTTTCCTTTCCATATGAGCCAGCAACCTTCTGATTACAGAAGAGTCACACCAGTCCAGCCAAGTCCAAAAGTGAGAATGTGCAGGGATCCCGAATCCGTCTAATGCCCGATTTATATCTCTGTGGAGACCGTAGCCTACGCCATAGCCCGACACACCTCCCCAGAAATGTAAATACGCGTCGCAGCGATGCTGACGGCATGATCTATAATCGATCTGCTAGGCAACGTCGCCTTTTCTCCTGCGCAAATGTTTCGTTGTTGTTTAGAGGGGTTATTTTACTGAGACACATTATTTCATATGGACGACGTGACCTTTATTTTGTAATAAATATTGCAATGTTTACAAAGTAAAACAGGAATTAAAAATAAATTAATTTCTCTCAGACCAGTCTGAGTGATTTAAATAGCAAGGACAAAACTGGTTATAAATGTTTCAGAGAGCACGTGCAAGGGCTCCTGCAAAACAGTGGCAGTGCACTTTAAACTGATTTTTAAATGCCATTAAGTTTTGTTTCCTATGACATAGTAAAAAAAATATTTTAGCGAAACTTAACCCCCTGAACTCAGCCAGCTAGCATTTTGGCGGTGTTATTACAGAATGACACAGACACACCAATGTCCAGGTAAAAATGAACATTAGGGAGAAATCGATTAGCAAATTCCTTAAGTATGTGAGGGGTCAAAACGTTTAACATTCGTCCATACGCCAGGGCAGCTCCAGATGGTAGCGATAAAAATTAACCTTAGAGCCCAGAAGCTTCGTAATGGGTCACATCTGCGAGGGCGTCGTTTGACAATCGAGGCTTGTCCTGCGAACAGCGCGGTGCGTTACTTTGTTTTACTGTTAATCAACGTAAAGCATAGGGGATAATAATGAGACTCGGAAAATTATATAAACCTCGAATGTGAATATTTTCAAACAAAAACTACAAACAGGCAAGGAATGCAAGATGTGAACAAAACAGATACAGTTTAAAAGCGGCTTTATTTCTGTGCCATATAAACTAAAAATGCCGACACATCGGGGTTAGCAGCAATAGCTTGAGCGTGAGCTTTTTGACATATACACAATTTAATTTGATTTGCATTCATTGCAGCTTAATTGTACGTTGTTTGAACTTGTATTCTTTTTACGGTTCCTGACACCTGTTATTTGCCTATTTTGGCGCGGGGGCTCCTAATTCACCGTATTCTTACATTGTAAACCGTTTCCTGAGCGAGTAATTGATGACGTCACCCCTGGCTTGCGCTGGACATTGTTTGCTTTGCTTATACTCACACTATTGTATTCCCAGGGTCACTGCTGTTCTCCTGGGCTTCTGAGTCACATCGTCTAAACTCCCAGTCCAGCTGATGTGGGAAATGTTTCCTCAGTTAAACTGCCTTTTCCTTGCACTCATGGGAGAACGGAGATAGGCTGTAAAAACGTTTCAATAGCATCCCTTCTAACTTTCTCATGGGATATTCGAAGACCAGAGCTATTTTCATATTTGGGAATAAATTAAATTATTTTTAATCTGCATTATTATATAAACAGTTTACAAAGGGCAACATCCAAACTAATCTCAGTGAGACCTTAAATATATACATTCGGAACCCAAATTGTTCATTCTTAGTCAAGTAATCAAGACAATCAACACAAATTAAATACACAAATTCAAATAATACCAAAAGATTACATTTCATTACATGTTTAGTATTTAAATATATTTTTAATTGAGCTTGTGCCGTAGGCCTATGTGTAGTATTGTACATTGAGTGCTACAGTAGCCTATGGTTAGTATAAATAACTATATCACTACTATAATGTAGAATTTCAGTGATTTTTTAGAATACCGTGAGTTTTGTAAAAAGACGAGGTCTAGTTACGATTGAGTGTCTTGATATTTAGTACTGCTGCCTGACCCCATCAGCGTGTAGCTGAGACACCTCAGGAGGGTTTACCTCACACTCTCTGGTTTCCTCCTACAGTCCAAAGACATGCCGTTTAAGTTAATTAACATTTCATGAACTTTAATAACTTTGTGTGTATTGGTCCAGTGATGGACTGGTATCCTGTCCAGCGCGGAGCTCAACCTCATGTCTTATGAGGGCTTAGTTTCGGCTTCAAGTTTTAAGTGGCTAAAAAATGGATTATTTATGACTGAGAATTTCAGAATGATGCATTACAAATTAGCTATTTGAGGAAGAGTTTGCTTATGAATAACTTGGTTTTTGTGGGACTTTGGAACTGCACTGTATCCAGATGGCTTGGAACTGTGGATACGGAAAAACCCTACTGGAGAGTGAAAGATACGAAAGAAAGAAACATCATTTGAGTTACCCAGCATGCGCCTGAATCCGACCTCCAGCTCCCTGAGGCCTGACTGCATCTGACCATCTCAGAGCGATGGGAAAATCCGTCTGCTCTCTGCAGGCAGCTGGCGCATCGCGATTTTTTCCAGAGTGCTGATGTTGCGGTTTTCTGAAACATGCCCTGGAACACAACATCTGGATCGGCTTACGTGTGAGGCCGACGGGGTGTTTGTGGGAGAGAATGCGAGCGCGTGTCACTGGGGGACAGAGCTACGGTGTGACGGTCGGGAGTGAGCGGAGGGACACCAGACCGGGCGGGCGCGACGCCTGAGAGGTCTCCTGGGATGCAGGGCACCTTTAGTGGAAGGGCATGACGGGGGCAGTAAAGTCCTGCGAGGACGGACGTTGTGCTGAGAACCCGCAGAAATGCGAAGTGTCGTCCCTCACAGCAGAGACCCTGGCCTCGTGACGTCACGCGAATGTCATATGCTGCAGGAATGTCTTCATTTTTACAGCTTGTTCTTCAGCGTACAACTTAACAATCTCATTTGGAGCCAGTTATACGTATATGCAATAAGGGAAACCTTAGACTGAAATTGTAAAATTTTAAGTTTAAGATTTTAAAGTGCTGTATAATTCACTGTTTCTCATCTATTTAACAATTCATCTTCCGTACCCCTTGACCTGTATAAGGTTATAGTCAGCCTGGAGCCTATTTCAAAAGTCTAAAGCCAGAAATTCCAAATATTACTAAAAAGTGTCATACCTGCCTCTACACGTAGTCCATGCTTTAGAGTCACTGAGGCAATGAAAGGCGTTGAGAAGATTTCATTTTGAGTCAATATCAAGCAAACAATCTCCCTGCTTAATCAAACAAAGTTAAGTGATTATTCACTTAACATCAATCTGAAAGGTCTTCCACTTTATCTGTATCAGGAATATTATAAACTCTTCCTTTTGTATTAATAAAAATGAGTTTACGTGTTGCTTTTCGTTCGTATGACACTATACACTAAACAGGATATCAGATGCACCACTACTGGTATGTGTTATATAATTGCAGGGTGTGTGATTTTTGAGGCAAAAGGAAATTTTGCTATTTGTGCGCCTATTCTTGTGAAAAATAGGCAGATTTTGGCAGAGATGGACATTTCAGATCCAGAGAGCACAAATTCAGACCAAGGTTTTGTTTCAACCAACCGGAGAACTCAACTGGTTGGTTAAAACAAAATCTTGGCCTGGATTTGTGCTCTCTGGACCTGAAATCTCTACCTCTGGATTTCAGTAAAGAATAACCAGATCTACCATGGAACTACTCAGTGGGACTAAAGAATATCTTCTCTGTCTGCACCTCTCTACAAACCTCTGTACCAAAGTGATGGTGGTGGTGGGGGGGTCGTATTCTGGGATATGTCCAACGTTATAGATTTGGGGGGGGTGTATTTGGAGTCCTGGGATATGTCCAGCATTATAATTTGGGGGGGGGGGGGGGGTACACACCAGGCAATCACAGGACACACAATCACCAGTTAGCCCAGTCATAGGCAGGAACACAGAGAGCAGAGACAGCATTTGCCCCCAGGGCCAGTCCTGGATGTCCAAGAGGTCCAGTCCTGGAGGTCCAGGAGGTCCCTATGCCTGGTGCTACAGAATAACAATCCTTAGTAATTTAAAAACCTTCTGGAGGTAACCTCTTCCTGAAAACCTTACACCATGTTTCTTTATTAGTTTTCCTGTCTCTACATGACCATAGCCATGAGTAATTTATATTAGTCATGTTTCAAAGTATACATCCCCCCAGAGCATGAAACTGCAACCACAAGCCCAAATACCTTCTCCATATGCCAAGCAGCCGATCCTCAAACACAAGCCAGACTCTGAGTAACATTTTGCTACTATCCCTGGGTGCAACCGTGGATCGACTGGCCACGCTGCCCGCAAGGCCCTGAGCTAACATGAGCTAACATTTTGTAGAACAGTGTTTCCCAATCCGGTCCTCGGAGACCAACAGACGGTACACGTTATTGCTCCCTGACAGACACAGAAATGTGGACCGTCTGGCGGTCCCCAAGGACCGGGTGTGGAAGCCGTTCCGGGGGGGGGGGTGGACATATATGTTTTGTGGGAAGGTACCAGACAGCAAGAAGTGCATGTGGAATGCCATGGGTGTTTTGGAAAAGTGGAAAATTCCTCAGGCTTGTGCACCCCCC
>JAODUD010000046.1:12665799-12680843 GCA_026784285.1 Stomatorhinus walkeri | reverse complement strand
TCTTAAAAGGGTAAAAATATTCTTTCCCACCCCCCCCCCCAGGAAACAGATTTACAAGGTATAGGGAGAAACCTATGTGAAGGATCCTCCTCTCTTAATTTACAATGTTACAAATACAAACAGAATGCTTGTGTCAAACTACAGAAATAATTGCAGAGAAAACATGACAAATCTAAACACACAGGACAGCAGGATTATGCTTACTGTATTTCTTCCATTTTGGGCATGAAATGTAATATGTCAGAAATAGGAATTGCAATGTATGATAAACACAATGGAGTATTTCTATGTGCCTTAATTTCTGTCAGGATACAAAGAAGACGAGTCAATGGCCTTTCATGTTTAACAATGATGTTTTCCACACTTGTGGAAGGCTCCTCTGCAGAAGCAATGCTGCCACTTATTATGGGTTTTGCATCTGAATGAGCAAATGCTTGTCTACTGTCAGTGTAATGTCCCTGTGTCCTGACAGGCCCTTAATGGACACTCAGCTGCGTGCCCAGACAATGGGGCGGCTGAGTGGGTCACAACAAAGTGAGAACTGGCCCTTAACGCAGACAGGACGAGTCTAGGCCCTGACCCAAGACACATGATGGGCACAAAACGGCTTTGTTTCAATTTTGCACAATCCGTCAGTCTTCACCATGACAGCAGACATTTATGACATTTTGAATTTTAGAAATCGGTCGGTATTGTCCACATGATGCTAACTAGGTAGCATACACGTAAAGTTGAGTTGGAAAAAAGTGAAATACGAAAGAATTATTGTGCGATAACTCCCTCTGGTGATCATTCATGTGAAACGAGGCTTAAGCAGCAAAGACAATTCAATCAATAGAACTTGATGGTTTCATTCTCATTTATTATCATAATTGTTTTGGTTAGGAAATACATTAATAATGCAATCCTAAATAATTAGGATTTGCTAAATAATAACATGCATAGGACTTTGTGAACGCCTATGTTTTTAATTAACTATTTGGCATGTAACGTTTTTTCTTGCAGCTTTGCAAAATGTTAGCTCATTACTTCTTAACAGATTTCAGTCTTGATAATTACAGGTAATTTTTAAATGCAGTCAGGGAGCATTAAATTTGCATTTGTGAATAAAACATTACACATGAATTTTAGGCCAAAATTTCCGTGCAATTTACATTAAATAATAATAAAGAAAGAAGCGGCATGAGTGATGAGTTTATATAAGCTATATTTCTGTGCCTTTTTACTGTTAAAATTTGAAATGTACGGGCTGTCTGTTCCCATCACTATTTAAAATAAATTTGTTACGAACGACAAAAGCCGAGGACTTCTTTTTATCATTAGAAGGTCTTCGTGGTTTGTTTTCGTTGGACTTCATCAAGTATCGTAAATGCACGGGGTGAAGCGAGGGTTCTCGCGGGAGGTAGGCACGATCTCGCACATGCGCTGTGGAAATCGGGCCGAGAAGTTTTTTGGATGCAGGAGAGATGGGTTGGGGTGAGGACCTGAGTGACTTTGATAAGGGCCAAATCGTTATGGCTAGACGACTGGGTCAAAGCATCTCCGAAACGGCACGGCTTGTGGGGTGCTCACGGTCAGCCGTGGTGAGTACCGACTGAGAGCGGACTGAGGAGGGAAAAGCCACGAACCGTCAGCAGGGTGCTGGGCAGCTAAGACTCATCGGTGCGAGATGTGAATGGAGTCTGTCCGGTGTGGTACAAACCAACAGATGGGTTACTGTGGCACATAATTTTAATGATGGTTACGAGAGTAATGCGTCACAACATACGGTGCATCAAGTCCTGCTGCGTACGGAAAGAATCGGAACCGGACCTTTGAGCGATGGAAGAAGGTTGTCCGTTGTCTGTAGCATGTGGATGGCAGGCTGCCCAGCTCCATGCACAGCAAGGTTCGATGCTCTGTGTGTAATGATATATTACTCCCGTAATCAGCATTAAAAGTATCTGTGATTTCTTATGCATTAAACACGCCTACGAGTACAGAATATCGTCTTACCGTAAAAATATCCCAGACCTTGAAATGGACCGTTTTTCTACGCGACAGTCAACATTGTTCACTTAACGTGAGGGTGTTCATAATGTTTTGACTCATCAAAGTGTATATATGAGCAGTGAAATGTGATTGTTCATTTGATATAAAATGAAATATACAAAGAATGTAATTACACAAGTCTCTTTCTTCACTGGTAATAATAATTTTTAAATCCCCCAACTCGCAATTTTGAAAATTTATGTAACCTTTCTGCCAAAACATAAATTACCTAGGATTAATGAGTAATGAATTATTAAGGTTGTTTAAATGTATGGTCGCCATTGTTTAATGTTTTTAATTCTTGACTGATTTTTGAATTTTCTGCCCCCCCTCCCCATCCAATATCAAACTCATTCTTGCACCCTTGACTACGGCTGCTTTTGTTAGTAGAAATGTAAAGGGTCAGTTCTTTGCACGAAACACTAAAAATGCAAGTGTAAAGGTAATATCTAGTAAAATGATAATGCTGCATTTTGTCATTCTTCCCTACAGATATTTATACAGTGAGAGTCACAGTGTTTCAGGTGTGAGATGAAAGTCTCACATACAGTAAGAACATTAGTCTCCCTCAACAGCATCAACATTAAATCTCATTCAGAGCCTTTAATCGTTAGAATGTGAGCCACAGTGGCCCTCTGGTGGTCATTTTATGTATTGCATATCGCATATACTCGTCTTGGTCTTCCTCCAATAATCCATCTTTCAATCGCTTATCCTGGTCAGTGTTGCGGGTCTCTCGAGTCATTTGTAAAATTCCAAATGATGAGCAAGTGTAACTTAAAATGCTCAAAGATTAAAATGTTAAACCGTATACTTTGCAAATATAGAACATGTACAAATATTGAATTTATGCTTTAAACCATTGTTGTTTATTAATAAGGGGAAATTAAAATTAGTAATAGTTTGTCTTTAACAACCATTGGTGAATCTTTTCAATCACAGTATAACGGAGGTCAGAATCCTTTTTGAGATAAAACTCCCATGTCATTTTTTCTAGATAAAGGTACGGGGCAGAAGACAAGTTACATTATACTTCATTCTAATATCATTAACCTTCTTAAAGATTATGACATTACATCCATATAAAGCTTCGTTTATTTCCAATCCTGACAAAGCTAGGACTAACATGGGGATAGAAACTTCGGCCTGTGGTAGCTGTTTCGTCGGGAACATATTGCATAACAGATGGCGTGGCTCGCTTTTCTCCTTTTAAGCCTCATGCAAGCGGCTGTATGTGGGCAGCCATCTTGCATACAGTATCACATAATGTCAAGCGATCGGGCCTATGTTTGCCTCTTTCGCTTTTAAGCTCAAAACGGTACGACGACGGATATTCGTGTGAGACGTGATACTTCAGAAAGTGACAATAACTCACTAAATATCTGAATGTTCCTTATATAAGATTTCTTATATCTTGCCTCACACACCACTTCACAACTGGGAGGAATAAGATGGTTTAACATTGACCACGGTTCTTAAGTAAAGGCGCCAATGAAAACAAAGAGTAGGCGGGATCAAAGTTTAAAAGTACTATATTGACAATGGCTTTAACAAATAGAAATTTGCTGCGCGCGCGACTCTAGCCAATCACTTTGCAATCTGAAATACATTATGTTGAGCATGACAATCTGTTTGATTGGCAGAAAATCCTTCCACTTAAAATTCGAAATACGAAAATAGGCCAATCATATGGCTGAGTGGGCGGGCCCTGATAAACGGGACTGGGTGTGAGATATCATGGAGGATCAGTTAGCGGTCAGCAGCCATTGAAGGAAGCTAAGCTGTGGCTTGGAGCCCCGGAGTTTCTGATATTTAAAAGTAACGTTTTAGGTAGTTCCGAGCTTTATTTTATTTTATTCGAAATGGAGATGAAAAAGCGAATCAGCTTGGAGCTGAGGAATAGGACCCCGGAGGAGGTATGTAGTTACACCATTATTTATTTATTTATCTTTTAAGAAACGCAAGGAGGAGGCTAGCTGGCTCGTCGGTGTGAAGCGCTGCGCGGCGGCTCGGTAGCTCCACGCTCACTTTCCGGCGACCACATGGGCGCCCAAACGGACACCGCTCTAGTCGTGAAGTTTAGTAATGGTGGAAAGTCCGCTCCCGTCTGCATGGCTTTCGTACGAACAGAAGGTCGTTTCCTGCAACGTGCACATATATACGTGGATATACAGACTGGAAAGGCTAGCCTAGTAGTTTTATTCATCACGCTTATCAGCCCTTTGCAATCAGTTTGCAATCAGCCCTCTTTCCTTCATTCCGACTTCGCTGAATGATATTTCGCTCTTTGATTACTTGCAGCAAAACGCCACAATTATTTTGTTGGAAGGCTGCAAAAACTTAGTCACTTTAACCCTTTTTGGGGCAGATTTTTTTGCTCTTTCGGTCCAGATCGTTAGTGCTAGTTAATTATACAAAGTATTTATAAATCCATGCCGTTTATGCTTCTCTATCTATGGCTTCGACTGCTTCTTATTTAGAGTACAGTTTGCTCGTTTTAATGGGCATCACGCAGTGGCCCTTTAGTGCTGTGATGAGACGAACAGGTGAACTTCGCGGCTTTCAGGGCAGCAGGCGCAAGCGGGCTTTGACTCGATCTCCCAAAATTGGGAAACTAGTAATATTCGTGTTGATTTTTTTTTTAAACAAACAACGTTTCGCTGATTATTGTTTTAAATTGTTGCATGGTTATTTGGGTGGTGATGCCTGGAGAGGGTGGTGCCTACGTGTGAAGGCAGTCGAGCCGTCCTGACGGGTTGAGTGAGTGGAAGTCATTTTGTAGTAATATCCGTGCATCTGCCATGATAGCCGACACTGAGCTATTCATCCCACGCGGTATCCGACATATGCACTGTAACAACGCCGTGCGTTTTGATTAACACCTAAGTTGTATGGCCCGGACCCGCCGATCGGACCCCGCTGGACGGCTCTCGTCGCAATTTCCCCCCATAGTCGTTATTATGTAACGATAACGCGCGGGGCGGAAAAACCGGTGACATTCCCAAATCGCAAGTAAACACTGAGCTACCCGCCCTGATTACTGTTTCCCGACCCGAAGCGGTTTGGCAGATGGCGAGGACCACATCCCCATTGACTCGATCGGAACGACGTCCCCCCCAGCCCCATGGAGCTCGCCTTCTCCGGATGACTTCCCGGCGGTCACCGCTTCGGTCCCTGCGTTCCTGCCCGATAAGCGCGCGCCCCCTTCGCGCGGCGTTTTATCTCTCGAGGCGCCCCGTAGCCGCTCGCGCGCCTTGTGGTTTCGCCGTCGCGAGCGAGGCCACTTTGACCGCGAGGCTGCCGGGGGGCCTTGTCAGGTGCGCGCAGGGGGGGGGGGGCGGGTTGCCCCATATCCCCCCCACCCGCCTTGTTCGGCGGTCCGCGATACTCCGCGTGCTAGATCGGCACGTACCCATGTGATGTGACTGGCGCGCCTAGTCAGCTTGTGACGGGAAAATCGACCCGATTTTCCTTGAAGCCGTTTCGCTGGTTTATTGTGCCATTAGTGTTTCTAAGTTTTGAAACACAATAAACACGAAGTGGCACCGCGGAGCAGGTTTCTCACAGAATGCCACTAATAAACTTGCCCGACTCATGGTGAATTACCAGAGTATTTGAGGAGGTTTTTTTTATGTTGACGTGGGCTTAAGTGTGGACACCTTGTAATTAGACACAGGGTACTAGCAGTAACCCGCTTTGTGGTGTTTTTATATGTGGTTCTTATCAGTCTGAAAACAGGTTTTTGTAAACGAAAGTGCAAGTATTTGGCAAAATGGCGGTATTTAAGTACATGGCATAGGCAGAAAGAGACGCTGGAGCTGCTCAAGATTCTGTGACCTCCATTTCCCCCCTCAACCCATGTCTGCCCCCTTCAGGTGACTGAGCTGGTGGTGGACAACTGTCGGTCCAGTGACGGTGAGGTGGAGGGCATGACAGAAGACTTTAAGGAGCTTGAGTTCCTCAGCATGGTCAACGTGGGTCTGACCTCCCTGGCCAAGTTGCCCTCTCTGCCCAAACTTCGAAAGGTGTGTCTGCCAACTGCAGCCCCATATGCTCATGAAGCTGAAGATCTGTTCAGGAGCTGGTTTTGACCCACATCAATATCAATTTCTTATGCCTTGGGTGGAGAATACTAAGCTAGAACAAAGCTCTGCTGCTTTCACTGCGTGCAGTCAGTTGAGTTTGTCGTACTGTTTTTTTTTTAAAATGGTGACTGTGAATGTCTTAATTTAGCTGGAACTCAGTGACAACAACATCTCAGGGGGCCTGGAGACCTTGTCGGACAAGTGTCCCAACTTGACTTACTTGAACCTGAGTGGGAACAAGATCAAGGAGCTCAGCACATTGGAGGCCCTGGTAAGCGAGGCCTCTGCTTCTCCAGTCGCTGTGCTGGTCACCGTCTGCTTAGTGTGTCCTTCACATGGCATTCCTTAAGTTTGAGGTCAAGGCGAACTGGGTGGGTGATATGTAGGCAGGCTGTTTATAAGATGTGTTAATTGTTGGGAGATTCTGATGCCGTCATCGCCCTCATTTACCCATCTAATTCTACACAGTAGGTATTGGGTTACGTTCTGTATCTTAGAGTTGGTATCTGCTGTATGTATGGGAAATGTCAGAATGCTTCCTCACATTACTCTAGGCTGCAGTAGTAATGCTGCATGGTCACTTGTCACCTTTTAATGTTTGTGCCCCGCACCGTGTAGACCAGACTCGATAGCTCCTTGCTACTCCAACTCTAGTCATTCTGTTTCGTGTCACTGAGCAGCAGAACCTAAAGAGTCTGAAGAGTCTGGACTTGTTCAACTGTGAGATCACCACCCTGGAGGAGTACCGGGAGAGCGTCTTTGAGCTGCTGCCCCGGGTCACCTACTTGGATGGCTTCGACCAGGAGGACAACGAGGCCCCCGACTCGGAGGCTGACGATGGTGAGGGCACTTGTTTCAGGCTTGGTGTCTTGCCAGTTTTAACCAGGTTATGTGGTGTTTGTTGAATTAAACTGGTAATTGAAGTGTAAAATTTTTGTGCCAGTCATGATGTTTGGTTGAGTTGACTGTGAGCCCTTTCTCATTCATATACTACAATTTGCAGCAAGGGGAGCCTTCATCTTTGTGTTTTAATACATTTTTTAAATGACTGAACTCCGTCTTTATGTACAGAGGAGGATGAAGATGGGGAGGAAGGATCTGGTCCCACTGGAGAGTATAATGAGGAAGATGAGGAGGAGGATGAGGAGGATGGTTCTGAAGGGGGTGAGGTTGGCCTGTCCTATCTGATGAAGGAAGGCATCCAGGTAATGCACTTTGGATTTATCCTCACCAAAAATACTGCCACCTTCTGTTTTGAAATCCCACCTTTTACGCCGTCAATGCTAAAACCAATATTTGTGCCAAAAATAACTCGTCGTGCTCGATTCTGCTTCAGGATGAAGAAGATGATGACGACTATGTGGAAGAGGAGGAAGAAGAGGAAGGAGAGGGCGAAGGTGACTTTTCTTGCCTGAATGTATATCAGATCTTGTTATCCCATGAAGGCTGTAGCTCCAGGTTGCCAGTTTCTGAATATCGAATAATGCAAGAGTTTATATTTTGCGTTCAGTTTGCATTACTTCAGTGTGTGATGTGGTTGGAGTTTGTAGCGATGAATTGGAATTGATTCTTATTAAATCAAAGTAATGTGTTTATGCTCAGTTTAGACCATGTTCTGTATCAGTGGGAATACCTGGATATTCTGTTTCTTTGGCTATATAGTATTTAAATTTTGTCGCTGTGGAAACAGTAAAGCATCTGAATAGTATTGAAGATAATATGCGACTCCAGATGTCAGGTGTCACTGATTGATGAATCGGCATGTTCCTTTGCAGATGAAGAGGAGGAGGGTGTCCGGGGAGAGAAGCGGAAGCGGGATCCAGAAGACGATGGGGAGGATGATGACGATGAGGACTAACTATGCCCTGCCTGAGAGCCCGCAATCCTGAACTAAGCTGTAGAACAACCACCGGATGTGTGATCATTCAGTTTAATTTTTTTCTTTCTGTACCATAGATATCACAGTAGAGGCTTTTCTATATATACTATTTTTAGAAAGGAAAGGTATTCAGCGATTCATTCCAAATTTCCCCCCTCATCCCAGACATCTTGACAGGCAAGTGCTATGAGCATGTGAAACTGAACAAGGGCTTTTGTTGATGGAACACTAGCACATGGTGGTTTAAAATCCAGTGCTGTTCCTTGTTCACAATTTGATTCACCCCAGTCATCTTATCAGGCATTGTTCTAGACACAACTGGACATTTGGGTCTCTTGCGGTCAGCTACCCCACGTCTTCAAGACCTCTAGTTACCCAGAATTAAATGTTTCTAGGTTGTATCCCTGTCACCCATTTGGGCTTCATAAACTGTGGCTTGGATGGTGTTTGTCACAGAAAGGCAGCTCCTCAATGGACATTTTTATCTCTTTCAAACCCAGAATCCTGCCTGCTACACGTAGCCTTGCACTGTTCGCTACTTGGTTTATTTCCAGTGCTTCTGTATTGGATAGCGATAATTATTTTTAACTACAGTTTAGTTGGACAACCACTGTTGTAGTCTGTTCATATTTAAATTTTTAGGTATAAGGTAGGGTGACATGGGTGGGATTGAGGTTTATTTGGGAAGGTACTGGAAAATGGGATGTTTCAGTTATCTAGGCCCGTATTGGACCTGGACAGATTCCTTCCAGTGTGTTCTATTTAAAGCCATCTTCAAAAACCTGAAGGACTAATGACTGACATTTATTTTAGCCAATCAGGTTAAGAGCTAATGTGAAAATGAACTGAGACTGAGAATCTCTAGGGCCGTCACTCTTCGGTCCTGATAACTTGGTGTGATTGTTCATAATGCAAAGTGCTGTGGTTTTAACCACTTCAAAAGGTGATTTTTAAATCTTTTTTTATTTTTTTAAATGGGCATATCAGGATGTTGATTTAAGCAAGTGGTGACTTGAGCCCATACCTCTTTGCAGTAGGACACAATCACGCCTGAAAGTACCTTTCCCTGTCAGGCTGTGGACGAGTTTTAGTTTTCCTTTGTTTGGTATTCTACAGAGTGACATCTTTATTCTTTGTATGGCAATATGTATATAGTATGTGTTCCAACTGTATCTCCTGTATTTTTTTTTTTTTTTTGACTTTTTACAGAACAGATCAGGTGATGCTTTAGTCCCACAACACTCTACTGCTGGTTTTATTCCTTGTTTTTGTCTTGCTGTTGTGACAGTTTGGCATTTGTGTGCTGTAAACTTCCTAAGATGGTTTTTAAAGAAAAGGAAAAATGCTTTAAAATAAAAAATGAATAAAACTTTAATCTCTTTAATAAGCTCAGCCTTTCTCCTCTCTTACTCTAGGTGCTGAGTTAAGTGAACGGTCAGACACCTTTGTGTTAATGAAGTGTAGCTAATAGTTAGTATGCTATCCAATGCAGTGACGATCGCTGCGAATGTGCCGTATTACTTCGTTTTTGAATGCAACTAGTCAGTACTTCTCAAATTGCATTTATACTTGTGTGTGTCTTGTATGTTTCATTAGTGCGGGTTCACTGATCTGCAGACTTGCCTTCGCACACTGAGTAGCCCGGACTGCAGTGGGCAGGAATGATACTTCTCTGCTGGTCGGGGTATTACCGTGAATCCGCCATCTGCGGATCAGCACAGAAGACTCATCAATAACTAATTAGGCCACCTCGCTTCAGGGGGGCAGCCCCAGGGACAGATGGAGGGGCCCCGTGCCTTCGGCACCTGTTCAACAGACGGAACTGAGTGCTGCCCCGGCCTTCCTTCGACCCCTGCAACCTTGCTGACCCTGTGCCGTCGCCCCGCACAACCCGTCGTTCCCCACGTGTCGAAACGCAATATCATATGGGCAGTCGCTTGTTCTAATCTGCCAAGGAGGGAGCTTAGGCTGCCAATAGATTTGTAGTCAATATTTTGTTTGTTCTTGACTAGCTACCCATAGGTGTTTCATTTCAACAACACAGAAAGTCAACATCATAAAAGGAAAGTCAATCTTGTGACGTGGCTTTTTGTTTGAATGTCATATTTAGGGCTTGTCTTCTACAAAGGCACTGAGGAAAATACCATGACGAAGTTTTTTTTTTTTTTTTTTTTTTTGTGAAGTCTCAGAAGCTCATGACTGTCTGGTACATTATGTGTCACGCAGTACCTGTTGCCTTTAAACATGTTTGATCACCTGTTTCTAGAGTGATGGTGTTTTTTTTGCAAGGGCAGATCAAGACAAGAGCATCATTGACGCTTAAATCAGGCGCATTACCCAAAATTTTAGACGTTACAAAACTACTGAAAAGTACTGATAGGCAATTGGTTAAGTGTCCCAGTTTGTGGAGTTTGCACTGCTGAACACAGTAGGCACCAACTGTGTCATTTTAAAGTCTTACACTTAACATTTACTGAGGATGACTGGTGCCACGTTACTTGAACAGTGGAGTTTTGGCAAGATGCCATGCATCTTTAAAAAAACAGGTGACGTCAACTGAGGTTGTTACTAAATGGTAAATGGACTGCATTTATATAGCGCTTTCATCCAAAGCGCTTTACAATAATGCCTCTCTGCATTGGCGTTGCAAAAACATTTAATTTTTATATATATTTTTATTGTCGTTCAGTTGACGTCGTCGTTCTTGCTATTTATAGGCTTAAATGTTAGTCTAATGTATGACCTTCGTGTATAAATCGTTATTTTCTTCCATCCATTTTGAATGCATGTTCGTCGGCGATGATTCAGAGCCCCTCCCTCTACACGGGGCCAGTCAGGCTCCAGGGCGCAGCAGTTCGGGGCAGCGCTACTCTGTCCCGTGCTGATGGCGTTTCAGTGGCCCGTACAGGCCGCGTGCCTTCCGAGGGCGAAGCTGCCGTGTCGCCTGTCATCACGCTTGTTAACTGCACAGGCTCTGTCACAGCAGGGCCCCGCATTGTAATTGTTCTGCTTTTTGTTCCTGCGTTGAGGTTATTCATTCAGAAAATAAAAGACGCTTGACAGGTATTTCAAGTGCAATTACAATCAACAAATGTATGCTGCAAAGCATCCAAGACTTCATGCCGTACTCCGTCTCTCTCAACATACTGCGAACATTATGATTACAAACAGTCAGACTTTAAGCTTCTATTTTAACCCACATTTTAAATCTCTTGTACAAATCCGGGCATCTAGACTTAGCGGAGTGCAGGGATTATCGCAGTGCTACGACAGGAACACCGTCCCAAGGAGAACTGGACCACTTTAATGAGTGTAACAGAATCCTATTTAAGTGTAAATTGTGCATAGCACATACTCAATGCCACTGTACTTACCCAAAGGAGGTCCATCCTGCCCTATATGAATGCATTACCATTTATGATGAAAAGCTATATTAGTCTGGTCAAGAAAATAAGGTATTAATAAAGAATGTACCTAGACCAGCTCAGGTTATGTTTTACAGCCAGGATCGTGGCTGCATTAATAGCCCAGAAAGCGAAAATTGGTTCCCGGGTTCTGCCCTACAGCGGCACCTAAAGTTCGTGGGTGAAATGGCGCAGTCCTCTGAGACCCGGTGAAACCTGCGCAGATGGCGGCTGACGGCGCAGGCATCCCTTACTGAATCGCTCCATGTCTGTTGGGGAGTAAGACCCTTAATTTTGCTATTACCGTGACGGGGGTGCTTTGGTCCATGCTTTGGTTCTTGATGTTCTCGCCGTAGACGTTTTAATAATCATCATATGCTGGAAACCTCACATGACCCTGACATCAAGCATCTTTTTGAAATTACAAAAATTAAATAAGAAGTGCATCATACCCTTATTTTCATGTATTTATTCACCTCCAACTCAGGTCATTCTGAATCCTTGTTTAAGTTTTTTTTTATATTTTGTTCTTGGTTAGTTTTGCTTCTTGACTATGTGACCAAGAGCTTCGTTTCTGGCCAAATCTTCCTAGTTCATCTCAGCATACGGCCGGTCGCAAGCTAAAGGAGCGGGATGTATTAAATATATTCAGATGCCGTGATACACGAATACGAATTTTTAAACAATAATAGATAAACATTTTCACAAGTTTAGGGAGGAGTCCTCATGTGCTTGCTATACGTTTATATTTATAATATTGCGTAATATTTCCACTAGATGGCAGTAAAGTCCACATTTGAACCTCGTTGAAAAAATTGAAATATTGCTGTTTGCATCATGTATCTTATGTATTATGTAACAAGATTTAATGGTGTTAATAAAAAGTTTAAACGAACGTAGCATCTAGAGTAAGAATCGCAGTTACGTTTTTATATGAAAAGTTAAATCACCGTGTTGCATCAATACACTGGTTTTATTAATTATCAAAAAAAAAATAATATGCAAATGGAGCAGTGGTGCCCTAATGGTTCACTTGTAATCAAATGATTCCTGGTTTGAATCCCTTACCAGCAAAGTACCCCTGAGGTACCCCGAGGAAGGTACTGACCCCAAGCACTGCTCCCCGGGTGCTGAATTAGCTGCCCCCTGCTATATCATATATGGCTTCACGCATAGGACATGTTTCATTGTGGTGTGTCATCAATGATCACTTCGACATCAAAATAACAATGCTTCTATTGTTTTGATATGAATGTGTTAAAAGCTTTCAAAGTGCTTATTTTTAAACTTTTAAGTTATAAACATACATATTATACATGTATACCTCCTGCTCCCTGGAATTTCAGTATTCCCACGGGGGGACACACAAATCCAATGTGATTTTTTTGTCATACATTTCAGGATGTTATGTTTAAATGGTCAAGGGAGAGCAGCATTGCACCTGGTCCATATGAAGGTGTTGCCCAGGGTGGGTCTGCTCTCTGTCTCCCCCCCCCCCCCCCCAGCTCTAATGGTTAGCAGGGGGGGGTGCATCTTCCTGCTGTCAGGTTCCCACCCAACGGCTGGCTGGGCTCTTAGAACACTTGGGCTTCCCGTACAGGGCCACAGTGTTGGCGACACCACTGACGTCACCTTTGTGGGTACCAGTGGGCATTATGAGAGGCGATAATGACTGGCTGTTTCAGCCAAAAAGCAAGACATATATATGACTTAGGGTGTGTAGATATGCAACTGTATCTACCAAATTCGACTGCTACACCCTCTGGCCCTATGACAAGCAGCAGGGAACATGTGATCGACTTCGAAACCACTGACGCCTTTGGAGAACGCGTTCGCTCGAGTCCCCTCTTTTCAGAACGAACTGCAGCACGCCTCTGGGACTCTGCGGGTTTGTGTGTTAGACTTTACAAGCGTCCTCTGTGGATCCGTGTGTGTCTCACTGCAACGCTGTGTGTGTGAGCGTGCTATTGTGTGCACGTCCCCGTGTGTGTCAGAAAATGAGAGCGCTGGAGAGTGGCGGTTGGCGGTATGGCTGGAATGCACTGGGTGCCAGTTGTCTGGGTTACAGTTTCCGCTGGTCCCTGCACCTCGGACCACAGGTGCAGTTTTCCAGCCACGTTTATCCCCAAACCCCTCTTGCAGGGGTGAATGACAGCACAGCGTCCTACAGACAGACTCATCTGCACTTCCCAGTCCCTCCCCGGCATTGCCAGAAGCTTCTTTGGTGGTTGTGTTTATTTACACCAGCAGGTGAGGAGGCATCTTGAAAATCTTCTGAAATCTGAACATTTTCAAAATATGGTGTTAGGATGCAGGTAAGGAGACCGTGTTATGTTCTATTCATTTGCCATCAGGCCTGTGAACCATTTTATTTCACCTTACAAACCATAAACTACAGCCACCAAATGAATATTTAGAATCAGTATTGTTTTTCTTACTTTCTGGGTTGAATGGTAGGCACTGTTACACTGTCACACCCATCTCTCCGCCTTAGTTGCCCCTTGTCCCACCCACATATATATTTCCCAGCCTTCTGCAATGGACTCCCACTTCCCTCTAGCCCCCCTCTTCCACCTTTATGTTCCATCCAGCCAACCAATCAGGGGGTCACCAGGCAGTTCATGCCTTATATGGAGAATCTGGGCTACAGCAGGGAGAACTCACAGCAGCCGTGCTAAAGGGCTGCCTGGCTTTTGTTGACATATGGCACTGCGCGTCTCCTGACTCCTGGAGTAGCATTGTCTGACTTATTATTACACCCTTTGGGAACGGGAGCAACCCAGAGAAGCGACAGGCCTCCTTTAAATACAGAACGAGCACCTCCCAAAATGCTGGGCGTGCTCATTATTATGTACAAAAGCTGGCGAAACTCTCTCTCTCTCTCTTTCTCTCTCTCTCTCTCACACACACACACACACACACACACACCTACAAAGCAACCAGCAGCTGATACGTGGTTCTCAATGAACAGCATGTGGCAATAAGCTCCCCTCCAGTACAAAAATGAAATGCTATGGATCATAGGGTGTTTCACACAAGTATAAAGCAATTTTTCAGGGGGGTACTGCCTTCCCCTCACCCCCCCTTAAAAACATCCAAGCATTATCGCTCTTTTAAGTTGCTTAAATTACGCTTTTATGAAGCACAACTTGCAATCTTAGTCCTTTACACAGCTGGCCATTTTACTAGGACCTTTTCTGGTATTCTCTCTTAACCAGAAACTGTCAGAACTCTGAACCGCCATGTGACCTACGTGTAATTTACTCTTTCTCTCTTTTGCCCTGCCCGGTCCACTCGCACGCCACTAAGGCTGCACGAAAGCCTTTTTGCGTGCTGTGGCTTGATATGATTGTCCGAATCCAGGATTTTTTTGCAAAATGTAACCTGTGCCCAGAATTACAAGGGGGAAGCTTTTGACGTTGACTGACGGAAGGTGTGAGGAGGGGTTGGGGGGTGGGTAGCGGGGGCACCGTCCTCTGTCTGGTGTATGGAGGCGGAGTCAGGTGACTCAGTAATAATTCAGTTCATCCAACCTCGCCCCCAATGTAATTATGACTTGGCGTATTCAGCCAGTGTTGGGCATTTCAGGTCCAGAAGCTACAAATCCAGACCATGGTTTTGTTTCTCCCAACCAGCTGAGTACTC
>JAODUD010000046.1:12632703-12644859 GCA_026784285.1 Stomatorhinus walkeri | reverse complement strand
CCGCCCCCACACAGCTGATCAGATCAGTATGCCTCACTGGTCACAGGGTTCTACTGGAGTGATGAAATCAACAAATATGTGGAAAACAGAAGGTCAAACATAAATATTTCCTGGGGGAAATTTTTTTTTTTTTTTTTTTTCTTTCTGGTTCCTATAATCACAGCCTGTGACAGACTGGGGTGCTGCAGTTGCATTTCGAGCCCTGGCTTCAGCATTATGGTATCGTGGGGGTGTACGGGGTTGGGGTGGGGGGGTCAGTGCATCAATCAGCTTAGTCCTGTTTGTCAGGACAAATTCACCGGGAAGGACTGCCGAATAAAAAGGATAAAAGGCGAAGTATTTAAATGCCGGGCGGCCCTGATAGTGCTGAGCAGGGCTTGTTGGGACAGAACGCAGTCCTGAGTGCTGCTCGGTGCTCAGAAGCTCCTCAGACCCAGTGAGGACGGCAGGCAGTTAAGGAGAGACACCATCCCAGCTCCTCTTCCTGTCCCGCAGCAGTTCCCCCTGCTTATAATCAAACTACAGAGCAACATTTTTATCGTTTAAATGTTAACATTTGCAGTGTACAGACGCCCGTCAAACCGTACGCACGTTATAATCACACTGCATGTTACATACGCTTTGCACTATATGTATGGATGCATGTTGTCTGCATTGTCATCTTTCAACACTGCGCTGCTGGAATTTACGCAGACCGCTGTATTCATCACGTTCCTCAAATTTATACCTCTCTATTGTATATTTTGCATCTTGTCTTTATTCTCTATCTGCGTTATGCCATAATTGTTAAATGTCTATTGTCACGGTGTCTCCAACAGCAGCAAGCTGTGTCAACAAAAATTTTCACTGGCTTTGGTTGCGTGGCAGGAAAGATCTGGATTCTGATAAAACTGCAGTAAAACAGCAATTCCAGGCTGCGTGAGGGCACTCTGATTCTCCACTGCAAAAGGATCAGAAGCACATGAGGTAGCAGGATTCGAACCCACAACCCTGGGGACTGCTTTGATTTTACCCAGACATCTCTGCATCTTTTATGTACAACATGCATGACATCACCGCTTCCGCATGCAGCTGCACCGCATTATGTGGACTGCGGTACTGACACGCCTAGCCTATTATTTTTGCCTTTGTCTTGTGCCTGAATGCCATGTGCTTTGCGTTCCTTTATGCGTCCTGAGTGCTCGTGTTAATAAAGGAAAGACAACAGAACAGTAACCAGCTGTCTGAGACGACCAGCTAGGGGGTGCAGCAGGAAGAGCCCCCTCCCACAAGGAGGCTACAGCAAACTTTGCTTTTGCTCTTCAGCACTCGAGTGCATCACACTCGGAGACCGGGGCCCATCTCACCGCCGTCACCGCGCTAAACAACACATCAAGCAGGAGTCATACGTTCCATCTGCTTACGTTCAAAACGGGGCCTTTAATCTGGCCTCTGTCCCCTGGCCGCCTGGCTGTACAGCTGCTCACTGCGACGATACAGATGTTTACATGGCCACAGCCTAGATGAAACACTGGAAAGTTTTCAAACGTTAAATCTATTCAAAGCCAAGCAACCAGACCAGCGATGGGAACTTTTTTATTATTGTTTGCTTAGCCAACTTAGGTGAGAATAAGAATACAGCTGTGACACTGGCACTAGATATGTTGTTTCATAAATACCTGTTACCACAACTGGAAATGTAACAAGTGAACCTCATTAAGAGGGAAGGACTTGAAACTTCACAACACTGGCTTTGAAATGCTCAGGGTTTATAAAACTAACCCAAAAAAATTGACTTAAAAAGCAGTTCACTCTGTTTTGTGTTTCGGAGGCTGTTCGGTTTTATCATTAATTGGCAGTCGCCCAGAATTTCAGCAGGAATTGTGCGGACTTTCGTTGCCAAGGAAGCACAATCCGAGGTAATCAGGCATGAAATAACGTCCAACACCGAAGAAGCGGTCATCATGTGATTTATCATGCTACATGATTGGTTCTGAGAGAGAGCCAATCAGCTTGTAAAGGAGGCAGGACTAAGACATCTGATTGGTTGGTCCTACCTCTTCTAGTTGCTTGGACCCACCTCCTCTACAATTTCATTGGTTCTCTCTCAGAACCAATTATTTTTCAGAGTAAGTAAAGTCTATGTAAGTAAAACTCCCACGCACTCCAAAAAGAGCAGGGCTGTAACTATAGTCAGACTCAGTTTTCATTTGTTACCAGGCACAAACTATTAGACCTGTGCATCCGTGACTCCAGGGAAGATATGATTTTCAGAATTCAGTGCTGAGCTCCTACTAACAACCAAACGACAACAATATCAATATCTATTATCCTGGACGTGCCGAAACCCATCTCTCTCATGACCTGTAGCTTTGTTCAGACCAAGCCTCCAGAGGGTGATGTAATGCCAACAGGTGTCCCTTGTCATGCTGTCACTCTCCCTTCAGATATGTAGCCGCATCTATCAATGGCATTGTAATATAAAATCCAGGCTGACATCTCTATGCCGGTGCAGTGAGACAGCATCCGAAGTATGCTGCTCAGGGACAGATTAGTCATGAAAGTAAACAGTCATCCAATTGTTTCTGGGAAACCCAGGTTATGCCAAAGCCCCCATCTTCTGGCAAGAGAACGCCGTGCATTATGGGAGTGTACGGGCATGTACCCACCACGACTGCAGAGGGCCTCTGCAGACATACACCCCATTGCTGGGACTGCATGTTTGTATGTATGTATAAAGAGACACATGCAGGTAAGCCGTGTTCCAGAACTTGCACACATAAAAAGGCAAGCACCCGTCTACATGCCTACAAGAAGCATCACACACTTGGGGACTGACACAGGACACTCCCCCTATATCTCAACAGCCATTGGGGCAGAGAGGTGGCCTGAACACAGCAAGGCCTTCCCAGACTGGGTGGCAGCAAGGCCTTCCCACTGCGCGCTGGCATTCTTGGGTGTCACAACATGCGCCAAGAGGCTGCATTTCATCCCAAAGTTCACGTTCGACGGACCGTGCAGCTATTCATTCCAGACAAAAGCCCCTGCAGATCCCGGCCTCCGGATCTTCCATCACTGGGGTTTTCTTCTCACCGGGAACATTTTAAAACCCAGGGCTTCCGGGACACGCGAGAGACGGGGCTACGCCAGACCACTGAGTGAAGAGCGTGGTTCTGCTGGTGCCGCCATCTTGGTCATGGGGCCGCGGCATCGGGTTTCGGCCTCCCCTCTTCTTGACCACGGCGTTTCTCCCTCTTGCACCCCCCCCCCCAGCTCACAGGCTTCCTGAGGGCAGCGCTCACACCATCGCAGGCCTTTGATCGCGCTGCAGGCGGTCACCTGACACCTGAACGCATGACAGCCAATCACGTCACAGGTGAGGGGCACAGCTTGGGTTTCCCTCCTCTTAGATGGGGGGGGGGCAGGGGTGTAGCCAAACGTTTAAGAAACGGTCAAAGCACACACGGCTTAACACAGACCAGATTGCAAACTCATTTTAAGTGGTCTGCCTTGGCTACAGTGTCAGCTTTTACTCTTAACAGCTAAAGCCTTCTACACAAAAGAGGAAGCAAACGGACACCTACCAGGCTAGCCTGCAGGACCAGGCGCTGCCAGAGAGCCTATCCACATCCTGCAATCCACATGTTATTCATCACATGGCACACTCATGCACTTCATTTCCCAATCATATAAACTGGGTGGAGCTTCGGGATACGGCAGCTCCCGATTGGTTGCATTGCTGACGGGAAATACACGACACTGGCCAGCATAAGGAATACATGGGCCCGTGAGCTGACTCGAAAACAAAATGCATAAAAGATGGCCTGGTGATAATGCCGGGTTATGAGAAAATGAATAAAACCCAAGTGGAAGATGGACTTCCTAAACGCTGCTGCATCCTGACATTAAAAATGCATCATATAACACGGATTTCTGGAAGCAATTAAAAGAGAGCGAAAGCCCCAAAGAAAAATAAACATGCGGTGGAGGATAAGGATAGAATGAAATTCTGTGCCTCTTATCCTAAACAGGTTGTGTATCTGAAAGGATGTTTGCAACTTAATGACATTTGAACGCTGTAATTTCCCAACACAGCACTGAGAGACGTCTCCCGGTAATATTATAATAAAGACAGGAAACAGTATGATGCCTTGTAAATACAGAGAAGAGATGCTTCTTCGTTATTCCAGAAGTTAAAATAAAATAGCAGTTACTGGTGTAGATTTACTTACAAACATCACTGACTGGCAGGTCTCCCTCACGGAATGACAGGCTACATGTGAATATTGATTCCATTCTTCCATTGCATGGTTGACAACTATTCATGGTCTACAGGTCAGTGTGGGGTAATCCCTGCCCCCATTTCCCCGCACATTCATACACGCCAGGCAAATCTGACCCAAATTACCCTGGCCACACGTCTCTTACCGAAGTATCCAGATGGGATTTGAACCCCTAACCCTTTCGCTATCCACTGACAACTTTTTGATGCACAAATAAGAAAACAAGATAAATTTATATATATAACTCAAAAATGTTTCCCTGTTAATAGTGTAGTAGTATAGCCATTAGAAAAAAATTAAGATATTACCACCTTCAGTCCTCACAAACTTATCATGCATAAAACAGACACATTACATAATGTGCTACCTCCACTGCAGAACTAACCTGCCTGAGTGCTGAAAGAACTGATCTGTATCGCTCAGATCTTTGGAACCCATGTGCACAGTGTGCATGATCACGCTAGAAAATATTGACCTTTGGGCCCCGCTTTCATTTGCGGAGCTCGCCTCTCCATTGCTGCTTGTGAACTGGGTGCCTCACGGAGCAAACTAGGGCTCGGGCGCCTGTTATTCCGACCCTTTGCTGGAAATCCCGTGAAAACGTGTTTTTTTTCCTTTTTAATTGGTCTGATCATATTTCTTTTTGCGCGATCACCTCACCCGCCCCCCGGGGTCCACGCCCCCCAGCAGCCAAAACAGTAAACCTATAGTTACGCGCGCAAATACTATGCAATTGTTATTCTAATTAGGAAGGGGTGTCATGGGGTGCTTTCGTCCCATTATCGCTGTTGTCAAACGGTATTGTAAACGGATATTATATAAAACGAAAGCATAGACCACATATATGTGACAAAATTTCACTTTTCGGGTCTTCATATTGCTTTTAATAAACAGAAGCTGGATGAACTGTTTTATTTGTTATTTGGACGTCTAAATTGTGATCTTCGAAGCAATTTAAAAGTTACCAAATCCTTGCACTGTCAAAGTAATAACAGTGAAATTAAAGCTTTTAATAAAAGGTCCTATTGTATTCAATTACAGCATTAGGTGTATTTATAATTTTAACTGTACAGTGATTTAGAAACACATTAAACGACAGAAAATCTGTTACATAGTGGAGTGTAACTCAACAGTCATAAAGCAACACTGGTAAATTGGCAAATCTGTTACAACTCCATAGCCACATCTGAAAGGCTTTATTGGGAAACTTGCCTCCTTCTCGGAGATGAAGAGTTGGTCGCCTTTCAGCACCACGTAGCGGTTTTTCCATATCTCCCTGAAAATGCCTTTGCCACAGAATTTGCGGATCCATCCCGTCTTGTCTGGCTGACACGACGCCTGGTTGACATCTTGCGGGCCCTGCGCGTCCAGGGGATGAAAACAGTTACAACTTAACGTCGCACAGACAAAATATAGCCACAGCCCCTAATTTAGATTCAAAGCATACAGCCTGTACTATAACGCTGGGGACTTTGCACGAACTAAGTCCCTTTGTCAAACTGTCACATGTCCTCGTAATCCCACGACGCCTAAAGTTAGTGCGATATATGCTAATTTTCGTCATTTATACAATCCGTTTTCCTATATTTTAAGGGCGTGGCTAATAAAAATGTAACCGGGATTCCCTGACCATAAGACCCTCCTTCAGCCCCGTTTACATCATCCCAGTAAGTGTGAAGGTATAACATTAAAACAGCACAATTCTCACAGTGGCTAGTTAGTCTGCAGCTCGAGGCATTGCAAAACAATTACAAAAAAATAACACGATCAATATTACAAGGTGGCTAATATCTAGGGGAAATGCGATGGATCCGAGGCGGCGTGGGAACACACGGATCTCCACAACGCATCGGTTCGGACAAGAACAATGTGTTAAAACCACAGCCCGTGTCAAGCAGCACATCGCAGGGAGGCATTAATTCAGCTTCAGCAGCTTCATTCGATTGTACTGTTTTGCCCCCCTTTTCCCGTGGATGTGAATTTAAAGCATGACCACGGCACATAAGCAGTTTAAAATCCGTGCAAGGAAAGCGTTTAGAAAAGCTCACCCGTTTGGCCGAATTGCTCTTCTTCATTTTGACCGTACCACGGCTGTCGACTGAGTTTCCAGCTTTCTGGGTATTTATTTAGCCCCAGTCCTATCCCGATGGCTTTATTGTGTTAGGAGCATGGTCACGTTCTGCGACGATGCGAACTGTATACTGGGCATCGTTTCTTTCTTTCCTTTTCTCCCTCTCTCTCTCCCTCTCTCTCCCTCCCTGCCCTGCGTTGAACTGCCTCCGTTTCCTCCCGTCTTTCTTTATCCCCCGGTTCTCTCGCTCTTTCGCCCCGATGGCTCAGCGCTCAGCTCTTTGGCTTCGCACGCTGTGTGCACGGAGCTGGCTGAGCCCCTAGTCTCCAGTTACACGGATGAGGCAGTATCACGGTCACCCCCCCACCCCGATCCCTCATTCCTCTCCCCTCCCTTCGCAGGACGTGCACTCCTCTCCTGTGGAAAATAGCGGGGCTGGGGGGGGGGGGGTTGTGACCGGTCCAACCGCGATTATGTCTATATATTGACCGAGGCTGAGTCGTGATTTAGTGGCGATCGCTACGGGATGATGCGCCGGATGCGATCACAATGCCGAAAAACGGGCACCGGGGCTGGTCAGCTTCTGCGTTTCAGTGAAAACTTTCAAAGGACCGCTGGTCTGACTCATAAAACAGTGAATCATAACACATGAGGTCACCGTAAAAATCACGTGTAAAACACGCCCTCGTAAAAAGAAATGTATGCACGATAAAATGTCTGTATTCTAAAATACGACATTTAATGCATTTTAGTTCCGTGCTCTTTCACGCCTCTTTTAACTCATTTAATTTTATTATTGTTACCATGACAAAAAATTAAATTACGCATATGAATGATTTTCCAAAAAGCTGGCTGCAGCTCAGCAAGATTAAAAATAGAAATCTACACTGTAAGATATGTATGATATGCACTTCATGGAGAAACGTATGTGCTAAAGGCTATTAAGATGGACAGTATTAGCGGGATTAGCGTGCGAACCTGAGAAGCTGAAAATCAGTGCTTTGTTCGCTGGTTTTAGCAAGGCACACGATACGACCTTTGAGCACCTGCTCTACAGTTTACGTCGGTTCGAAAAACAGACAAATATAATCAATTAATCTCCGAAACATCTGACACGCGCTGGAAATCTGTTAAATTCAAAATTATAATAATGATTTTAAAATGCATATTTGGCCCATTTGAGTGCTGCCCCACAGTGGTTGTGAATAGCTGTGGTTTGGAGTAGCGTTTCTGGGCTGAGAATTGCTGCCGCTTGGCTGAATGGGGCTACAGTACACATGAAGCCCAGCGTAATGATCTACCTACTAGATCAAATGCTCTTGACAAACGCTCAGATACGCTCGCCATCTTTTCCATACGGTGTGGCGGTGCCGTTATGCTAACCAATAAACTCAGGGAAAGTTAATTTGCCATCACCTGAATTAAATAAACAAATGTTGATTTTGTCGCTTAGTATAGTATTACCGTTTGGCTGCTACCATTCGCTATTTCAGAAGGAGAAGATTAGTGGTTGTGTGGCAGGAGGGGGTGGGGTATCCTTTGGGGTATCCTTTGGGGATCTATTATTGTGGGACCCTCAGGCGTCTGGAGTTGTGGGTAGCCCTAGGGCACAGGCTTTGTCTGTCTGCCCCCCCCCCCCCCATCACTGCTGAGCTGTGTCCAGGGATTCCTCCCCCCATTTTTTAACCCTCCCACCTCAGTCCGCCCCCTGTCCTAAGCTGCATCCTTCTCCAGCTGGGGCCCTCGATTCAGGCTGGCTAACGAGGCTGACAGCCCCCCCTAAACCTCACCGCTTCACCCCGGGCCCTTTGAAAGGGATCTGGCTCAGCCCACTGGATTACAAACGGCAAGTTATTTACAAGCAATTACACGAAACTGCGTGTTTACAAGTACAGGGGCTCGGAAGGCACATTCAATGCATCCACATAACAAAAAAAAACCTTCCCGCAGTCCACGAAACCAGACTCAGCGAATCCCGAGCCAACCTCGACAAAGCAAACATACCTGAATACACTGAAATGAAAAGCAATAAAAAAAACAACAAACAGGAGTGACCACTTGTTGTGTTTACTGCTGAATCCAGAAGCAGAGTGATATTATCTGGTTAAAAGGAGCATCATTGTTCTGACAGATCATGAGCTGTGATTGGGATTTCCCACATGGGTCTTTGCATCTGCATGATGGGGAAATGGAACGATAGGGAGATGGTAGGGCATTTTATCTGACAGTCAGCAATGGGTTTGGCTGGTCTTAATAATTAGCTGCATTTATTTATTAAATGACACTGATAGAGAAAAATACAGCCAATGATACAGTGAAGGAGGTCAGTGAAAAACTGAAGTGCTTACTTACTAAATTGGAATATTTGGGAGAAACTTTGGAGGGGGGGGGGGGGGTGTTGTGGCTCCCCAACGGAGAGGCAGTTCAGTTTGTGGGACGCTTTTCTTTCTGTCTTTGTAAATTTAAATTTGTATTGCAAAGTATTGTGTGCTGTAGCTTCAGACTTGAAACTGCAGAAAGTTAAGAACAGCAGTGATTATAGTAATTTCACTTAAACAGAATAATAAAGAAGACATAAGAGACTTTGTGTACTGCAGGGTAGCACTTCTGTAAGCTGATCAGAGGTGGGCAACAGGGAAGCCTTGAAAACCGCAGCTGACTCGCCAAAAACTAGGAAACACATTCAGAACCAACCAGTCCCCTTTGGTCAGATGGCCTGCACCCATTGGCTGGGCAGGTGGGACTGCCTGCACCCATTGGCTGGGTGGGTGGGACCACTGTGCTGGCCATGTGATCAGTACATCATATGTGGTCTTTGAGCACCATTTTGCATTACCTGTTGCGATTCAGAAAGTTATAAAGTGAGTGACCACGTGTTTTCACCCTCTTTAGCTTACTGATATTACAGAACATGTCCTTGATGAAGGTCTTGATGAAATCATCCTACCGTTTTCGCATCTGGATATTTTCCAGGAGAAATCCAGGTCAGGTGACATGCTGAAGCGCATGACAGCTAGACCCCCCCTGGGACTTAACCGCTAACCTGCTCCCTGCTCCAAAAATTACAGACATACTGGATGTGATGTCGTAGACTGAGCAAGAAAGATGCATGGATGCAGAAGGTGGTGCTGGAGGTCACAGGGAGATGGGGTGGTACGTTTTTGAGAAAATCAACTACTGTTCAAATATCTATTAATATTTCACTTATTACATTTATTCAGACATTTGTATTGTTCATGACATGGTATTGATATGTGTGTGTGCTGCTTCCAGTCATTCTTATATTTATTATTTATATAATCATATTTATGTCCTTCTTCCATTTCTCTTTTTGTGTTTTTGTTTGATTTATTTAAGTCAGAAACATTTTCCCTCAAATCACCAAATTTATCATCATTTTTGTTTACTAACTTTGCATCATTGGCATCGGTATAGTTCATAAGTAAGTAGCTTTTGCGTACTTAGTGAATTCTGGGAATTTAACGAAAGTTAGTCATTGGACTGTGTGAGTTTTGCATTCCGGATACTGTAACACATGATGAGGAATCCTGACTTTAGGTCATTGGCAGATTGAGTTTTGGAAATTTGCTCTTCAGATATCAACACATGTGTTTGTGTGGAATCAAAAACACTTTCAAACTTTTAAATATTCCGACAGGTCAAGCTGCCCCCAGGCCCCTGATAGCTATATCTGTAAGTTTTGTCTCCTGTTTTTGATTTTTAGTGTTGAGAAAGAAAATCCTGTCAGTTTTGTTGTCCCTGATGGCTGTCACCATTCCCCGCTGGCTCGACACGCATCCCACTCCATCTTAGACCTCAAGGGGACTATCAGACGCTTCACGACCGGCGGTTAAACCGTCACCTTACACTGGCCGATAAAACATTCAGGGTAACACTATCATGAGCATTGCTGAACAAGCGTTGATGTTCAAAGGTTTGGGGAGGGACTCAACGGCCTGTGGGTGCTTACTAGGATGAATAAAAGTCATGCAAGTCCACCGTCTTCGTCTACTACAGATTGGATTCGAGATCAAAAGATAGCCCTGTCGTAGGTGCATGTCTGTAGATGACGGCATAGTTGGCCAGTCTTGCAAAACTCAAGCAGAGCAGAGTAGAGCGGGATAGAGATGGAACAGATCAACAGAATGTGTGCTCCAGCCAACCATGTAGGGCACTGCCAGGTTCACCACCACACAAAGTGCCTCCTCCGTTCTAAGGGCTGAGAGGCCAACAACATTGGAAGAAAGAACATAAATGTATTAACAATTAAATTCATATAAGATCAGATATCTGGGGCAATGGAAGCACTGCAGATATATTCATTGCGCTTTCACCATAAGCAGTGTTGGGCATTTCAGGTCCAGAAGCTACAAATCCAGACCAAGATTTTGTTTCAACCAACTAGTTAATTACTCTGGATTACTCTGTGAATTTGACTCTTTATGCTAAACTGGTTGGTAGAAACAAAATTTTGGTCTGGATTTGTAGTTTAAGGACCTGGAATGCCCAACACTGACCACAGGGACACCGTACACCTCACCATACCCCACCCCACCCTTCGACAACAATTCCAGACAAAAGGGGCAGGGAGGGATTACTTCATCCTGCATGTAGACTGGTAAATGCAGTCCGAGGGAAGGCATGGGGTTTAAATCCCGGTAATGAAACTCATTCTGTGCACATTCCTCAGGTAGCATGGTGCCTTGCTTTTTCAGAAGAGGGGACCTCATACACCCTTAAAATGTCACCACGTGAGAATATCACGAGCAGAAAACAGAACTGAAGACTGTGCTGATTTCCAGTTTATGGAATGACACTTTGGCAGAGTGGTCGCTCTGGGTTACCGCAAGATCGATGACCTTCACATGCACAAGGATTTTGGTGGATTGCCGGCTGCGAAAACCTCTACTGCAAAGAACAGGAGCATGAAATGTACAAGTAGCAGTATACATGTGACCGATCTCAGTGGTCAAATTAATTTTCGATAGCACATACCCATCCATCACCAGCTGATACATATGAAAAAGGCATTAAATCAAATTGAAGCCTTGTATCTAGGCCCCGCAACCTTGCCTTGACTGTTAACAAGCATTCTTCACTCCCACCTGAACTCCAATCCTAAATCCCCATCCTCCAATCCTCACAAGGCCTAAACTCAAGCAGTGGATCAAGATAATAGCAGCTCCTCCCCCCAATTAGATTTCTCTAATGCTGGGAAAGGGCTAGAGTAAAGATCAGTGAGCCGAAAGGCAGTGAGGCACGTCTATGCCGACCTCAACCAAAGAAACAGACAGAATGTCAGGTTCCAGGAATCAAGAAGCCATTGACATGGGTTATTGAAGTCCTCATTCCATGATGTGGAGTTACGTCTGACCTTTCCTATATCGTGCCGAAACAGCGACAAATGTCGCATAGGCATGTAGGTCTTGGAGTCCTTCCAACACGAGGACGGGGATTCGGTCTCAAGCCAACTCAGCGAATGCACCAAACATTTGCAGCGTCTATGTAAGCCAATAGCAATAGCATGTGAAGATAGCATGCTTCCATCATAAGCCTACATGTGAAAGGACAGGAGGGCTGCACAGCCCAATGGAAGAAAACATTCCAAAAGTCACTTGGGCCATGGGATACGTTTTTGAGAAAATTTCTGTAGACTTTCTGTGAATTTTGAACATTTAATTATAAAGTTCTTTGTTGGATTGCATCAGGACTGAGTGAGTTTTGGTTACCAGTACTGCAACTTATAATGAGGAAGCCTGACTTTAGGTCATTGTTGGTCTCACCTCAAACACAACAAAGAATGGACTGAGTGAGCTTTGGTTC
>JAODUD010000046.1:12620874-12632603 GCA_026784285.1 Stomatorhinus walkeri | reverse complement strand
ACAACAAAGAATGGACTGAGTGAGTTTTGGTTCCCAGTACTGTAACATATGATGAGGAAGCCTGACTTTAGGTCATTAGCGGTTTCATTTCAAGAATGACAAAAGATGTAAGTTTTGGAAATTTGCTCTTTAGTTGTCGGTCTTCCCTTTGATATACCTTAAATCCTTAAATTAAATTAAATTAAATTAAGCCCACCCAGAATCATGACTGTAGCAATTTGTCAGGAAGTTCTTCTGAGGAAAACAAAATAGTGAATCTTATAAAGGCAGGCTGATCCATGTCGGGGGTGCATTATGGGCTACTTCAGGTTTTACAAACTACTTTATAGCTGACAGGCTCCCGTGCTTGGCTAAATAGTTCAGTTCTTGTACTCTGGTTGGTTTGTTTCCTTGATTGAAAGACTCATCCAGCTGTTTCACATTAGCATTAGTGACACATGCATGATTATAGGAGACTGACCAATCAGCACACAGCAAGAACTCAGTGCTGAAGTGAAATCCAGGTCCTTCTGAATTTTAATGGTAGTTTACAAATCCTGTCCTAGCTCAAAGTGTCCTCCGTGACAGGGATTAGTTGCACGTCGTACAGTCATACTGGACTGAAACAAAGCTGTTTATAGTCTCTGTGTCAGCCCTAAAGGTAGAGATGGCAGTGGGGAGGGAGGATAGGCAGGTGATCTCCTCTGATCTGAGTGTCCAGCCATTTATTATTGAAGTGTCCTTTATTGTCTGCTTTATTATTCATGCATCCAGAGAGGGAGAGAAGTGACCAATCACCTTCCTGACCTGGCAACTGATAGGGGCAGGACTGGCATGAAACCAGCCAATGGCATCACATCTCTCTGTTACTAACACACACACACACACAGACACACAGCCAGGTTTGTAATTATATCTTTGTGGGGACTACATTTATTTCTATGGGGAAAACTGGAAACTGAGCTTCCAATGAAAACTACAAGCGTATGGAGTATTGGAGCAAGAGGAACTTTCTTGTCTTTCAAGCAGAAATATTAAAACGTTTAAAAAAATTTAAGATTTTCTAAGACACACACATTTACACCCCTACGCACATACGATAATTTCTGCAGTATAGCAATATCTATTTTTCTTGTTGGTACCAGTAACTGATTACATGTCAGATAATTAATGGACTGGTTATTGGTCTGTGACTGGTATTGTCTATTTCACGGTTACTGAATTATAGGTGGTAATCTGCTAGCTTCTCATTAACTGATTAAGGCAGGTTTTTCCATCAGACTCCTGTATGAGTAACTTTATTTGACATAATTTAAGCCATATTTTATTCAAAATTATGCCTGTCAAACTTATATCAAGCAGCTCAAATTTATAAACCTTAAATCTGGTCCGCATATAAAATAGTTCCATCTGATTGGTCAGTGTAAGCAGATACTTCCACCTGATTGGTCTATATATGCAGAAAAAGACACTAAATCATACATAACTGATCTGGAGCATGTATCTACGGTACTTGATACCGATTACACTTGACCAAATCTGTTTGCCTGGTGAGCTCACACACAGCTAGCTTCAGACACAAATACCGAAAGACAGTCGCTGTTTTTCTGTCCAATCTGAGGTCAGCTTTTTGGGTCAGGTGACTCAGGAGCAGCCAGTAAGATCTATGCCCTGAGCGCCTCCCATTTTTCTATCCCGTTTGCTATGCTATTGCCCACTTGCACCAGGAGCCGTGACTGGCTTTGCTTTGATCCACCACCCCTACTCTCCCCATGGTTATTGCAAGAAAAAATGACAGTGGTCAGGGTTCATGTAAGTTACAGCGCATTTTGAACTCGATTCTCTTATCCAGTCCTCTGACATCAGCCTACATTTCTTCCTGAAAGTGGACAACAAAGAAACAATGTTTTTTTGCTATAAATATTTAGTGATAGACTGGAAGGTTGATCTCACATCCATCCATCCATCCATTTTCTGACAATCGTCCAGGTCCATGTCTCAGTCAAATCCAGTGAAGAAAATTGTGTTTGCCTCAAATTCCTTGGGGTGTGTATTAATTTATGAACCATTAATCAATGATAAATGGATTTATCAAAAGCCTCATGCTTAACTAGGTCAGCCTTAGTGTATATGTGAGGCTGAACTGGGTTTTTCCAAAGGCAGTCACCATGGGGGTGGGCAGTGCTTGGGGGGGGATCAATAACTACTGTGGCTTGGAAAAAGTAGATAGCAGCTGGACATGACGGCATCTGGGTAGCTGCAATAGAGGGCTGGTATGGGTGGGTAGTTCAGGTCCAGAGAGTAAAAGTCCAGACCAAGATTTTGTTCCAACCAGCCACTTGAGTTCTCTGTGACTGGGACTCAATACTCAACTGGTTGGTTGGAACAAAATTTTGGTTTGGACTTTTACATTCTGGACCTGAATTACCCTCCTCGGCTAATAGGATATCTCTGCCCCCTCCCAGAGGGGGGAAAGTACTGTTCATTAGGTGTGGAGGAAGCCTCCTAGCTAACTGAATGATCAGCCATTAAAGAACATTCCAGAACAAATATTTAGACAATGTTAGTGTTAAAGCCCCCATGTCCCTGTAATGTGTCGGTTAGGCTAAATGTCCCCGGTTCATTATGCAGAGACGTCCCCAAGTCCCACAACAGAAGGCCTCACTCCACCCACACACGGCGCCACCCCCCGGGAAGGGAAAGTGTCCCCTGGGGCAGCTTTGTCTGGGTGTACAACAGCAGTTGTGCCCTGGGCTACTCAGCTGTGTCTCAGCGACGGGGGCGGAGACTTTACACCTGGCGCTCCCTCCCCCGAGAGTGGGACCGGAGGATCAACAAAAACTGTCACTGAGGATGGAGCGAATGATGTCATGGAGTAGAGCAGCATGAAGAGCAGCTTTTGCTATGAATGTATGATACTTTATTTGCCATCTGCACAAGTACAGGTACATTGGAATCCTATTTTTTCACATTTCCCATCATGCTTTTTAAGGCATAGACACATATATACATACAGAGTTGAGATCAGACGCGTCACGAGCCTGGGCCGTTTGGGGCTGAAACCCTGGATGACTCCATATGAGCCCCAAATGATTTATTCAGCGCAAATGTTTTAACAATCATGCTCTCGATTTGGGAACTGGACCATTGGGGTCTGGGTGCTGGGTCAGCTATTCCTCTGGCACCCCTGGATCGTTTTGGGGTGAAGCCCCTTGTTCAAAGGCCTAAAGGACATGTGACTCTTACGCCAAGGATGGGACTTGAACTGGCGGCCTTCTGATGCCTGGATTAGCCTGCTGACCGCCCCCATTTTGCCTGTTGCCTGCCATCCCAATGCCATTCGAGCACGCCACCGTGAACCTGGAAGCGAGCACATGGACATTAGCGGATGGAGAGGTAAAAAAAGAGAACCAGACACAGTCACGTGCAGAAACGGAGGAGGAAGAGGCACAGACTCGCGGACCAAGCCAGCGTGGAGAGCAGACACAGAGGTGGTGATTCTGCCCCGTCTTAAACGAGGCCAGGTGCAGGGAGCGTCATGTGCTGCCATGAGGCAGTTAAATGCCCTCGGCCGGGAGAGTTGGCCTGGTAGCCCGGGACGCCGGCAAACAATTTTCTCTGGGTAAACTGTGATCCAAAAACCTTCTGGTAAGGTGAATGGCCACTTGCTGCACTCCAAGGCCCCCAGCAGAGGGCGCTCTGAGCCATTTCAAAGGCTCCCCCACCTTAGACAGGTGTGAACGCGGCAAAAGGCCGCTGGGCCGCGGCCTCACCATCTGGGCCGGGTGAGCTCACTTCCTCATCCTTCTGTGCTTCATTATGGACCACGTCGCCCCAGTGCCAACTAACTGCGCTGGCCAGACAGTCCCCGTGCCACAGGGAGGCAAGAAAAACAGATGCCAGGAAGCAGTCGGATTACTGATTTCAGCTGAGCTAGGTTTTCCAGGTATAAATAGAACCCAAACAGGTATGAATGCCCCGAGCCTGTCTATGCCCCAGCCCTGCCATCCATTGTTGCTGCAACTTAATAAATGAAAAAACGCACACATGTAAATCTGAGCCAATGAACGAAGAGCATGTTCTGGACACAGCCATTATTGTCTGATCCACCAGCCTCCAGTACAGACTTAATGGGATGTGTTGCATGTGAAACTTTTATTGGCCAGGTGACCATTGTTGACAAGAGATCAAATTTATGATGGTGGATTACCCCAGGATGGAAATACAAAAGGGGTCAAACAGAGACTCATGTAGGCCTGCGTGTGCGTAGTGTCTCTTCCAAAAGACAATCACAAAGAAGGAGAAAAGCAGAGGCCAGCTAGACCACACGTACCCATGACCGCTTCAACTCGAGCAGAAGGCAAGAAGGATCAGGTTCTATGCCACTGATTTTAGCGGTTAGAGAGACAGCACATCCCAGGAGGGCAGCTGCAGGTGCATTTTGGATAAAAGCAGTTAATGCAAATGAGCTGAAATGTGTCACTCATTAAATGAGGGAAACCTACAGCATGGAAAGGATTTGGATAAATCAGCCCTCAAAACTCACAATGTAAGAGCACATTTCCACAAGTCACTCAGTCCGTGAGATACGTTTTAAAGAAAATTTCTGTGGACTTGGTGTGTTTTGGAAATTTAACAAAGGTTCTGTTTTGCTTCCCAGTACTGTAACATAGGATGAGGAAGCCTGACTTTAGGTCATTGGTGGTCTCACCTCAAACACAACAAAGAATGGACTGAGTGAGTTTAGGAAATTTGCTCTTCGATTGCTTTATTTGGTACTTTACTTCAGGGGGCACAAATTTTGTGTTCTTAATTAATGATGAACTAACAGTTAGTTAATGTATTAATTAATTGCAAACAAAGTCTGAGTTGCAAGCAAATTACTGATTATATACTTAGCAGCAATTTGTATAATTCAGTTACCCATCACTTTAAATTGTACATAATCATTAACTACCTACTAGATAGTGGTAATTATTATACTAATGAACAAATAAGTAGCTTTTGCTCAAATAAATAGGAGACATGAGAACAGAATGTGCCACTACTTATCTACTAGTTCTATTAATTAATGTGTTTATATATTAATCTCATGTCAATCATTAATTAACTGTAACATTTATTTCAAACTGTTAATATATTTGTTACTATATCTGTTAATTCTATAAACCTTTTTGAACTACTTAAGGAACAAGTCATGAATAACACAAAGAGAAATATTGATCTCATGTTTGTTCATCATTAGTGAATCGTGACACATTTTTTATCTCAAGTAGCAACTATAATTGTTTATAGTTGCATTTGAGTAGGAACTGAGTAAATGAGTACTATGTTACTATGGAATCACATTGTAAATTGCAACCATTTACTTAGAATGAGTAATGCATACCAGTATAGAGAGAAGGGGGGAAAAACTGCATGGAACTAGATAGAGCTGGGCTCAGTAGCTCTGAGTGGGACTAGAGAGTGTGGTTCAGAGTTCAGGTCCAGAGATTAAAAGTCCAGACCAAGGTTTTGTTCCAACCAACCAGTTGAGTTGTCTGTGACTGAGACTCTTCATACTCAATTGGTTGGTTGTAACAAAATCTTGGTCTGGTCTTTTACTCTCTGGATCAGAACTACCTACCTCTGATGCTAACATGCTACATGCTTGGGTGCCGCACAGAGTTAAACGGTTACTTGTACTCCTCATCTCTCTTTCAGAGACACTAATTGTGCTAATGTAGATTTAATTGCCTTAACGAGAAAGGCAGCAGCATCATCTGGGTAATGCACTTTCTGTTTCCATACCCCTCTGAAATGCAGATCTGCCAAAGGGCTGATGAGTAAATAATATTTGTCTAGATTCTTTAAATGCATGGGGGAGAAGTTGAACTTTTAGCTTCGCAAACAAAGGTGTTATTTTGTGAGACTCCATAATGAGCGTAATTATATTGGGTGGATGGTGGTCTGACGATGAGTTTTCAATCTGGAATGACTCTCCGGCGAGTACGTAATTACCCACTGTCGTCCCTTATAAGGCGTAAGAGCTCTTAGAAGTTTGAATTACTCCATAAACAATGACAACTGCATACGCATGCTCCTTGGGTTTCATAAGAAAGCTTTGAGTTTCAAAAAAAAGAGAAGAAAAACCAAAAGGACCAGTGTGAGGACATCAGCAGTGACCATTCACTGTAGGTGACATTATATGTTCTGTACAGTGTTTGTCGTTCATTCCAGGGTGAACTGAGATGACTCAACTGTCTCTATGTTATACGGGAGAGAAGAAAAAATTCAGAAAGACACATGAAAGACAGGACGAGGTCCATTATCTACTGGTTATGAGGAATTAGAGAAAAAACAGAAGGCGAGTGGGGGGGGGGGGTCAAACTGCAGGCTGGCGAAGGGGCCACAAGCGCACCCCACTCTACAGGAGTCAGACTCATGGATCCAGATCTGGGGAGATGCTTGCAGAAAGCCAGAAAAAGAATGATGTTGGTAATTATAATCAAGATTTTATATACAGTACTGTGCAGAAGCCTTATGCCATCAGAGAACATGTTTAGAGCTATTTGTCTAGGTAGTATGTGGGCAAATTAACAGTAACACGATAAAAAATAAACAAGAATTAACAAGAACTTCTTCTGTTATTGGGGGGTTGGTGGCAGGTTTGGCACTACAGCCACCAAAAAACTTTCATTGTTCCATTCAGACTAGTGCTGCTACACTCAAGATACTTATTTCAAACACTAGGCTGACTTAAGGTGAGGTTCTGAAGTGGTTAATCTAATGCACTTTGACAGGTGTGATTTCATGGTTTTATGCCAACATAAACATAATTTAAACAATTTCCTTTGTTTTGTAGAAAAGTAGCTGACAGAGCTACTGGTTTTTCTTCCAGCTGATTAATCATTGTTCAGATGAAACAAAACATCTCAGTCTGTATCGGTTTAGGAATTTTTATTCCTTCATTCACATATTCCAAATCTTAGTTCCCAATCAGGAATCCTGAAATGGTGCATCATGGGAAATCTCAGGTCTGTCCCCGGCCCATACTGACCCCAGACATCAGGCCCGAAAATGCAAAAGGCTATCAGAGGAAATTGGGTCGTTTCTTTCTTTTTGTTCCAGCGATCCAAACTGGACTCTTGTGAGAATGGAAGTTTCCGGGACCGGTGCCATCAAATTGATCAAATGCAAAAGCCTGTCAGTAATGTGGAAGGCACTTCACGCACCTACAGGGCTCAGGGGACCAAACCCTGCTTCTGTAGCAAAGTATGTTTGGTTGCCTATACAAATCTATATTCAACCGTTAGAACAGAAGTCAAGGTGAGGTGGAGCCTTTTCCAAGATCGTACAACACTCTGGATGGGACAGCAGTGCATCGCCTGGTACACACTCACACCCTATGAGATGCCATATTGTCTACATGCATGGCTCTGGACTGTGAGATCAAACACACACAAACACACACACATACACATACATACAAACGCATGTTAGTATCTTTGTATCTTTGTAGGGACTATCCATTTAATGCTATGGGCAAAACCCTAATCTCAACAATGACAACCTTAACCCCTACCCAGCCCTAATCTTAAGCATAACTAACCAAGCGAGCAGAATACAAGGCTTTTGGCATGTAAATCATAGTGTTATAAAATTGACATCAACGTCAAAATAACAGGTTCTTATTACATTATGGGGTCCCCACAATTTAAAATATAGAAGACCCCCCCCACATACACACACAAACCCAAAAAACAGGATTCAAACCCCCAACAAAGTGTTACACACTGAGCCTTGCACTGAAATAACATCACTATATCATGTATCTTTCGCAAAGTAAATTGCTTAATATGGCCTTGTTGCCCAGATGAATTAGGAATGCGCCCGTTTGTGATACTTGTTGAGCAATCTAGTCTGAGATTCAGCCACAAAAAGTATCCCACCATATGAATGCAGAGATGTACAAAATGCTCATTTGTCAGAGAGCTCTTGGTGCCGCCTGAGGGTACAATGAAGCAAGCATTGTGCTGGTAGATTATGTGCCGTAACAGCCCTAAAGAGAAGAGCAAGATAGAAGTCACTACTCTCTCTAAGTTCCTGATAAATATGAAACCATAAAGAGTAATTATTACTTTGTCACCATTATTCTTCAATATAATATGCAATGTCTTAATACATGCAAGTTGTTTTAATGTTGCTGCTTTTTAAAACAGTACCACCTTTCCACTCGTTACGGTTCTAGTCAACATTATTGACATGTGATTTTTTTTGTGTGTACAATGTCTTTGTAAATAATTCTAAAAGTACCAAATTTGTATCATCAGAATATTTTAATAGCATGTCCAAAATTGTTCAAGAAAACAACCAACAAACTATGACCTGGATAACATTGCATGCACCCTTTCCTAATATTTGATTGCACAGCCCTTAGTAACACTGACAGCCTCCAAGCACTTCTTGCAGCTGTCTGTGTGCTTCCTGTACCTGTCTGTGAGCTTCCTGTACCTGTCTGTGAGCTTCCTGTACCTGTCTGTGAGCTTCCTGTACCTGTCTGTGAGATTCATGTACCTGTCTGTGAGCTTCCTGTACCTGTCTGTGAGCTTACTGTACCTGTCTGTGAGCTTTCTGTAGCTGTCTGTGAGCTTGCTGTACCTGTCTGCGGGTGGTGTCTCCCACTCTTTAATTGTAATTAGTTCCAGTTCTTCAGTACTTACAGGATTGCAGATTCCAGCGCGTTCCAAAGATTTCCAACTGAATTTGTGATCAGTATTAATCGCTGGCCAGGTAAAGGGAGTATTTTTTTCTTTTTCAGCCCCTTGTTTATACTTTTGAATGCGTGTTTTGGTTGACTGTCCTACCGGATGACCCATGATCTACCAGTCAAGCCGAGTTTTCTGACACTGGGCAGCACATTTCGCTAAAACGCTTCAGTAATGTTTCAGCAGTGGTCTCCTACGTGGCCTAAAAGCCCTCCTTGCTTTAGCGTGCAGTGTACTGTATGGGATGAAACTAACACACCATACTGCTCCAGGTCAGCCTTAAGCTCTGTGGCTGTTTTATCTGGTGTTTCTTCCACAATTCGCACCACCTTCAAAGGATTCTCAGATCCAGTGTTTCCCAAGCCGGTCCTGTGGGACACCCAGACGGTCCGTGTTTTTGCTCCCTCCCAGCTCCCTGCCAGACAGCCCACATTTCTGCAAGTCCCTGGGGACCGAATTGGGAAACATGGCTCTGATCGATTTTCTTCTTTCCATGGAGTTCCGGTAGGTTCTTCACAGTTCCATGCGGAGCTAACATTGCAAACTATTGAAAGAGGGATGCCACTGCCTTTCAATACGGCCCTGTACCCTTTAGAATTCTAATTCTCTGGGATAATAACGTTTCTGAAGCTCCCAGATAGCTGTCTTGACTTCACCATTTTAAAAAAGGAACTGGGACTGAAAGTGGCCCTTTTAAGCTTTATAGCCGTGATTTATTGGGTAATTCAAGATATATGAACGCTGAATATTTATCACTGGTGAGTTTAATTTCATTGCAATGATAAGCTAGTTGGTTTTTTTCCCCAAAAGTGATTTGCATTAAAAATTGTGTCAATAATTGTGTCATGGTAATATTTACATTTTCATACTTTTTCCTCTCATTCTTTTTTTTTTAACTGTTATTGTTTTAACCTGCGCTGTTCTGTATCACACGTGAGTTTATTTATTTTAGAAATAAGACGCTGTACATGATGTATGTAGAATTCGTAGGTGCCAGTGTTGACTAGAACTTGTACAATGTGTAAAAAATGGCTTCGTTAATCTCACTTGAATTTGAGTGATATTTGTCTACTGTCCTTTTATGAGCTCCGCCCTCAATTATTGCAAAATAATTTTAGAATAATTATATCTTTGTAGGCATAACAAATGTGGTTCTATATCATCATTTATAACTCACTGTATAGTTAAATGCAGACCGAAAGTTAGGTACTGATCTCTCAGAATTCGTCTCAATAGGTACAAGTGTATTGGACTGTAATGTATTGGACAGAATGTTGTTTGTTGGACAGCTGTCTTTCATTGTGACTAAAGGAAAACACTGAAGCAATATGCAGACTGATTTGACCCTACTGCCCTCTAGGGGATGTGCAACAAAATGCAACAGGGTTGGTCAGACTCCTCCAACTGCCTTCTGGGTATTCTGATACATTTTAACAGGACTGACACCCGAATGCCTAACTTCAGTTAAGGTGTGAAAAAATGCGGGTAAAAAGTGTTTAAGACAAGTTATACAACATGCTGGTGAACACAAACACTGAGAAACACAGCAAACTACAGATTTCCTTCATTTGAGACCAAAACCTTAGGAATCAACAAAGACGTTCAGCTAGTATGAAAGACTTTATATAAATGCTAGCTGAGAATTTAGTTAGTGATTTTACAATGGCAGACAAAAAACGATTGTAACAAATATATACCTAAACAAAATGCTAAATCATCTGATACTTTTGTCCAAAACAGATTTTTTTTTCACCTACTTATAGAGTAGTTTTTTTACTAGAAAGATTTAGGTTAAGTACCTTACGGAACAAGCATCAGAATTGTGTGAAAAACATTTAAATAGCTACATCCAGAATGAAGTACATATATCTGCAAAATGGGACGTACCTTTTTATCACTGTAAGAAAGATCAGAAAATGGCAGATATGGAGACTGTGATGCTGAATTTGTGAGTATGAAACAAACACACATTATGCTTCCCAGATTCGGGTCAATCAAAGCATGTAGGAAAACAGACGGCATGCGCAGATAAATCCACAGATTGATGGCGTCATCGTGTCTCATGTTTAGGCTGAGCCAGACCCTAATGCTAATGCTGTTTCTCTGTCATTGGTCCACAGGTGCACGTTTTGCTAGCTTTACTTTGCATGCTATTTTAGCAAAGTCTTCCACAGCATATGTACAGTATATATAACACAGAAGGTTACTAGAAATGTGCTTATTTGTTTGTGACCAGCTGTGATAAACCAACAAATTTGAAAGGTTTAAATATAAAAGCTAGTCCATCAGGGTGCTAAGAAATTCCTTAGGAATGATTCGCAGGAAGAGCAGTGACATCTGACTGATGAAGAATTCGATGGGTGCCCCCTGCAGGTTGGGAGGACAGACGAGGTCCTGGGGGTGGTCACTTGTCCTTCGCATACCCTACAAGTTGGGTACTCAGCTCCCAGAGTTTCAGAGCTACGAGGTCATCCTTTCCTTCCGGGGCTGGCTTCTTTACCATACAGTCACTGAGGAGTGGGAAAAAAGAGTGCTTAGTAGACAACCACAACAAAACTATATATGCAGTTATATAAATTAAATTCATCCACCTTTATTCAGCACATCTAAACAAAAGGGTCTCCATGACATTTTAATAATTCAGTGTAATTTGTCCCAAAAGTGGCAGGTTATTGATATGAAAAGCAGAGTACTTATAGCATCTATTGCCAATGTCCTCGTAATGAATCTTCTGACTATTATCTCAATGTGAAAAGAGGTACCGTAATGTACCTAAAATAACAGCCGGACTTTTTCTCCAGGTCTTCAGCCACGGCGCAGTAGATGGAGGTCTGGGCACCCTCTCCGGGGGTCTTCAGCAGGAGCACGGCTGGGAGGTACAGCAAGCAGTACAGCAGGGGGTGCCTGCTCCCCACGTGGCGACCCAGCTCTGTGCGAATCACACCGGGGTGCAGGGAGAACTATGACACACCACTCCCTGGGGGGGGGGGGGGGGCACAGGGA
>JAODUD010000046.1:12604237-12620774 GCA_026784285.1 Stomatorhinus walkeri | reverse complement strand
GGGGGGGGGGGGGGGGGCCACAGGGAACAGAGTGTGTTCTAGAAATATTCTCAATTTGTCAAACATGGCTGTGTACCATCGTTGTACCCAGAACACCAATTTGTCAAAAAAAAAAAACTGGTCATTAGTTAATGTCCTAGACCAGTGGTTCTGAACCTGTGGGTTGTGACCCACCCGGGAAGCTGCTGTCAAATACTGGGGATGAAACACAAGATTTGCATATGCTTTAGAAATCTTAAAACCTGTTTTTGGTGCTACTTGGCAGGTAACATTTGCAGTCCGTTATCATATTTTATTATCAGTCCCCCCCCCCCCCTCGAGAACCACTGTTCTATACAAAAAACAACAGCAGGAATGCCCATGTTACAGCAACGCCCTTCAGAAGATGCCTCCAGACCCACCTCTTCCAGGAACTCCTCAACTAGCCTGATCCCGCTCTACATTTCCAGAACATTCTTAATCTTATTAGGTTAAGAACCTAGGTTATTAGGTACTTGCTTTGTTTGGAAGATGCTGTGTAGCTTCTGTTCCAAAACTGCTTACACATCTACCCGGGCATACTTTGGAGGCTCAGCGTTACGCTTAATCAACTCCTCAACGGCATATATGTTTCTGACTTGTTATTTGCTTCACCTGTACATTGCTTAGGACAAAAGCGTCTCCTAAACAATAAACGCAAATATCAATGCTCAGATGGTCGCATAATGGAATGTCGCAGAAATTTCCCTAAATACTTATTACGAAGACGCTTATCTCACTGATTAACGATGTGAGTATTTTGTAGAAAGTATTACGAGACACACAGAGTTCTAGGAGAGCTTGACCTTTAACCCTGCGGGCCAACTCCCTTGCAAAGAGGATGTTGGCCAACTTGCTCTGTCTGTAGCTGGTCAAGGGGTTGTATGGTGTCTCATTGAAGTTAATGTCCTCAAAGTGGATTTTCCCTGTGGGAAGAGACACCAGATACATATATGGGTAACAACAATTTTAATTTATATAGCGCCTTTCATCAAACCAAGGACACTTCACAGAGGAAGCAACTACCGTTATGGTCAACACCCAGGTATGTTCAGAATGCAGAGGGCGTAGCCATGTAGGGAAGGGAACAAAACATCTCCGGGTGTCGGGGATTAGATTAGATTAGATTAGATTAGATTAGATAGTACTTTATTAATCCCTTTCGCATGTTCCTCCGGGAAATTTTTAATTTTTTTTTTAAAAAGGAACTGCAGATGTATCATTCTGTGTCACTTAATACAAACTGCTCGTGTACAAACTTGGGAGACGCCTTCGGATTCTGCCCCCCCTCCTCACCACCTTTGTGGGTCATGCTGCTCACGGTAACGACACGACTGGGTACGCAGCACTTCAGCTTCTCCAGGAGCAGTGTGGTCACCAGGAAATGACCTAAGTGATTGACTGCAAATTGTGTCTCGAATCCATCCTCTGTTAGAGACTTGGGGCACATCATCACTCCTGTGTCAGAGAGGAGGATGATGTGAGATTGAGTGAACCGCAGACTGGTATCCTGTCCTGGGTTATCCCAGTGCTTACTGGGATGGACCACAGGTTCACCATAGCCCTGTACTGGATAAGCAAGTATGGAAGATGGATGGACATTAATGATTTCTTGCCTTTTAGTTACTCACCAATATATAGTTGTCACATACTGATTATGATCATTTAGATTACTGCATAGTCAAGTTGAACTCAACCAATTATACTTTACAGTGGTACCTCAGTTCTCAAACTCATTAGAACTCGAATTTCAAAGTTGAACCAATTAAAAAAAAATACCTACAACTTGATCTGAATCTCAGATCAAACTGTGAACGCTGAACTAAGATAACTTGTACGCATGGGGAAAAGAGTCACGCTGCACGTCGTTCAGCGGAAACAAAGCATAACGCTTCAGTCTCAGCCTTGCATTCGCTGTAATACTAACAAGCATGTTTACACTAGCTGAATATATATATTTAGACAGCAAAAATATATTTAGACAATGATTATTATTATATAATAAAATACATTTAAAAATAAAGATTTCTTATTAATTATTTTAATATTAATAATAAACCATTAATACATTTAATCATAATAATATTGTTGTGGGACAGAACGGAGACAAAGGCGCAGATGTCAGGTAATCGGGGAATACGGGGTTTAATTACAGGTAAGGCAGGCCAAACGCAGATGGACAATACAATGACTGGACTGGGGAAACAAACTGAAACGCGGATGAAATATAGAGGACTAATGACAACAACCAGAAACAGCTGATCACACGGGGATTCCACACCGGGTTAACGAGGGGCCGTGGCACACGGAAGGAGCAGACAATCGGGGCAGGACACTTTTTTTTTTTTTAACTTTGCACATTGTTTGCATACATTTATTTTCTTACTTTACAAATTACTGTTTTGATAAATGTGCTTGATGTGTTTAGTATAATATATGTTCTTATTTTATTCGGTTCATTTTGTGTTTAAATGCTAAAAGAAAAAAACATATTTAGATATAACTTCTGGGGCCGGGAACCAATTAATTGGTTTTCCATTATTTCTTAAGGGGATAATTTGATCAGAACTCGAACTTTTTAGGATTCGATCAGGAGTTCTGAATGGATTAAGTTTGACTTCTGAGGTACCACTGTATATATTTAGCATACATTTTTATTCAGAGTGACTGAGAAGGCAGGTTCAGACAGTCCCTGGGGCAGTTGGGGGCCTTGCTCAGGGGCCCAATGGCAACATCACAATCCAATACTGGGACTTAAACTGGCAACATTCTGATGACAGGTCCAGTCTCATCACCCACTAACGCAGACTAATGCCACCAGTCCACCTCACTCACCGGCATTGTTGATGAGGATGTCGAGCCTCTCCTCACTGCGGGTGTAGCGCTTGGCAAACTGGCGCACAGAGGAGAGCGACGCCAGATCCAGATGCTGCACCACCACGTCCCTGTTCCCAGTAGACCGTCGGATCTCCTCCGCTGCTCTCTCTGCTCGGCTCAGATCCCGGCAAGCCATTATCACGCGAGCCCCTGGAACAATCCGCCAGCTCAGATTTAAGAACGGCATGCATGCATGTTTCAGCAGTTACTTTTATACATTCCAGATTCATCTTGCTTTTATCTCACCATATCACACATATCGACCCTTGTCTGAAATCAAACTATGGATGAGCAAAAATTATCTAAAACTTAAATGATATGACGGAATTAATTGTCATTGGGACAAAATCCACACTCAACAAAATTAGCCTGATTATCTGCAAATTGGACCACACAACCATCTCCTCCTCTCCTCTGATCTGCAACCTTGGTGTCACCTTTGACCTAACCCTCTCATATGACAAATACATTCCACATTAAACACAGCTTACTTCCCTCTTCGCAACACCACCCGCCTTAGGTCCTGCCTTTCATATTCTGCTGCTGAGTTCCTCATTCGCGCCTTTATCTCTGGCCATCTTGACTACTGCAACTCACCACTCACTGTCGTTCTCTCAAGAAACTCCAGAGCGTGTATAACTCTGCTGTCCGCCTCCTCTTCCACACTCGCTCCTACCAGCACATCATACCCATACTTCATGGCCTGCACTGACTCCCTATTAAAGAACGCATCCACTTTAAAATACTTCTCCTGACATTCAAAGCTCTAGATAACCAAGCCTCATCATACCTTTCTGATCTGCTTCTCCCGTACCAGCCTCCCTGCAGTCTTAAATCCTCCTCTTCTGGCTCTCTCCCTCCCCCCACCACAAACTCCAAGATGACTGTGCATTTTCCATTTAGTTCCCCCACTTTGGATCTTACTCCCTACTGCTGTTTGTCCATCGATCTCGGTCTGCGTTTCAAAACCAAGCTAAAATTTTTATGTTTTCTCGATCGTTTAACCTTCTTTGTCCGTAATGTTTTTATGTCTTGTTTGCTTCGTCCCATGTCAGCATCTTTGAGATCTTGTAAAAGCGCTATATAAATAAAATGTATCATGATTATGATTATTATTATTATTACTAATTGCCCACACAAGGCACAATAATAACATTGTTACTATTGCTACTAAATCATATTTATTTCTGAGCCATTAAAATGGGATTCTGCGTTATTGTTCCTCTAACAATCTTTGCACAGTTACTGTTCGTTTTTGTCTATTAACCATTGTTACTGGCTCTGTATCATGAAGCAAGATTTCTGGCTGAGCCGGATAACTTGTCAGATGTTAGGTAGACTGGGCTAAATGTAAGAAAACAAAGTCCATTTAAACCAGGGCACATCTGACGAGGTATCCGCTCAGCAGCAGGTCTGAATTGGTGATACAGGTCCACTGTCTATTAATGTCTAAATGGCTTTGGCTACTGTTTAAATGTGTCTATTCAGCTACTGTAAATTTGCAGCTTCCATTGGGATTAATAAAGTACATCTATCTATCTATCTATCTATCTATCAAGCATACTATATAAAATCATCATCATAAAAGACCAAGAGGTAAAAAAGTTGAAAGTTGTAAATAAGCAAAATATAGTATCATTAGAAGTCTGGAGTCCCACCACAGGAAGTACCCTGGACAGACTGCCTGTCTATCACTGGCCACACGCTATGGTCTATTTCAAGATGCCGAATCACCTAAGGTCATCTTTGCATTACGAGAGGAAAGCCAAACTATACAGGAAGAAATACCACATACCTATAAAATTGTGGCTAAAATTTGAATGTGCAATATTTTTGGTTCTGCCCCAGTAAAATATGGAATATGCCGTCTACCTCTGCTTGCCAGGTCTCTTGCTGTTTCCTTGCCAATGCCTGTGTTGGCCCCTGTGATCAGTACGGTCTTCCCATGGAGAAGAGTCTTGCTGCGGCACACGCCACCGGCCAGCCACTTCCTCAGCAGGGCAACACCTGGATTTAAGCACAGAGGTACAGGACCGCAGGTCTGGCCATTCTAGCAATTCAGTATCTCCTTGCACACAGCAGCGAATTAACCACAAAGGTGAACAAGGTGAACAAGCCCCACCTGGCACGTATGCCACGAAGCAAAATTATGGTGTTGAACAGTGAAATTTTTTTACTCAAATAGTCCATGTTGTTTCATATCTATTATAATAATAATTATTAATAATATCAATAATAATTATATTTTTGTGGCATATATGTAACATTTTAGATTAGTAGTATTATATAACTGGATAACGTGTTTGTTTAGAATTTGTTTACTAAGATCAAGTGAAGAAACAGAGGATCCATGTGACATAACCTACCGATAGCTATCAGAGTAGCAACGCCGTACATCTCAAGTTCGCTGGAGTGCACGCCTTCCCACATCCTGCGAGTACGCGGTTGATTCAGACCTGCCTCTTTGTTAACTAGCCTTTCGACAGCGTTATGACCCTGTTCAGTCATCCACCTTGACCGCTATGATTAGCTCTAAGAAATGCAATAAGCTGGTTTAGCAGCAGCCTTCCCCATCTTACGCGCAGATTATGCCGAGTCATTTTTTCATGAATATTGCGGCAGATCCGCATTTACATTGTGCAAAATTACCCACGAATGTGTAAACCTGATTTTATTAGTTTTATTCGGAACCGTGTGTGTGTAATGAGCTGTAAAATGATACAACTTTTTGTGCAAGTTTTTGTTGGCGAGTGGTCAATATTTATGCCTTAGGAGGTTTCTCAGTTAAAGGTTTGTGTCATATTTGGGAATATAACTAAGCTTTGTAATGTAGGTATTTGCCCCGCATACACAAGAAAAGATAGGCAACCCAAAGTGCGGCACTACAGGTAGCAGACAACTGCAGAAGCCGAGGCTGCAGAAAGAATATCTTCCTCTTTGGAGGGCCAACCATTTTGCCTTGACCCTCCTCATAGGTAGGGGGCAGTGTGACAATCCTTGCCGATCCAGCATTAAGACCGTGAATCTCTTTGCTGAAGGGCACGAAAATGTGTAATGTTACTAATTAGTAATATTTTGGACACAACCAGTGTTTGCTCTTTTGGTGATAGCATAATTTTGATTGCCTTATTGCATTGTGGGAATGAAAATTCTAACAAAACAGACTTTAATTGTATTCACTCACTTCTTTCATCAAATACGTAATTGCAACGGGAAATGGATGGATTGAAAGCTTTGAACCAACAGAGCCGGATAGCCTAAAATTCTTACAGTTGAATCTCACCCCTAATATATTCCAGTCAACTTATAAAACCGGTTCTGAATACCAAATCTATAGTGTTTAGCAACATTTAATTTATTCAGGTATTTGGTTTCTTTGGATTCAAGATTTTTAGACCTTGACATGTACCAGTCGTCAAGGTAAGAAAGTGTAAATTTAATTACTTATGCGGAAAATTAGGCCAGTTAACAAGAATCTCCATACAGAATATGCGACGGGTAGTATGTAAAAATGACTAAATTGACTAATTAAATTATTTTCCTATTTATATTTTCACATATCATGAAAATACTGCATAACAAAAATCTCACCAACATTGGATGATACTACAAATAAATGCTAGTGTCTTGATTTTATATAAGTATGTATATTTGTTTTGAAAATCATTAAAGTGTTTGCATACTACTATTGCACAATTCATAATACATTTAATAGGATTTTAAACAAAAATGACTGTATAGCTAATTAAAATAAGCGTGGCATTTTTTAATGACGCAAATAATTGCTCCGCCCATTTTGAAAATCGCAACCAATTAGAAAGTGTTATATTAAAACGGAAATGACGCGTATAAATGTCTCCACGAATAAGAAAGAGGGAAAAACGTCTCCACCTCTGTGCTGTAATTTGTTTTCGGTTGTTGTATAAGCTTACGTTTTTTTTCGAAGAATTGCATTGAATTTATAAATGCATTGACTAGAAATATTCAGCATAAGTTTAAAAGGTGAGTGTTATACATGAAGGTTTTGTGGATTATCCTAAGGTGGCGTATTTGAGTCAAAAAGTGCAAAACTCGTGCAACAAAAGTGTAATGCTAACGTCGCGCTACAATGAGGCATTCCATTTAGGTAGCAAGACGCAGTTCTTTGCGCCTTACAGGAAGTGTGTGTTTGTTGCATGTGAACTCGCCATTAACACGCAGCCATAGAAAATGTCACCGGTTTAAAAAGCAGTATCTAAGCGAACAACAAAAAATACAGATAAATCTCTAAGACTGGGTGTACATTTCATTATATATTCATTGTGGTTTAATTCGACAAATGCGTTTCGTGCTTGTAGTAAACGTTTGTAGTTGCATGCAGTGTTCAAGTAAGAAAAATGGTCACGTGATAGTCATAAACGATTTTATAAACGATCATATTAGGTCATCATAATATTACGGATATTTCCATAGTAAATATATTATTATAAAAAGCATGCTTTTTCAGATTCCTACATTTTAGTATTAAGCAAAAGGCTACTAAAAGGGCAGAATCACTGCTACAGTTTAAGCCTATCTGAAATATTTTGCAAACAATACTGGTGATATGAGTAACTTATGACGCATTGGAAGAATTCACATATTCAGTGCCTGCATAGCGTCATAAAATTCTAAAATGTCACTGTTGCTTATTAGTTGCTGGTATGTTTCTTGTGCATTGTATAAATAGTATTTTCAATATTTATAGTTACTAATAATTATTCTTGATATGTTTCACGGATTTCTCCTGTCCCATAGTCCAAATGCATGCTGTTAAGTTGAATGGCATCTGAAATTGCCTGTAGCGTATAATTATATCAGTGTGTAAGTGTGTACCCTGTGATGGACTGGCGTCCTGCAGCCCTGACGAGGATAGTTGGGTGGTTGGGGGAATGGATGGTACACTGTACACAGTATATTCTGTTCAGTTAGTTGTATAAAGCTTGAAACATTCTTGGCACAGAATAAATGCACTAATGATAAATTGTACATATTATTTTATTGACAATTATTACTGTAACAATTTTAAATAGAAAACGTTTTACAGTAACATATTTCCAGCAAAGATATTGAACAATGATAGTGAACAACTTGGTGGTATTCATAATAAATGCCTTTGTTTACTGCACAAATATTAAACATGATATATTACCAAAAAACCTATGGGCACACCTACCAGTTTAGCTGTATTAAGACGTGGCCATTTACCGAACACTTAGCTGCATTTTTGTCTAGTTTACTTCATGACCTCTGTATGTTTAACGTGCTATCTGCCTTGCTGGAGCATTACTTTGGACAAAAGTGTCTGCAAAATAAAAGTAAATATAAAATGCATGTAGTGTCCGTGTGTAACTCAGTGGGTTGGGATTTTGTGCCTCTAATCAGAAGGTCATTGGTTTAAATCTCAGTGTTGGCAGAGTTATATTACCGTTGGGCCCCTGAGCACCAGGCGTCAGCTGACCCGCTTCTCACCGTTAGTAAAAGCAGCTGCTGAATAAATGAGCGTATGTATGGTTTGAAAAGTTTCGATCAGCGACTTTTGCCAGCAGAATGGCGGACTCTGACCTGTTCATGGAGTGCGAGGAGGAGGAGTTGGAGCCGTGGCAGCAGGTGAACGATGATGTGGATGATGAGGAAATGAACTTTGAGGAGAGTAGTGTGGATGTAGGTGAGTGGTCACATGACCGACACTGCACTTTGGGTTTCCAAATGCTGCCTTTTAAATATGCCGCGGTACCTGGATTACTCCCAAGATTTGTGCAAGTGTTGATTGCCTAGATGTTTTGCTCACCTCAGTTTCCTGTCCACCACTCCCCCCCCCCCCCCATACCTTTTTATAGCACCTCCTGCTGGCGATGTGGCAGCCCCGTCTGCCGTCGTCTCGGCCCCTGAGGTGCCTGCCAATACCTCGTCCTCCAGTGAAGGAATAAAGTCTTTTGTCACGTTGCTTCCCAGCAGTGCAAGTCAGTGAGATTTTTCTCTATGTTAGTTAATGATGTTCTGTCAAACTGTGAAAAAACAGTTTAGTTTTACACTGTGTGTAATCTGACCAGGATGTTGAGCAAAGTAGACCTTCAATGGGGGACAGAATATGGAGAGAGTTTTAATAAACAGAAGAATCATTGAATGCTGATATAATATCCATCCATTAAACAGGAATTATAACTTTGAGTGTCAAGCTGACTGTAATTACTCAGGTTCAATTATGGATGTGACCTCTGATCTTTTCTGCCATTCCCCCCCCCCCCCCCACTGCTTATTCTTCAGCTCCTGTCTCTCTGACCTGCTCCATAGTAGCCCCGTCCAGTACATCTTCGCTGGTGTCCCCCATAACGCCTCAGGTCACCTCAGGCCAAAAGCTGATCCTGACACGGGGCCCTGGAATGTTGGGGTCACTGACTGTGTCCCAGGTGCTCCAGCCCCTGCAGGTAGTCTCCGGGGAAGGCGGCACTATAGGATCTGCCCATTTCATCTCTACGCAGGTATGGTCCCCTGTACTGGAACTGCTGGAGAGCTGACCACTTAGTAATGAAAATCAAATCAAACCATCCTCGAGGCTTGAGAGGGATTTTCACTCTGCATGTTATCATACTATCAGTCGTTATAATGTTGTAATGCTTCAGAGATTCCTTCAGCAGCATTGATCTGGGCTTTATAGTATCTGCACATTTTTAGGCCCTCTACTGTTACTCTCCTGCAGTGTTTGGGAGTATGGGAGTAACTTCTTATCCTTTTTTTTTTTTTTTTTTTTTTTTTAACCATAACTGAGTGTTCGCAGTATACAGTTTGTGGCACTTGTGGGACTGTTTTGGCAGAGAAAATTTGCCAAATGTTTTGCCATCAGGCATGACATGCACCTGCTGGGCTGCATACTCTGTGTTCTTTTTTTAGCTGGTCTTTGCATCAAAATGGTGTTGAAACTGTAGTTTGTTGTTCACAAGTCCGGTTTGTATCCTGTAGGCTAACAATGGCAAAAATTCATTTATAAATGTGTGGGAATTGTTCTAGAATACAATAAATACGAAGTTACTCAGTGCCCTCAAGGGCAATTAGCCCCTTTCATGTATGTATGATCCACACAAGGGTTAGAGTGTATCTAATTCTGTCAGCCCCTCTGTCTGTGCACCGCAGAGGCAGGTTTTAATTTTTGATTGGTTAATTCTGAGTGGGCGTGTCGTCTCGCTCTGACCCGCAGGGGATGCCTGTCCAGAGTGTGACATCTGCCACCCCAGTCGGACTTCTGTTAAATGGTCAACAAGTCACTTTGCTCCCAGGTAAATTCAATACATTTATTCATTTGATAATTTTCTTGCTCTAAAAACATTTTTTTTTTGTAATTTATTAAACCATTAATATTCCTCCACGTATGTGTTGTTTAAACAGATGTGTAGCTATTTTGTTTGAGAATTAATTGTAAACTGAATTCCCCCCCCCTTTTTGACACCACAGCTCCAGGTGGCCAGTTTATCAAACAGGTTGCGGTCACTTCCCTAGACCCATCACAGCCTGCGGACACGCCCACGGTGCCCGCCCCCGTTGCCACCCATAATCCCACCCCTCTCACACCGCTGCCGCTTACTGCCTCCATCGCTGCCCAACTGGTCTCCTCGCCTGCGTTGCAGCAAAATACTGGTGAGCATTCTGGGTAGCGCAATCACGATTGTGTCAAAGTGCAGTCCTTGTGGGGCGTGTGATTCAGTTTTCTTCAATATTTAAGTAATTATCAGTAATTTCCGAACCCCTTTGCAGCGCGGTACTGTACTGGTTAACAAGCGCAGTGTTGTGAGGCATCCATAAGAAGGCTTATTGAGGATTCCCCAAACCGTAATGAGGCGTAACACTTCTGTGAGGACAGTGGTCTAAAATAATAAAACGTCCAGCCTGTATTATTTATTCAATTTATTTTTTAATTTTTATTTCGAAATATTTGTCTGATGTTCCACCTTGGGCATACTGATTTCAGGAAGGTGGAAATTTGTCGGCTGGGTGGGTGGTGGTAATAGTGATATAATTTATTTGGGGGGAGGGGGATTGGCCATTTTTTTTCTGCCGTTGAATGACACATTTCCAAGAGACAATTCGTGAAACGTTTGAGAAAGGCGGTATGTCTGAAAATGGATCTGTTCTCAGTTGGTGATTGGATGTGTTGACTCCCATGTCCCATGCAGTGCTGAACGCGGGCAGCCTGATCGTGCTGAAGAAGGAGAACGACGGTAAAGCCCAGACCATACTGAGGGTGATCAACGCGATCGGCACTTCCACGGTGGCTCAGATACAAAATCTGAAGTCTATCGCAAGCAACGGGGGAACTTCTGTTAACATTCTGCCGGCTGTCATTGATGGCAAAGGTCAGGGGGTCGACGTTGTCTAACAGTTTTGATCAAATGACTTAGGCCGAGATGAAGATATGGTGCGACGCATATGCCTACTCTGACACCAAAGTATATGTAACAAAACGTAACCTCGAACAGCGGTAATACAGGTTGCCTGAAGGGACGATCAGTGCATAATAGAATTGTACTGTGAATTTGTGTCATAAGTTTCAGAGCATTGCCCCAAAGTGGTTGATGCAAGAATGCAGTTGCTTTGCTGCTGCTGTAGTGAGGAACCCCCCCCCCTCTCTCATGTCGGAGGCTGGGGTTCGATTCCTGCACGTGGAGGATATCTTGGTGGAGGTGTGTGGTTCAGCAGGATAGGATGTTGTGTTTGTGATCGGAAGGTTGCTGGTTTGAATCCCACGGTGGGCAGAATGATTCTACCATTGCGGCCCTGAGCAAGTCTCTTAATCCCCCATAGCTCCGGGGGGGGTTGGCTGGTCGTGCTGTGTCCCTTCTTGCGTCACTTTGGATAAAGGCGTCTGCCAATAAAATGTAAATGAATATAAATGTGTATATTTAAGTCCAAACAGCAGAATGAGATTGATGTCATAGACACTCATAATAATGAAGAGGCCAGGTTTGGTGGGTTTTTTTTTTTTGCCTGCTTGTGTCTTCAGGTATTTCTACATACTGTCACGAAATGGATGTAGAGCATAACTACCGAAGTGTTTGGCAAGTTCCAACAAAGAAGGTCTCGTGTAACTAGTGGTTATCCTGCCCGCATTGCAGTATCTGTCCTAATGTAGCAGGACGATTATGCAAGCAGGTGTTCAGGTTGCGTCCCTATCTCGAAATTCAAGGATTTTTGCTGTTTTTATACTGCGTCCTACTCTGTTGTAACGTGATTTTACTGACGGTCCCTCTACCCCCCTGCAGTGGCTCTGGACACCTCGGATAACATGGGATGTCCTCGCTGTGGAGCCCACTTCAGGACCGTGGAGGCTCTGCGAGGAAAGATGTGTGTAAGTGTCCATGTCTGTGTAGTGCTACGTTTCTTTGAGTTAGTCTTTTAGCTGAAGTAATGCAAACGCATATTAGCTCACACTCAGTAGCATTGCTTTATATTTCATATATTCAATTAGTGGACATTTTGCATTTCTAAGCATTCACATTTTATTTAAGCAGGTTGTTGTGCATATTCAGCCCTGCAGATGCTAAAATCCGCAGATGCTCAAATGCGTTATTTGAGTATAGCCTATCCACATCCTCCCATGTCCTTGCATCTTCTCTAGATACCTAATGTATTGCAAATGCTATGTGAATAGTTAGTGTATTGTTTAGGTGATAATGACCAGAAGAGCCTGTACATGTTTGGTACTGATGCAGCCATCATGCAGATTCAATTTGGTGCTCAACGCATGGCAGATTCAAGTTTTTGCTTTTTGGTACTTCCTAGGTTATTTATTTATTTTTTGTTATATATATTTTGGAGCCACAGTTGAATCCATGGAACCTGTGTGTGTGTGTGTGTGTGTGTGTGTGTGTGTGTGTATCGGGATTTTTAATTTATATACATTATAATTTGGATTGTATTCATACAGGCACACGCTGTGCTGTACTTGTGCAACACATTTCAAAGACCATTTTCCCTTAAGTAAATGGGCTGTCTTTGCATACGTTTGTTTAGCTCTTGGTGTAACATGTTGCGTGTTGGTTCTTCAGTAGTGCAGTCAGTTCTCAGGCCTTTCTTGCAGTTTAAAAAGCTGATAAACAGGTAGGAAAGGTGCATCCAACTCTGCATTGCTTTGGATATCTTTATAAAGAAGCAGTTCGTAGTGTGTCATTCTTCAGGAAGTCTGTTAAGTTGTGGTTAAAATTCTCGCTGTTCCCTTTCGACACAGCACTGCTGTCCAGAGCTGCGGCAGGGGCTCCAGACCTTGGACACCCTCGGTTCTGCAGACAAACAGCCAGCTTTTCCCAGCCTGACATCGTGCCAAGATGCCCTGTTGGTGCCCCTGAGCTCCAAAGAGGCCGAATCTGGGAACTTGGATCCAGAGGGGAAGCTTGTCATCATGGTAGATGATTTCTACTATGGCTTTGACGCGGGTTTTGGTGTCAAGTCCGAGTCCCCGAGTGGGACCAGGAAGTTGAAGCTCAAGTGCTTTGTCTGCGGCAAGAAGTTAAGCAGCAATATCAGGTTAGAGACTTCAACCCAAATTGGACCCTTGTGTTGATAATTTTTTTTCCCAATATCTAGTCCTGCCAGTTCTTTGTACGCTTGAATCTGTCCCAAATGCACTTAGTTTTCATTGAGGTAAGCAAACGGTATAGGCTGTCTTATTCAGAGCTGTCAGTTTGCAATTCCATTCGTTTTTGCTGATGATGGAAAACGGAAACACGTTAGATTCATCTGTACCAGTGAGGTATTTGATCATTTTAAGAAACAGAACAATTCATAAATTTAAACAAAATATTCAGCAATTTTAAATGACAACGATTTCATTAAGATGATTTTGTTTGGAATAAGCCTAGATCAAGAGTTTCATGCTATGTTTTTGACCTGCCGTAAAGAGAAGCATCATCATAAGTGATTTTCTGTCCAGTTTCATGTTTCTCTGGACCTTGTGGCTCTCGCCCTTTAGGTTGATGAACCACATGAAGCTCCACGTTGGTATGGAGAAGCAGGGTGAGATGGAGACCAATTGCCAGCACTGCTTCCGGCGCTTTCCGACACCCGTGCAGTTGCAGCACCACGTCGACAACGTCCACAGTCACTACCAGTCCACCAGTAATGCACCAAACTCGCCCAGCCATGTGACAGACCACTACTATCCATGCCCAGTCTCTTTGATTCCATCTCTTTGGCCTTATAGATAGTGGGTAGCGTAAATAGTGTTCAACTCTTAGAGGCGGTCTTCTAAAGTAGAAACTTGTACTGAGAGACGTCTCGTATAACCTGAACCTTTGTTGGTCTGTCACAGATCACTGTCAAAGAAGCTAGTTCATAAAACCAAAATGTTATTTGTGGCACAGAGTCATTATGTTTTCTTGGTCAGGTAAGTGCAAGATCTGCGAATTGGCGTTTGACAGCGAGCCTGAGCTTCTCCAGCACATGAAGGAGAACCACAAGCCGGGAGAGATGCCATATGTGTGCCAGGTACTCTGACCCTGCCGCTGACCACCTCCCTGTATACAAACAGAAAGTCCCTCTGACTGTGGCCTGTCTTCTGCAGGTGTGCGAATTCCGCTCCTCTTTCTACTCCGATGTTTTCAAACACTTCTGTGAGAGGCACCAGGACTCCTGCTATTTGATGTGTCCCTTCTGCCTCAGGATCTTCAAAACTAGCAAACATTATCAGAACCATTACTTCCGCCACCTGGTAAGTGTCCTTCCTAGCACCTGTATTTGTGTCACTCTTATTAGGCTAGCTGATTCATTACAATGATTTATTTAGTAGACACTTTTACCCAGAGACATACCGTTGACTAGTATTGGGTGGTATAAACGGTATACGATATAAATTTAGCCAACGGGAGAGATTTTGATTATACCGCCCTACCACAGAAATTTCTGCTCCTCGCCCACAAAAATAACGTTATGAAGTCGCGTCAAATAATTAATAATTTATTATTTATATGATTTATATGAAAATTGTTTGTATAATTATTGCTGCACCCGGCAGCAGTCCTGCACATGTCTGATTTTGACAAACCGCACCTGCCAGTACCCATCATACTTAAATCCGTATCCAAACCATTATCCAACAGAAATAAAATAAAATTCCGCACCCGATCTGCTATAAATAACGACACCCGACCAACACCCAATTGAACATCAGTCAGATTAAAAATTAGACAAAAGTTTATTGGCACAACAAAGGACCAGTGACATGTGCAACATCAGTTGAAAAGGCGTGTAGCTAAATGTAAATGTTGCTTAATAACAGCCTAATAATAAGCAAAACAAATGGTAGTAGCCTAGCTGCCTCCAAACGCCAATAATGTTTGATATTGCCATGCCCACACATAGTCTTACCAGCTTACAATTAAATGTGTTAATAAAACTAATAGTATATAAAATGTACATTAGGCTACCCTGCACAATTTAAGGTTCTGTAGGCTACCTACATGCACTGTCCATTTTTCTTTGATTACCCGATTGGAATTCCTACGCGAAGGCGAAGACTAGCGTTTGGTGCGGTGCTTTATATTACTTTGTAAAAATAAAAAAAAAATTTAAAAAAAGAATATTGTCCACAGTTGATAGCCTCAGCTGACTACTTCGGCATCCATTTTGAACAGCTGGAGGAAAGCGTTTTTGTGAAAATGAAAGTGGGAGAGATTTCCGGGAATGTGCATGCGGGCATAAACTGATACGTATTTTACATTTTATCTTGAATGCAGGGATTTTGTCACTAAAATTATAAAAAAATATTTTTTGTTGGCACATGGTGCTTTGAAAACCGCAATTTAGCTCTCCTGTGTCCGACCCGACCCAAACCCGTATCCAACACAGTAGAATATATTTCACCCATTTCACCAAAATTTGCGGGTCACCCTTCGGGTACCTGAACCCGTGCAGGACTCTGCCTGGCAGAACCTTTATGGGAGAGATGGTCATACTAATATAGATGGAGTTTTTTTAAAAATTGTTTACCTATACAGTTTACAAAGATAAGATAAGATAAGATAAAACCAGTGAAGCTGCTTGAAATGTTTTCATATTTTTCTATAATTGCAGATTTGCACAATACATATTCTACGTTCGTGACTACTTTGAAATGTTTTAACAGTTTATTATACAACTTCCTGCTGCAATACCTTTGCTATGGACATATGTTACACTTTCAAAATTATTGAAATTTACAGATCAAATCATATACCGCAATATATTCCGTCTACTGTCTATGGTTCAAATTATACCGCAGTATGAATTTTATGCCATATCGCACAGCCCTACAGTTGACCGTAGGGCTGCACGGTATAACATGGAGATTATAGTAAGTAATATTCATTGTCCAGCTGAAATGGAGATTCATTGTTGCTTCTTTTTTTGTAATCATTGAATCCTGCTGCTCCCCTCATTATGGCCCTGTGGTGACATGATCCCTTTTCCTGTGTCTTCTGAAAGACTAAGAACTTCTACTACTGCGACAAATGTCGGCTGCAGTTCCTCTTCTTCCGTGACAAGGCAGAGCATAAGCTACAGCATCACAATACCTTCCGCAAGCCGAAGCAGCTGGAGGGGCTCTCAGCAGGCACTAAGGTGTGTGTAGAGGGGGGGGGGGGGGGGATATTGCCCACTT
>JAODUD010000046.1:12589049-12604137 GCA_026784285.1 Stomatorhinus walkeri | reverse complement strand
CCCCCCCCCCCCCCCCCCCCCCCCCCCCCCCCCCCCCCTTGCCCACTTTGCCAGGACCTGCTAACTTGTGGTGCTCCTGCAAAATGTACTAATGCCAAGTTGCCAAGTTTTATCTGCTTGGCAGGTGGTTGCAGATGAAACTTACCAGGCAAAACCCTCCGCATTTGTATGGACCGTTCAGATCTGCGTCCTTGATTTGGACCGCAGCTCACTTCTTCCTCAGTCAGTCTCTGTTAGTTAAGAGCTGCCTTTCTCGTTCCAGGTGACCATTCGCACATACGCGGTACAGCCCAAGGTCGAACCCGGGCTCCCTGCGGCCAGCGTCTCTGGGATGGAGCTAATACGTGAGGTTTCACCCCAGAGGACCAAGGTACCCAATAGGCATGTCAGTGCCACGGGCGCCGGCAAGAAACAAATAATGCTCAAAAAGAAGATGGCCAGGAGCATAGTGGACATCATGACCCACTTCCAGGAGCAATGGTGCGTACAGTAACCCTTTATGTCCCTGATTCTACAGTGATGAAATCATGTAGTGTCCCTAAGGGCCAATCAGTTGGATCCATATGATCGTAAATCCGTTAGATCCATATCAACATGGAGCCAGTCATTTAGATCCAGTGTTATGTAAGGTGTGAATTTATCATTTTATTCTTGTCTTTTAGTTTTCATTGTGTTTTTTTATTAGATTTTATACATTTTAGTTTAGGTACTATTGATTTTATTTCTAGGTATAGTCTGAAAGTTTGTACAGTTATTTTATGCAACAGAATTCTACATGGAAATAGTGTGCATGATGTACTAATGTCATCAAAATGGGAAGGACATGTCCGAGGTATTATTAATGGTCATTTCGGATAAACAAATAATTATTTATATTTTCATGTATGTATGTATGTATGTGTGTGTATATATAGCCCCCAGGTGACCCAGTCTCACTATATTGCTCTTCATAAGAGCAAACTGGTTGCCACAGCTCAGACTGAAGCTCGAACTGGAGCCAGGACCGGCAGTCATGATGATGACTGCATGAATAAACCTGTAGCTTTTAATCAAAGGCTAGAGGTACTTGGATGGAGCTCAACTGCTGCTGCTGAGGACAAATAAAAAAAATGGACTATTGACAGCCATTGGTTGTTCAAAATATTCCAGATCATAAATGAACAGTAGATTTTCACACCTGGGGGAATTCGTAAGTCAGTTACATGATGTGCAAAGTAGTGAAAAGTGTTCTGTGGTCCTTTGAATCCTCTTCTCTACTACAAATAGGTCAAATCTGGATGACCACAATTGCATGGAGTGCAACTTCACCATCACTGACTTTCCCACACACTTCCCGAGCTATGTCTCCTGCTCTCTGTGTCACTACAAGACCTGCTGTTCCAGGGCTTATGCCAACCACATGATCGTGTGAGTAATGACCCCGCACCGACCATGGTACATTAATGTGTTAAATAGTGTCATAAACACTTGAGTTTTTTGTATGACAATTACGATCATATTGAGAGGGCATGAATGACTCGGGATTCCATAACAATGAAACATCCAAGGTGCATTGCTTTGTGTTGGTTAGTTGTTGTTAAAGCTATCGGAAATACACTTCCTTTATTGGTTCCTGAATATTTTTTTTCCACCCCATTTGTGATCTATATTTACATATATATCATTTTGTGTTAGTTTTTCTGCTGCTGAAGTGTGTGAATGCAGTTGTACGTTTTAGTTGGTTCAGTCAGAAGAGTCTGCAAGATTTAGATTTTAATTCAACCTGATTGTGAATTTGCTGGCATATTTTCTAAGAATTTCTAGGGACCCTCCATACTTTGTACTATAACTATGATAAATACAAGTGCATGCTTGTTGACGGCAAACTTTCTTGGATACAGTGAAAATTAAAGCAAATCAACTCTATTTGGGTTTTTCTTTCTACAGAGATCATGTGCCACGCAAGATAACAAAAAAATATTTGACGTTGTTCAAGGAAGACACAAGGTAATGGGGGAAAAAGTTCCACACATTCCTCACCCAAGTGTGTTAATTCGGTATATCAATATTTCCTAACCTGGCACTTGCCGAACCCCAGACGGTCCACGTTTTTGTTCCCTTCAAGACAGAAGGAACAAATACTTGGACTGGCTGACCGTCTCCAAGGATCAGGTTGAGAAACATGGTATTGTCTCTGTTGTGAAATGGTCTTGCTTTGCCCTCATACACCACAGGTTGGCAGTGCTAAGCTGCTCATCATGTGGCTACGAAACTGAGGTGGGAGACTTAATGGCCCAGCACCAGGTCAAACACCCCGACCATGGCTACAGTCTCTGTAGCCTCAAAGGTGGGTGCCCTGGAATGGCTACCTTCTGAATCTTGAAGCTTCTCCTTCAGACCCAAAAGTGCTTCACTCCAACCCTTACCGTCGACTCGAGAAGCATGAAGATCTGTCTCCTACCACTAATCTGCTTTAAATCTCAGACCTGTACTAACAGCTCAGGAAGAGTGAGGACTTCTTCTTTTCTTCAACTGAAGTTATTTGAGAGCAATTTATAGCTGTTCACGTTTGGCGTTTTTATCTTTTATTTTATATTTCTAGATTCCTCAAGAGATGGATTTACTCAGAAATCGCTGAGGTATTGTAAATAGCCTTTGTTTTATTTTATACATAAACCCTAATAAACATCAAATGCGATAATTAAAACGTGCTTAGTGTCCATGACGATGATGTAAACCTATATACATACTGGTAAATATGTTCGCTTTCCTATAGTTGTCAAAACTATGCAGGCTTATTTTCAGTCTATTGCTATATGAATGTACACGCATGCCTACAGTTTGTATCCCTACAGGTTGCGAAGACTATCCAGCATGAGCAATGATAACCAACAGTATTTAACAGGGGAACATTTGCATGGAGAACAGGCTGTGGTCCAAGAGTCCGCCCAGGTGATTTCCCCCATTCCTCCCAGCTCCAGTCAGCCGGACCCCAGCCAGACATCTCAGATTTCGCCAATAGTTGGGGACATAGATATGGAAATGGCACCTGTGGAGGATATTGACTTGGATTCAGAACAGGAGATGGAGTGTGGGCCAGAAGTGAAGACTGACTTTGTGGACAGCAGTAAAAAGCAAACATCTGACAGGACCAGGAAGGGGGCGTTGACCATGCACCAGCTAAGGATACTGTTGTTTGCACTTTGCTCTGGGGTATCCCAGGCAGCAGAGCACTTCAAAACCCAACAGTCGCTCATATGGACCTGGCTGGGGATGAAAAAGAGGCAGCTCACCCCGGTTGTTCTTGGCCCTATGGAGAAGGAAGTGGTCGATCAAATCGTGGAGTGGGTGCTGACCCGGCGGGAGCAGCAGCTGCCCATTGACGAGGAGAACCTTTTCCAGATGGTCAGGGCGGTCGGCACAGGGTACATTCAGATCTCTTACGACTGGATAGTTGACTTCTTGCTGCGGAATAAGCTGGGACTGCAGACCACAGTCACACTGGACCGACCTCTCTTCAGGGAGGCCAAATGGAAGGCCCGGAACTATATCAAATCCGTTCACAGGCAAATCAAATCCAAGAACTTCCCTCTGTCAGATATTGGGAGCATGGACGAGCTGTCCATTTATGTGAATCGCGACATGCTGACCAGTCCCTCCTTGGCCACACAGAAGTCCGCCTTGCAGCTTGTAGGCACAGGGGTGCCCTTTTTGGAAGTAGTCTTGGCTGTGTTAGCCGATGGCACGCTGCTTCCAACCATGGTGTTTTACAGCAGTCAGGCCCCAGTAAGACTGCAGGATGAACTGCCGCAGTCCATTCTGCTGGAATCCAAGGTAAGAGGTTTTTCCCATGATCACGTCTTGAGGTTATGGTTTGAAAGAGTGTGGCAGAAGCATATAGAGAGCCAGGATGGCGCCAGCGGGATGCTGGTGATGGATACCTTCCGTGCCCATAGGAAAGCTGAATTTGTGTGCATGCTGGAGCAAGCTGCCACGCTTCCGGCCATTATCCCAGCAGGATGCTCCTGCCGCCTCCATCCACTGGAGGTGTGTGTGGAGCCTGTACTACGGGACTTCTTGCAGGACCGCTGGAACCAGACGGTGTCACAAGGTGGAGCAGCAGGAGCTAGGGCCAAGGACCTGATACGGCTGCTGTTGACTTGGCTGGCAGAGGCTCTGGAATGCTTGGCCGGCTTCCCCAAGCTTCTGCAGCAATCGTTTAACGTGGCTAGTATGTTCCCGAAGGACAGCAATGCTCCAAAACTGAGCATGCAGAAATCTATGGTGCATACACTTCAAAAGGCCCTGCTGGTGGACACGAAGAGCATCGATGACGACATCGAAGTAAAACAGGACTCGGATGTAGCCAGTGATGCATCTGAAGATAGTGTGGCCGGTTCTTCTCATTGGTCATCGGCAGACGACCCCTCACCAGAGCATCAGGTCTCAGAGAAACACGGCGACAGTGACGCCTTTCAGGAATCCAGTAGTGTAGGCTGAGATCACCAGTGGGATCTCTTACTTTCTGCTAGTGCTGGTTTGTGGCCTCCCAAGTTGCCTTGTCAGCAGGAGCGATTGCTGGCCTGCTCTTGATCATCTGGCCTTTTGTTGACTCTTCTTCTTGGTTGAAACTTTTATATATACAAAAAAACTCATCTCAGCAGATCTCTTCTCTGCTTCTTGCAGCTTTTTTTTTTTTTACGGGAATTTCTCATGAGGAAAAATTAAACATGTGCATTGATGGATGGGGGGGACTTTTATGTGTTTACAGTAGTTGCTGTGACTTTGAACATACTGTATGATGATTTTAATGTATATTCCTCAAATGGAGCTTCAATCAAACCATTTAACCCATTTCAACACTCACTTGTATAATTTTAATGACATAAGGGCAATTTCAATTAAACAGACTTGCAAAACCATTTTTGTAGACTGAATTATGAGGGGTTGTTGTTGGTTTAATATACCTTCTTTTACTTTTGACAAATTCCAAATCTGATCATGTTTACAACTGAGAATGTGAAGAATGAAGCTTTAACCCTGTTTTTCTCGTGTACCCAGCCTAGCCCTGTGCCATCAGATCTGACAGACTAATAAACATAGTGGGGGCTTCTCTACTGAAGGTGGGGCTGCACGATATCATTGTGATGATTCACAATACAGTGGTACCTTAGTTCTCGAACTCACTAGAACTCAAATTTCTTAAGTCGAACCAACCAGTTTGAAAAAAAATTACCTAGAACTCTATCTGAATCTCAGAAGTTAAACCATGAACACCGACCTAAGAACTTGTACGTGCGGGGACATGAGTTACATGGTCGTTCTCAATTTATAAATTGCTGGATACATTTATTTTCTTACTTTAAAAATTACTGTTTTGATAAATGTGCTTAGATGTGTTAAGTACAGTATATGCTCTTTTGTCCAGTTCATTTTGTGTTTAAATGCTAAAGAACATTTCGGTGTAATTTTTTGGGGCCAGGAACCAATTAATTGGTTTTCCAGTATTTCTTATGGGGAAAATTTGATCAGAACTCAAACTTTTTAGGATTGAGTTCTGAACGGATTTTGAATTCTGAGTTACCACTGTATTTGTGCTTAGTGCAGTATTTATAAGACAAAAATTAAGTTTACTCAAAAAAGACTAACCAAATAGAACTTATCTACCAATCGTGTGTGCCATAAGTTGGCAGTGTTGTTGTGAGTTGTCAGCGGACATGCATCAGTGATATGTGGCTGAAGGGATTCAGATAACAGGCATATAAAATTTGTCCGCCCACTATTTGATCAGATTAGTAGCGTGCCTAAAATATTGAGGCATCTTTATGAAGCTCAAGAGTTAAGCTGTATAAATTTGGAGTATCCTTATGTTTAATAAATGTTTCAGACTTATCTGCAAAGCGCACCACCACACCATCTTTTTGCCTTGATTATCCACAATACCTCCTCTTCTAAAAGATGTTATGGCTGCTGAACTGTCCCTTTCTTCGCCACTTTAATGCTTATTGCTTACGTGATATACCACAAAACTAGCATGTAGCATGCTGCTTTATCGGAATTTAATAAACATTCGGATACACTGAATTACTAACTTTTGGGTGTCAATCAATATTGATTCAAATCAAATGGAATCTGAAATCAAATGAATTTAGGAAAGCAGTGGCGATAACCAGCCCTCATAAGGTGCAGTTGTCTTTGCCCCATCTTCAGGAACATTTTCCAGAATTAAAGTTTTTAAATCAGTATAAACTTTGCTCTCAAAAAACAAAAGTGAATAAGGGACAGGTGCTTTTTGTAGGGATGACCTAACAGCGTTTAAAGTGTACATATTTTATTTCCTTTTACAAAAGATTGAACTGATTACATAGTGAGGGAGCTAGAGCATTACAGAGAGGGTGAATGAGAGCGTTCATGGCAGCCAATCAGGATTCACTCGAAGCCACTGCAATTCAAACAGATGAAAGAATTTCAAAGGGCTGACATAGAACATAGAACTTTGATCTTCAAAATGCTGCACCAGGTTCTTGTATAACCAATGATTTATCCGGAGAATTTCAGTCACCATCTCTGATTAATAGTTTGTCCTATTCCAAAAAAATTGGTATTGATCATAACTCTAGAAGCCGCACGCAGTCAGAAAGACAACCTTACCTGACCATCTGGGCAATCTCCCAATTTGTCTCCGATGATAAAGGCCCAAGAATCTCTACCCCAGCTTCCGTGACAATGGCAATTTCATGCTGAAATAAAAATGTTACAAAAATGCTGATGGGCTAGTGATACACACACTGTCATTTATATACAAACGTTCACAAATCAATGAGAAATATGTGGCATCGATAACCATAAGATGAGTCTGTTGTCAGCAGCAATTCTATGGCATTAAAAATGAGAAGCCTTCCAAGGCTACCCAAAGATGTGTGTTGTGACTGATCAATGCACAATGGAGTTTAGTGAATTGGTGGTGATTTGCTCTGAGAAGCTCTTCTGACAGACATACCCTGTTGTAGGAGCGAGCATCACGGTAATACAGCACTTTGAGGCAGCGCTCAATTAGTTCTCTTGCTTCATCTTTTGTTATCTCCACCTTGTTCTCCACCACCTCCCTCATTAGGGGCTGCAAAAGAACAGGCCCGTCACATACGCACAATTCTAGCACTTCATCTGGACTGTATACACAACGGTAAACAAAGATGTTGAGTTATTTTATTTTATTAAGTATGACTTTTCAACATGTCCGTCAAGAAAAGTGTTATGTTAAGACAATGTCAAAAAAATGTATCTAAAGATTTTCGTATTACAATGATAGTGTCACTGACATTGTTGATTGTTGCTATCAAAGCCAATTCGAAGTCTGCTTACCTGAGCCAGGTAGGCACCAAACCCTGTTGCCACCGTGGGAGCCTCATAGGCCACTCCCAGCTTGTCCACATAGCCAAGGAAACTAGGGTCAAACGTGAGAAACTGGAAATTATCTCCCTAAATCACGTCTACAGTTTCATTTTACAGGTCTCCATTAGTTTCAAGTATGAACTTGATGAATATTGCACGCCACGCTTCTTCTCACCTTTCTCCATTGTAAAATCCACCTATGACTACAGTGTTCCACAGGGGATTCATCTTGCAGCGTCTGTTGTACATCACCCTGGTCAGCCAGGAATGGATGGCTTTGGGACTGTAGCTGTGACCATCACCTAACAGCTCCTCATCAATCCTGTACATACAAGAGACGATGCATGAGTGGCGATAACCTGTGAATACACTCATGCTTACAGACACGCAGTTGCCATTAGCCTCTCCAAACATGAAGGATCGGACAACAAACCTCAAGAATAACGGTGACTTCCGTTACAGCGCAAATGCACTCAAACACTACCACGTTTTTAGAAGGCTAGTAACAAGTGTGTAGTTCGGCTCAGCAGAATAGAATACCTGTGATTTGCTAGTTCAAATCTCGGAGACCGATTTTACCGTTGGGCCTTTGAGCAAGGCCCTTTAGCCCCAACCGCTCCAGATCTGACCCTGCCTTCACTGGTAGGTCGATTTGGATAAAAGAGTCAGTGAGATAAGGGAATTGTAACTGTAGTAACACCAGACTTACACCATCTGTTCAATGATTTGTTTCAGGTACTGGTAGTCTGCATAGTCCCCAGAAGCGCCCAGGATGGTGCTGTCGTTGACCTTCATCAGACGGGAGATGTTGCGGAAGCGGGCCAGCGAGCCGTAGGAACCCAGCATGTCGGCAGCAATGATCACCCCACCAGTAAACTTCACGCCCAGTACAGACGTACCTGTGACCATCGGGTTTCTGCAAAGAGAAGTGGCCATTAATGCTATTTAATACTCTTTGCTATTCAATTATACAAATTCTTTAAACAAAATATCATATGTATACATATAGTTTACTATGGCACAGAAATTTATTTCAACTGTCAATATAAACATTAAAGTTGTAAGAACAAATTTCTACACCCGTATGGGTAAGTTCAATTTATAAAGGAAGGGGTCTTAAAATATAGTTCGAGTTTCACGTTAATCGTTCATTAAAAAAAAGACTTAAACGCACACAATATACTCCAGTGGCATATCGATAGAACAAATGGTTTATATAGTCAAAGTTAGTGATGGAACATGCATGTGAATGACTATTAGTATATCAGGCTTTATGTAACTTCTGCTCAGCAGGTTTGAGGGCCAATTCTTCAGTTCAAAATCGCCTTATATGACCATGGTTTAAAGATGCAACCTTTTACACTACTTTTTAAAAGCAGAGGATAGATGGCTATAAAACGAACGGAGGTACGCAGTCTGCAGCAAGCTAAATTAATAAATATTAAATACATTAGAAATATATACTGTGAATACAACGTAAAATTTGAAATTAATAATAGGCATCGTTAAATGTTACAAATTTTAAAAATACCCGACGTCCCAATTGTTTAGTTTCCACCATGATGATACAGCACAGCTAGGGGAAAACGAAACTGTCATACAATGTTCACTCGAAATACACTTTCCAAGAAGAAACGTAATATATGGGAGAAGATATACTTACAACGTATGGCGAACGGGTCCACATCCAGGTACTGTACTGCTGTTATTCCCTGGAAAAGAATAAAGTTGACCGGGTTTCGGCCCATTCTCCCAAAAACTAAGCTTCATTCCGCTAGAATCCATTTTGAAAACTGGCGGAAATTATGTCACTTGTTCTTTTAAAACTACGGATATTGGCAGCCATGTTAAAGACTGGCAAAGTGCATTGTGGGACATTGGAAGATGGAGAGGTTTTTGTTTCAAGCGTGAGTGTGCAGCAGAAGCATGGCAGTAGTAATTGGCATGGATATCACTTAGATAATTCACATACGTGCATAGAAAAATGATTTTAAAATATATTTTAAAATATAGCCACCTAATATCTTTTACTCAAGGATTCCGTATGTGGGATTTAAAGCCTTCAATCTGAATCGAGCAGAATACTTGGCAGTAATTATGCCTTACATTATGTGAAGCTGGAAATTTGTGGGAAGTGTGACGTTTTAAAAAACAATGACACCATATAATTTGCTAAACTGAATTTATATGCATAAAATGTTTACGGTTGCAGCATGTAAACGCTAGATATCTCCTGATGAGAACGTTTCTACACAACCATTGAGTTAACGTTGCTAGGCAGACTAAAATGTATGATTCATTAATTTACGTTACTGGGCAGATTAGCACATAATCTCCTATCACAATAAACGCTTGCAAGAAAATAAACAAATTTCACCAATCGAATTTAAGATAAACCCAGTATCCGAGTAGTAAGACGACAATCCGCCAATCACAATTGACTCTTATTCGGTAGTCAGGCAGACATGACACAGTTGTCCAATCATAAAAAAACTGAAAGGGGATTTTTGCTGTATCTTTGAGTCAGGTACTTTCTTATTTCTTTTTTTAAATACACAATCTTTATATACGGTTGAAAATCGTTGTAAACGTTGAACATTTAATGCGAGAGGTTTTCGCGAGAACTGTTGCGGGAATTAAACGGTGTAGCTACGAAGCCTTACACGGCTTTTCATTAGCCTGGCTAGCTAGCCAGTAAGATGAAATAGCGATATTCGGCTACCTACGATAGCTAGCTACATGTGTTTATTAGCTGGTGACTTAGCTAGACTCGGCGTAATTGCATCGACTACGTTTCGCGAGTCTCCATAGTTTATCAACTTTATGGTTCGGGTTACTAGCCACGTCTCTAGGAGAACCGCGATCGACGCCCGGTACCCTTGAAAGGTCCGTCGAAAAACACTAAGAAAGCGGGAAGTATGTGAATTTAAGCGCATGACCGTAGCATGCAGAACGACGGCGACGATATTCATGGAGGGGAAAAAAGTTGAGAGGCTGCTGCTGGCCAACATTACAAGTCAGCAGCGCCGCTGCACACACGTTTAGACAAAGTACGCATCGTTTCGCACAAACACCGCTGTATACGTGTGTGTGTGTGTGTGTGTGTGGAAGGTGTTAAAATGCTTCGTTTCGTACTGTCTGTATGCCTTTCCCGTGGTTACGTCGAGGGAACTACCCTGGATCTCCAGGCAAAAATTTAAAAAGACATGTTTAGTTGGATGGCGCCTGTCACCGTTATCACGCTGAAAATCTTGCCCGCCACTGATGTATAAACTTGGGAGTCGGGCGCTGGTGTTTTCTTATAGTTACGGTAAGAATGCACGCTTCCCACTACGGGCGCTCCCCAGACGCCTGGGAGACGCCGCCGAGGTGGGAGTGTCCGCCCTTGCAGACGGTCCGCTCCACTTTCGGCCCGAACTCCCCCGGAGTGCCGCCCTGACCTTGAGCGCTTCTTTACCGGCCTTTTAAGGCATGAGTCATATGTGAACACGGACAAAAAAGTGTCTTAGTCGCCTTTTAAACTTATTTAATAACTCAGTTAAAATGTAATCCAGCATTTCAGATTGATTTGGAAGGGTATGTTCTGGGTGTTTTACATATCAAAGAACATGTGCTCTCGGAATGTTACTCATGAAGAGAAAGAAATGTAAATACGGAATTATTTTAGTCATTAGCGAACATGTAGCAGTACCGTATTTCAAAATGTTAAAATGAACAACCTACTTTTAAAACGTTTTAAATTGTTTTTCAGTAATTGGCTGACATCTGATTTCGTTGCACATGACCAGTGACAATAAAGATATTAATTCAATCAATCTATTATTTTTGTCTTTGGAATTGACTTATTTTCCTGTTTGGCTTCCAGACATTCTGACATCAAAATAGCTTTGAGAAGACTTTATTGTTGATTATGTGAATGATAGGTTATGGTATTGATATCATTTTTAATATACCATCAATATTTGTGTTTTATTCATATTTGTCTGGATTTTTGCCACTCAGTATTGGTATCTTTCTGTTCAAGTGAAAATAAGTGCAGGTGTTTTATGCAGATGACGGTGCTTAATACTAATGGTGGATCCACATCCTTGACATTGAAAAGTTTTAGTAAAAGCCGGACAGACATCCGGTCATAAAGTGAGACTTAAAGTTATTTGTATAAGCTCCTTACAGCTGTATATTTATTAATTTCAGACTAAGCGCCTTGCTGAACCTACACAGTAGACTTCCCCCTGGTGTCTGAAAGCTGCACTTCACTGTCGTCTGTTTCCAGATTTTGATGCCCGGTGGGCTCTGAATGTGGTTGGGCACAGAGGCGTGTGGAAGCCATGGCGGAAGATGGTGTGCGGTCAGTGGCCTCCAGGAGAGAGAGTTTGGGCGCAGACGAGGGCGACTCAGCACCCAGTATGCTTCTCCAGAAGCTCAAGAGCAACATCTCGTAAGACTGTCCCGTCACAGATCTCACATTGACTGTCCCGTCACAGATCTCACATTGACTGTCCCCAGGACTCTGCCACCTGTAGATCGTTGTGATAATATTGTTGTTTGCATCTGTAACTTTCTGTATTTTTGAATGACTTGGTTTAAGGAAAATGTAATAACAGTGACAATAATAATAATAATGAGAGTGTTAATAACAATAGTAGTATTCATCTATCCATCCACCAGTCATCCATAAGAGCATAAGAAATTTACACATCCATTCAAAGCGCCTTGGGTCAAGACTGTTGTGAAAGGTGCTATATTAAATTGAATCAAATCAATATAATTCCTGTCACTGTTGGGTGTGGTTCAGTAGGTTAGGACACTTTTCTCGTGATTGGAAGGTCATCGGTTCAAATTCCTAGGCCAGCAGAGTAATTTAACTGTCGGTTGCTTGAGCGAGGCCCTTAACCCCAAACCGCTCCAGGGACTGCATTTGCTCCGAAGAAATGTATGTTGCTTTGTCAGTGTAACTTTGGCAGGCCTCTGTACTCCGTGTTTGTATTCATGCAGTTTTTATGTTTACAGCAAATCGATACAGTGCAAAGTGGACTCGATCCTGGTAAGTGTCCAAATCTTTGTAGTTGTGCTGTCTGTTGCCAGTGAGAGTCTGCACATGCTCAGCGGGCTTCCCCTCTACAGCAGGACGTACAGCGCTTCTCCGATAACGACAAGCTGTATCTGTACCTGCAGCTGCCGTCCGGCCCTGGAGCTGCAGAGAAAAGGTATGCCTCTCTGCTGCGGGAAGGGGCCGGATCCTGTAGCTGGGGGCCAGGTGGGGATATGGGGACTAGTTGGGGATATGGTGACAGTGGTACCCCTTGAGTGTGTTCAAAAACCTACATTTGAAAAATTCAGCAATACACCAGAAATCAAGACCCGGTTACTCAACATAATCTACAGACTTTGTAGTGAGCAGTTTATTGTAGGAACAATTTTCTTCTACCAAGCTCCACACAGCAATTGCATCACTGCGCAGAAGATATGAGCATGAGCTCTACAACGAGATTGTCTGCACAGTGATTAGACAGGCAGAATAACCTGGATGGAGACATAGCACATAAGCCCCCCTAAAACATTTTTTTTTTTCATTTTGGAGTGAACTGGCTCTTTAATCTGCTAACGCGAAGTTGCACTGGGGGAATCAGGCGAAGAGGCTGGAGCTTCTGTTTGCCCCCTCTACATTCCTGCCTCATCTTCTTCTCGTCAAGCAGCAGCAGCAGCGATTCCAGCTCCTTCAATGTGGCTGACCAGCTGCACACTTGCAACTGGATCCGCAGCCACCTGGAGGAGCACGCGGACACCTGTCTGCCCAAGCAGGACGTCTACGAGGCGTACAAGTGAGTGTCAGGGTCTCTCGGAGACGTTTACAGGGATGGGAAATGGGCACCTGCGATGGGTAGTTTTCTGAGGACAAAGGTCATTCAGACTCTTAATTCTTACTTAAGTTGTGTTCTTGATGATTTGATTTCCTGATTAAGTTCTTGCTTTGCTGGGAGGTCTTGTGTAGTTTTTGCTGCAGTCCTGCTTACACTCATAGATCAGTCTAGTTGCAATTACGCCCAGCTGACTCCTCGACAGCACCGGTGTTTGTAATGTGCTGTTTGCCAATCTTGTACAACGCTTTGGACAAAAGCGTCTGCTAAATGATGCAGGTGTAATGTAACGCTGATATGCCAGTTAAATGCTTCTCTCCAGCGTGTCGTGATGTTCCAGCTGGATTCCTCTGTTTCTCACCAGGAGATACTGTGACAACCTACATTACCGGCCACTCAGTGCAGCCAACTTCGGCAAGATCATCCGGGACATCTTCCCCAACATCAAGGCCCGGCGACTTGGTGGGAGGGGCCAGTCAAAATATCCTCTCGGTCCTCTCCCCATCCGCTGGCCTTTCCTGTTTCCTAAATAGCTTCTGTGAAATATGCACATGGATGACTGTACGGAACAGTGTCTTGTGTGAACGAATGGGCTGGTTTACTCATGTTTGTGTAGAGATTGTTTGTGTTTAGAGTGGCATGCGGTTTAGTGGTTCACCCTGCTGCCTCACACTTCTGGAGTTGTGGTTTGGAATCCCGCCTCTCCTCCTTGCTTGTGAAGGTTGCATGTTGTCGCCGTGTATGCTGAGTAATCCAGTTTGTGTGTTCGTGCCCATCGATAGCCTGGCATCCTCTCCAGAGTGTATGCCTTACGCTGCCTGGCACTATCTCCCGGGGCCTATGTCAAAAAGCAGGATCTCTTGCTTAAACATGACTTGTTGGATTTAAGGTACCCCAGCTGAAATTAGACTACGTCTCTGTCCGCTTACGTTTAGCTGAGGCTGCTTGAAGTCTGGCAAGATACCCGGCTAAGCAAGTAGTCCTGCTTTCTGAAACAGCCCCCCAGGACTCTCCACTACCCTGATCAGGATAAGCAGTTGGAAGATCGATCGATCTTTTTGCTTCTGTCATTAATAGTTTTAACAGTTGTTTGTGGGAACGGTTGGGACCTTAACTCTGCCGTCGACACGTACTGCTACAGCGGGATCCGGCGAAAGACCGTGTTAAGCATGCCCCTGCTGCCCAGCCTGGACCTGAAGAACGATCCGGTACGACAGCTGCGTCCGCCCTTGCCCTGCTGGCAGTGTCCAGCAGCCGTCCGCCAGCCGCTCATTGGACCGGTCCCTCTTTAACTTTGTAGTCGGAGCTTACGGAGTTGGTGCAGACCTACAAGCAGGAGGTGACGGAGGCGGCGTGCGAGCTCATCTGCAACTGGGCGGAGAAGATCCTGAAGCGTTCCTTCGACACGGTGGTGGAGATCGCCCGCTTCCTAGTGCAGGAGCACATCGTCAACCCGCGCTGCAGCCAGGCCGAACTCGTCACCTCTGCCACCTTGGCAGGTTAGTGTTGCTCAGGGACACCCGCATTCAGTTAATCGCATGGTGGCGAGTGTGGTTCCGATACACATGCGGGTGAAGGTACCCCCAACCTATGGACTTAGCCGGACTCAGCGCTCTTCTCCTTTTCGAACAGGCGGCCCTGCAAAGCCTCACAAGGTGATCAAGAAGACCCCAGCCCTCGCTAAAGGGGGCAGTGCAGATGGAGAGGGGAGTGGCTCTGAAAACAAGGTACCATGTTTTGATTTATTTTTTTTTTGTTTGGGGGGGGGGGTTGGGGTCCCAGGTGAGGGGGGATAAAAGAAGTGTATTAGTCAAAGTACGGGAAACTATAAATGGTGCAAACAGATGACGTACTGGGTT
>JAODUD010000046.1:12573179-12588949 GCA_026784285.1 Stomatorhinus walkeri | reverse complement strand
CCCCCCCCCCCCCCCCCCCCCCCCCCCCCCCCCCCCCCCCCCCCCCCCCCCCCCCCCCCCCCCCCCCCCCCCCGTGTGCGCGGGCATGTGAAGCGTACATGCGCTGCGTCAGGTCGCGGGTCAGCTGACCAGCACTATATAAATATCACCTCAGAAACGTTGTAACAGCCAAGGTGGCATGTCTTGTGCAAGGCGGAGCGGGCGGGGGGGGCATTATGGCTAATGAACGAAGCTGAGAGAGGTGGGCAGCTTGGTGGGTTACGTCTCCTGGCCTGTGATCGGACGGCTGCCCGAGATTCACTCTCACCTGCATGTATGTGGGTGTATATGTCTCAGAGGAGAGCATGCTGGGATATCTGATAAGACGTATTCAAGTGTAGTTGTACCAGCAATTAATAAAGCATAATTCCAAATACAAAGTATCAGTTGGCTTAAACTGAAGGGAAAACGCTAAGGCGTGGGACGCGATCTCTCTCCATTTCAGCAAGTAAGGGGGGGGAAAAGGAGAGGAGAATCCCATCTCGAAGTGAGCCCCCTTCTGTCGGTTCTCTGTATGGTGGGATATTTCCACGTGCCGCGTCTCTTCGTAAGCCGTGCTGCTGGCCGGGCCGTGGCCGCGAGCTGCTCTCGTTAGCGTGGCAGACGTCGGTCCGAGCGGCGAGCGGCGACCTCACATGGCCCGACCTCCATCGGCTACCGCTACACGCTATTTCATGGCGGGCCCGTCGCACTCGAGGTCTCCGTGAGGACAAAACGCTTGTGTTGCCTGTCAATAGCACGCTGTTCGTCCACGTGAATATCTCAGCTCACGATTATATTCATTTTACCCATTTATATGGCTGAAAGAAGGGAATTGACGGGGCCGCTCACAATCGGCCTGGTTACCGTGTACCATGCCCAAGCACAACTGCCCCCCCCCCTCCCTCTGGAATCACTATGGGCACGATGACGCATAGCCCTCTTACAGATTTGAGTATGTGGCACAGGGATTTTCTTTTAGATACAAGATAGAGATTTTTGGTTAAATACAGGGCTGGGATCTTGTGTTGTTCCTGGATACTTTTGTCAGCCCAAATTCCCAGCAAACACTGTACCTCTGCCATAGACCAAAGTGGTCCCTTAGCGGCCATGTTTGTTAAGTGTTTGTCGCTACCCGATCTGTACAGCCTTCCTGATCCGTTCCTTGCGGGTTCAGTTCATTACAGCGTACGTGCGCGTCAGTCGCATCATTGACCTGCGCACGATTAGTGACCATTCTGATGTGATCACTCTTCAAGTGTGCTCAGGCACAGTACAGGATAATCACACTCGCCAAGAAACCGGACTATGGAGGTTCGAATGTGCTTATGCACTGTGCAGATCAGCTAGCGTCAGCACACCTTAAGGCGTTAAACATTAAGACCCATACTAGCACTTACATTGGCTGTTTAGTCATTTATTTGTTTAGTTGTTAGAAAGAAAAGAAAATCTAAATCTAGCGTTTAACGTTAGTCCCATAGTTTGAAGGGAAGTTCCAGGACAGGAGGAAATGGTGCAAACAGATGACGTACTGGGTTTATTGACCAGAGCTCGGCATTCTGATTGGCTACGTGTTGGCCCCTCCCACTGCCACACCGCCAGCCTGACAGTAGTGGACTGACTCAGGTGACTGGGTTCCATGATGATTTCCCCAGCTTCCCTCAGGCATCAGAAACAGAAAGGACTAATCCCCATTCTGCATGTGTCACTTCTGCTTTAATGTTACAGTTTGTATGTTTGATGATTATCTCTGCTGTGTGGATTGTTCCTGCCCACATTGCTGATTTTTCCACATGAGAGTCGCCACACAGAATTTCATCGTATGTTTTTACAGTCTAGTCGTAACAGTAAAGGTGTCTCATGTCAACACGAACAGTTTAATGTAGACAGTGTTGCGTACCGCATCTGTTGGTCAGTCATCGGATCGCCCAGTAACGCCACGACTTAATCCACGAGCATTTCATTAGCGTTTACATGCGGTCTGCCTTTTCCAGAAGGACAGAGACGGGGGGGAGCAAGCCTCGCCTAGCAAGGCTGCGTCGGCCGAGAAGCAGGCCAAAGGGGCGGATTCTGGGAAGCCTGGGGGTCGCGACCTGCAGGTGGAGGCGGCGATGAAGCGTTTCCCCTTGCTGTTGCCAAGGCGCCCAGACAAGGCCCTGCTGCCGGTGCGTTCCTTACCTCCGGCACCCAAAGACATGAAGGTCACGCTGCCCATTACGATGCCCACCACGCTGCCCGTCATGATCCTGCCCTCGGGCATGAGTCTGTCCTACCACGAGAGAGAGAGGCCGCCGCCAGCCGTCACCGTCCCGGCTACACCGGCACCTGGGGCCGCCCAACGGTCCCGGGCTGCCCCCAAGCGGACTGCCGAGCCGGTTTCCACTGATGGGGCTGTGGGTGGCGCAGGGACCCCTCCAAAAAGAAAACGGGGCCGGCCTAGGAAGCCCCGGCCAGAGGAGACAGCGCAGCTGGCCACGACCACGCCGAAACCTGTGGCTGCCGTGCCTGTGAGCGGGGGAGTTATCCAGAAGGCACTCCCTGCCTCAGCAGTACCTTCCCAGCAGCCTCGGCCGGAGGTGATGGAGCTGGTGATCCAGGAAGATTCTGCCCCCGCGACGGTGCTGGACCTCGGCACGGAGGATGCCGGAGGTGCCTCCCATCGCCTGCTAACGCTGCAGCACAATGCCACCGGCGCAACCTCGCAGGCCATGCCCTACCCTGTCCTGCTTCTGCCAGGGGCCAGCCACCCACTTAAGCCCGTAGTGAGCCCCGGCTGGGAGGGGGGCAGGGCCGCGGTGGAGGTCATCCGGAGGGCCCCGGTAGCGAGGGAGAACCGGTCACAGACCGAGGCTCCGGCTGCAGCCCTGGACACCCTGCTGGATAATAAGGAGGTCGAGATCACCCTCACCCCCGTGGATTCCCTCTCCGAACCCCTGCTAACCTCTGAGGCCGAATCGGACTGTCCCCAGCCCGGTGCCAGCGGGCAAGCGAACATACTCTAACCCTACCAAGCCCCCCCAACCTCTACCTGCTACCCTTCCCCCAAAGATGCCAGTGGAGATTAAGCAAAGGACACTGAGAGCTTCCAGGAACCAGTAATACGGATCCCCTCCACTGTCCCCTTTGAAACAGTTGTGATATTTTGTTGATCAGTCGGAAAAATCTGTGATTGGCATCGATGGCAGTCGATGGGATTGGCGAAGCCAAACCACTAATGACCTGTGATTGGTGGCAGCTGACGACACCCCCTTCGGGCGGCTCTGTCCCTCGGTAACGAAGTGGGCAGTTAAAGCCTGCGTTGTTATAAATAGTGCATGTTTTTTTCTAAGTAAATGCAATTCTCTGTCCCTGCAAGCCTATCACTTAATTTATGCTGTCATGATGTAACAAGGGGCTATATATCTATACGGGTTTAGACTTCACATACGTCTGAGTGCCACATTTATCTACAGTATGACACTGTACTGGTATTTTTATTTTTTAGTTTTTTTTTTCGTGTTTTTAGCTGACTGAGAAGTTTGGCAGCGTCTTGCCATTTTTTCAGTATCTGACTTTTAAAAGGGATTGTTTGACGATTTGTTGTTTTCTTGGTATAAGTTTGTGTGATTTCTGTTACTAGCACCCTGTGCTTTTTTTGCCTGCCCTGCCAAACTTACCCAGAATCCACCTGATCATCACACACCTCCGTGAGGAGGATCAGCAGATTTGATTTACCCTAAGACAACAGCGTGACTTGAGGTTCCTCGCCAAGCGCTTTGAAAAATGCCACAGAATCTTATCTAATGATTTCGAAAATGCAGTTTGACCACTTCCAATGTTGACCAGCCCCTGTGTTGTCATGGTATCTACGGCATTCTCAGTACACTGGGAACCACCTGTCCTTTTCTCGTACACCTGACTGACAGCACTTCCCTCCTTTGTTCCAGTCATTACATATCAGAAAAACCCACTGTGGGCAAACAGCTTCCACCTAAGATAGGCCAGTTATGATGTATGCTTTCATGGCTCTCAGAATCAATAAGCAAAGATCTGAAACCTTCACAGAAAAAGGTGAACAAGTCAGTGAAGAGCCTGTTGGACTGTGCTTGACGACCACTCCCAATGGCACAAAAACCTTGCTGTAAAGATTTAAGCATTTTGAATTGGCACTTTTAACTGTAGTTAATGCTTAGCACTTTAATTTTTTCCTTTCCTAAGAAGTCTCTTCCCAATGAAAGGTGCTTTACTGTGGTGTATTCCTGCATGGTTCGGGTCTGTTACCCATGGAGCAAAAACAAAACCAAATTCCTTTTGTAATAATTTTGAGGTAACTTTCTGTGATGAACTGCAACTGCAGGAGATGCAAGGAAAACAAAAAATCCAGGTGCAAATGGCCTGTAATGGTGGGAACGCTTGAATCTGACCAGTATGTCAGCTGCCAGTCTTATTTCCAGTGTTCCACCATACAGGTCCTCACATCCAAGACTAGTTCAGTTAGGCACATGAAGATAGAGAACTTGTATAGTTTAATTTGACTAATTCATTCAGCAAACAAATGAATGGACGTATAAAAGAAGTTAATATCACATCGTACTTGTATGTCATACAGAAATACAGTTCTGACTTTGACATATTTAAGCCAATATATTTTTTTAACCGACCTGTACATGTTTTTGTTGAGTGATTTGATACGTGAGTTTGAGCCATATTTTAAAGTGTATTTAATGTCTGATCCAGGCAGGAAGTGGGAGATCCGGCCTGGCTAAATGTCACCTTAATAAGGGCTCCTTTTCTTTGGCTTACTGCGGTTCCTCCAACCCCTCTCGTCCTTCTGCTCGTCTTTTGCACTTTATTGTTTATTTCAACCATTGAAATAATTGTGTTTTTCATTTCTAGTGGTGTGCACATGATTTTAAAAATGATGGTTTGATAAAACAATATGGCACCTTATATGTTGGTGGTATTAAATGTAACTGGCTGCAGCTTGTATTCAGTTGTTGAGTATCTGTTGTTTTACATTACAGAAATGTTGACCCAGTTGAAAACTAAACAGTAACACAAACTGTTAATATATTTTCATAACCCAACTATAATAATTGTTGTGTACATAAATTAGCGTGAAATGCACAGTTTTTGTACAACTTTTTTGCCTCAAGTAAATGCTGGCAAGTCAGCGGTTGTCTTAATCTATTTAAATTTTTGCAGTCCTTTGTGTAGCTCAAGGATGAAGTTATTTATAGAAAAAAATAACTGCTCTATAAGGAAATGTCCTGTACTCGTGTTATTAACTGATAAATGTGCTGGTTGAATGGAATCGAATTCCGTTATGGTTCATAAATGGAATATATACAGAATATATAGGCATCCAGCTTATCCTCAGGTAACCTTAGCATAGGAATTATGATATTTTTCTTATTGTATTCTCTGGAAAATGTATTTATTGACAGTCTACTTCATCGTGTAGTTTCCTTTGACTGTAGTTCGGTGATGTCTGTTGTTTTTACTGTATGCCGTGTTTTGATTTTGAGACGCCAACAGGTGGCGCCCCTTATGCAGCACAAATCGAAGACAGAAGGACGTTATCGATTAGAAGATGGAATCATTCAGTCGCGATCTCCGCACGTTTTCGGCCAGTACACACTACACGGTGACTTGGCAGTGAAGGTCTTCACAGACGCTTCCATGGCGTGTGTTTGTTGGAATCTGAAAAATTAAGATAGGCGGCGACACGCTTGTTTATATGTTCCGTAATTCCCATTGTTACAGCACTATATCTAAGGTAGTTAGTAGTTCAGTTTCTTCCAGGCAAAAATCAACTATTCGCAGATCAACTATTCCAGATTAAAAAATACACTTTAGAGAACATGTTTCATGTCTGTCGTTTAGGTCCTGCCGCCGTCAAAAATGTAGGCGTTAAATAATGGTCATCAATCTAAGATAAGTGTAATCAAATTTATGAATTGCGTCCGCATCCTTACCGCAGATTAAATTCACATTATGAATGCTTTCAGATCTAATGAAAAGACAAAATATTTGACAGTGATATAGATGAATGTGTCTAAAATGTAGAGCAGTAGGAGAACGCGACTGGTTTATAGAAAATCCCCAAATTATAATATTCTTCTGCTGAGATGATTCGACTGTCTGATTTTCAGGCACAAACCGGACAGCTATCTAAGGTCTCCCGGTCACAGAAGGCCCTCGGAAATCAACAATCAGTGTTCCACTGATTTTCTGAACCGTAATCACATACGAATAACAATTCCGCTTTTGCGCTCCGTTTTAGGGGTAAAATTTTAAGCGCATCTCAAGCCGCGCGTCACTCCCTGACGGCGACTCTCTCCTCAGACTTTGGCGTATTAATTGCGAGATGACATCATACGGCTATGATTATTTTTATGCCCTGCTCCGCCTAACACACATTAGAGCCAAAATGGCAACCAACGCACTCCGGTTTCGTCAGTTGCGCCCACTTGATGTCTGTGGCGTCGCCGGTTAAATTCAAAAAATTTGCAGGACCTGCAGGCTAGTGACGGCCAGACTTGGGCCTGTGTGTACCAACTTGGCCAGAATCGGAAGCTGGGAAGAGGTGATCCAGACTCCCACCAAATGGAGATGAAAGGCTGGAAATAAGAAGCGAACATTACCCGTCTGTTACAGAGGTATGGTAATATTTTAAGTTTTACTTCAACGATGAGGTATTTAGGGATTTAATCGCAGTTGGGAAATAAACCCTCCCATTAGGGCTCACAGTCTGAGGCAACAAATGACAGGGGATTTCTCTGGTAAGTTCATCTGTCGCTATTTGTTTATTTCCCTGTACATTTGGTTAGCGACTAGATCACCTTCTGATGAATCGTTAAATTACGTTTACACGAACAGGTGAATGGTCTACGGCTGTTGTGCTGCTAGCGGTATAAATCGCCAGCTAAATGTTGGTAAGACGCAGCTTCAGATCCGCACTCGGAGCACTTGCTAAATAGTTTACGAGGAAGTTGGAGAAATATTCGTCCATCTAGGTAAGATACGAGTCTGGATGGCTGCTTTGATTTGACATTGCGAGCTCTTAATGTATTTAGTGTGATCGGATATTTTGAGTTCGTCTCCTGGTTTTATTATGCTAGTCAAATCTAGTTAGACGGTTAGCTGTTATTGCTGGATACTTGGTTTCAAAATATGTCATCGCCTTACTCCTTTATAAACATTTGCTACTCATGTTAAGCTTAGGTTAGATGGGAAGTTGGATCAACATTTGAAACGTCTGCGTATCGTTTTTATTTTTCCGAAAAGCAAACAGCTGATCGTTTGATGGCTGAAGTTTCTGCGAGTCTAGCTACGCTCAGTTGTGTTGCGTTTATTTCATGAAACAGACCCTGTGCGTCGCGGGCTCACCGGTAAACCTAAATCATAGCAGCCTCTACAGTGGTACGCATAAACTGACTGCGTTGACGTGGCTGCTGACAGCGACGCTCGGTAATTATGAGGCGTTTAAATGCGGGGGAGCGAAAGTGCGCGTCAGCCGGCCCACACTGTGTGGGGCATGTGAAAGGAGCGCAGAGGCGCGCGGCGTTTCCGGCGTGGCGTTCGGAGCTTCACGTGCCGGCGGTTGACAGCCTCGCGCGACTAACTGACGGGCTCGAGCCCTCTGCGCCCTCAGCACATTTCTGTGACATTTTCACGATTTTGGTCAGTGTTTGCCAAGCTAAACGTACGTCGGTTGTATTCATGATGCTAGTCATGAAATAGTTGCGTTTGCTGTCCAGTTCTGCTTATCTGTGCCTCAGTTAATGGTATGATACCGCGAGAGACGGAGCCAGTATCCGTACCCAGAGGACGTAAGAAAAAAAAAAAACCGAAATATTATTTTAGTTATACATTAGAATCAATGCTATTGTTTTGAAGGTCTGTGTGCAGATAGATCTCTACATTAGAATTGCAGTGTTTCCGCACCCCTCGCCATCTGTGCATTGTTTTGATTTCATTGCTAGACAGGATTAATAAGGCTGTTTGCTTCCCAGTGTTTGTTTATGCTCTTTGAATTTATGAACTGCTGAACTGGACCATGCACAAAGTCTGATTTCAAGCCATTCCATCCCAGCTGTTTTCTGAAGGATATCCTTACACCAATAACATGCCATTCGCAACATTTTTCTACTATATTTCTGGAGTTTTCTGGGTTTCCCAGCCTGTGGGTTATGAACTTCCCGTTGAGTTACCTTCTTCCGAAAAGCAGAACCTGACCTGTCTTTTCTAACAGTTTAGTGGCCGGCCTTATTTCCATATTTGCAAAAAGGGTAACTGTAGAACTGTGTTAAATTGTGGTGGTCTGACTGGCAGCCATTGTGCTAATGAACACTACAGTTGTGAATCACCTCTTTGCTTAGAGTGACTCTGTCTTGTGATGTCCTATAGAAGCAGTAAAATGGGCATGACCCTCACTGGACTGATCACATAAGTGGAGACTCCTGACTTTCCTCTAGAACTGTCACAATTACTCAATTAAACTCGATTATTTGATTATTAAAAAGCATTGATTGATATTTTGTTTCCAAATTACTCTGCAATATGGTGGATGGGAGAAGGCGTATTGCAGATGATGATGAAAATAAATTGCAAAAACCATCAGTTGTATGGGAGCAAAATGCGGTCGTCTGTCAGTATTGCAAAACATGATGTAAATATCACTACAGCATGACTGTAATGCAAATACATCTTAGATGACTCTGAGGTTTTAAGTAACGTGAAATTAGCTATAGATATGTGTCATTTAGCCTCAGAGTAGCTTGTCTGTCTTTGTCATCACTTTGATTTTAAATAAGTTAGCTTAATTAACTTTATTTTGACATAGACTTAATACAATCACTGCTAAAACAAAAGTTAGCCCTAATCCTTAGCTGTATTAACAATATAGCATACATTTTTTTTTGTGACCATATTGAGTTTTGAGTAGGGCTGAATAATATTTGTTTTTGCGATGTTTAAGAGTTGATGAACTATATATCCAAATGGAACTTATCTACCAGCAGTCTGTCAAAGAAGTTGGGGTATTGCAGTTATTTGTGCTAACAGACACAAAGCTGTGCCAGAAAATCGCTTGTTTTTGCTCAATATTCTCTCTATGAAATGCAAAATATTTCCATACAGAGGAAGGTGAATGCCTTTTCCTAACCACTTCTTTTTCACTTTTCTCCTCTTTTGCTAATTTTTGTTCAGTTTCTCACGAATACACCACATGGTCAATAATAGAGCAAGGATGTGACTGATTATGATTGTCTCAGAGAGTGCATGCAGAGCTCATCCAACAGAAGTAAACTTTAGACTGATTTTTTCTAAAAAACATATACTTGATATTGAAAAGGAACCATTGTTAAAAACTGCCTAAGCTTGCTAAATTTGGTTTCATATAATGGGCCAAAATATTTTAGCGCAACATATTGATGGTTTGAACCTAGCAGACTGTTGCAGTCCTTGTGATTTGTCAATTGCATGTGCGTTAAATGCCGTGTCGATATTATAAAATCGCATATTGTGCAAGCCTGTCAGGATGGCACAGTGGTGCAGCGCGTAGTGCTGTCGCTGCACACCGCCACTTTGGACATGAGCAGTTTGCATGTTCACCCATGTGTGGGTGTGACTTTGTGGCAGAGTCTCTGGTTTCCTTCCACTGTCCAGAAACATGCAACTTAAATGAACTGGCATGCTTTTAATTGACGGTATGTTTGACCCTGCAATGGTTGGTTGGTTCCTGCTTTGCTCCAAATGCAATTTATCATATTTTATTTTATTATAATATAATAATAATGATAATAATAATATTTAAAATGAATACTCGATGAATCCTCAGACTAATCGGTAGGTTACTCAATTATTTATATAATCGATAGTGACAACCCTACTTTCCTCTGATTACGGAAAGATATACCTCCACTCTCAGGCTCACCTCTGTCTTGTTTTTTAATGGCTCAGAAACAGACCCAGAACGAAGCAAGGGACAGCTATGCTTTATTTATGCCTGTTCTCCGGTTACATGCCAGCGGGTGACATCTCCCTGTGAGCCAAGCTCAACATAGATGATATTGTACCGGTACAGTGAAGCCTTGGTCTTGTGGTAACACCCCTTCTGTTCAAGGTTGTCTGACTGCGAATTGTATTCTGTGCAAAAAAAGAAGCCTTTTTATATATTTTTACATTTACATTTTTTGTGTGCCCTTTATGGAATTAATGCTTTGTGTTCATTTATTTACTCAGCCCATTCGTTACCGAAAAGAGTACCACTTACTTCTAGTGATTTCCCTGGAAAGCCATGTCAAACCTCTCAAAACATATATGATTCCTGTGCAGCAACATGATTTCAGAACGTGTTAGTGTAACCCAGTTACACTAGTTGTCTGCAGGTTCCCGAGGACCAGATTGGGAAACGCTGATGTAACCCATCCCTGTTCTGCTTCTCCTGGCTGTTGACCTGTGCACCCCCTGAAAAGCGGCATTCCCAGTGTTCCTCAGCAGCAGAAACGTCCTTTGCAGTAGGCAGGACTCCCGGCCAGGCGGATTAGCACTTGAAAAAGCCTGCTTTCAAGGCTGGCTGAGACTGCAAACCGGTTCTCCACTGTTCATTAATGATAACTGTCGACTGTTGCATCCCACAGCTCCAAAATTTACCACACATGTGTCGTGTCCCCTCAACATGAACCTCTCTCCTGTGCCTTTGGTTACGCCCTACAACAAAAATGTATTTTTGTATGTTTTATTAAAATTGGATTTCAGTTTGCAGTCAGTTTAATTTTTCATCTTTTTTCATCTTCTGAATGTGTTTAAGGGGCATCCTAATGGAATTTTAAGTAGCAATGGAGCCTTGAATTGATTGAATGATTTACGTGATTTGAAATGTGGTGAATATCAATATTGACCGATTATGGGGAGGGGGGGGGATAAATTACCATGATAAAATATTTTGCCAGGCTTACTTTTGCATGAAGCTTTATTACATTTTAAAATCTTCGTTGGTCTGTCAGATCGAGAGAGCTATTTCACACAGTTAGAGAGTGTGAAATTAATGTAGCATTCAGGGGGAAGAAGACCCGCTGACTTAATATCTCACAGCTTGACCCAGTCGTATGAGAGAAGGCGTCAGCGCTGATCAGAGACACGGATCTGATGACAGGCCTGGAGACAAAGAGAGCTGCTCTTTGACACGTCAAACCTGCCAGGCAGCTTCACGCTCCTCTGCTTCTCTCCGCATGCCACGTTGCATTAGTACATGTCATTCGTCCTGCTCTGGCAATGTCAGGCCTTATTCAGTGGCTATTCTGTGAATGAATGGGTAACAGGTGCATTCTAAAGTACAGTACATGACGGGCATTTACAGCATATCAACCTGCCTTACTGCAGCATTTCGTTTATCCTATTTTGTCCCCTGTCTAATAAACATCACTTTCACTGTTGGTTTACATTGAGATAAATACGGACTGCCAGCTTCATTTTGTTATGCAGTACAGGCTTGCTGAAATACTGGGCTCTGTTTGACTTAAATAAAACATAGATAGACGTAGAATATCATCATGAATAAGTGAATCCTGGTTAAATAAGTTGCATCTTCCCTGCGGTTGCTTTCAAGGTGACCTTATGCAAGTTTCCCAGCTGCACTGGGAGAACATGGACCATTGTCAGTGGCTGTAGACAGCTCACTCACTGACTTTGATAGCTAATGTAATAATTTTGTATCAGCGGATTGAGAGAATTAGCATAAGATCAAAAGCTTTTTTTTCCATTGAACTGATTACGTGGGTTGAGAGATACTGAACGCTGATTTTTGTTTCCATTATTAAACCACTTTAGATCAAAGCATTTTATGTAGCTCTGTCTGTGTACCCATTTATGCAGTTTACACCAAAGCAGTCTGGGTAAAGTTTCTCTAGGGTATGACCACAAAAACAGCAGAAATCTTGTAATCCAAAGCCCCAGTACTATGTGGTAAAAAGGATGATCGTGACATAGGTGATTGAGGTGGGAACTTTGTCTCTCTAGATTTCATTAAATTTATTTTTTTCTTTTAATTTCATTTTCATTTCATTACATGGATGACGATATCCGTGGAAGGCCAGAATCCAGAGTTGACCTCCATTTCTTGTGCTTGGCTCAGCAATTATGTTGCATTCTAATTTGCTGTGCCTGATATTAGTGGTGTAGATTTGAGTAATAATGAGTACGCAAGTAACAAATACCAGGCTGTACCGAATCGTTGCGAGTATTCAGCCGTTCAAGGATTCGTTGCTGACAGTAACGAAATGAATGATCAAACTGCCCAGTCGGCACTCACCTTGCAGTTATTTGCTGCAGTTCTGGCTGGCATGCAGTTGCAGCTTGTTTCCATTATCTGAAGCCTGCGCTCATTGCCTGCATGTTGTATGGCCCACATACGAGTCTGATGGAGGGGGCTAGGGTTAGCAAGCGGGTTCCGTCTAGCCCGGGGGTGCACACACTTTTTCAGCTTGCGAGCTACTTATGCATGACCAAGTCAAAATGATTTACCTACTATATATTTATGTATAGAAATAGAGTATTATTATTATTATTATTATTATTAATATTATTATTAATTTTAAGAAAGTATTTTTGAATTGACCTGGGATTTTAGTTTCTTCTCCTTTCTCTTTCTCAGCTCACTTCTTGGATATCCATAAGTTAATGTCGTAGTTTTTATGAACAGTGCGAAAATGCCGCTCCACGTTTCCCTTCTTTGGAATAGCAATGGTAGACTGACGGATGAGGCAAACGCACTTAAAATATGACAAATATGACAAAATTCAAATATGGTGGGAAAAGTCCTCCTCCCATTCCGTATGGAAGTGGCAGGTTTTTGGCTTCTTACTTGGTCCTGCTCCGCAGTTCATTTTTATACCCTTTCTTAAGTTTAATAGAAATAAATTGGAGGCTAAGTAGGCGACTCAGTAACTTCCTCGAGTTTTGCAGCAACTGTACCGGCTGAACTCGTCATCCATCCTCTATTTTTTTATGCCATAAAATCTACTCAGATTACCTTTGCAAACGACATATTGCGCACCCCTGGTCTAGCCTGAGACTTGCTTCCAGGCTCCTGCCATCTTGAGTAATCACTCGATAAACCCGTTTCCACTATCCAACTGAAAGTATCGAGTAATGATACGGTCATCAACTGAATGACTACCGACTGAGGTACCGATATCTGTTTCATTTCTGTCAGCTGAAAAAGTGCAAATGATCATGTTCCATGTTCCAACAACCATGGTCTTTGTTCAAAACGATGATCAATAGCTAATAGCAGCTTGACAGCACAGTTAAGTTGACTGACTGCATGATAAGTCTATATATAGATTTTTCTTTCTTATATTTATTCAGTTGGCCATATTTTTTATATAGGCTGTCAATGTCATGACCCGCTCGTCCGGTCTCATGCTACACCCCCTTGCTAACCACGTGTGGATTCCCCGTGTTCACCAGCTGTTTTCTGTTGCTGTCATTAGTTCAGTGTATTTAGTCTGTGTCAGTTTGTTTCCTCAGTCTGGTCATTGTATTCTTCATCTGCGTTTGCCTTGCCTTTTTATTAAAACCCTGTTTCTTTTCCGACTCCTGGCATCCCGCTCTCCTTTGTTTGTGCTCCCTGCGCAGTGCATCTTGACACTCAGTTTTGAGAAAGCAATCGTGATTGCAGTTCTTACAACCAGCAATAGCATCATGAGTGAAATTACCCTCACTTACGCGATGCTGCTAAGCACTGTAGGCTTACGGAATACAGTATAGTATAGGTAGCAGCATTCATTATTGTATGGATAGCCAACCCAAGTGGTAACGAGTATTAAGTAACGAATCAAGGGTTGCCGAGTACTCGGTAGTAACGATTACACAAAAGTAACAGATAACCACATCACTACCTGATATGTACCTAAGCCAAATTAGCCAGCTAGCAGGGATGTTTATAAATTTGTGTATGCTGTGAGTAGTGGTCACAGTTGTGGTCATTTTGACCTGAATCATGTGCCATGAAGGGCGGTCTTGGGTGAACAGTGTTTTGTTTAGGTGTGAAATCTCTGCTTGCTTGCTTCAGCAGTTTTAGCCGGTATACTTTGCAGCACATGCACATGGAATGGATTGTGTTTTAAAAATGTATTTCCTGTTTTTTTTTTATGAAGAGGTTTTATATTCATTGTTGTTAAACTGGGGTATTAATAGAATTCCAGCTATGTGCTTAGGCACACGGAGAGGTTTTCACTGTTTTGAGAATGGACATGGTTCAGTGGAAGCACATGCGATTAGTTTCTGTTTTCACTACTGATGAAAGCTAAGCTGTAGCAACTTTTGTCACCGCCAGGAGTAACACGTCATCATCATGCCGATGACCTTCCTGGCTGACTTCTCTCCCTCCATGCCCTGCAGTGGTGCTGATTTGCTCGGCCATGGCTGACACCGACGTAGCCTTCCCCCCGGCCCAGATGGAGGAGCTTCAGCTGAGCCCAGTGTCCTCCTCTGCCTCATCCTCCTCCTGCCCTTCCTCACCCTCCACCTCCTCAACATCCTCCTCCTGCCCTGGCCACCAGCATATCCGGTGGGCCACTCCAATCAGCAGCAGCAGCAGCTCTGGAAGTCTGAGAGGCAGCAGCCCCTACTTGGATGTGATCACGGAGGGACCGGCAGATCCGGAGCTGCTGATAGACCCCGAGGTGGCCAGGGTGGCCTGCCAGGAGGTCTTGCAGAAGGCTCAGCAGCTGCAGGGCGACGGCGAGCCAGGGGACAGCTCCAGTGGGCAGGGAGTCGTCAACGGGGGCTGCGTAGCCGAACCGCCGGAGGTCAGGAATGTCCAGAACCTTGAGATCTGCACGGAGCAGGAGGAGGAGGAGGATGAGGATGAGGAGTGCAGAGGGGTGCTGTTCCGGAGGGAGCCAAACGGCGCCGCCAAGCAATCCTGGCTTCTGCGGCTATTTGAATCCAAGCTCTTCGACGTCTCCATGGCCATCTCCTACCTGTACAACTCTAAGGAGCCCGGCGTGCAGGCCTATATCGGCAATCGACTCTTCAGCTTCCGCCACGAAGAGGTGGATTTCTACCTGCCGCAGCTGCTCAACATGTACGTGCACATGGACGCGGAGGTGGGGGGAGCCATCCGGCCCTACGTGCTGCACCGTTGCCGGCAGGGCGTGGCCTTCTCACTGCTCTGTGCCTGGCTGCTGGGAGCCCTCTCCTCAGACATGCACATCTCGGCGCAGCGGCACTCCCGGGGCGCCCGCCTGCGCCGCCTCATCCTGTCAGATGGCCTCGGGCCCGCTGAGCTGCGAGACTCGTACGCCAAAGCCTGCTCCTCACCGTCGCGCCGCATGCACCAGCGCTCCAAATCGGATGCTACGCTCGGCAGCCTGGAGAAGACGGCCAATGGCAAGGTGGAGGGCGGCCTGGAAGAGGTCAGTGATGGCTGTGCATGTAAATAATTCAGCATGATGTACATCTTGATCAGAGGCCCTGGGCTATTTCTGCTGTAAGAGGCACCCTGTGGTTTTACCATGGTGTAGCAAAGGAGGTAAAAGCAAATGCAGACATGGGTCCTTGGGTCCTCCTACAATGGGCCTGCCAGACTTAAATATCACATCAACTTTTATATATATGTATGTGTGTATGTGTATGTATATATGTGTGTGTGTGTGTGTATGTGTATGTATATATGTGTGTGTGTGTGTGTAAAAGTTGGTGATTTCTTATTAAGAATATTTTGTAGTAATGTGAATGGTTGGGCTGATCGCTTTACATTT
>JAODUD010000046.1:12552565-12573079 GCA_026784285.1 Stomatorhinus walkeri | reverse complement strand
ATATACTGTGTATATATATAGACAGAGAGAGAGAGAGAGAGAGAGAGCTTTTTTTATTTCTTTATTTCATTATTGCATCTGCACTTTTTTTTGGCCACTTAATTGGCATTTGGAACTCGTTGCATCAATCCGATCAGTCAACCAATCGACAGCTGAAAATGTTGCGGTTAAAGTCATTCACTGAGAAATAACAACACAGGAAATTTAATTAAACAAGGTTAGTTGAGGCCCCTCATTAGCAGAGACCCCATTGGAGCGCATCTGGTAAGGGCTGTAGCAGCTTGATTGGCAGGTACAGAGAGAGTATAATAAAGTTCTGGATTTGTCCTTATTTTGTTTGCATTGGTAGTGATGCAACCCTTCATCATTTAAGTTTACCGAATGCATGATAGAAAGTCAGTAGTTTAAGAACTATAAATAAGCAGTGTGGTCTCTTGTGTTGTCAGGCAGGAGGTTCTGTATGTCCATCTGCATACCTACACTCAGTTTAATCTTTGGCTGATCTCACATATTTGATGGTGGAGGGGGGGCACTGCAACCTTTCAGCTGCACCCCGTGCTTCTCCCCTCTTCACTCTCCCCTCTTGGTGTGACGCCTTTTCCTACAGCATTATCACACATCTGTTTTTCTCCTGATCTTGGCTTTCTAAAGGTTTATTCTTGTTCCTTTACTTCTTTACTTACCTGTTATGGGGTAGTTGCATGAAAGTCTTTGCAGCCTTTGTCCAGCATCCCTGGAGCGTGAGCCGATTAGAGAAGGACCATGGTGGCCCGTCAGGGAGCCAGAGTAGCATAAACTGCAGACATCTTCCTTAAACTGACCTGCTCTGTGGGCTGAATGACTGAACACAAGGACACAACCGCATGAGGTTCCCCCTACTGAAGGAGGGCCTGAGGAGTGGATTTGTAAAGCTGTGTTATTAGGTCATAGCTACTTGGGATTTAGTGCTTTACTGAGTTTCTTGTCTCTGTGACTCATAGTCTCATCCAGCTGCCTGGAACAAAACATACTAGGGCCGGGCGATATCATATTCTCCAGGGCTTCAGATGACAGACCAAGCATTTGGCCGGACGCCAGCTTTTTTGTGATATACGGACATTTATTTACGCCCATAATTTGGTAAGAAGATTAGTAGTATGCCTTAAATATTAATGAGATGCGTTTTTGTGATACCCAAAAGTTAATAATCTGTATAAACTTTATGTTTCTTAAATTCGATTAGCAGAACACACCACGTAATGCTGTTTTGGTATGCTACGGTTTGGTATGCTACGGTTTGGTATGCTACGGTTTGGTATGCTACGGTTTGGTATACTACGGTTTGGTATGCTACGGTTTGGTATGCTACGGTTTGGTATACTACGGTTTGGTATACTACGGTTTGGTATGCTACGGTTTGGTATGCTACGGTTTGGTATACTACGGTTTGGTATACTACGGTTTGGTATACTACGGTTTGGTATGCTACGGTTTGGTATACTACGGTTTGGTATACTACGGTTTGGTATGGCTCTGAAGTCGCGGTGAGGAAGAGCAGCCGCCACATCTTTTAAAAGAGGAGATCTTGTGGATAAACAAGGTAAAAAGATGTCGGCGGCGTGGTGGTACTTTTTGCAGTTCAAAGTGTGACAGATTTATTGAACATAGGGATATGCTGTCTTTATACTAATAATGACTTTTGGGCGTCATACAAAGCCTCATTAATATTTTAGCCATACCACTAAACTGCTTCACAAATTGTGGGCATAAATAAATATCCATATAGCATCGAAATGCTGGCATCATCCGAAGCCCTGGTGATTATGGCACATGCGCGATGCAATATCGATCTGATTTGGCCCAGCCCTCAAACATACCCAGAATTACAGGCAGCCTTGAATCATTCACCTGAAAGCGAGACCTGTGGCTTTGGTGTGTTTGCTAAAATGTCGCACAAGCTATAACCACACTACCTGCGTTCGTGAAGGACTCGTATTTTTGGTCAGGATTTAACATCTTGGCTGGGCGGAGGTAGAGAGTTCATGATGTGCTTATGGTTAGAAGATAAACTGTCTTTGCAGTGAACATTGGCTGTGTGTGGCTTGTGGTTTACGACCAAACCTTCTCTCATGCACACACATTTAATGTTTTCCTCCACATTTGATTCACTCTGCTTCCCTGTCTGCATGATGTAATCCTCGCAAGAAACCCGTTATCACAGATCCACCAGGTGGCTTGCTGTTTGTCCATGTGGAGGGCTCCGTTTTTGGCTGCCAAAGGGTGACTCCTGCTCAGTCAGTCCATCTCTTGATGGAATCGAGCCACAATGAGCCAGAGAGGCAGCCATGTGACTGTACCTTGGCTCGAGTGACATGGACTGTCCATCCTAGCAAGCAGCACAGCAGATGATTTAAAGGGCCCATCTGTTCACTAAGTTGTAATATTCTGTATGGATTTATTTTCAAGTAAATGTTTACTTCTGCAAATAGGGACACTTGTTACTATATAGGTCTCTCGCAATGAAGCTTTTTGCAAGGGTTTGCCTATTAGGATATGTTTCTTGGCTGAATGGTAAAAGCTGTTTGTTCATGTAAGCAGTCGGCGCCTGTTAATTTTTCTAGGTATCAGTTGTTCTCGGATGTCATAGAATTTGGATTGTAACTTTTTTAGTCTCTCTCTCACACACACACACACACACACACACACACACACACACATCCCAGAGTCAGCAGCTGTGTGTTTGATTCCCATCTGCCTTTTGAGCCCCACAACGTCCAAACATCCAGAATTATTAGACTATAAGTAGTATGCTGGCTAAGACCACACACTCGTGACTTGAAAGGTAACCGGAAGGGGCTTTAATGTAGGAACCTGGAGCCAAAGTACATAACCCGCTGTGATGCAGTCAAATGTCCTGTTGCATAAATGTCTGAAAAATGTAGGGTGATTTTCATAAATCAGCTTAACAGCTATATGTAATATAAATGCTATTAGTGTTGTGAGGAAACTCAAACCCTCCATATTATTACTCAAACCCTCCATATTATTAGTAGATACTTTCCCTTTTTATTTAGCCTACCCGCTTGTGTTTCTTTTTGGAAAGTGAAACTGGTTGGCGCTGTATTAGTTGGTCCTGTGTCCTCACTTGCAGCTTCTGCTCTGCCAAAATTCTTAATGTCTTCATGAAATGGGTTTCTGGTTGGACCTCACCCTCCATAGTACACTTGCCATGACCATTTAATCAGGCATGTGCAACGACATGCCATATGCATTTGTGAGTAAGTCATTTAGCGGCGATCAGGCAAGTGTAGCCTGTTGTGTCTGGCCTGAAAAAAACATTTTCTTTGCCGCTGGTTACTGGATATCTCAGCATCTGAAGGTATATTAGGGTTGTTTACTGCTGGTATCGAACAACAACAAAGTGATTATGGCATTATGTTAGCCTGTTTTGGCTTACTGTTGAGCAGGAAGTCCCTGCTGTTGTCAGCTGATCTGTGGTTCTAGGGCAGGTAGCTTGGAATTTATTTGCCTTCAAGCTGCTACAAGTACCGGCCAGGCATATCTATCACAAAGTGAAGCTTGCTGGTTAGCTAGATAACTTGTCAGATTTAAGGTACCCTAGGTGAAATGGACTTTCTTAGTCTAGGCGAAATGCAACAGAACAAACTTCTCGGATGTAAGGTATCTGGCTAAGCATCCTGCTTTGTGATACAGGCCTCAGTTTGCGTACTGGAGTTAGGCCTTTATTGTGATGCAGCATTGTACAATATTTTAAAAGGTCCACCTGTTCAAAATCCATGTTTTGCTTGTATAGGATGGTAGTTCACCATAGGGATTGCGCAAATACCAGCTTATCTAACCCCCATGTCTTTGGACAATGGGAGTAACCCACAGTACTGAAATTAAACTAAATTTTGCACACGCTGGCAAACCTGAGGCTGGAATATAGGGCCACATTGCTACTGCTGAGTCAGCACACTGACCATGGCCTAAAAAAGATGCCTTTGGAAGAAAAGTGAGCATTCACTGTGACCCGGGGTACCTCCTTTGATCATTTTTGCCATTAGACAGTAGAATCTGTGGGCTTTCTGGGTTGACTTGGGCCCTTTTCTGGGGAACCCTGGGATCAGCAGAGGAAGTGGGAGAGACCCTCTGCTTCTCTAGTCTTGTGGGTGTGAGAGTCTGCTGCGGACAGATGGTTGTGCTCAATGCAGCATGAAGACCGTCAACACCCACTAGAATTGTGGGTTGTCATTGACCAATAAATTCCCAGATATCTCTGTTTAGTTTCTTGTGTCTCCCACTGCTCGGCTTTAATCGCAGCCCCCACCCAGGACCTGCTGCTCTGTTATGAAAGCCCTGAATTTTCTCTAGGAGCCCCCATCTCACTGCTGCCTTTTCTCCCTGTTCGTGGGCTTAACCCTGGAATGGATCCAAACATCAGTTCATCCAGATGTGCAAACGTTGGTCATGTTTTTTTAAGATTGGGAATGAAGATGTTGACCGTGACACTCTTGATCTGTCTTCATTTCAACTTGGCCTGTGTTCTGAAACCGTTTAGGGTTTTCCTTGACTTTATACTTAATTTTATAACAAACGCAAAATGCCATTAAATCTTAAACACTGTGTTCTTTACTTCAGCTTTCCACTGCTTTTTCCTTTCGTTTTTTTGTGTAGTGCTCTGTTTCTTTAGAGACTAGTTTCTGTTTCCGCACTGGGGATTAGATAGCACTGTGGCTTAGTTACCTGCCATGTTGCTGTGGTACAGCACGGTGCCTGCCAGCTGGTTTGGTGTTCACCCATTCTTCTTATTGAATATACATTAGGTGTGGGCTATAAGTACTGAGTTTTGAACCCCTGGTGACACATGACTCAACTTTGACCAGAGACCAGCCATAAATAAAAGACAGTAGCCCTTATCTCTCTCTGCTGATCTTTTGAATTGTTGGTCTGAACTGGTTGTGAACCAATACCCCTGTATATAAGTGTTATCTTTTAGGTTGCACTTGTTTCCCCATTTTCTCCAGAGGACTTATTTGCTTTTTATTTGGCTTTGAGACGAGACTTACCATCTTAGTGACTGGATCCACAACACTGTACTGTCCTGTGTGACGGTACAGTTGTTTCGTTGGGCAAGGAGTGAGCGACGTACCCTTTGACCCTATTTGCCAGGGTCACATCAAAAGTATTCTGTGAACCAGCAATGCCTCCCGGTGGGTACCTGGAAGACAATAGGCCCTAGGATCCCCTGCAATCCCCTCCCATTTAAAAAATAAACAAATAAAAATAAAACAACTGTTGGATCAGGATGTAGACTGTCGGCCTCTGCAAATAGTGATGATTGGCCGTATTTACAGAACCTCTGTCATGTGACATGCGAGTTACCAGGCTTTCTTAATTTTCGACGGTTAAAGCTGTGGTTTGGCCAGCTTGTGGTGCAATGCTGTAAGAAGGCACATGATGATGATTTGTTGCATAGCACCATCGAACTGTGAATAACAGCTAAGGGGTGATCTACACGAGAGAGTTTGCGGGTGAGGGTGAGGGTGAGATGGAGATGGCCTTAGAAATGGTGCAGCGGCATGTAGTAAATATGAAGAGAATAACAATGAAGTGAAGACACCTAATTCAGTACATTCAGTGAGCCAAATTCACCAGAAAGCATTCAAATCTGCTATTTGAGCATGTCTTTCACACCGAAATTCTGGAATCTGATTCCTGGTTGCAAGTCCCTCAGCTGTCTCGACCGAGAGCTTTTGTAGTTTTTTGCCACTTTCATGTGTCACTTGCACAACAGGAACTGGGACCTTTATACTAAATAAGCATGGGAGACTAAAAGCTTTTAGACGTTAAACTTCACACTTGCCAGCCCAAAACAAGTTGTGTTGTTCATTATATGTCAGTTACTTGGGGATTGTTCTTGATCAAAACGGGACACAGCCTTTTTGTATTTTGTCTATACGACCTGTATATGTTCATGATGCATTATTAAATCTGGCCAACAAATTGATCTTTCATTATCCACAGAATGAAAGCAATGTAACGTTATTCCACTAAGGAGCGCCGGCAAGTTTCACCATCAGCACTGGCGATATTCGACAAAAGTCTATCAGTTATCGATTGAATTTTCCGATGCAGAAATATGGAGAAGCAAGGAAAATATTAATTGGTGCATTCCATCTCTCTTCCCTACACTTCCAAGTTACTGCCGGTGCTCGTGGTCAACCGTATCAGCAAGTTATTGCTGTGAGCACCTCTACAGTAAATTGTGTTTAACAAATGGTCTGGAGTAGATACTAAAAGAGGGGTCCGGGACTGCCTCCAAACCACTACAACAATAGTCCCTTGTTTCGGAAAAAGTTCCAGGAAAAAAGTTCCTGCGATGTGAAAGTGCTCAGTATGGCCATGCAAGAATGAGCAATATGCTACAGTTTTGGAAGTGGCCTCATCAAAGGAATTCTCTGTATGGATCAAAGAAAAAGCAAAATGGAAAAGTGTGAAGGAAGTGAGCTACCCTGATGCAAATTGACATTTTCGTTTTGCAACTAAAACCTTTGCTTCTTTTGTAAGAAATTCTGTACAAACAGACTAATCTGACATGGGTGGCTAAAGATAAGCCTCAGTTGGTTGGTTATCATAGCCTCCCTTCTTTTGCAAGAAATTAGACTGCATGTTTTCAGTGTGTCCCAATCCAGTTACAGATTGGTCAGACTCTTACAATGAACAACACTTGATTAATATTTATAAAGTATGAAAAACAAAAAAGTCAAGTTGTCAGCATCAAAAAGGCAAGCCAAGATGAGAATTTGACAACTCAACAGTTGTTAGTTGTTTTAAAATGTTACAGGAAGTTGCCTCTCACAGCCAGAACCATTCCCCAAAAGGCAAAGCTGAAGGCCTTGTGCGTGTTTCACCCACCTGATGTCGGGTAATGGCGTTATCCACTGGAACTGTCATGGTTTTAAAGTGAATTTTGCTGAACAGCAGTGCTTGGCTACAGCCCTTAATCCTCATGCCTTTTGTCTCTAGGAAATTCAGCATCAGGTATCTCTGCATCTCTGCGTTGGTTAGAATTTTTTTTTGCAATAGCTTTAATCCAAACAACATGCATGCTGCTGGTGGCACAGCAGTTTTGGTAAGATGATACACAAGGCCATCACGATTTGTTCTACATCTGTGACACACCAAGACTTGGTTACCTTGTTAGCATCCACCTGGATCTTTATAGAGGAATTTAACAGTCATGATCCACTATGGGCTAGCAATCACTGTAACACTAAGGGCAAGGGAGAAAATTGTATTGTTAACCATGTCTTATGTTTGTTATATGATGTTTCTCATGCTTAAATAGACAGACAGAAAGATAGGTGAGTTGTTTGTTTGTTTGTTTTAATTTGTCCATCCCAATGGAAATTTACTTGACTATACCCAGGACCTGGAACTTTATTGAGAAATTCATGGAACTTTCTGTGACTAACCTACAAAGTTCAGTGTAAGTGGGGAACAGGTATGCAGAGTGATTTAATGAAATGAGGAGGTAGATTGCAGACAGCAGCCTCCAGTACACCATAAAAAAGGTTTGGAATTTGATCTTCAGGATAAAAGGAGAGTGAGTTGGAGAATCAGTGCTGCATATTAAGTAACAGGACATGCTGCTAACCACTAAAGAAATGACGAACAAACTAGCAGAGATTTTTAACCAGTCATTTCAATATCTTTGTAAAGATGGAATTACACTGCATTTGGACCAGATAAAATTAATTCCCAATATCTTTAAATACTTCATACTGTCTCATCACTCCCCAAATATTTCATCTCTATAGTTATTGGGAAATGTACTACTTTCCTGTTAAAATGTAATAATGGTGCTTGTGCCTAACCCAGGCAAGGGTGAAACTGACCTAATAACTACTAATAATGCCCAGCAGCCATTAGTTGTCAATGTAAAGACATTGAGAGGTTGGATAATGATCGCCCTCTTTGTCTGTAGTCTAATAATCAGGTAAGTGAATTCCGGAGTGGCTTTAGATAAGCGACAATTACCCTGGACCATCTCATTAATTTGGAAACGTATGTACATGATGCTTTTAGGATTAAGTGAAAACCTTCATGAAATCAACCTGGTTGTTTCCATTGGTTAAATCAGAGGTAGTGCTAGTTTCTTATATCAAAAGCAAGTCTTAAACGCCAAGTATAGAATTTCATAACTGTTTGTTAATAACCTGTATTATTTTGTATGTTATTTTGTTTTTTCCTTTCTTGGGGCATTTTATCATTTTTATTTTTACTTTAGATACAAGCTGAATATAGCGTGACATAAAAAGGCCTTAATTGCTGGTATAGTATTAAAAAATTACTGAACAAAAAATTGGATTCTTTTTGCTTTATTGTTCAATGATTCTACAAACTGTGAAAATGTTAATTCTCTGTAGATAAGATAAACATGAGTGAGGGGAAAATGCAGTGAGCAGAGATGATGAATCCGCCTTTTGCTGGTGATGGGGGTCAGTCCTTCTAGGGTGGGGCCACGCGCATTTGCTCGCGCCAGGCGGCTTTGGACAGACGCACAGATCGCAGTATGTCATGCACAGACTCTGGCACCAAACACTGCTTTGCCACATAGAGACGAAGGTACGAAGCGCAAAAGCTTTCGTCTGACTAACGCCTGACTCGTCGCTCCATTCCGCTCAGTATGTGTCCTGCTGACATCAGTGCCACTTTTTGCATAACCGCTCGGCCTCGGTTGCGTGAGAACTGCGTGCCGCCGTCTATATTCCAGCTCTTTTTGACTCCGTGTGTGTTGTGTCTTTTGACACAGACATTTCTGCATATTGATTAATATTCCTGAAGGGAACATACAGATAAAACACAAGTTTGGTATAATAGATGTGTCTCGAATGTTTGTTGCTTGTAAGCTCCATTTAAGCCCCCTCCCCTTTTTGTCTCTCATGCCTGTATACCCCCCTAGTGTTCTTTCAGGGTACTGCGGTCATATCTGTTTTGTTTTGTCAGTTTTGGTAATCTGCCATGGTTCCTCTGCGTTTGCTTTTTGCTCTAACAAATAGGGGGGAAATTAAATATGAAATGGATTAATACGTGATAAGATATAAATACACTAAAATGGACATGAGATCATTATGAGGCTTAGGAGCGGCTTGCGTTCTTTTGGGTAATGCTGCCTTGAGTCATAGATGAGCTGCTTTGCTCTCATGGGGCTGGTATTAAGAGCGGTCTTCTAGTCACCAGCACCAGTGCTTTCTGTTGCGCCTGCAGCAGCGGGGGTGGCCGTTGAGCTGATCTTTGCTGTCGCGAGTCATGAAGACCACGGTGGAAGGTCATGTCCATAACGTATCTGCTGTAGTTCCTCCCCCTTCAACCTTTCCCGGCTGGCGGTGCTGGCAGCGTACTGCTACTAACCCCCCCGACTAAATGACCTGCCTCCCCAGCCCGCCCGCCTGACCCCCCAGCGAGATCTCATCAAGTCCCTGATGGGCATCGGCAAGCGGCTGGCCACGCTACCCACCAAGGAGCAGAAGACCCAGCGGCTGGTGTCCGAGCTGTCGCTGCTCAACCACAAGCTGCCGGCGCGGGTCTGGCTGCCCACGGCGGCCTTCGACCACCACGTGCTGCGGGTGCCTCCCAACCAGGCCGTGGTGCTCAACTCCAAGGATAAGGTGGGGAGCACTTGGGAGACATACTAACAGGAGAAATGGGTTTATGAAGGTTTGGTGTCTGTTGTTTGGGTTGTAACCATTTAATGTAATATAATTAAATTGGGGCACTTTATATTTTTGGTGTACAGGGTGATGGGCAGACTGGGAATATTATCATCTCGTTCCATTAGGAAACTGGCTGAATCCCATTGGTTGCCTGTTGCTATAGCAATAGCCATTAGCAACTTGTATACTTTGAACCATTCAGTTGCATTGTTCCAACTATGTAAGTTGCTAACATTAGCAGCTATGCTTTTGAGAAATGTACCCCACCCTGTCTTTGTGTTGTTCGCTAAGTATGTGACATCACCTGCGTATGTGATGTTGCCTTAGTTAAGCCCTGCTTGGTAGTTGTACCGCTGCTTGATGCCACATCAGCTTTGTGTTTACAGTTTCTCTGTGCGTGTGTGTGCGCGGCCTTCCCAGGCGCCGTACCTGATCTACGTGGAGGTGCTGGAGTGTGAGAACCTGGAGACATCCTGTGTGCCGGAGCGCATTCCGGAGACGCGTATTCGCTGCACGCGCTCGGAGGAGAGCTTGTCTGACTGCGTGGTGGCAGGGGAGCAGCGAACCGGAAGCTTCTCCACCGTGCCCAACTATGACAACGACGACGAGGCCTGGTCCGTCGACGACATCGGCGAGCTGCAGGTGGAGGTAGCTATGCTGATTTTGATGTCGACGTCTTTCCCCTCCTGTTTCTGATTGAGTGTCACCATACTTTATGGCTTTTCAAAGATATGCCAGCTGACTGTCACATGAAGTCAGTGAGTCAGCCCGTCGTTGCCTTCCCTGATCGCCCCCAAGCATGAGCACTCAGCACCTTCACAGCCCACACCACACTGTCATTCACCTGTGAACCACCATGGTGTGACGTGAATCATAAGCTTTCAAAGGAGACATCTCCGCTTTCAAATCCTCGCTGTGCTTCCCATTTAACCGTGTCGCAGAAACGAGAACTTCATCGCACACAACAAAAATCACATGCCCTAAAATGCTCCTGGGTTATTGCACCTCTATGTCAAGGACTCCTGTAGTCCCTAATTCTGCTCCCCTGTCTGGATTTCCATCTATGAGAAGATGCATTATTGATTGTGGCCGAGCAGGAATCAATCTGTACCCTTTTGACATCCAGAAGAGCAGCTGATATCCCCCGTTCGCTACGAGCGGCTCACCACAGACTCTGAACTCTTGGCTGTGCTGGTTGTGTGTTTCGGAGATCCTGTACAATTGTCAATGCCAGAATGACCCCCCAGTTCTCCCATTGTGGTTCCAGCTCCCAGAGACCCACACCAACAGCTGTGACAACATCTCGCAGTTCTCTGTGGACAGTATCACCAGTCAGGAGAGCAAAGAGCCGATCTTCATTGCCGCCGGGGATATCAGGTACTGAGGCAATACGGCAAACTGTAGGACAGAAGAAATGTCTAAGGTTTCTGTATGATATCCTCCACTTTTATTCTAATTTCTTTTTAATAAGACACCAAAACATCTTTGTTTTGTTGTAACAAATATGGGGTGGGGATATTAAGAGGAAGTCCCCACAGAGATCGTTGTACAAACAGCTGCTTGTGGGTGTGTCCAGGAGGCGCCTGTCGGAACAGCTGGCCCACACACCCACCTCATTTAGAAGAGACCCAGAGGATCCCTCCGCCGTGGCCCTCAAAGAACCCTGGCAGGAGAAAGTCCGGTGAGTATTCGCCGAGTTGAGATGTCTCAGCAGTGGAGATGTCTCTAGTGGCTTTCGTAAAAATTACAACCATCTGACTGGAGTTTAGTGGAGAAAAATGCACTTAATTGAGTCAATATGTTAAAAAGCAGCCAAGGATTGCTAAGTCTTCCTCTTCATCCACATGACCCAGGCGAATATGCGAGGGCTCCCCCTATGGGCACCTCCCCAACTGGCGCTTGCTCTCAGTTATCGTCAAGTGTGGGGATGACCTTCGTCAGGAACTTCTGGCCTATCAGGTGCTGAGCCAGCTAAAGGTGAGCTCTCGGGTGCTGCATCTCAGAAAAAGGACTGTAATGTTACAAGATATGATCAGTGTAGATCAGATCAGATCGACATTATTGATCCAAGTGGGAAAATCTTGTGCATACAGCAGCAAAGGCACAAAGAATACAGACGAACATACATTTGCTGCAAAACAGAATGCTATGACAGTCCCCACAGTGCAAATTTAAAGAGTACACAAACAGAATCCTGAAAAATAGAATATTATGGGATATTAGTGAAGTAAATAAACATGAAACGATCACTGATTCTGCTGCTTTTGTGTATGCAGTCGATCTGGGAGCAAGAGCGAGTCCCTCTGTGGATCAAGCCCTACAAGATTTTAGTGATCTCCTCGGACAGCGGCATGATCGAGCCGGTGCTCAACGCCGTGTCGCTGCACCAGGTGAAGAAGCAGAGCCAGCTGTCGCTGCTGGATTACTTCCTGCAGGAGCATGGCAGCTACACCACCGAAGGCTTCCTCAGCGCGCAGCGCAACTTCGTGCAGAGCTGCGCCGGCTACTGCCTCATCTGCTACCTGCTGCAGGTCAAGGACAGGTTAGCGTCGCCGTCCTTTTCTGTCATTTGTCACTCTTGCTACTCCCAATTCAGAAGGTGGGGGGACTTAAGAGTAGCCAACCTTATTAGCCAATGATATGTATGGAATCGGTGAGTGACAGGGGAGGTGGCACTCTGGGGGCCAATCAGCTTTGAGCTGAGGCCAGTGCTCCTGTGGCCCCGCCCCTGTATACACCCCTGTTCTCAGTCTCTTCTCTGTAGCACCATCTGTCTCCTTCATCTCTTTCATTTCTACATCCATCCATTTTTGTTGCTGGCGGCCTCCTTTCTGATGGTCCTGCCCGCCTGTCCGTTCTGCATTTGTCTCTCTTACATCCCATCTCTCCACAGGCACAACGGGAACATCCTCCTGGACGCCGAGGGCCACATCATCCACATCGACTTTGGCTTCATCCTGTCCAGTTCCCCCCGCAACCTGGGCTTTGAGACGTCTGCGTTCAAGCTCACCAGCGAATTCGTGGATGTGAGTCCGAGCCGAGAGCTCACCTAAACTAAACTTGGAGAGATCACACATCTGTGTTATAATCATCATAAATTATACATTTTCATTTATTTTTACTTAGCAGACAACTTTGCCTAAAGAGACCTACAAGTAACACAAATATTACATCACAGAAGACTTGTAGGTTCACCTGCATGTCCTACGTATAACTCTCCTTTACCATTATATAATATATATATTGTATTCTTCTCCTTGTACCATTTTATTAACTCTTTAAGAGGTTTTTAATAAAGTTCCATCAGAGGCTTATTTATTGAAAAATAATCTTGAGCATTATTTAGATTTTGTTTGAACTGTTTGTAGCCTTTTTATGGTTATTTCTGAACTTTCTACCTTTTCGGTCCTTCGCTGTTTTAATACCCATTTACTCTGACCATGAATAAAAACCTTGCTGCTAGCATGGCGACAAGAATCAACATAAACAGACTATATTACCGTATGGTGTTTGTTGTTTTGGGTGTGCGGGGTTTCGATGTGGAAGGGAGAGTCTAACATTAGACTTCAAACTGCGGGTCTTTCTTTTGTCCAGGTTATGGGAGGCTTGGATGGCGACATGTTTAATTACTACAAGATGCTGATGCTGCAGGGCCTGGTCGCGGCGCGCAAACACATGGAGAAGGTGGTCCAGATTGTGGAGATCATGCAGCAAGGTAAGACTATTGTGTTATCGTGCTGTGATCACTCTGCTCTCCTGTATTACACGATAAATAATGGCTAAATGGATCAAGGTAACTAGAGTTTATTAAAGGGATTGTTTAGTTTCCATTTTAACTTGCAGGATCCACCCATCGCTGGCTGCTGTCTTGGCTTCTTATTCTCGCTGACTTCATTAGCTTTTGTCTCCCCTGTCATTTTTCATTCTTTTCATGACTGGGTTAGAGTGTCAAGGGAAGCAGTTAGTGTCTGGGTACAAATCTGGACTCTTGGACCAAAACATTCAAGTCCTAAGACATAGGTCTTCAACTCCAGACCTGGAGAGCAACTGTCCATTAGGTTTCTTAACCTACCCGGCTTCTGATGAGCCACAACTGTTCTTAGGTAAATACTCATAAGAAGCCAGGGAGTGTATAAAACCTACTAGATAGTAGGTCTCCAGCACCGGAGTTGGGGACCCCTGTGCTAGGAGTAGATCTTCTGTTGTGAGCAATTCTATATGAGCAATATCCTTAAGCTGAATTGGTTTAAAAGAAGTATGGAGTAACCAAGGCATTTAAACAGTGGATGTGGAAGTAGGATGAGTATCACATAGTCCATGTCTGCCCCTCTGGCCCAGGCTCTCAGCTGCCCTGCTTCCACGGCTCCAGCACCATCCGAAACCTGAAGGAGCGCTTCCACATGAACCTAACGGAGGAGCAGCTGCAGGTGCTGGTGGAGCAGATGGTGGACGGCTCCATGCGCTCGCTCACCACCAAGCTGTACGACGGCTTCCAGTATCTCACCAACGGCATCATGTGAAAGGGCGCATCACACGTGCACCTTTCTGGGGGGGGGGCACAGACTCCTAGTAGACTCCACTGGAGCTTGTGAAATGCCCTCTGCCTTGAGTGTGATCTAGGGGAGGATGCTGGTTTACCGCTTCTGCAGTCGCCCTGCTCCCTGTGCGTCCTCAAGAGCGTCTTTTTGCACATCTGCCTTTTGAACTGGCCTGGATACACGAGCCTCCAGTCTCCTGTCTTACTTGTACTTGCGAACCCGCAGTTACCATCCCGACCCATCGTGTTGAGATCATGTCTTTGAATGGGAGAAACACTGTGGTGATGCAGGTCGGATATATTTTACCAATCCAATCTTCCTTGTCTTTAGCAAGCTCCAGAGTTTTTTTTTTTTTATTTTATTTTATTTTACAGTCACTCCTCACCTGCTTTCTTAGCCTGAAAGAAAGCTTTCTGGTTCCATGGTTTGGGGGCGTGCCTGGGGGTTTTCACAAAGGTGACCATACCCCTTTCCTGGATAAGGAACTCCAGCCAATACACAAGGAACCAAAAAGAGCAGCACTGCCCCCTAGTCTCCGGTTGCCAAATCTTCTCTAAAATGTCCATCCTGTAGAATGATAACGGGCCTCTATGGTGGTTCGTCAGTGGATCGGCATAAACTGTGACATCAGACAGAGTTAAGACCACTAGCCCTGCTGTTGGTGTTATGCAGAGGTGGAGATTTCAGACCCAGAGAGTACAAATCCAGACCAAGATTTTGTTTCAACCAACCAGTTGAGCATAAAAAGTCACAGTCACAGAGAACTCAACTGGTTGGTTGAAACAAAATCTTGGTCTGGATTTATTCTCTCTGGACCTGAAAGTCTCTCTGGTATCATGGTGTTTTTTTTCTAAAATACGACAGAATTGACAGCAACTACAGCAACTGTTATGGCATTCAGAAAATACAATACATGATGAAGCAAAAAAACGTGAATGTAGGTTTTTTAGATTATTTGCCAGCTGTCAAAAGCCCAAACTCTAGTCCAGTGATTTCCAGCTCAGTCTTTGTGCCCCAGGCAGGGAGCAAAAATGTGGACTGCGTGCAGTCCTTATGGACCAGATCAGGAAACACTGCTGTAGTACATATTTAAGTTAAGCCCATTTGCAGAGAACCAAACATGCAGTCCCATACAATAATTCGTGATTTGTGTACGCCTACATTTGTTGTATTTGTGTGCCTTAGCTAAAATTCCTGCTTCAATAGTTAGCATGTGTTACGAATTTCCATGTTTCTATAGACACTTCGGGAGAGACTGCCCACTAATCCTGAAGCACAGTGCATTTTCTGCTACTGCTAGGCCAGTTCCACTCTCGCCATGGCTTTCCCAGTGATGCCCAGTGATTTCACTCGCCCCTCTGACTGTCGCAGAACAGTGGATCATTTTTATTGCCATTGTATTATGGCCTGAGCTGTTCAAACTGATGCCCTAAAACCACTTTATATAACATTCAGTAGATGAGTAAATGTGATTCATTGTCAAAAATCTTTAAACTTGAAACCTGACTTTAGTTTCCTCATCGAGCCCTGCGCTGGAACACACCCTTTTTCTGTTCCTGTACCCTGTGACACTCGGTGGCAGCCGTTCAGTTTTTAGAGATACACTGCCTGGGAGAAGTGACTGCTTTAAAAGCTACTGAAGAGATTCAGAAATCATTTCAGCCGGAATTTCTGGCCAGGAGATGAGCGGGACGAGAAGGATGAGATGAGAAAGGACTGAAGTGTACGGTGGTCTGTTTTGTCTCCATGGTGACTGAGAGCTTGTTTTTGTCTTTGATGTACCTCCTGTGACCCATCTGTCCACTTTGTCCCTCTGAAATCTGAATATCTAAATATGTCTGTAAATATGTGTATATGGAGTAATTTTTGAGTATGAAATGGGATATTGTAAGTGGATCATGTGATGCTGAAACCACTAAAATCAGAGATTTTTTTTAAGTGACACTAGTACTTGAATGGCACAACCGATGTAGCGGTAGTTTTCAAGAAAAGCTAACCCTGGCACTCTACCCCGAGTAGCGATTCCATTTGAAACAAATAGACCATTTCACCTGGTCTGAACTCACAATAAACCAGTCTGTTAGATAAGTAAACTTGCTGGTAACTTTGCTGGTATTGTGCAGTTACTATTTCTCATTCTAATCAAAACTCTGATAGCTGTCCAGCAGCAAGTTGGGGTCCAGTTGAAATCCCTCCTGCGCTTTGTGTACTGAGTGGTCCGCGCACCCGGTCACTTTTAGATGAGGTGCTGTCACTACACCCTCCTGGGCTTTCCGTTTTATTGTATGGATTTTGTGGTGTTTCTGTAGCATTAACTTACAATCATGCTCGCGTTCCACCTTGTGGCTAGACGTGGGCCTGTGTCACATTCCCAAATGCTTCCTTGTTTTCTGACAAAGGGTGGAATCGTGCCTGTTTTTAAGATAAATGGAAGAATAAAGATACGTTGTATGACATAATTTAAGGTAGGACTAGAGCTATGGGATTACATGTTTGATGGGTTGTGAAGAGTCTAACAAGGACAGTGTTATGCATTTATTTCGCATTAAATATTTATTACATTTTATAGTGGCTTTAAATGCTTTTTATTTGCTGGGGGCAGTGTGTATGTCACTATATCTTCCTCTATCAGGCAGAGTGATAGTCGAGGTGCATTGCCAGTCAAACTTTAATTCCACAGTGTTCTAATTATGTCAAGGGAAGCTGGTGCTTGTTTAGCACATTAAGGGCAAGACGGCTCCTGCAAGTGCAGCTTCGACATGGGTGGGGGTCTTCAGTGGTGAACGCGTTGCACAGGGGTGCCCAAACTGATCTGGACATCACCAAAATCAGTTTTCTTATAGTATCGCTAGGAAGGGCCAACTTCCTTAAGAAAATGACTTGGCCATTAATGTTTGTCAGTTAAGACAGACATTGTCTTACAGGACTAACATTAATCATGTCTGAACATTTTACTTGAGGAGATTTAAAGGAGATATGTTATATTACCTGCATCTGGGCTCTCCTGGTTCTAGTTTGTAAACTGATGAACAATATGCATGTTTCCCTGTATTTATCAAACTTTTTACTGTCAGAAAAAAAATACTATTTTTTCATCTTTCTTTTAAAATTTCTTTTTCACTGCTTTCAAACTCTAACCAATGTATAGGACCAGCTCTTATGATCATGTGAATGACCTCTTGTGAATGTTTCTTTTTATATAAATAAATTAAGCTTGTCATGAACTGTATCTCCTATGTGCCACATCATCAGTATTTTTTATATGGTGGGGAATGATTTTATGTCTTCAGTGTAGTTTGCTCCTTGAATACCGTCACTTTGGTTTCCTACATGGTTGTTTTGATCACTTACATGCTTGTTTTAATTTAAAAAATATCCCAACAACTATTCGCGTAATTTAAAAAAATCGACTTCTATTTATTTTTGCAATATACATTAAAGTTCTATACTGCTTGCATTTGTGGCCAGGAGCCTCATCTTATTACAGCTTTTCATTCCCCTTGAAACACAATGGATCCCATTTTGATATAAAACCTTTCTCCCTCGGATTCCTAGTTTTGTCTCTAAAGCCAATAACTCTGCATGCTCCAGAAGTGATTGAACTTGCCTTTACTTGCTTGGAAACTGCGGTATCAAGAAAAAGCCGGCACCACCCGTTCTACCATCGAAAACATTAAAATCATTAGGCTAAATACACGATTCCAGAACGTTATAAAGAAAAAGCCGAAAAATAAACAAACAAATATACGACTCTGGGGTCCGATGGTTATGTTTGAAGAATCAACTGTATTCCATGTCGAGGCGGAATTTAAATGAATGTCCTTTAACCGGTAACAAAACGAGACTTCACGTCTGAAACCGCAATGGTGAGTATTACTGGACAGAGAAATGCGTCATTTTAATTTAATTTGCAAGTAAATATTTTTTTTTATGTTTTGCTATAGCCTACTTTAACGCAGGATGTCACTGTGACAACATTAATCCGTATCTTCAGGGCACATTTTTTGACCATTGCTTCGTTCCATATATAGCTTAATGTCTGACGCAAGAAAAATGTTGAAACTTTAAATGACTAAGTCACACAGCAAAACTATATACAGGATGATGCAAGTTGTGATTCTCAGTTCCTTATAGGCGTAAATTAAATGATATAGATTATGTAAACTATAAGGTACAGTACGTGTCAGCGACACTACAGTATACTATCGTTTGTACTGGTGCCAACAGCTAAGGTCTTAATAAATTAGACGTCACACCGTTAATAATAAACTTTGCCCATTTCGTGGATGCCTTAGAATCTCCTTATGATTTTTTTAGCCTTTTTTTTTAAGAAGACAATGAGTTTTTTGTTTTAAATCTATATATCATTTGTACATGAATTTCAGAGTAGTTACTGTTTGCCTTTTATAGGTTTGTATTACACCTTTTTACAATTTGTTTTGCATGAAGGTCCTTGCTGTAGCACTTTTGGGTGAAATGCTTGCCCTGGGTAAAGTACCCAGCTATATAAATGGTAAAAAGAAATATTGTGAATAGCTACCTAAATTTAATAGCAAGCAACCACACATACGACTGTATCGGGTTACTGCTCCTTCGCGTTGAACGGCGAAACCGCTTTTAGGCGCAGTTCCGAGGCAGGGGGCCAGTGAGCCGCAACATGCCTGAACACGGTGATGTGCCGAGCACAAGCCCAAAAGCCATAGGGGAGGATAGCAGGAATTCCAGCACCCTCCCAGTCAATCGATATTAAACAAAGAAAAACAATGAGTCCCAGTTGGTGCCGAAAGGAAAGCAGCAGGCAGCGATCTTCACCTGACCTGGCTGCAGTGTCAGTTTCTTTGCCGCACGGCCTGAAGTCACCCTGACGCTCATACCGATGTTGGCCACTAGAGGGCCACCTGAAGAACACTTCTAAATGAACTTATAGCAGGACGACAGCACGGAATGGCATGGCGTTTGTGCATTTCAATCACTCATCCGTTTATTACACACTCTGCGGGGTAAAGCCACACGCTGTGGGCCGTTTTCCCAGCCGTCCTTATTTAGGGGTCTACTAAAATACTTTTTGTAATCTGAGTGCATCATTTTTTCAATTTTCTTTTTTGGAAGCTGAAATGTTTTCTTGGGTTACTATATACAGAAATAGCATTTTTTATTAAACCGGCAGCACACAATATACATTCTTTTGAAACAGATGTTTTTCAGAAATTGGGCTGGGGCAAGTTTTCGAGCCAGCAGTCACAGACATGTAGAATTCCTGCATACGTGTACTCTTATAATGGTACCAAGTTCACTAGAATTGATATTAATATGATGAGTCACTGTTTTTGTTCGAACCCTACTCCCTCCTCTCTTCCTCAACTTCCTGCTTTCTTGTCACTCCCCTCCCAACCCCCCACCCATTCTTCCCTCCTTTCTCATCTGCCCGTCCTTCTCTCTCTGTCGTCTTCTCCTCACCTCCTCAGTCGTGGACACAGAATGTGAAGATGAGCGGCGTGGATGACATGGTGCTGCTCACCAAGATCCATGAGGATGTTGTCAGGGACAACCTGAGGAAGAGATACTTGGACGACTGCATCTTTGTATCCTTGAGAGTGGCACAGTCGTGGGATAAAGGTTTCGGCCATTTGGGCGTATCTGTTGTCTGGACCATGACGGCTCGAAAGCAGGAAATAAAATCGAAACTGCAGATATCTCCAGATTCTGTGGCATTATGACATCTTCTGAACAGCCCTGTGGCTCAGTAGGGAACGCTGTTGCCACAGAAATTCTTAGTTGCAGGTTTCAGTCATGGCTGTGCTTTGTGTCTGATTTTTCCCCAGGTCGGAGGATCGAACCCAAGTCACAATCCTGCTGACAGTAACCGTCAATACAGTTCATGGATAATGTGCTATAAAGGGTGTTTTGATAATATACTTAATTGAACAGGATCACTGGGGTGTGTGAACGACATGACCTTTAACCCTAAACTGCACCTGTAGACCTACATAGGCTCCGTGCTGATATCAGTCAATCCTTTCAAACAGCTGCCGTATTTCACTGACCATGAGGTGGAGCTGTACCAGGGGGCGGTGAGTAGACGCTGCTCTTTCAGACTCCCACCTGAGTGACTCGAGGAACAGGACTATAGACAGGCAGACAAAATAGCTGTATGTGTGTGTGTGTATGTGTGTGTGTGTGTGTGTGTATGTGTGTGTGTGTATGCGCGAGCGGGTATACCTATCCTTATGGGGACACAATGTCCCCATAGTGTGATAAATATCTGTTTTTTTTCCCTT
>JAODUD010000046.1:12520705-12531181 GCA_026784285.1 Stomatorhinus walkeri | reverse complement strand
GTTGTGTCGTCACAGAGGCGGCTGCCGGCAAAGAGGTGCTGCAAAATCTGTCTTAAGTCGTCTTGCTCTCGCGAGGTTTTTGTACCAGGGGACGTGGTGACGGGTAGCGATGGTTTGCAGCGTCGGCTTAAGTCGGACAAAAAAATCTAACCATGATGCATTGCGTCAGGACCAGAATGCATTGCTTTAAGCCAGCGCCGTAAGTGGCTGCATGAAGTTGAACACGGCCACTAACTCTTTATACTCAACTGGTTGGTTGAAACAAAATATTGGTTTGGATTTGTACTTTCCGGACCTGAAATGTCAACCTCAGTGGCAGAGTATATAACTACAACAAGCAAAAAAGCTGTTGCTATTTGAAATGAAACTAGTAACATTAATAACTAGTAGCACTGAGAGAAGCAGCATATGCATTCCCTTTTTTGTTTTTACTCAATTAAAGCCCAATAAAAGCTGCACAATAAGAATTCAGTAAAGTTCAGCCATTAACAAAATAGACAACCAATACAATACCATAATACACAACATAAAAAGTATATATGAATACATTTCCCAGCACTGTACCATCACTTGCTTAGTGGTTTACTTGACAAGTTACCTGGGGGTCCACTAACCAGCCGTGGTAAAGAGGGATGTCCAGGAGGTCAAACACAATGCACTCCGGCGTATATTCAAAGTCTGAGACACCTGTGAAGCGCACATTGACGTCCAGGCCAGTGGACAGCTTGGGCAGGACAGCCATGGCATCACTCATATTCTTTTAAGGAACATGAACAGAGTGAAAATGAATGGAACAGAGATCCCACAAAAGCTCTTATGAGAGCTTATGAGAGCCTAGGCAAGTCCGGAGATTAATCTCCCCAAATAATGCTTTGACAGGACAATACAGCACATTATGAACAGTAAATAAATCATACAATAAACTTTTCATATACCTAGAACCTAGTAAAATTCTTTGTACATATTTTCACAAACAAACTATACCAGAGTTTCCATCTAGGTCATGATTTACAACTGCTGGAATATCAAAAGAAATAAATGCAAATGCATTCCTAAGGAAACTGGCCAATGATTTCATTCATATGAGATTATTCCTGTTTGAGAAAGGTGGTGTCAGAATGTCTGTCTGTCTTACAGAACCATTGTCTACTCCACATGCCATTACAAGATTATGGGTGTTGAAAAACATCTGAAATATGTGAGGGTGTTTAACACAGTTATGGATGGTACCTGCTGAAAGTTGAGCTCCATGCCCTCTACATTTTCCCTGGGTTTAATGGATAGGACACACTCTCCTAAAATTAAAACAAGGGTAATACAGTACATGTCAGATCGAGGCTCAAAACTTAAGGAAAACTATCATCTGTTTTTTTTTTTTACCCCATGAACTTGATTGGATATTTCTTCCCATTGACATACCTAGATGTGCCATCAGATCTTCTGTGGTAATTATTTCCGTTTGGGGAGCTAATTTGGCCTGAGAAAAACCAACAAGGATCACAATCTGTGGTTAATCTTTATGTTTAGGATTAAATTATAGGATTAAAATCTAGGCAGTATCTCACTGATGTACTTAGTTTTTTGACAGTGTTTCTGAATATTTTACTGAGACCTCAAACACATAACCCCCTCACCTTCCAACGCAGAAACAAAATGTTCATAATGGCTAGCAGGGGACATGGTCCATTCTCGCTCTGGGTGACGATGGGCGTCCTCTTCCCCTTCCAATCGATCCACTTCACAAAATAGTAGGCAGGAGTAATAAGCTCCGGGCCCGAGGGGGCGGTGGCACCAACAGTGCCACTGGTGGTCCCGATGGCGGCGTCCTCAGGCAAGCCGGGGCCATCGGCAGGTGGAGACTGACCTTCGGTGCCTATGGCTGAATAGGATGATGACAAAGGCTCGTCCAAAGAGACTTCATTATTCCCTTCTGAGAAGTCCAGGCTTGGCAGAGAGAAGGAAGCCGAATCTCCTGACTGGCTTTGTTCATCTGATCTGCTAGCTACATCTGACTTCTCTTTCTCTTCAATATTTATGGAGTCAGTCTCACTCTCCCTGTATCTGTCTGAACCTTCACACTCGTGTTCTGAGCCCCCAGATGAGATGCTGCCAGTCGGCCCTTTACCGTTCACGGTTTCTTGCTCTTGGTCTCCTTCAACTGCCGAAGGCGGCGGCACAGAAGCATCTTCTTGCAGGACTTCCTGGGTTACGACGACTTCCTGATTACTATTCTGAACGTCTCCTCCAGTAGGGTTCACATCAGCCACAGGACGAGGATCGGCCATGACTTGGCAATGGACTGTTCCTTTGAGTGCTTGAGCTTAAGATAAAGGTAAATTGTCTTAGAAGATAAAGTTTTTGGCTACTCAATTTAAAAATACAACTGGATAATGGGTCAAAAATTTGTTTTGAGAGGAATTGGGTGGGAAAGTATCAGTTCTGGAAAGCTAAAGCAAATTCCTGGTAAGATGAAAAAACACAAATTTCCTCCTTCAAAAGCCTTAAAAGTGAAGAAGAGTTTTGGTAGCATCCGCCGTACCAACAGCGTCTGAAAGGTCAGAGGATAATTCTCCTATTATTTTATTGGTAGTTTGGATTTCTGAAACATACAAATCTTTAGTTTCTTCAGTACTTTAACATGTCATCAGATACTTACAATTCAATACGCTAAGAAAGCATATACGATGTTTTTTTACATAGGTATTATAAAATTTTATAATTACTTGCTTGATTTTAAGAAAAATTGAGTATATGTTCTCAATGGTTATACGACGGTTTGGTCCAGGGTACGTTACGTAATGATGACTGATTACAGTTAATTTTCAAAGGAAATTCTCTATGTAGTTGTGCTTCTCTTTATACTATAATGCGGTCACTTCCATCCATGAATGCGATCAAATTATTTAGTTCCACGTGTATTTAGCAACAAGGCGTGTATTTTCCTAGATATTTTTGTCTCTGTTTTTCCCCCCTCTTTGCAGAAAGCGCTTGTCGTAAGAACCGTTTGGATCGCAAGAAATTAGGTCCGGATTTATCTCCTTAAACTATTCGAGTCATCATATTTTGAAGTCAGCCCTGAAACACAAAGTGAAGTTTAGGTAAAATATTGTTCACAATTTCCCAGTAACACGATGACAGGATTTGTCACACCGAATTCACGTGTTAAAGCCAGTTCAACTCCGGGATGTTGTTTTTACTTGACACAAACTGCCTCCCATCTCAACAAACAAACATGAACTTGTTGAAATAATGCGCAAAACAATTATATACTGAAACGTCCAGCGGATTAACTTTCCTAAGCTGTTACTGCTGCGTTCACCGCTGAGTAGCTGACTACACAGTAACTTGCCTTCCCGTGGCCGGCGTGATTGAGTCTTGCTTAGGTTTGTTTTTCTCCAGCATCCCCGGCCAGTCATACAGCTGGACCCCCCTTCATTTCCATGCCGTCTTCAGGCGGCTGTCTAGCTGCTTGGACCCGACGTTATCCTGCTCCTTTCGCTAGGGCTGTTTTCATCCGCTCCGCTTCCTCCTGTCAGGCAGCGTAAACAATGACGTCACGGACAGACCCGGCCATCCCAACCAAGGGCTTTCAACGCACCCGACAACGGGCAAAGCTCTCAGAACAGGGGGAAACTGTAAATAACTGGAATGCTTAAGACTTTTTAGAAAGTCGGAATCAAAATTAAAAAAAAACTCGGATTAAAAAAAAGAAGTCTCTCACGATGCATTTCAAACGCGGCAATGTGAGTTTTCCGTTATGAGGGCGCTACAAGCGGTAGGAGGAGTGAACTGTAAGTCGTGTTAAACATCCGTGAAAAAACCTTCTTTATGTATTACTTGTATGTATGCATACGAAAAAAGGTTGCAAGGTTCTTTTTTCAAAAGGCTATAATAGTAATTTTAATATCAATCTACATATTAATAATAACGTGTATTTCAAAACACTAAAAGAAATACATACTGTGATTTCACAATAACACAAATGAATCCCTTTTGAAACTCTGAGATGTATTCTTGCTAACACCTGTTAATCGCCAAATCTGGTTATATTTTAACTAAATCATTGTTAATGTTTGCCAATACCATGGACAATCCGCAGAAGTCGCTTTCGTAGGTAAAGAAAACACGTGTTCGCGACGATCAGTCCAGTTCTTGGGGAAATACGGCGCTGCTCCATTCTAATAATCACGGCGAGGAACAAAATTTCGCTGGAGGAATTACTGGTTCCTCTTGATAGGTTACTCTTGAAACACGTCTAATATTTCGAATGAAAGTTATCATCATAAATGTACATTTCGAAATTTATTGATACCCTTATGCACTAAATAAAGGAAATAAAACAAACCATATATTTGTACCCTAATGATAAATTACGCTTCCAAAAGACAGCAATGTAAAGCCCACATGGCTTGAATGAGAGATTTTGTCTGATCTAAATGCACTGCATAATGTAATGTTACAAGAGTAAAGATTATTTGACCTTTGTACATCTGTATACAGGAAATCTTACTCGCACCACCCACCCAGTAACACGTAACAAAAACATACAGCACAAAGACACAAAACATCAAACACGTACACCTAGAACTGCAGATGTTCGAATGTATGAAATAAGTAAAAACAATTTATTTGAATGATTTATTTTGCAAGTAAAGAAATATTCTCTGGTCAATAATATTTTTCGATTACGCATACGTTATGTATATATAATTTAAGGAGGCTGGGGTATTTCCTGTGCGACGTCGCGCTGCATGACAGCGAGTCTTCATTCGCACATGTCGATGCTTCTTGTAATTCGAGGGCCGCCGGCGTTCGCTTGCGTGCGCGCAGCATCGACCGTCGTCGTGAACACGCTCTCGTCCCCGGCGCCCGCGAGCCAGGCGCCTTGTTTATCGCCGTGAACCCGCCGCTCGCTCCAGGCCGGCAGGTTTTACGGTCACTCTCTGACCACATCCCGCGAGTGCCCGACCGCCACTTGACAGCGAAGCGAAAACAATCATACTGCTTTCCAGCAGAATATAACGGGCATATTTATCTCTGGTGAAAATGGAGGGGTTTTTACGGAGCTGTAGCGAAGCACTTAAGGTAAGTGCAGTGCCTGTCTTAGATGGAAATAGCTGGTCACCGTGATCTATTTGCTATTTATAGTTTTCTTTTGTATTCCTGGTCTGTGCTGCCTTGTCCTGGGAGTTTTGGACGACGAAACGCTGATTTTGCTGTGTAGTTTGAACGGCTGAACTAGAGGATATGCCCATCCGCTAGATCAGTTAACGGAAACAGAGGGACTAGGTAAATAGTTAGGCTAGTTGTAGGGCTGTTGTGATTATTATAGGGCTACATTGATTAAAACCCGTGACGTTATTATTATCTGAGCACGCATTCATGAAACAGGACTTAAGTGAATTCGGCCTGTAATTCGCTGTATAATTTATATTAATCATTGGCAAAACATATTTTATGATTTTTATAAGTAGTCTCTATGTTACATTTTGAATGTTTTAGTCTTGAGACAACATTGCATTGTTGTGATCGTGAAAGTGTGCAATCTATATTATAGTGCATTTACTAATACTAGGCTTTAAGATTACGAACTGCCCCGTCGGGCTGTGTCTCTTTTAAGAGTAATTTGCCACGAGTAATACTAGAAATATGTATAAATCGTATTTCAGATTATTCATCTTGTCGAGAACGGCTCGTTTTTTTTTTCGCAGTGGTTTCGATCCCACGGTTTCAGGTACGATGCGACAGCTGCACCGAACGTTAACTAAACGCGTGACCCATGTGGAGGCTGCCGATGCGCGAAGTTGCGGAAGAATCGGCGCCGAGTGTCGCCTGTTTAAGGCGAGTAGCCAGAGCTATTGTATGTTACCACGACAGCAGTTCGACCGAGGGCCCCGTAAAAGGGAGTTTTGCAGGTTTGATTTCGGTTTCGGCTCCCAAGTACAACCTTTTCGATGCGGTTACGTTGTGACAAACTTGAAAATGAGTTTAATGGTACACGTAACCTAATAAACATGCATAACCTAGCCTATGGCTTGCCTTAAACATGCTTAGAACACTCACTTTAGCCTAGTTGGACAAAATAATTAACCCAAATCCTACTTTATATAAAAAGGGTGAATATATCATGTATTTTTTTATAGTACTGAAAATGAAACACGTTTACCCATCATAAAGTCATAATATTGTAACACGGGCCATCGTCACCCGTCGGAGCGTCTGTAGTTCATTTACGTTTATTTATACAGAAGAGAACATAACGTGGTTTTCCGATGAAATTCAATTGGTAGGACCCGTAGAAAATCAGGCACCTTTAGCTTGTACTGTATATTATTATGTGTATTGCTGAATGTTGTTTGCATACGGATTTGCAGACCGGAATCAAGACCACATCTGCCAGTCAGTGTTGTAGGCGATGTGTTGTATAACGGGAGATGCAGAGGAGGTAAGACGTAGGGTGTATGTGTGTGCAGGGTTAGCGGCTAGATTTTTTCACTCCCTCAGTTTGCAAACTGTGGCTGATGCCCTTTGAATAGCTCCAGCTAGTAATGAAGCAACTTTCATTGTACTTCCGTACATTAAAGGTCTTTGTTTTTTGAGCAGCTGCTGCCAGCATATTGGCTGGCAAGGCGCCGCCTCTGCTGGGAGGTAAAAGAGTATTCCCCTGTGCCATCTGCTGCCAGCCTGTGGCCCTGGCAGGTATGAGCAGAGCTGTGCTGCGTGGTTCTTTTCTCCATCCACTTCTGAATCGTTCTGGTTTGGGGTTTGGGGGGCTCTGCAGCTGCTTTTCTTGAATCTCTGTATCTGCACATGTTGGCTGCACAACCCGATGGCATTCCTCCTCCGGGCATGTGAATGTCAACAGCCCACCTTGTGTCCTACTGAGTCCTGGGGAATGTGCCATCAAAGGGAAAACCCTGCAGTTCCCTATGGGGTCGGTCAGAAGAGATAAACAGGCCACATGTACAGAGTCTGTGTGATTCGGGAGCCCTGATGGGTTTGAAGCGTGACTGCACTGATTCCTGTTCATGTAACCGACCATGGTCTGTAGTCTCTGTACCTTGGGAAGGTCACTGGAGGAATTTGTTTCTCCTTGTAGCCAGGACCGGTACTTTCATTGTCCTCCTAAAAATGTAAGGGGAAAAAAAGAGAACTTTATAGCTCTCACGTGAGTCCAGAAACAGCAGAGGCATGTTAGGTGTGATTATGACGTTTGTGTCTGACTTATAATTAAATGCTTCAGGAGGTGTGTGTAGGACTGAAGCCTTGCAGAAACCTGTTCCTCTCCATGACACCTCACTGTGCTGCGGGGAGAGAGACTAACTGAGATGGAACGGTCACGTTGGCTGGAATTACCGTGCCTCCATCTGTCTGTTTTGAATAAGCATCGGGGAGCACGAATTGCGTCTTGCCAGCCAGAGCTATAGTCTAGGTTCCTGGCTACACTGTTGCCTGTCAGCCAATAAGGAGATGGCATGTTTTGGTCTAGAGGTTGTCTGAGCAGTTAGAGAATCTGAGAGACAGGATGGTCTGTTCATCAAAGGGACCCTGCTATTAATTTATTAACAAGTCGTAATTATTATTTGGAGTATCTGTTTATCCAGACCTGCTACATGTAGTGTGTTACACCAGTTCTAATCAAAGTTTCCGAAGTAGTTTGCAGTAAGGTAAATGGGGCTAGGGCAGCAGGTGTGCACAGCTGTCAGGACATGACCAACGAGTTACTGGTTTTAGGTTCTGGCAGGAACACATTCATTCTTTTAAACCATGCACTAAACCTGAACTGCCTGGTTAAATACCCATCAATTAAAATGGTCAGATGAGTACATCTGTTAAGTGATAGTGCAGCCAGCCAGCTTGCTTAAGCTACTTGAATATAATCCTGTACAGTTTAAAATTGGATGTGTTGAAATTGGATGTGTTAGCTACTGGATGCTTGAACTTATTTCAGCTTCAGGTGGTGTAATTAAACAGCCTTTCAAAAAATGTTTGACAGGCAAAGTAAATCGCTGATCAATAATGTCACAATCAGTCCGAAAACAAAAAACAACACAGCAAATGCTAATTTTACTCGCAGCCTTTTATCTTTCCTTAGCACTCATCTTGACTGATGAGGGCCAGTTAGTTTTTGTTTAACTAGTGACCAGCCCTTCTTTCTCTCTGTCGTGTCCAGTGATGCTTTCTTCACAAGAAGTACACCTGGATTGGCATACACTAAGCTCCTCATCATCATTTTAGTGGGCGCTGTGTTTTCTCTTTGCAAAAGGCTGCTCTTCCATAAGGCCTTTTTCACTCATGCTTGATTAGAGCCATGTGGCTCATTTCCTTCCAACCTTTGGCCATGGTTTACGGCTTTCTGCAAAGACAAGTGACCCCCCCGCCCCACCCATAGCAAACCACTGTTTGCATTATCTGTTGTTTACCTCCATCGCTTTTCTCAGATCTAAGTGGTCGTTGCTCCATGCTCCATGCTCCGATAGTGACCCGGAGCGCCCTTTTTCTGCATACCAAGCAAACCAGCAGCTGAGGTACACTGCAGGCCTTTTCATCGAAGCGCTGCATGGGAGAATCAGGAGAACCGATGGGTTTGCTTCTGAGAGGGACTTAATTCAGCATCGATGGACCAAGCATCCATCACACAGCAGTGACTGTAGAATGTGTCATATTTTTGGATTTGTCCTTTGAGGATAACGGGGGAATCAAGGGTCTCTGTTAATTCTGTATCAACGGGCAATGTGACCCTGTTAGGATAAGAGGTTAGTACGTACGACTGGGTGAGTAGTTGTTCTGGATGAGAGGAGAGGAGATGATTTGTTTATAATCCATTCAGAGGAAGTATTTGTAGTTGTCCAGAGGCATCAAGTGGTTGGCTGCTGCTGATCTAGGTAGTTATTTGTGTGTCTTCAGCAACAGTCCACCCATTTTCTTTATGTTAATTGAAAGATGGACAGGTCGTGGGAGATGGGGTAGGCATACAGAGAGCAGCTGAAAAGTTCTTGTACTTCATCACCAACGATCAGCATCTTCTGGCAAAGTGTGTTTGGTCCATGCCCTGTAGTCCACCCAGGGATGTGATTGTTCTATACTTTAATTTTTCTTTTGCTAAAAATGTTCTCTTTTGAGTTTTGGGTGTTGGGTGCCACACACAGAATTACATTAGTATAAAAATGGAGTGTCTGACACCCCGCTTTCTTCCCAGCGCTGCTCGGAGGATGGCTCCAAGGTCCACGTCGTCCTGGGGAACGAGGCCTGTGACCTGGACTCCATGGTGTCTGCCCTCGCCTTCGCATATTTCTTATACAAAGTGGGTACAGTGACTACCTCCTCTGACAATGGCCTCATTATGTGTCGGGAACTCAGTGAATAGATCTTCGTTTTTATAGCTTATGTTACTGGACTGAAATGAAGTCAACAGAGACCTGAACAAATATTCCTGCTCTGTAGCGTGTATCAGTGTTTGCGAGGTACGATAAATAAGGCAGAGTAAGAGACTGAGGTTCCCACCGGTCGTTGGATATGGGAGTCAGTTAAGTGTGTATTGATGAATGGGGGTCCAGGTTAATGAGCGTTAACTCGCTTTCTGTGTTACCATTAGCAACAAAGTGATCTGTGATGTTTGCACACAGTTCTGCTCAAAAGCTCATTGCAGTGTGAATATCAGCGGGCTGTGCTTAGCAATGGCTTTTTACAGACCTTTATTACAAGGCATTGATCCCATTTGGATGTTTGTTTCACATGATACTAAAATATTTTAATGACTTTCTGGATTAATTAGGTGAGTGTAGACGCTCTGCAGGAATAAGACGCCATCCTAGCCTAATCCTGCCTACTTTCACAGACGTCCGGCGGCCCTGGAAAGGTGACTGTCCCGCTTCTGAACATCCGGCGAGCAGAGCTGGCACTGCGCACAGACAACACATTCTTGTTGCGCCAGTGTGGCATTCCACTTGAGGCGCTGTTGTTCCGGGACGATGTGGACCTTGCAGGGCTCCACAAGGCCGGGCAGCTGGCTCTCACACTGGTGGATCACAACGTGCTGCACAGGTCAGAGGAGTACCGTGGGCTGCGAGAGTAGCTGGGATGCTCTTCCAGACCCATTGCTGAACCCCTTTTACATGCCGACGTGTAAAATTCATTATCACGTCAGTGTTTTTGTCAGCTTCAGATATATGATGTGTGATGTCATACACTGAGCTGAAATACTGTTCTCGTTGGTCATAGTGCAAATATGAAGTAATCTGATTGGTGGGGAAAGATTGTGCAAGCATGATATAGGATTATATCGTGGAATTCTTCAGTCTGGTAATGGTTGCAATGTGGCCAGTATTAAGTCAAAAAAGGTACCACCATGTAAACAAAAATATTTTCCCTACATATACAGTTGTGCTCAAAATTTTAAATACCCTGGCAGAATTTGTGATGTTTTGGCCATTTCTCAGAGAATATGAATGATAACACAATAACCTTTCTTTCACT
>JAODUD010000046.1:12468034-12490850 GCA_026784285.1 Stomatorhinus walkeri | reverse complement strand
CCCCCCCCCCCCCCCCCCCCCCCCCCCCCCCCCCCCCCCCCCCCCCCCCCCCCCCCCCCCCCCCCCCCCCCAGCGGGCCCACGTCCTGTATCCCGAACCCTGCTCATTGTTGACCAGCTGGCTGCCCACCCCTGAGGGAGGGAGCACACAGGTAGAGGGGGCAGGCCTGCCATGGCGAGGGGGGGGGACAAGTTTCCTCAACATTCTCTACTAGCTGGTGTTAGAGGGTTAGGGTACAGATAGTGGTACACTGGGAGGCAGCTTGGGCCACAGGAGAACTGCCTTTTCTCGCACATCCTGTCCTGGGGAACAGTGACATGGCGATACCCTGGACGAGCCCAGAATCAGTACTGAAGTATAAAACATCACATTATAAAAACCAGAATGACATTAGTGTGCATGACAGAACTACAAGCTTTCATATCTGAACTAGCTAAATGGGCTGTTAATACACTAAGCAGGCAGATTCTTGGTTACATGAAATTCCTAACAGCAATCAGTGTTAAATCTGGACTGTTCCGGTCCCCTTTCCTGTATGTGAACATCCGCTTCAGGACCAGATTCCATTATTCTGCTAGACCCTTATTAATGGGACACGCTGTATAGCCAAAAGGGCGAGTCTGTGAGAAAGCCACCCTGTTATTAGACAGTGGCGTGACATACGCATGCCATTTTGGGGACTCAGAAACAAGAATAGCCAGAAGAAGGTTCCAGGCTCACCGGAGGGGGCTTGGCCACCACACAGCAGCCCATCTTGTGCCAAAACTCGCTCATGTCCAGCCTCCTCCCCCGGGGGCTTGCGGCTCCCTGTTGCCGCCCTATGGGATAACGATATGGCGGACGGCGTGCTGCCTCAGTCCCGGTGCATCCAGGGCCGTCCCTCGACTGCTCGGTCACTCCCCTGAGCCAAAAACCCCCCCCCGTCCCTGTGAGTGGCAACTGCAATCGCCTCAGAGGTCCAAGGTTGGCGTGGGCATAACCGGATACCTCAGGTCAGACCTGTCAAGACAAATGAGAATCCTGAGGATGCCTTCTAACAATCCAGACAATTGTGTGAAGCTTCAGCAATGGCCTAGAGCCACACAAACATATACACAACACATACACAATTGCCCTGAAATATCCATCTTTCTAAATTCACATTTTTTGTAGAAAGCAGTTTAAGGCAAACCAGACCAGCAACACAAGACAGGGGCTGTAAGCTCAAACAGTGGCCAGCTGATTTTCAGTGGGGCAGCTGATCACCAGCCGTTGCCTACCATGCTGGCCAAGAAGTGACCCGTTCAGTTTGCCAGTTTTTCAAGGATGTGGAAGGAATGGGCTTTTGTTTTGCTTTAGTTAAGAGCTGGGGGGGGGGGCGACCAGCAGATCGATCAGTGATGCAGTAAGATAAAACCATCTTAGATGAGAACAGAATGTGCAAATGAGGGAGTAGGGGCTGGATGCCGGTGCACCAAGGGCCGTCCCTCGACCCCTTAACATACCGGCATCTCTGCTCACTCTGGCACTCAAAGCAAAACACGCAAGGGGAAAAAACACGAATCAGAGTACTGAAGGTACATGCGGGCGGAGACCCTTTGGAGCAGTGTGTACACAGGCCTTGTTTGCTTTGCATGGCCTCTTGGGACGCCGGTGGGTGCGGTGAAATGCTGAATGTCGGGGGGGGGGGGGGGCAGGCGTATAGCAGAGGTATCTGCGGTTTAGCTGCTTGGCACCTGCCAAATGGGGTGGAGCGGTCTGTGAAGCAGGAGGAAAAGGCTACAGACTAGCAAAAAAAAAAGAAGCATGGCAACCAAAAACACTTCAAATGAAACAAATTCCGACTAAACCCCCACACCGCGATCATACTGAACAGCTCAGCAGACACACGGCCCGGTCACTGCATGTTTTTCCCCTTTTTCAAATCTCATGACGGCCAGTAAACCATTACTTCCTGACGAGCATCCCCCTGGAAAGCAGCTCTGATGTAAATTGTGATTACACGTGACCTAAAAGCCAGACCCCCACCACGATGAACAGGGGTAACTAAACTGCACTTAGCAAAGAGGCAGGCTGTTAATGACAAGTTTTGGAATGACCGTGGCACGATGAAAACGGAGTTTAAATCATTCTCACAAGGAACGACCACAGACGTTACCAGAAAGAGAAGCCATTTTGTTAGGTTACCCTCCTACTCCCGCTAGCTGGGCCATCCAACAGATTTCAGCTAAAAAGAAAAGGGCAGTTATTCTTCTTTGGAAGAGTTTTTTAATAGCCTGGTGGGGGCTTTAATTGAGAGAATGTTTGTTAGCAAAATCACAAGCATGCTATTTCCAGCATGCCCCACCAAGACAGACACTAACAGCAGAAGCTTCCCTGACATTCCAGCAGCTGGCACACAGGAGACAAGAGAAAAACCCTCTTAAAGTGACCACAGTGGGGGGGGGCTAATCAGACATGATGATGATGCGAGACAGCGAAAGCAGATGTTGCGGTGTGACGGGAGCGGAGTTTGCTGATGTACGAGATGGCATTGCTAGGTATAAGGAGGAATGAGAATGAAGAGTCAGCCGGAAAAAAGTACTGCCTCATACCAGTCATTATGAGGGAGACACAAGAAATGAACCAAAAATATCACCTATTCTATGAATGACGCAATTAGCTTCCTTGCCTGAAAACCACGCATCACCGTCGACATCAGGATGTCAGTATTTTAGACACGTATGACAGTCCAAATGGTGGAGAACGAAGAGCCTGATGAAAACCACAAGATCCCACACCTACTTCCATCTCCCAAAACAATTTCCTCTGATTTGCCTCCTCAATCTCGAGGGGCCACGGTGAGATAAGATCATCTCAACCTTCAGAGATGGCATGAACCTCTGGCCGCTGTTACTCGGCAACCTCCCAGTGTCGGCATAAAGAAAAGCCGATGAAGAGTCTAATATGGTAATACTGAAAAGCACGGTGCCTCCAACTGGTCTATTTCAAATTCCAGTGCCTTGCTGAGTGAATTGGAGTAACTGTCAATGTTCTGAGGATAACCCAACTAAGGTGGTTGTCCAAGCCTCCACCCCCCATCAGTATTTGGCTTTTCACTGGGAATGCAAGTGGTATGGTTAAGTATCATGGGACGAAATCCAAGTACCAGAAGAAAGAAAGAAAAACACACACACCTCCCCTGCATACAGAGCTGAATATGAACCCCAAATTTGATGTGTACATCTGCAAAACCACCACACCCTTAACCGTTTTGCAAATATCTCAAAACTATGTACAACTGAGGCACGCCAAGACTCGCCAACTTCATAATCATCCGTTCGGATGTTTCGCGTTGCTGAAACACTCACACAGACAACTCTGTCTTAGTCAGTGAAGAAGAAAAAAAAATATATATATATATATATATATATAAATAAAAAGAGGACATGATGCAAGAGAATTCCCATGAAAAACAGGAAATCGACACATAGTATTTACAGAACAGACGGAAAAACGGCGTCCAGTCGTGAGCCCTCGTTTTAGACGGACGGAAGGTGATTCTCCTAAACCAAGGTGACGGGGGGCACAGTTTCCTGCCACCCTATCAACCCCTGACATGGCCCAGACTTCCCTGCATGGGCTGTTATCTGTCTTCCTGAGAAGGCGCTCAAAACGAGGGAACTAAACAGCCCCTGCTGACAGGCCGCTTCCTGTTGGAGTGGCAACACCCATCAAGTGTTAGTGAGCTGCCAGCCACAGACACTCATCACAGGCAGCCCAACACAGTTATCACACGTGTCTACATTGGGATACCAGCATAGGTTCCACAATGCTCCCCCCCCCCACTCAGATTTCACCAAGTGCAATTCCCCAAAACGATATTCAGGTTAGTCACCATCACCTAGGCAACCAAAGGAAAAAGTAGCACGTGCATCTCAAACAGAATTGCGCCTGCTTTACATGCTTCCAAAAACAGTCATCCTCTGAAATCATCAGGAGGCTGTACTGGTCATCTGTGGAGTGAATCTACATGCTTTACAAGTGTCTCCTATCTTCTAGCTTCAGCATTAAGATCAACTGCCCAATCATCTTCTTCAATGTCAATGCATTGGACTTTTAAACAATATTCCCATATTGTGATATTTCCACTCAAGGTCCCCCCACATTCAATCCCATTTTCCAAGAAAAGAACAAAGAAAAAAGAAATAAACCTGTTTTCATGATGGCAAACAACTTAAAATCATACATCTGGCGGCTGCATTGTATATACATAAGGGAACAAAAGCGATTGTACTATTGCTTACCAACCGAAAATTAGTGTGGACTGCTACGGTAACCATGGGAAACAAGACTTTACAGCATCTCTGGGTAATTCCCCATCAACAGTACAAAGGAACAACAGCGGGATTCTGATCAGCCGAGACAGGGTGACCGGAAACTGAACAGAGACATACCTCAAGAAAAAAAACCAACATCGTCACGTAACACTGAACATTTAAATGCTAACCTCCTTAAATCCTATACTGCTACATAGGGAGTACAATATTAAAAACATCTTTAAATAGGAAGTCACCGCTTATGTTAAACAAAGGAACAATAGTACAATGGAAAGCTGCCCACACAGAACAGTGTTGTTAACTCAGTGACCCATCAATATTTACCACAACAGATCATATGAGATGGAAGGCCTAGACAAACCACAAAGCCTTTCAATATGAATTTCTGACAGTCTTGCTGATTCCTTAGTGCACACCAAAATACAGGACAGCATTTAGGTGGTAAAAACCCAAAAACACACCAAGCCCCCCCTCCCCCCCCAGACTTTACTAACTGCATAAGATTTGTAGCAAAACACCGCACTGTTTTTTTTTTTTGTAAAAGCACCATCTAGTCAAAAAGGGCCTGTAAAGGTTGGAGTCGGGCATGGGTGGGTGGGGAAGAATTGGATCCTCTCAGAGGAGGACGACAATGAGGGCTTTTCATGGGCCACGGGCTTTCAAACCGCCTTGCAAGTCGCGTGCGCTGCTCCCCGGACCGGCTCCGAGAACAGCACTGTCCTTTCACGGAGTTCTCTCTCCTGACCGTTGGCACCAGGGAAAAAAAGGAAAAGTGGAATCATGCTAATTCTATTTCTGAAGCTCTGCCATCTCAGGCTGACTGTGCGCGCCTGGTCACTACACGAATAGTTGGCTCTACGCTGAAATCACCAACAACGAATACATTCAGGAGGATCGAAGCGGTTAACGGTTTAAAAAATTAGCTGAAAACAAGCCTCCCTGTGTTTAGTCCTATACGACCGGTGCACAGAATCATCCACCATGCCGCTTACTCAAAACACCATTAGGACTGACGATCGACGGTGTACCACAGGCGCTAAACAGTTTCCCCAGAGGTCACACCCTTCCAAACTCACATCATGAGCATCATCACCAGCAACTAAACGTCATTTCTGTTCACTTCAGCCTGGCTTGGGAATGGCGGAAGAGTTTCTTTACTTTCAAAATCATATTCCTTACCTCAACACAGACCACAGGCCTCCTACAAGTAATTCGCAAGACCTCACATGCCAGGCATGATGTCATGGTCATGACACATTTCCTGATTAGTCTTCCAGTGGAAGACCATGGGTCAGTGTATCTTCTGGACTTTCCACACAAGCAGCCCGAGAGCTTACCTGAGCTTAACGCGCAAGTGTCTCACACTCCCCAGGAAAGCCTCTTAACCACACAGCTTGGTGACATTTACACAGGTTGCTAATTCAGTGCAAGATTTGCAATTGTAATGAACAGAAACCCCCCAAACTCCCACACAGTGAAATCAAGTTCTACCTAGACAGCCTGGGAAATGATGGAGCAGTGACAGAAAAAAAAAAAAGAGAACTGTGACGAGAAAAGTGGTGAAGACAAGTTCAGACCACAGCCCCATGATTTAATCACGAGCCCCTTATCAAGCAACCTGCACTGAGGGGGAGGGGGGGGGAAAAGACACGCATAGATAGTTGAAAGAGTAGTTTCTTTTTAAAATTCCTAAAAAGATCTATAAAACTACCCAAGAAACCGTATCGAAGAGGGGAAAAAACTCGTGTTTACTTTAGCTTCACATCGTAGGCTACAATAAGTACGGGTCGATAAATATTGCACTCCGTTTAGAAGACGAGCTAAAGCGGTGCATCTGCGCGGCCTGTTTCCTCTGAGATGTGAGGACACGGTGTCTCCAATACGTCGCTTCAATAAACGCCACGTTATAACAGTCAGGGCGACTAGAAAGCCCTGGGGCCCGTGCTAAACTTTCCCACGCGTAAACCGATAGTCTTAGCTAACGGAGCGGCCGAGTAACCGGCCGGGAGAGGCTCAAAGTGCCCATATCGGATTAACGAGAAACAAAACAGCTTCCGAAGCGAAGGCGCCCATGTGCTGGAGAGCCGAAATGCCGAAAACTCAATGAATCCCCCACCAATTCAACTGCCTCGCAGAGCTAACCAGCTAGCTAGCTAGATAATTACGGAAACAGCATTACCTTCAGTCACACGTAATAAATAGGCTATCCCCAAAATTAAGGCGTTTATTCTCAATTACTGTGGGGAAAAGTAAAGTCGCTTTAAGAATTAGAGGGTTAACCGTTTTTAAGCTAGGGACCAGAACGTACCCAGAACTGTTGCAACTAAGAAAGACCAGTCAAGTTCAACTATCTGACAAACTGCCCGAGTACTAGTTATTTAAACTCGTCACCCAGATTGTCCAATCTTATAAGAGTTCGGCAAATCTCACCGTCGATCCTCGTCCGAGTAGTCCGTCGCGGCGCCCTACTTTCTCGGCCGTCGTAGAAAATGTGATCCTATGAGAAAGCTGTTAGTTACTTAGTTAGCGATGAGTCAGTGAGGGGCTGTAACACTGTAACAAGCTCCGCGCCCGCGCTCTTAACGCGTGCCACCGACCGGCGCGCGCCGCTCCCCGCTCCCCGCTCCCAGCCGCGCGCAGATGCCGGCTTTTTCCCCCCCCCCCTAATTATAATTACGGTTCTTTGCTGACGGTTACATGTACAACCGGCGTGCCGCAGCTCCCCCTCAGAGTTCCGAGGTGTGGTTCCAAGTTTTCAATCAGGAAATTGTTAGGTTTTAAAATGCTCCTTTTTTTTTTTTTTTTTTTTCTGAGCCAATTTTATAAAGCAAAGCCGCCAAGCGCCCCCAACGGACGGAAAAAAATAACCACGGCGCAGGAAAGCCGTGATTTCTTCATAGCGGATTTCAAACCCTGCGTTGATCATTATGATTATCTGGCATCCGCATCGTTTGAAAAATTAGACAATACGATGCTGTAGAATAACCTTGAAACCATATCGTGCATTAAGTCCTTTACTTTATATTAATTTACCGAGTGATTTAGATAGTGATTGGTTTCATGTGTGTCTATGTGTGTTTAATGCTATACATATAATACTACATAGAATAATACTATATCAGCTTTGATTATACCAAACCTATTAAACCCATATTTAGTCAATATAGGCAAAAATACTGAATTTAAATACACCTGTCTCGTGATCAGAATAAAATTATATAATTTTCCAGAATTTTCAATGTGCATTCCCATTTATGTGCATGCTGTTAGGGAAGGAATTCACGTTATTTTTTATGTGATGGGGATAAGCGAAGATGTATGTCGGCGTGACCGGCAGAGGGTGTGGCCGAATTGCGTCTAGCGCCCGGTTTGGGAAGAGCGCGTGGGATACGGTGTACTCGCAGGGGCGACCGCGGCACTTGCACAGCTATTGCCAAGCAGTCAAACAAAGGCGTCTTTTTTTAAGGGTCAAGCCATAGCTACAAAAGAAGAACTGTTCTTGTCGTCACAGGGATAAAAATGGTAAACTGTCTGCCTAGATTTTCCTTATTTTACTGGCGCAAATTGTCTTGAATGTCTGACACATGAATGTTGATTAGCGCATTTTAATGGACCTGTTTACCAAATTATGATTTGGCTGCGTATCATAATTTGTGATTTGACATTTATTTATGTTTGTGATATGATGTTTGTAATGAATGAACATGTAATCCAAGTTATTTATCTGATATTTCATATTATAGGCTAGGCAGGATTTTAGATCTATTTTTTTTATCTTGTAGATGGTTGTATTTTTGCTACCTATAAGTATGGTCCTTATGATTACAAATGATTTGCTGTTTGAAGAATCGTCGTGGATTATTTGATAAATCGTCTACATAAAATGCTTTGTCATGTAAAGATCCCTTTTAGTTGAACGTCGAATAGCTTATCTATATATAGGAATGATCTGCATTGCATGGCCCACTTTCTAAATTCGGCGTTGTGGTTTACGTATAAGTAAATCTGATGTAGGATGGAAAGATCTGTGCCTGAAACGACACGATTTTTTGCATCAACAGTAATATGCGCATAAGAAACGGTCGCCGGCTACCGGCTAATATGCCCGTCAGTTATTGGGGTGGGGGCTGGGGAGAAGCGGGGGTTGCGAATTGGTGGTGATGGAGAAAACCAATGCTAATTGTAAATGCATGGAATATTAACGCGACCACAGGCCTAACTAAGGCGTTTTAACTAGAGACTATATAAACCAGACTAGAAAACCTTTAGTATCCAAAATCCTGACTCAAATTTCAATAATTAGCATACGGGAAAACTATTATTTAAAACAAAACGTTTTATTTCTAAGTAAAGAATTAAGCAAAAATACTTTTTGGTGAATTGACGATTTCATTGAACTATTGAGTGATAATATCGTATATGTGTATTCGAATTTAAAGTAAAAATTAAGCAGGTATAAATACCATAGAACAACCACTGGTCCAGGAGAAGGACAAAAGAAACAGAAATGATTTGATGAGCAAAATTCTTCAGTGAATACATTTTATTTTTTTAATCCATCAATCAGTCAAACATGCCCATACATTCCTTTGCAATTAATGCTACACCAAAAATATGAAAATTGTGTAGTTAATGCTTTCCCTTGAATTTTGTCAATTAATAGTCACAAGTTTATTGTGGATGTCATTAAATTAGTCTGTATTTCTGCCACCTTGTAATTATTTTGGATCTTAGGAACTAAGAATACAAAACATGCTAGCATTGACACAAAAGAATGATTATAAAATGTATCTTTATTTCAAAGTCAAAATTAAAGTGATGTAACACATTTGAGTGAAATATTTCAGCTGTACCATGATGTATACAGTGATATTTTAAAGGAAAGCGTTATTTGTAATGTATGAATTTCATGTTTCCTTTCTATTCAGGTTAAAATGCTGCAGGATTCAAACAACCAGTACGACTCCTTTCTGTTCTGGAGGCAGCCAATCCCAGAACTGGATCTGTCAGAGCTAGAGGGCCTTGGCTTGATTGACAGCTCATCAATGAAGGATAGCAAGCTTGGCAAGAAGGGCTCTCAGAAGAAGGTCCAGGAGTGGGAGGAGGATGAAGGGGCGGAGCTTTCCGAGTACAACAGCTTCAACTACTGGCGGGAGCCAATAGCCAGCATCGATTTGCTGGACTTCAACTTGCTTCTGTGAGGCTCCACCCACCTCCCTAATCACAGCTCTGCCATGTGCACGCACCAGGTTTTAAAGCCGCTGTGAGGCCTCTAGCCCACCCATCAAAACTATCAGTATTATTTGAAATGTGTTTGTATCAGCACGTGATTATATGTACCAGTTTCTGTAATATGTACATATGGCTTATGGACTGTACAGAACACTGATTATGCCAGTTATTATGCTATAATGCTATACTAAAATGGCCTAAGTAATGCCATAACAAGCCACTGATGCACCCCCTTTGAGCATTAAACAACAGAACAGCTCGGTAGATCATTCTCAGTAAATATAAATTGTGAGTCGGACAGATGGAGCAGTTTTGCTTATTTATTTATGACGTGTATATAAAGGTTGGTCCAGCCAAATTGTGAGCCAACCTAAGCCTTATGGAGAGGCCTTCGAATGGAAGAGAGGCGGCCAGTTCTATTGCTGTTAAACCAGGATAACTTAGACAGGACACTACAGAAAATTTCTTAACGTGACCTGTCAGATTGTTTTTTTTTCATTAGAAGCCAAAAATGTGACAGCCCAGAATGTGCTTTATGTAAACTGCATTTTGCTGCAAGACATTGATAATTTAAATGTGGTATTAGCATTTGATGCATACCAAGGCCTAATGTCTTGCATACCATATTAATGACTGCCCGATTACTTCTCTGGTTGCTTACAATACACAAAAATAAAGTGACGAAATGATCTAGATATAAAGTCGCATCACTTTTTTGGGTTGAAAGTCCATTGAATAAAAAATGAACAAACACATTTTTGATAGTGTCATTCTATAAGTCTTTCGATGTACTGAAGTAATGTAGAATGCCCTAGCCGTGTACTCTTAATTTGGTTATATGTAATTTAAAAACTCAAAACACAGAAGTGAAAGTGGCACATGAATGAATTGCCAAAGGCTACAGGGTTTAAAATGATAGCCAGAAAGGCCTACATTAAAGAACACTGACATGACATGGCCATTACTGTATTCAATCCATTATCAGTTTGTCTTTCTTTCGATTAACCCTAAATTGCATGAAATACCCAGCTTCATATGCTTATTCCCAACACATAATGCACCATTGAGGTTCATATAAAACAAAAGAACTTGACTTTAAGTATGCAGGCTTTAAATAGTTAAATGGCAACAGAAATAGGAAGTTGGCAAAATCTGCATACAATATTGACATACTTATTTTGGTTTTTGTTCTCTATTGCAAAATCCATGTTAAGTGTTTTTTTTGCACTGAACAAGTTACTTTGGTAGGTTTATTTGTACTGAGCCAGGTAAGCTTTTTATGCAGTTTGATGACCTTAGTGAATTAAAACATTTGACAATTGTAAGAATGGTATCACAACATCTTAAAGGCCTGAAGTCACATGTGCATTTTTTTCATACCAGTATCTTATTATTCTTGTATTCCTTCTTCATAGAACAATTAAAGTGTATCAGCATTTCATAAAAGACACCTTAGCAACAGGATTTATTAAGGTTTATCAGACAGAAACCAGCACACTAAACAGATTCAAAAATTGGTTCGTTTTTACGTATATATACACAATCAGCATGCAGTATATTTCAGGCACCTATAGCTAATAGGTTACATCCAAAACAACGAACGACGTTGATATACTCAAGGCGTACGACTGTTCAGAAACAGGAAAACGCAATGCAACATATTTAATAGAAGAATTGAAACACGGCAGTGGCGCTGCTGCCGGGGGAGCGCCGTCACTATCTATCCGCCCAAAAAAAGGGGCGCTCGCGTCACTTTCCACTTCCGGTGTCTCCGCGCCGCCATCTTTGTACCGCCGTTGAAATACAATAAATATTTATTTTTTTAAAAGTTGTGAAAGGAAAATACAGAAAGTCTGATTTAAAGCGTTACATGTGATTCCAGCGACCTTTCCTCCGCCGAAAAGCCAAGGTACGTACCAGGAAATACACCACGCAATTAATCGGACTTTTTTTTTTGTTAAATTACCCGTTAAGCTGGGTTAGTAATATGTTGCATTTAAATATCTTGCTAGCTGGCGGCAGAGTGGTAACTACCCACAGTTACTCGCGTCGATACTGAAATTAAAACAGACTGCTCCGGATAACAACTCCAGGTAATATTGGGGCAAAACTAACCAAAACACTCCGGATAGTGGTTGGTAGTCGTTAAGCAGAAAGTAAATAAAAATATATATTGCGAGCTGAAATAAGCCTTGTCACTACCTGCACCGTGGCCCGTTTGCAGGACTCCGACGGGTTTTACGGGCTTTGCTGCTAAAGTCTTACATGTAAAAAAGGAGCCGCGCCGCGAAGTTGAAAAGTTGCGCGAAAGGCTTTTGTCGGCGGCGTGGGGCTCTTTACCGACCGGATGTGGAAGTGGTTTTTTCTCTTCGCGTTTAAATTACAATTTCAGATCCGACTTCCCCCGGAACATCGGCGGCTAAATATTAAAACGGTTTCCTGTGCATGCGGGTGCTTAAACTGGATCGATCAAAATGTGCTTTAGAGGGATAAAACGATATGGAGCGGCCGGCTTTCGGCGGCTTTTTTGTTCTGCCCCGAGCTCCGGTAGATCGGCGCTAAAGATGGCTGCTGGCCCGCTGGGGTTCGGGCTGCGCGGCTCTTTGGACAAACATGTGTCGGTCCTTGCTAGCAAAACCACTACCGGGCTCGTTATCTGTGTGCTGTTTACGTGGCGCTTTCACGTATTAAATGAGAATGATCGGTTCGTGGTGTGCAGTCGGCAGCTTGTTAGTCCGATCGTAACGGAAAAACAACTTGCTGTGACTTGGTCGTCCTGTTTCAGCGGGGGGAGGGGGGTTCGTACAAAGTATAGTTACCTTATTAAAAATATTAATAATGCATCTACTTTGCATGTAGTGTTCACGTCGGTGGTCAAATGAACAAGTCTTTCATATTGATTGTCACGGCCGTTCTGTTTGACCTCTAGATTGCAGACGATGCAGCTATTAGTTAGTAATTGTTGACACACCATAGCAAAGCAATGAAATGCGTCCTTTGCATTTAATCCATATGTGACATAGCAGGGGCAGCTAATTCAACACCCGGAGAGCAGTGCTTGGGGTCAGTGCCTTCCTCGGGGTACCTCAGGGGTACTTTGCTGGTAAGGGATTTAAACCAGCAGTCGTTAGATTACAAGTGAACGTCCCTAAGCATTAGGCCACTGCTGCCACGTTTTTTTAGAATAACTTAATGTATTTAAAACGAAATGCCCTCTAAGTATCATATAGTTTATCGGGCAGCTATAATATTCAAAGTTGTTCTGTTTAACCAGCCAGTCATCCATGCAGATTTTTATTCCAACTGGAAAAAAAGACAGTCCAGTTGCTGTATTTTCCAGTACACCGCTAGGGTGTTCTCCCCGCTTTAAGATCTTGATACATGCACAACCGAGTTTAAGTTTCTGTTATTAGGAGCGTGAATGACTACCTAACACAGACCACAGTATGTGTTGTGTTTGTATTCTTTACTCAGCAGTGTTAACATGCATCAATCGATACGTTTTATTTATCCTCAAACCGGCGATCTTCCAATCGCAAGCCAAGAGGCTTAACGCACTGCAGCACGTGGCACCTCATGGTACCAAGCATTCAAATGACATAACAACCTTTTTACCGAATGAATCTGTGTTTGAAATGGTCTGTTTTGCATTGTTTTATACTCATGAGGATAATCTACCAATAAAGCTTATATTACAGATTCGTGGGTCATGCTTATAATTCAGTATAATGTGCAGTCATGCATACATTTTACATTAGTTTTATTAAATTGAGGATCACACAGACATGTTACTGTCCCCTTACCTGTTCCAGTAGTTTTAAACAAACCTTGTGTTAGTCTTTTCTCTTTCCCATGGAGAATATCACGCCTATCATATTAAGTATTTAAACGCCATATTACTCTGAAACCCTAATGCGACTGGTCGGTAAAGGTGTCGCTTGTATGTACCCCTGCACCTTTGTTAGATGTCACTGGTGGACCTTGGGAAGCGACTTTTGGAAGCCGCTCGGAAGGGGCAGGATGACGAGGTCAGGTCACTCATGGCCAACGGAGCCCCCTTCACCACGGACTGGGTAATATTGCTATTTTCATTCCAGCTCTCAGTTAAACTAATATCTGGTGCTTTTTCAAGAATTATTCAGATTATTGACATGAGTGTCAAGTGTAACATATTGCTAAACTAACATAAATTGCTAAACATAAATTGCTGAATTTCCTATTGCACCAGTCATTAAATTCAACAACATCTATAACAGTACTAGTGCTTTGCATTGCCAAAGTACCATAGTAGTACAAAATGAAGTGTTATTAATGCAGCTGGGTACGAGATCAGTAACAGGCATATGTTTTGAGAAGTGTAGCCAGTACCAGTTCTAGCTGATGTAGAACCCTAGGCCAGCATCACCGCTGGTGCCCCCTCCATCCAAGGCGGAGTGTAATTGGCTGGCAGGTCGACGCCCCCTCAGAAGCTGGTGCCTTAGGTGGCTGCCTGCATGGTTGACTGGCCCTGCATGTGGCTGTTTTCGTCTGCGCATCACTGTACATGGATTGACTGGTTTCTGGCCCTTTCCCTGTCTCTCGTCGTCGGCAGCTGGGGACGTCACCTTTGCATCTGGCCGCTCAGTACGGACACTATTCTACGGCAGAGGTGCTGCTCAGGGCCGGCGTCAGCAGAGATGCCCGGACCAAAGTGGACAGGACCCCCCTGCACATGGCAGCCGCGGAAGGCCACTCCGTCATCGTGGACCTGCTCATCCGGGTAAGCACTTTCCGCCGCTTATTCAGCACGTCGCCCACTGGCATCTGACGTGCTTCTGAATGTCTCAGCATGCTTGCGGGCCGGGGCAGTGGAGTTCGCAGCAGTGCTTCTGCTTGAATCTTGAAATCACATGAAGCAGCCTTACTGTACAGTGGACAGATTTCTCAGCCATGGCTGTGTAGCACGACTGCTGCAAGAATGTGAGTTTGCTGATGTCGACGTTTATTTTTAAATTTAGCAGAAAAGTCCTGATGCCTAGTTGAGGATAGTTGTCTTAGAGGGTTTTGTATGAGTAGATCAGATAGTTTAGCTGTGTGTTTTTTATTACTGTATGGGTTTTAACTTGCGTAGCTGCCTTCAGAAATGCATTTGATCCTGATTTATTGGGCTCCCTAATCCGCCTCCCTGGCAGAGCGGGGCCGACATCAATGCCAAAGACATGTTGAAGATGACGGCGCTGCACTGGGCCGCGGAGCACCAGCGTCGTGACGTCTCTGAGCTGCTGGTCAAGTATGGCGCCGACGTTCACGCCCTCAGCAAATTCAACAAGACCCCCTTCGACATAGCGGCTGACCACCAGGACGACGTCATCATGGTCCTACTGCAGGTCAGTTTGCGGGCCAGTCCTGGAGCTGCACATGTCCAGGCTGCTGGTCACGAGGTTCTTTCCAGGGGCGATTCCAGGATTTGACCGTTGGGGGTGCACTTTCAATCTGAAAAAAATTGCGGTGCCACTCTCCTTTGGTCCACAACAGGGTGGGGGGGGGGGACACGAGTTCCCACAATAAAATATTAGCCGATCGGGGGGTGGGGGCGTCCAGGACACCTAATTACAAAATTTGGAATTGTAAGAAAATACTGAACAAATTGTCTTAATCAACTTAATCAGGGACTGAAATGAAAAATAGGGCGGTTGAAGCTTCCCTAAATGCGATCTGAAATCACTCATGGTTTTATCCGTCATCCTAATGAATCATTTGAAAGAGTTCCTAACCGGAACTTCTCCAGTGATGCATCTTAGTGTATAAATAGAGTAAGGGTGCCGCGCTGGCTCTGTGGGGTTGTCGTGTCACGCCTCCAGAATGCTTCATTTTCCGTGTGTTTTCCTCCCACGTGCAGATCAATCTTGCACAGTCTTTTATACAAGCGGCCTCCAACAGGTCGGAAGCATGTTGCAGGGTGCCTTACGCATCCTGGGATTTACCTCTGCAAATCACCGCAGGTGAAACGGTAATGAATTGTAAACGGGGTGGCATCTGTGCAGGAGGCCATGCAGAACCAGGTCAACATGAATCCTGAGCAGGCGCCTCAGTTCATCATCTCGTCCTCCTCGGCTACCGGAGTGGTGAACCTTGCCGACCTCATCTCCACCACCGCCAAGTCTACCTCAGGTGAGACCGGCGCTGAGGCAGGGGCGGCCTGGACCGCGGTCGCTTGTGTTCTCTATCTTGGAAAAAATATATCAGGGGGACCAAACTGTCCCAAAAGACCTGCAAAGTCACCTGGGTTCCGGCTCAGGTGTGACACCCGTAGGCCGTGCATGTGAAGTTCGGCGTCACCCGCGAGCAGCGTTTTGGCATTGATAGATGCGTGAGCTGTAGACCGGGTTTGGCTCAAACGCCACTTGTCTTTTAGGAGAATGTGTATCCACCACCTCGGTCCTTGCCACCCTGGCTGCCCTGGCAGAAGCTTCTGCGCCTATGGCCAACTCTAACAGACCAGGTAGGGGCAGTTGCCGTTTGTCATTATGTCACATAGCACAGTTCAGTTCTGTCACTTATATGCAATGGGAAATGTAATTTGTGAGTTTCACAGAGATCCGGGTTGTCATTCCCCAGCTGGGAGCTCAGAGTCATATTGGGGTGTTATTCTGTCACTCCAGTGTAATATATGTGCTCGAACAGGTGACTCAGAGGAGCTGATCGCAGCCGACTCGGTGAACTCGGCCATCCAGCACATGGTGGGAGACGGGGGCCAGAGAGTGATCACCATCGTTACGGACCAGCACGGCAACCTGCAAACAGGCGAACTCGGGCAGCAGTTTTTCGTTACTATGCAGCATGGGCAGCAGAGTGAGTCTCCGTCTCTCCGTGCGGTTGGACGTGCAGCCTAATGCCGGCTGCTGATTGGGCGGCAGAGAGGGACCAAAGGTGGCGTGCACTATTTACAGTGTACTCAGAGTTTATCGTTGACTTGCAGCCTAGGAGAACATATTTTATTCAGTTGACGCCGAGTAATTTAAGCAGTTTGTAAAAGGTTAGCTGCTTCTTTTTAAGTTAATGTTTATACTCCCCAGCGATATGGATATGCATTGTTGTTGCTGTCAAATCGTCATGCACCACTCTTTCCTCTAGAGGGTGTAGTTGTGCACTAAGCTGCATCAAACACTGCATTACAGCACTTTGATTTACTACTCAGCTATCAAGATGGTTATTGTTGTGGATAGGTGGACCACTGTTAGCTGACTGTTGTGTGTCTGGCTGTGTTTGTGTGTATGTGTCTGCTGACTGGCCATAGTGGTTGCGGTACCAGCGGGACAGATCACTGAGGAAGTGGTTGAGGAAGAGACTCAGACACTCCCATCCCGCAAGAGGAAGCTGGAGGCTTCGGCCAATCACACGGAGCAAGACGTGGTGAGTGTAGGGCGTTGGGTGAATCTCAGTATCCATACTTGGCCGTATTTGTGTTCTCGCGTTCCTGTTTTACATGATCTTCCGTTGCCGAAGACCAGTTCCTATACTAAGAACAGAAGTACAGAGGACAGTAAAAATCCCTGGATGTTGTTCTTGCTCCGCCCCAAATATCAAGGATGCATCGGTTGCATTCTCACTGAAGGAGACCAATCCCATGATTCATTGCGCCCCCAGTTCATTCTTGGAATGCAAGTTAGCGAGACCGGTCTTGCCAAGACCACCTGTATGGTGTCTGCATTCTTGGTATTGAGATTTACCCCTTGTCTCTGCCTGGGCTTGGCCAACCCAAGGTGACGCAAGACACCTGCTTCATTCTCACGCTCTTCATTATTCTGTGTGCTTTAGGTTTCAGTTAGACAGCTCAACATTTTCACTGATGCTCATATGGTGTCACAGAGGAAGAGCCGTTAGTTCAGACTTTCGGTTAGAATGGAGTATTTCTGTTGAAATGGAACGGCTGAGCTGAGAAGGTGCCAGACAGTGGTGGGCTCACAGCAGGTGACACGGCCATAGTATCAAGTTTCAAGATTTGTCACCTACACAACCATTATGTGCAGTGTAATAATGTGCAGTGTAATAATGTGCAGTGTAATAATGTGCAGTGTAATAATGTGCAGTGAAATGCTTTGCCACCCGACTCCTCAAAAATTTGATATAAAGAAAACAAAATAATATATAAAGATCAGAATAAATGAGAGTAAAATAACAATAGAAGATACCAAAGATGAAATGTCTGCCCAATAAAAATGCGTAACACTTTACTTGCAGGGGTACATGTACAAATTATGAACAAATATAGTCGCTACTTGAAATAAAAGATGCGGTGCGATTCATTAATGATGAACAAACATGATCACAAACATGATTAAGACTTGGTTTGTAGTTAATACATAGTAATAGCATAATGCTGTATTATGTGTTGTCTCTAAACACGCTGGTGTGTTGGTGACGCTCCAGGAGCCGGTGGAGAAGCACAGCCGCGAGCTTCTGCAGCGCCAGCTTCAGGAGGCCAACCGTAAGGCCCAGGAGTACCGGCAGCAGCTGCTGAAGAAGGAGCAGGAGGCGGAGCAGTACCGCCTGCGACTGGAGGCCATCGCCCACAGCCAGACCAACGGCACCGCCGCCACCGCGCTCGAGGAGTCGGGGACCGAGGGCGAGCTGGTGCAGGAGGCCATGGCAGGAGAGGAGGTGGTGGTACTCCCAGAGGGCTCCATCATCATCAAGGCGGAGGACCTGGACGCGCCCGAGGAGCAGGTGACGCTGGTGGAGACGGTGGAGTCCACGCCCGCCCACGCCGAAGTCACTTCATAGGCGATTCCAGACAGACAGGGGACTGTCAGCCCGCCGCTGTTAGCGTTCCGCTTCCTCACCCTTTTTTGTATCCTCGTGATGATTATTGTTATTATTCTTGTTGATTTTCCTGTATTTTTTTTTCTTTTTTCCTAAAGCTTATGTGTGGAAAGCCATGTGATGAATACCGCGTGGGCGTGGTAAGGGTGGGGCACCTGCAGCAGAACTCTAAGGTCTGGGGGGGGGGCGTACGTGAGACGGGCTGGTAGGCGAGCGACGGGGGCGTGGCTTCCATGGCTTTGCAAAGCATCAGATTGGCCGCGCCATTTCAGCGAGCCCAGCCCCATTAGCATCCAGTAGGGATTTCAAAAGGATTTTAAAGACGCAGGGATGGCAAAGGAGGTGTTCCCTTTAAAAAGACACTATTTTTCAGCCAGAGGCTTATGCAAGGATGCTGTGAGAAGCAGCTCAGTGTGCGGCGATATCGTCTTGTAAGGGACTTCGGTATGTATTTTCTAAAAGACGGCAGCTCTGAAGGACAGTGTGGGCCTCGAGGTGATGATCTGCTCCTCCATCTCTGTGAGACCACCAGGGAGCGGCAGTGCTCCGAGTTGGGGTATCGGACCGTTTGTCCAGCTTGGTCCCGCTCCTGGCCTCCGTGCGGCCCCTCTGACATGCTGTCCCATCCCGTTGGCACCGGCGAGATCACATGACGGGAAGTCCGGCATTGTGCTGTCCCACGTGTCTGGCAGACCGCGTCAGATCCCATAGCCCTCCTCCCAGTGTCGGCACGTGTTTCCATCACGGCACGCCACGTGCTTCGCGACCCGGAGGTTTCTAGGAGCCCCTCGTGCAGCTAGGCCACACATAGTCAGAGATCTCATAGTTTGTCCATAATTGCTTTTTAATTGTTGTTTTTTGGGGATTTTTGGTCCCCTTTAGCCCAGTGCATTCTGGGACGTGGCTACACGGGTGTGCTGTAGTACAGAATAGGGATCCTGATAGGCACCGTGGCCCCACCATGGATGTGACTGTCGTGGGAGATGCATGTCTGAATGCAAACTGACAGCTGTTCAGATTCCTTAGCAGTCACTTCTGCCTCTGCTTCATTGTAGAAACATGCCATTTTTTGTCACACATGCCGAAAGGGTGGTAATTTCGTTTCGACCTCGGGGGTGAAACCGGTCTTTCACTGCTTGCTTACAGTTCTTAGCAATGCCTGCATGTGTGACACGTAAGATCAGTTTAATATTTCCTCCACATTTCATGTGAATATTTGACTTTTTTTTTTATTGTTCTTTTGTCAGTTTATTTTTCCTTTCATACTCATTCTGTATACACCTGTCTGCGTTCTGTTTAAACAGCGGAGTAGGACTTGCATTTGGAGAATGATTCTGACGTTTCAGCCAAAATAGTCCCCTTTGGGGAGTTTAAATACCAAAATGCACACGAGGATGTTAGCGATCATAATCAGCTGCGTCTTTGTGTGCTACTCCTTACTTCTACCTGCAGATGGCACTACACTTAAGGGAAGGTATAGATTTGTTGATTTCAACAACTAATACTGATTTTCATTAGTATAAATTCTGCCTAGAAGTGAATATTAATTAATTACATCGCAGTCCTTAAGTTTTTCAAGAGCCGTAAGAACAGCTTTACACTTTAAAGGTAGCTCTTAATGATGAGTCAATCTGGCTGGAGTGTTTCGATGGTGCCTTTTTTGGGAGTGCATGTATTTACAGGAGTGACTCTTTTGTTGGAGACGTGTAACGTAGACTGATGAAGGAAACGTAATGTTACACACTGAATGGATCTTTCCTGAAAAAGGTACTAATTAGTCATTTAATTACTGTTAACTCTGGGACAGAAATCATGAAAAATTCCTTCCAACTAATGCTGAGATGTTTTTTTTTTTTCCCAGTGCTCATTAATTGATTTTATTGTGAGAATGCAAGATAGCGAATGAAATTTCCAGACCTTAAACATTTAACAGGACTGCTGTTTAGTATGCAAATTAACAAGCTGCACCTTGTATGAGGGACTTTTGATACATTATTTTGTATTAACAAAGAAGCACTATCAGGGATTGATTGTCTTCCAGACATTTTTAAGAACCAAGTCATAATTAAAACCAATACAACTTAATTGTTTTGGCATTGAAAATGTAAAATAGTTTTGTAAAAGTCGTATGTTTCCTTTTTTTAAATGACAGCAAATATTTTCAGTATTCAATTAAACTCATTCATTGATGTTCTTTTATTACTGAAGGCCCATGGCCTTTGTGGAAAAGGGCGTCTCCTGTAGTTCTGTATCCTAAATGTAACCTCATGTATTTCTGAATTAAATATCCATTTTTTTTTCCTCCAGTGTTGTGTGACATGTTTTGTATGGGACTCAGTAGGTGTGGGTCCGGAGAGGGAGACCATTTACAGCAAAATATATCAATTGCAAGTGCAGCCTCCTGGGCAGTCATGTGGTTGGTCGAGGCACATAGGAGGGGCCTTTGAACAGAAGCTGCAGTGCATCATGGGAAGCCCAGAACAGTAGCTTATGCAACTGGCAGCATGATTATCCAATAAGATGATGGTTCTGACATTAGGCTGTCACCCAGTTTCTGCCCAGGCTATATATGTGTCATGAAAGTTACTATGCCTGGGCTTGTGGCTGTTTACTGTTTACCATTGAAAATGCTCATATTTCTCGTTACGTTTTCATACGGCTCTGTATAATTTCCAATAATTGTCTATAATAATTTTCCTCACTAAAAGGTTTGGTATACCTGACCAACCTATTTCGTCATGAAGTTTTAGTGCTATGTTTTTGTGTTGTGTATATTTTGTGTAGCAAATACCTGCATCCATGATTTGTAAGTAATGTGGCAGTTATTTTTCATTGCATATAAACAATCTGCAGTTAGTACTTTCTGTAATTGAGTAACTGATGCCTGTGGCCTGGTTCTGGAGTTCACGCCTTGTGTTTTTGTGCTGTCAGCGTCTGCTTTTATATGAGACAGGCCTTAAAGAGACGTGATCTTGGACAAAATGTTGTGAAATGAGCTACTTGTCAGACACACTTCAGTGGGTGACGTCTTTGCACCTCAAGTGTTCTGAGGATGCTGTCAGGAGTCTTTACGTAGGCGACAAGGATGGCGCTTCATAGTAATCCCTAACCTTAACCCTCTCTACTGATATATTAGGGGTGCGTTTTATTTTTAAACATCCTGTCTAATGTGCTGCAGTTCCATAATAGCTTGTGAGGCATCTCTTACTAACTGTTTTTCATGGAAACTGTTAGATGCAGGGTAATTTTATTAGAGTAAAGAATGTTATTGAAAATTGAGAAGAAAATGTTTTTTTGATGGTCTTTAAGCCTGTGACAGAGTAGTGATGCTTTATTCATCCTATGGGGGAATAGCTTTTTTTGCTTATTCTGTTTTTCTCTCAGTGAGACACGCCAACTGCTGAACGTATGTTTGGGGGTCACGGCACAGGAATCTACAGCATCAGATACCTCTGGAACAATCGGGGTTAAGGGCCTCGCTCAGGGGCATCAGTCTGCAAAACAGCGACCTTCCAGTCATGGGCACCGAGCCCTAACCCCGCTGAGCCTGAGACCACCCCGAAGGTCGCCGGTTCAAATCCCTTGGCCAACAGAGTGATGTCACTGCTGTGTCCTTGGCAAGGTCTGAATCTCAAATCCGAGTTACTCCAGAGATGTTGGTTAACCCCCCCTCTCTTATCCTTGCTTTGGACAAAAGCCTCTACAAAATATGTAAATGTGGTGCCGTGTAAGGCTGTGAATCGTTTAAAGTCTCGCTACATTCTGAGTAAAGCTTGTGATAATCTGTCTTTAGCTTTTTACAGAAAAATCTATAATTTTGGAATTGCTTCTAGAGAAAGGGGCAATAAAATGAGTCAATGAGACAAATACACAAAGTTTTTTTTTTTAAAAAGTAAAAAAAAAAGGGATAAATGTCACCGTAACATAAAAGTTAATATATCAATAGCCATGTCCTGCAAACATAAGGGATATTTCTGCAAGGATATGTTTTGCTGCCGCTGTTAAAAGAGGATTAAATGGAACCTTAGCTTTTTTAGTTCACCTCATGTCCTGTTTTGGAAACAAATGAGTGCTTCTGTCAGAGCGGCAGGCCATCTTAGTGTAAAGCTGAGCGCGGTGGGGGCAGGACGCAGCCAGTTAACAGAAAACAGATGGAAGTGTTGATTAGCTAGCAATATGTGAGCCGATGTGTGGGAGATAATGTCCAGAGCCATCCTCGCTCCGCGGGCAGGAAATTAAACATTAAGGAGGACTAATGAAGCCAATAATGGTTCACTAACGAGTTGTGTGCAGCAGAGGGGGTAGCGGTTAGAGGACTCGGGTTCAAATCCTAAAAGGATGTCGGTGCTTAAGAAGGTGCTGCTTCTGTCATTTTCAGATGAAAGTATCAGTACAGAAATTCATCCTTCAATCCATTTTCTGTACCTGATTGTCCTATTCGGGCTCGTGGGGGGGGGGGGGGGGGTAAAATTTTAGTTATGTCA
>JAODUD010000046.1:12443533-12457241 GCA_026784285.1 Stomatorhinus walkeri | reverse complement strand
GAGCTTAATCCGAAGCTCCACTTGGCAGAATAAAAGTGTCGGCACAATAAAGCACCCAGACTAACATCCTGCTTGCTGAACTGCCGGACACAACAAGGGGAAGGAAAAAAAAAAGAAATATATGATTTTCCAGGAGATTTAGTATATTAGTGATCCACTCAATTGACTTTCTTCTCTAGAAATATTCCTGAAAATGATGGCTTCAGGTTTCCTTTCGTTCATGGTTTCAGTTAACCATGCATGCTAATTATCCATTTTAAATTCAGCTTTTCGGGAGCCAGAACAAAAATGTGCGTCAGTTATTCTGACATCCCCGGCGATTCTGAGGACGGCGTCTCCTGAGCAATATGTGGAGTTAGATGTTATCGCTCCATCAATAAGCTAGCATAGTGACAGCTTACACCAGCTTCCCAGCATGCAACACTGGCAGACACATCATTCCCTGCTGTGAGCGCCGCGTTTGTGCAAATCCTAGTGTGACAGTAATTTTTTTTCCACACAGTGTTGAAAACCTTTCTTATTATCTTCTCCTGCTGGCCACAGCCAACACTGGTGATGTTTGCTAGTTCAGGATGAGCGGTGACATGAGAGAGATCCTGGAGGGCGTCTTCCATTGTGCGGTGGTGAGAATTTATCAAGGTGGCAGGCCGCTTCTTCATGGGCTGCCCAGCGTAGACGGCGAATTTACCATGCATCCATGCCAACTGCAGTTTGGGTCAGCATCTCCCACGGCAAACCACTGTGTTCTGGGCACTTAGCGCCACAGCCATGCTGCAGGGTTTTTCTGACAAGAAAATGCTCTGAGATTAGTGAGTGGTATCTAAGAGGTTCATAGAACGTTATAAGCAACACACACCTTGGTAAATATATCAATATATATGCTTTTTGTATTTTGACATATCTGACTTACTAAATAGATATATAGGTATTATTTTTTATTTTGCTATCTGCAGCAACACTTTTGAGGAGGCACACGTCATATACTATTATACTATTAATTAATCATGAACTAACACATATATAATGTATTAATTAACCACAAATTATATTTATGGATTCGTTTTTGAGCAGTGAGTTCCGAAGAAACGTAAAGTGTTACCTCTGTAGTGTTGCCTCTGTAGTGTTACCTCTGTAGTGTTGCCTCTGTAGAGTTACCTCTGTAAAGTGTTACCTCTGTAATGTTACCTCTGTAGTGTTACCTCTGTTAAGTGTATTTTTTTCCTGAAAGGTTTCTTGTTTTTTTTCCCCACTTATTTGTATCTGTTCCAATTTTATGTTTTTCACAGTTGGGAAAAGTTCTGATGCGATTTATCTTGTTTGTGCTTTTTTACATTACAAAACCTGCCATTTTAACAGGGCCTGTGCAGGCTTTTTATATTCACTGTATGTTTACGCTCTGTCTGCATACTGCAGGCTTCATGCCCTCGCTTGATGCAGGGGTCAGACTGAAGGTTCGCCCTCCACAGAAAAGGTCAACGTCACTCAGCTTGTCACATTTGGCATCTTTGGAAAAGGGCACATTTCACTTGTTTTTCAGGCACGGTTTGTAGTTCTGTTTTTTTGTTGACTTCCTCATTGTGAATAAAACACCCTCCCCCTCCAAGAAACAACACAAGTTAACCCAAGAAAAATGTATTACAAAAAAAGATTACAGTTACAGATATCAAGAAGATTTCCAAATGCGATTTAAAAGTAGGCTGGACTGTAAATAGCTAACAGCAAAGTAAACCTTAGCATGAAATGCAGGCAGGTCTTTCTCCCCCACGCTGTAAATTCACATAGTGCAAGTTCTTTGGACTTCCAATACCGCCCTCAATGCGCTGAAGGGAGAAGGTGTTGAACGTGCAGACAGTCTTAGTGCTAGAGGTGCTTATGGATCAGCCAATGAACCAAAGTAAAGAAGATCACGTGACTGCACACCATCAGTACAGTGAACCTACATGTACTACGGAACCTCGGTATGACTGATGTTTCAGCAATGACAGAAACCGCGGTGACTCAGTTACAGCTTGGCCAGCTTCACACTGTAAACAAGCAGTTTCATAAGGCAGAGTACCGACGATGGGGTCTTTTACTGACAAGGAGTAACAGACACTGACGATAAAGGGATAGTTTCGTAATCAATGTGACTCACACTTGTGCAAATCTCGCCGTTTGACTCCTGACATTAATGCCTCATGCCTGCGGAATTTTAAAGTAAATACTTTACCCACCACGGAGGTTTGTGTGCCTAAAACCAAGTTTGTATCTAAAGCATTTTTTTCAAGTCTTTCATTGTATCAATTCCGCATATTTTCATTGTTGCTAGGTTTAATATTCTGTGACAAACACCGGCCCACAAACCATAACCCAAATGTAAACCCCATTAATCCACAGATTACAATTTATGTCTGAGACATGTGCCAAGGACACTCAAAGTGGGGAAAGAGAGTCTCCAACGTTGGTGTTGACCCAAGGGACCATCGACCCCAACTGCATCACCTTCACAAACTCAAAGACGTGCCATTATGCATATTTATAAACATGTAAACAACGATGCTCTTGAACCTTCATTGAGTCCCAGCTGGATATTTCAGCACACACATTCTGATATCCAAGCCTTGCATAATCTGCTATTTTGAAAAGGGTTAGATTTCACTGTTGGCTTTGCATTAGTGGAATGTTTCCCCACCTAGTCCTCAGGGATCCCCAGACAGTCCACATTTTTGCTCCCTCTCAGACAGTTCACATTTTTGCTCCCTCCCAGCTCCCTGCCAGACAGTCTACACAAAAACGTGAACTGTCAGGGTGTCCCTGGAGACCAGATTTAAGAAACACTGCATTAGTGTGACTGCTTCCTCTCTCCCACAGTGGCTATAGCCTGGAGGGGTGACATTAGTCTTCATTCAGGAACAACTACTCAACAGCAGAAGGTGAAAATCTCATATATGTATTAAAGTGTCATACCTGCATCAGCTTCAACTGATAAAACCATACTGTCCCTGATAACTGTACTATAACCAACAAATTACTTTACTTTTTGGGTACTCCTTCAAAATCCAGTGTACCTCAGCAGAGTCTTAGTTTCTGATTAGTCATCTAAGCCGTCACTTATATCCTTATAATGGTGACTTCTGCTGCCTGTTTGATACTGACAGAGCCCTGGACTACAAACAGCAAACTTGGCTGTGGATTAGGGGATAAAAAATTCTACACCTTTCATGTCTGCTTGCTATTTGAGGAGGCAGCGCAGTAATCCTTAAAGGGTAAATTTCCAGTGCCATTGAAAAGGGAGTTTAAGAGTCGACTGCACACTTTCCGCAGAGGTGGAAATATATAGTCTTTGCTATAAACTGTGCTGGGGAAAGTTAGCAGTGATTTATAGCAGAAAAGGCTGTGTGTCGGAGGGAAAGGCTTACTCTGAGGGGGCAGCCTGGGGCGTTAGCTTCTGTGGATTTGTTGATCATGCTGGGACTTTTCACAGCAACCTCGTTTGTTTGGTGCGGACAGGTCCTTGGGATGCTCTGTCCAGCAAATTTCCCAAACTCACTCCGTCCATTCTTTGTTGTGTTTGAGGTGAGACCGCCAATGACCTAAAGTCAGGCTGCATCATCATATGTTACAGTACTGGGAACCAAATCGATTCCAGTCCTCATGAACTCCAGCAAAGAACTTTTGTTAAATGTACAAAACCCAGTCCATGGACACAATACTTACTTACAAACATATTCTCTCCAGTACCCTGTGGACTGAGTGAGATTTGGAAATTTGCTCTTCAGTTAGACAAATCAAAATTTTCAGCATAGATTTCAGATAAAAGTCTTTTGACAATATTCAGGCAAATTTATTAAAGGGAAGGTTTCTAAGCACATAGAAACCTTTGTATACATCTAGCTAGTTAAACTCTACCTACAGTCCATAGCTGCATGGTGGTGGAAGGTGCAGGTCCTGCCTGTACAAATCCAGACAAGATTCTGTTTCAACTAACCGGTTGAGTATAAAGAGTTATAGTCAGAGAGCACTTAAGTGGCTGGGTTGAAACAAAATATTTGTTTGGATTCGTAGTTTTTGGACCTGAAACTTCCACCTCTATAGCTACATCTCCTCTCGACTTAATCCCAGGCTCAGCAGTCTTATCCTAGAGGTGTGGTGAGATGTGCTGTACTTACACTCCACATTTACACCTTCTAATGTTCTCTCTACTGAGTGAGACAATCAAAACGCCCACTGATGAGCAGTGTAATTGCTAGGCATTAATAAAAATAATGAATACAAAAGTTTATTAACTTTTAAAGGGTTAAGAAGAGGTCACATGGCTGAGGACAACACCGGGGGACTCCCAGGGGTCCCTGGTCCCTGTGGTGCGGTGTTCAGGCGATGCGATAGTCGAAAGTGTCCTTCTCCATGTAGTCGGTCCACGTGGAGGACGGCATGCTGCGGTAGGGGTCCAGCAGGATGCGGAAGCAGCGCACGATCAGCAGGCCAAGGAACACGAAGAGCAACAGGACGAAGACGAAGGCTGCCTTCTGCTCCAGCGTCAGCGAGGAGGGCGCGGGCAGGGCCGCCCGGTCTGAGGCCGACAGGGTGCTGCTCAGGAAGTCCTCCGCCATCTTAGGTGTGTCGTTCCGGGCCACACGGCTCTGCGACTTCTACACGTGCATCCACTTCAGACGGACATCTTGAGTGTGGAAGGTTACTTAGTTGACAAAGACCCCTGTCCAAAACTGAAACCATTAAAGAGTTAACGACGTAATGGTTAGAATAGGCATTTTTTTGTCCTTTTAAATTGAATCCAACATCAAGGAAATTGCGATTTTTGTGTTTGACTTTTCTGGTCTTGCCATCTATAAAAAGTCAACCTTTACCACCAAAAATCAATCCATCCATCCATCCATCCATTTCCTGTAACCATTTGTCCTATTCAGAGTTGCAGTGGGTCCAGAGCAACCCAGGGCAGCCATGACAGGGCACACACACACTAACCTCCAAAGATATGAACAGAAATATTAATAAGAATTCACAAAGGCTTCTTCTTTACCATGCTTTAACTGGATGCTAATTGTGGTAAGACACACCGTCATTCAGAACCAGCCAGACTGGGGATGGCAGAATTCAATACATTTTTATATAGCCCCTTTCACAAGAGAGTCAGTACAAGGTACTGGACATAAGTGTGTTGTAGTCCCTTACAGCATTGTTTATACTGAATGGTGCATGAAACAGGGAAAAGGAGAGAGAGAGAGAGAGAGAGAGAGAGAGAGAGACAGAGAGAGAGAGGTGTGAGAGAAAAAGAAAGAAAGAAAACCAGACAACAGTGGAGGAGAGGAATGAAAAACCCCAGAGCCTGTTAAATAGCCATCAAATCAAACATAAAAACAACACTATTAGGATTACTTTAATTCTGCATTTAATGAAGAGATGAAGATTTGAATCTGTTGGGGCAGTGAACAGATTTATGTGACTGGACAGCTTCTTAGCATTCATGTGATAAATCAGGCTGGGCAAGTGAAGGAAACGGCTTTCTCAGCTCCAACAACGGGAGAGCTAACAGGGCATCTACAATCAGGAGCAATTCTATGTTTTTTTTAATGATAGCGACGGCATAAGAGGGACCATAAGGTGGGCAACCTCATCATTAGCCAATGATGCGTTTTGGTGACAAAGATAGGGCAGCTCTACTTTTGAGAGAAATAGTGGTGTTTTTATGACAGACTGGACCGTGAATTGTGCTTGGGGTCACCAGACCTTTGTTAACTGATTGAAAAACCTGAAATTGAATTTATTGGGACAATGTGTGGCAGGGTGGAAAAAAACTAGAGCAGACTTTGAAACAGCAACAGCTCTATAAAGCAGGTGCGATCGTCCCAAAGGGTCACTATTCATTCTTCAACATTCACTTCAGATTTAAGGAGCCGAAAAGTAAAACAAAAGAGGCAGATCCGTTCCTCTGTGTCCCCCCCCCAATTACCCACTATCATTCTGTCTTTTCAAGTTTGTGCTGCTACAGCCTGTTTCCCGACTAGATTGGATCTAACTCACCAACGTTTAACCTGGACTATCAGCCATCACCCAGAAGACAACGGCCGTTTGGCGAATGGTCTTGCGACTCCTTTCGAACGTGTGAATCTATTAAGACTTCAGTAGCACAGATGGTTTCCTGTACACATCCAGGGCCTCATTTGTCAGTATTTTGTGAACCGCAATGAAAGACAACAATGCCTAGTCAATCTTTGTCCTTCAACTTCGATATGCATATGCCATCTATAATAGGGGACGCACCATTACGCAGCGTTGTGCCAGAGCAGTTGGGAGATACTGATGTGGTGAATGAGACTCAATATTAGTAAATAATAGCTTAACCCAACTACTCTATCTGTTAATGTCATATTGGTTTCACAGATTACTTACTCATTGAGAGAATAAAGAGGCTTCCCGTTGACAAAAGTATTTACCTAGCACTCCTTTCATTGTGTGCATTTACTGCCAGAGGCAGAGGGACAGGACAGGTAAGGCAGGCAATTACCTGGGGCCCCCACCTTAAATAAAGCTAATGCACGTCACTATGCCAGGGGAGGGTGCTCTGGGGACCCCATGGAGAGTTCGTCTTGAGTCCCCAGTGTCCCTAGAATTGCATATGTCTACTGCTGTATGCTGTACTGCTGTGTATTTGATCAATAAAATTCGTTTGATTTCAGGGGCCCTTATTGCGACGTCAATTCAGCCGATCGCCCTGATTACATTAGGAAAACTGGTCGATGCCGCAATTTTTTACGCTTGCCTGTTGACCCACAGCACAGGGAAACATGCATTTAATGCATTGTATATACACATTACACATTATCCAAACAGTGAAATTATTCTAATCCTTCCATATATCTAGAAAGAATGCCATTACATCATATTCATCATAGTCATATTCTTAGGGCTATAGGCTATTTTTATATGTGGCTTCATGTATGTCAATGTCTGATGCCAAATTCACATTTAATCACAACTAATGACAATTGCAGATATTTTCAGTTCATGGGAATAGGTGACAAGGGTTAGTATCAGAAACAGCAAATTACATCCTGCAAGGCAAATACAAATGTCGTTGGCTTAAGAAAACCACAATCCCAGTAGAGTAAAAAAAAATGAAATTAATAAAATGATAAAAAATAAATTTTAAAATGCATCCCAATTCACATTTTTGATGATATGGATTGTTGCCATGGGCGGCTGCCTTTGGTTACATGCAGTTCCCTGCTTTACCATTGGTGTCGCCTTTTCCCAATTTGTCCAAAATCTTGCACACACCCATATACACCCAAAGGTACATATGTAACTTTTACATGAGCAAAAATGTGGACCATATGGGGGTCGCCAAGGACCCATTTCAAACTGCTCTATTACATTGGTTATGCTTAAATTACAATGAATCTATCCATAGGTACATCCATTTTTTTGAGAAGGCAAAGTTAGACAATCTCTGGAGCAATTGGGGGTTACGGGCCTTGCTCAGGGGCCCAGTGATGACATCATTCCAGTGACCCTGGGACTTGAACTGGCGACCTTCTGGTCACAGATTCAGCATCCTTATCTGCAATGGACCACCCATGTCTTCCGTTTTTCCATTTTCTACTCCCGTCCAATTACAGTCTTCAGGATCCAAGGCCTATTCAGGGCAGCAGAGGTCTGAATCGTGAACCCTGAATGGGATTCCAGCCCATCGTAGGGCACTCATGCACAGAGGGCAATCTGTAGTCAGTGATTCATTTGAGCAGCATGCCTGTGAACGGTGGCAGAAAACTAGATTAGAGTCGAAAAGCCATTGGAACAGCGGGGAGAAGTGCAAACTCGGTACACGCAGCATCAGGGCCACATTCGAACCTGCAGCCATGCAGGCGACAATGGCTTTTTACCCAAATAAAGCTGGGAAATCAAACAATCTGCTAATATAACTGATCCCAAGGCCCAATTATGGCAGGCGATGTAAGAGAAAGATTGAATTCCGTTTAGTGCCATGTAGTGACTTTCATTTTGGCCACATGGTAACAGACGTGTTTCTCTGAAGCCTGTTGGGCGTGATGTATCTACCCAACTGTAGTGCAAAGGGAAAACAAATCTAATGTTCAGAGGCGGAATTTACATCTCGTTTGGTCTCGCTGTTTAAAAATATTTGGAAATAAATGCCCCCCTGACATCTTATCTCATGAATCTTATTTCGCAAACAATAATATGAGCTGTTGGCTTGACAAATTCTGTAACAAATGCCTCCCTTTTGTGTAGTTGGTCCTGCAATGTACCGGAGATGAACTGCACTTTCTGTGCATGAAGGGCTGCCATCTCGCTCTGTGGGTTAAAACTCCGTGCCTGTGTTTGGAAGCTTGCTGGTTCTAATCCCTTGGCTGACAGTCTATCATCATGGTTGAGCCTCTGAGTTGGACCCAGTTGCTCTAAGGACACACATTAGCTGACCGTGTTCTTTGGTCATTTCTAGTACATTTTGTTGGACAAGCATAACATAAAGGCTGTTATACTTGCTGTTTATGGGTCTGCTTAGGCACAATGTGATAGCGGTCCATAGGTGAAGCTGACTGGGGCCTGTTATGAAGACAGGAGTCGATACTGGGTTGGGCGTTGGGAAGCACCTGACAACCAGAGGTCTGCCCCTTCCCATGCCGCCCGTCTTCTGGGGGGCTTCCTGTGTCCCCGCCCCCATGTGTCCTGCCATGCATCACGGCCACGCCTCACTATTTCAATTGACAGTGGCGGCTAATGGAAACTCGATAGACCCTTTGGGGCAGTTGTTTCAGCCTCAAAACAGAAAGGGTACATTTTACGGCTTGGTGAAAATGAGGGCAGTTTGGCTCCTACGGCTTTTCATCATCTTGAATAAGCGCTTCCCCGCGCAAACAGCCTGACGTCTCCCAGGATGTTAAAAAAGAAGCCCCTGGTTTCAATTCTTGTTGAATTCGTTTATAGTTTTCTGTGACTCCAGGTCTTTGAATAGCCAGCCGTGCCCAGCGGATTGCGTCCCACTGCGGACGGGAAGCTGGCTGCCGCCTGGGTTATTTCATAGATCATTGAGGACGCTGTTTGTAGAGCAGTGATGAAGCTGAATATTTTATCATTTGAATATGCAACTGTGACAGCTGGAATCAGTATCGCAGAGTGTGTGAGATTACATCAAAACAGCTTTCGATATGAATGGTAACTGCAATAAGGGTATATTAAACTGTTGTAATAATAATAATAAGTATTATTATCGTTATTATAAATATAATAATAAAATAATTAGAATGATATCCTCATGGTCCTGCCATCCAGAGACATATTGATAGGGTGACTGATGCTGCAAAACTACGTGCCCTGGGATCCCATCCTGGGTGTACCCTGTCTTGGGTCCTGCGATGGACTGGCATCCCATGGGTGTACCCTGTCTTGGGTCCTGCGATGGACTGGCATCCCATGGGTGTACCCTGTCTTGGGTCCTGCGATGGACTGGCATCCCATGGGTGTACCCTGTCTTGAGTCCTGCGAAGGACTGGCATCCCCTGGGTGTACCCTGTCTTGGGTCCTGCGATGGACTGGCATCCCCTGGGTATACCCTGTCTTGGGTCCTGCGATGGACTGGCATCCCCTGGGTGTACCCTGTCTTGGGTCCTGTGATGGACTGGCATCCCATGGGTGTACCCTGTCTTGTGCCTGGGGCAGGCTGTAGGTTCCACCATCCCCCATCCAGGATAAACGGTTGGAAGATGGACGAATGCCAGCATATTTTCTGCCCCCAAACTGTCATTTTTAAACAGTTTTCGGGAATTACTTTACACATGCAATTCAAACGATGTGCAGGTTATTACCCAAGAGCAATCAAGGACAGATGTGTGCCAGAGGTGAAAATCAGAAAACGTAGTCAGGACTGAGACCTGTGCAAATCTGGCACTACTGCCTGAGGATAGATCACTCAGTCCAACACCTGCCCGATGAAATTAAGGTTTATGTGCCATTTGTACAAGTGCATTGGAAAGTGACATTTTAAGGAACACACACATATGCAGAGCCTGGCTGCAGGGTCAGCTGTCTGTCCAGCACTGCTGGAACATCTTTCAGGCAGGGAAGAACCTTGCTAAAGGCCCCAACAGAGATGCAGCTACATTACCGAGCACGAGATTCTAAGCGGCGACCTTCCGATCACAGGCACAGAGGTCAAACCTGCTGAGCAACACACCGCCCCCAAGAACTGTGAGAAGAACTAGGCAGGAAGCCAGATGGATTAGACTTCTAGCGTTAATAATCTTCATATGGAATTATTCTTAGCTATGTATTTCTGGGGTAGGATGGTGTGGTAGCTTCGTAGGTAGCCATGTTGCTTTGTACCTCCAGAGTTGTGGGTTTGAATCATCCCCTCTGGGCAACTACTGAATTGCAGTTTCTAAATTGCCTATTTTGTGTGTTCTCTGGGATGAACTGGGATCCTATTTAGGGTGACCTTGTTTCCACTGGTACATGAGATATGCTTCAGGATTTCCTGCAACTCTCTATGGTAACGGGAATATGGCTGGTGACTGGAATGTTGATGGTGAATCTGTTCCTTTCATTATCCTACAGTTGTCTTGCCTTCTATTTGCTGAGCATAGAGATCTCACATTTGCTTTACAATGGCTGTATGTTTTCAGAATATGTTCAGTAAAAGGGATGAGATCAAGTAAAAAGTGTATTATGCACTCTATAGTCAAATCCTTCTTTGTGTAAACTGCTGCCACCTTGACCCTTAGTGATAAAAACAAGTGGAAAAAAGAAGTGTTACATCTTACAAGGTTCGTAGGCATTGTAGGCGGGGCTTGGCAACTCATGACGTCACACATGGGGTGTGGCTTATGAACACAATAAGTGGGTGTATCCGTCCTGGATGTATGCTTCTCCCACGATAACAGGAAGTAGCATATACATATTCAAATAGTATTTACATTAAAATATTGGAAAGAAATGTTTAATTAAGGTGAACATTTGGGAAAAAAGAGCTGTTATTAAGTATCATTAAGCGTGGGCCTCCAGTAACACCCAGCAAATTAAAAATATAATTAAATAATGCATATTTATAATGCAACCAATTAAATTTTGGTGAAATCTTGTTGAACATCGTGACACTGGTAGACGTCAGACAAATGAACAAGTGCTTGATGGATGGAACCGATTAAAGCCAAGGTACCTGTGGAGAATTCAATCGGCACATTGAGGCAGGGCTGTCAGCTGCTCCTTGTACTGGAACGCGGTAATTTCCCCCTTTGTTGCACCGTTTTTGTGCGTTTTCAACCTGTTAATCATCTCCTTAACAACGCCCTTGACGAATCCCGCCGAAGGCTGGCCGGCCTGCCCACGGCACGACAACCGGAGGAAATACGCCCAGCCTACTGCCTAATTTGAAAGGGAGATTCTCAATAAAGGGGAAAAGTGCTCAGTACGGCAGAACAGCCCTTTTCCCGGTCTGTTCTGCTGCAGTAGCCAAACATGGTAGTTTTCTAGGCATGAGACTTAAAGACCTTAAAGAAACTGGTTGAATGAGAAAACATTCCAGCACACATCTGAGCTGATTGAAATAAAATGGCATTTAGAAGAAACCAAAAAGTCTCGAAATTTCCCATTCACCATGCATATAACACTGCGTGTTCGGCTGGAAGAATGAAATTTCGTCTTTGTTCTTGTGGCATATAATCAGCGTGTTCTTTCCCCCTTTCGGATTTCTTGCATAAAACTTTATATGATTAGTTTAGAACCATAGTCTGGTTAAAGATTAAAAGGAAATTATAGAAATGAGATAAATGAAAATGATTACATCCCGTCCAGGCTGTTGCCCCGCCGTGTAGGATGCCGTAGGATCGACATCAGGCCCCGCGCAGTCCAGACCAGAATACGTGGTTAGAAGATGGATGGATGGATGATGGATGGATAATTCCATGCAAAACGCAGGAGTAAGGAATAATGTGAAAAGACAATTAATGTCAAAGCCTACTTGGATTTCAGGTTTTTTTTAACATATGTCAGCTCTTTGAAAAACTCCCCATGATGGACTGAGCGGCAGACAGCGCTACATCGCAGCAGCCACCCGCGGATAAGTGAGATACGTAGGGATTAAGGATGGACACTGACAGCATGTCAAACTGCAGGGGGTGTCAACCCGTTTAATTCCCCCTTTAACCCCCTCCCTTAACGCCTTTTTAAATAACTAGGGTATTCCATGTAAAATGTTTTATATATCGCTTTCGTGTTTCATATTTTAGGTTTTTACAAACGGTTAAATGGATTTTGTCTCTCTAGCAAAAATGCCTTAGGTTATTTTTCATTGCGGTGTGCGATAAAACAATAATTAGGCTACATCTCGCAATAGACCGTAATAATGGACTTGGTTATATGCATATATGGAAATGCGCTGCGCTTCCGACGCTAACATTAAGTAAGTATTAATCTCGTGAGGTTATTGTTGCTGTGGCTATTGTGACAGTAATAGGGGTAAGTGGAGGAAGAGCCATGAGCTGCGGGGGGAGAAGTCGTGGGTCCCCCATATCCTGCTTGACATAAGTGATACTGGAGCTTGTGCCAAAGCCGGCTGGCGAAGCTGCATGGGTGGGGGGTGGTCCCTGTGGGGAAACGGAAGGCCATTTCTAAGCTGGAAGGTGGAGCTCAAGGCAAAGAGCTGAGCTCTCTCTCTGTCAGTCTGCTTGGAAAGCAAAGGACGAGGAGTTGTATGCGTGTGTGTCTGCTTCTTATGCTAATCAAATTTTTAAATATTGTCTGGTCCTTGTAAGGTGTGACAATCGGACAAGAGCAGTCATACAAACTGTGTAAAATAAAAATAACTAGTAAAATTAGATACAACAACTCATAAATCATATTTTGCAAAGTCGAAATCAGTATAGGCTGTAGTATGTAGTAAATATAAAGCTGAATATTCTGACCAAAATCACACACCTCATGTTCTGTGAATTGAATAATGACCCCGACAAAGCTTATTACAACCGTCCATGATTTGCATCCTTCTCTTCAAGTATGATATTAACATATGGAATAGCTGCACCTCAAACATTACACGTAGTTGTTACGGGTAGGGTTATGCAGGGGTTTGAGTTACAGTAAGTCGGCACGTTTCAAAAACAGGAAAGAGAAACTTGATCCGGAAAAACACACCTCGATCAGTCTCTTTCTTTCTATCGCTCACATCAGTTCCCTGTCTGCGTGCCCTTCTTCCCTCGCTGGAGACACAACAGGTTTCTCTGCTCCCCCTTTCCGCGGGAGCCCACGCGCGCCCCGAGAGCACGATCGCAATTCCCGACTCCTAATGTCTCTGTGTCAGAAAGGCGCCCTGCTTCGCGACACAGGGCTGTTTGCCGGGATAAAACAAGGTGTCGGAAAATAATCATTTGCCCATCCGTTAAATCCACGTTAGCTTCAATATAAACATTCTTAATGTATTTTTAAAACGCTCATCCAGTCAATCTATGGAGTATTTAGTAAAAACATAAGTAAACAGTTTGTTCAGTTAATTTCTAAATTATTAACGACATAACAACATAACAAGTGTTTATTGTCATCTACCTCATAGCAAATACCGATATACTCTCAGTCACCTAAATAATAAATGCAACCACCAGCACTGTATGTATGTGTGTGTCTACATACAAACAAACACACACACACACACACACACACGCACACGGTATATATATATATATATATATATATATTATTTGCT
>JAODUD010000046.1:12414921-12427170 GCA_026784285.1 Stomatorhinus walkeri | reverse complement strand
ATAAGGGAAAAAAAACAGATATTTATCACACTATGGGGACATTGTGTCCCCATAAGGATAGGTATACCCGCTCAGACTCACACGCGCACGCACACGTACAGACACACGCGCAGACACACACGCATACGCGTACGCACACGCAAAGACACACATGCAAGACCTGGTGAGGAACGAGCCTCTTCCTTATGCCAGCAAATTGACAGCAGACGCTGCCGTCTCCACTGCCTTGCACGTTGTCTTTTTTGCTGACACACAACAGGGACACACAGAGAACCACATGCGCAAACAAAACCTTAATAAATGTTAATGGATAAAGACATGTAAACACACCTCTCACGCACAGACGGCCAACACATATACACTGATACACACAGGACAGATGCTCATGTGTACACACATTTAGTTCAGACACAGGGATTGACGGCCCAAACATGCGGAGGCGTAATAAGAATATCTAGAATGAAATAGACGAGCCCGAACATAAACAAGTCAGATTAGTGAGCCAAGCGTGCAGAGAAGACTCCTTAACTCCATGTTGACCTCAGTTCCACCCCCGTACACGCAGCGTGGCACCGTCACCTGGCAAGGAAGAGGAAGCAGCGGTCCCGGAGGGGTCCTCGATGGGGCAGGATGCGACACTGGCAGACTGGCAGGGTGCACATGATTTGGGCAGGCCTTTCGGCTCTTTGGCTCTGCTCAGAGAGGGATGTTGACGTCAGTGATTTAAAGCCGCACACCTGCTGTAAGTGCAGATTTCTCCCCCTGTTGGCATATTTTACTGGCGCGTCGCTGAAACAGTACATAGGTCTAATGACCGCTTGGTACCAGGCCCCTTGACACTATAATCGGTGAGACAGGTGACATACCCTCATCTCTCAAGGCAGTGCAGTTTGGGGGGGGAAGGATCCGGGGAGGTACTGAAGGAAATCCTCTAGGATTTATAAAAACACCAGTTACGTGATGCTACCACCAAGGCTAGCTAAGACATGGAAGGGATGTGGAAACCGCATGACAGGACACATCATACAAAACCTTCCCAACTGACGACCAAACCCGACAGCAGCGGCACCGTCCAACGTCCGGTGCAGATGTGAGGAAATGTAGCATTTTGCTATGGAAATATATCAACCACCAAAGGCAAAGACATCAAACATTAGCAGGCATCTGAAACCATCTATGTTTCTATTCAAATTCTGGGGGTGGATAAGAGCAGGTAAGTTGCAATACTTTTGTTGAGATACTTCACATATATTAACGTTTCCAAGGAGAGTCACTAGACATCTATGAAAAGGGGGGCTAAATCTTTACTGGGGGGGGGGGGAGTTGATGGAAATGGCCCATAATATTTAAACTAATTAGAGCACATTTTGCGAGGAACTAAAGAACATTTTAGCTGTAGTGCCCCCCCCGGCGTTTCCTATGAACACTTTTGATTACTTTTAATTGAAAGTTGGATAAAAAGGTTCCTTAAGGCTATAATATAACCTTGTGTCGGGTATCACCAGCCGCACACTATGTGCACTCTGAGGCCTACCTGACTTTCTTCTTGCATAAGTCCCCACTTTGCGGCCTTACAGTGAACTGCACTGCTAACATTCTTACCAGGTACGTCATCAAATGTGACCTCAGGACGCTCAGGACACCGGCCCGGGATGGAACAGCCTTGTCTTCCTTTTTTTCTAATGTCCCTGTTGGTGGAAATTTGCAGTCCTGGAACAAGCTTAGTCTGGCAGAAATTACAACCACAGAGGACCTTCTGGAGGTTAGATTTCAGAATCTGAGTGAAGTCCATGTTTTTCTGGCGGGGAATTAAAACCGGCTGTGTTTGAAATGTTAAGCAAAGTGCTACCATGTATGCTTTTAGAAAACTCCAAGAGGATTTAACTACTTTGCTTTAATTTTTTTCAAATGAGGTATCAGAAGAATCCATCCATCCGTGCATCGTCTACCAGCTTATCCTGCCCAACACACAATCATGCAGGCAGCTTGGAGACCCCATAAGCACATTTTTGGGCCTGAAGGAATTGCACATCACACGGGGAGGACATGCAAGCTCCACATCTTATAGAATAAGGGGAATCATTTCAAAATTATAAATCGTGGAAGTCTAAAAATTAGTGAACAAGATTTTACAACGCTTGGATGGTGTAATATGTTGGAAAAGCTTGGAATATGAATTTCCAATTACTTCAGTTAGTGGTGGGGGTGAACGTACAGTTTATAGAGAATGGAATTTTCTTGGAAGTTCTACAAACCGACCGTAATCTCTATCGCTGAGGCGTAAAGCCGTACATAATTTAGCGCAGCAGGCAAAACTAAAGGTGAGCTAAAGTTTGCCTGAAACTACATTAGACTCGACTAATGATTTAATTTGGTCTGTTTCATCTGTAGAAACAGGTGTGAAGAGTATGCCACCTCAAACAGTATACCATTTAAATTAATTTCTTAGCAAAAGCTTTCATTAAAATAAACACTGCAGTTTTATACACATTTACACCACCGTATTTTTCAGAATAAGCACTATTACTCAGTAGTATAACAGGAATCATAACCTTAGCCTTGGAACCGGAACCTTTTTTCATTTTCAATTTCTTAATTAGTGCTTTATTGAATAAAAGCATCGCTAAGCGAGGAAATCATAACGACAATATAGTGCCAAGATTAATTATCATTAATTAACAGGTTAATACACTCCCGGGGGGAACACAGGGATGTGTAGCAGTCAGTTTTGAGCAGGAAGGAAAATGGTGTAATTTATCAATAGTTCAAACACGCCTTTCATGGCAAATTCACTACTGTAAACCCCCCCGTAACGTGGCCCAGTGCGTCGCTGGAGGTCTGATTCCAGTCATATGTTGTACTGTATGTGTGATGAGTTCCAGTAAAGGAGTATCACAGAAAGCACATGTCAGTCGTTTATGTGTCGACTGATTGTCATGACAACGGTGGACCCTAGTGCAGCATGGTGGAACGGGAGCGAGGACTTCAGGGTGCCGCCATCATTGTGTCCTCTGCAGAGGTGCAGGGATTTCGTTCTCATTCCTTGCCTTTCTGTCACTTAATTTTGTGCATCTGTGTTGGATATGGATGTCGCTGCACTGGATCTCATTGCAACTTATCCTAAGGTGACCACATATCCTCTTTTTCGGGACCTAAAAATACAGGAAATGTTGATTTTCATTTTGACATCTGCTTTCTACAGTCAGATATTTTCCGTGTGCGTATACGCATAGCTTTGATGCCTTTCTTTGGCGCTGTTGCAAAGCAAAATATAGTTGCCCTACCTAATCCAAATGTCTTATTTTGCTTTCTTGTGCATACTCTGTGTTGTTGGTTGGTTATTGATCCACGTTACTACTCTCTGTTATATTAGAGGTACATTACTTTTACTTAATTTTACTTCGACGTATACACCAAAACAAATTCTCAGGCTGTACATGGCGAATAAAGTTGATTCTGGCTCTATGGATATCCTGATTCTAATGCTAATACAGACTGGCCTGCGGGGGAATAGATCTTGCTGTTGTGTACGACATAGACAGGCTGCACTCATTCCATCACTGGAGACAGGCTGTTGTTAGAAGGCTTGCAGGGGAGAGCGCAAGGTCCTGCATGCAAATGGGGAATGGAAGTGTGGATCAGTCACTCAATGGGGCAGCATAGCATAGTTTATGTAGCTTTTTAACTTTTGAAGATTACCAGTGCCAGTGCTGCAACCCAGATAGAATCTGAATTACTGGTATGGCAGCCAGCTACCAATTTAGTCATTAATCAACGGGAAAGGCTGTATTACCCTAACAATGGGGTAAAATCGAGCATTATTATTGGACTTAACGTGTTGCATAGAAACATGGCCCACCAAATCAGGTCAGTTATGGGGAGTTTAGTTCCATGGGGGGTGTTCTCAGTGATACTTGACCTCACATGCACTTATCATACACAGACTTCCATGCTGTCATTCAGGATGGAACATGTTGGAGGAAAACAGCTCTCCAACCAATCATCTGTCAATGAGTCGTTTTTAAATACATGTACGCCGGCTCCGTGATAAAAAGGCTTGCCTTCCATTACCTGCATCAACATTTCTTTTACCAGGCAAAACTTTTTTTTTTTATTCCTTCCTGACAACAACAATTATTTTTTGACAGGTCTCTCAGAAGCATATTGACTACCGCGGCGGCTCTGCTGTGCGGTGTAGACAATGAATTCTAGTGCTGGCTGTCAGGCCGCTGTCGCGGATGGAGATGTGATGAGAATTTAACAGGGGAGGCTGAAGGCTGAAATTTGGGGGCGTCCGGAGGGGTGAGAGTTAAACCGGCTGACAGCTTAAAAAAAAAACTTATTAACAGTGCAAAAAAAAAAAAAGGAAAATAGGACATCTTCAAAAGGACCTGGTCACGTGGATTAGAAGTGCGTATCTGTGCAAACAAACCAGAAAACCTATTTTCTGCTAATATTACAGTCATTCCACTTTGAATTTTATTAGGCCAGTTTGTGCCGCCCAGGGACCGATGGGCATGTGGAGTGGAAGTTAAGGCTGAACTTGAAATAGTTGCTGAGTTAAAAGGACACCAAGTAGATGCGGACTAAGTTCTGCTTTTAAGTGGAGAGAAACCTTTTTGCTACACGTACAACTGCTTTGCACAGCAGCTATTTTGAGGAGAAGGTTCACAAAAAGAATTAAAGTTTATTTTGCTTGGTGGAGGGTTTTAAATTGGGGGGGCCAATAACTGCTAGCTTCTTTCAGAACCACCGTGCTGCACTGATTTCCGGGAAGCTCAGCCAAATCAATTAATAACACGACTATCAAAGACATTTGTCTGGAGCGGGAATGCAAGAGCTAATCAGTCCCTCCCAGCATACTTACCCCTGCAAGGTGACACGCTTCTGGTCCAACATCTCCAAACCCCAGGACCTTCCTGTCAGGCACGCGGGTTGACTGATCCACCACCTGCCACTGCTGCAGGATGCAACGCGTCTTCGCGGGCTGCCCGAGAACCGGCTCAGTATGTGCAATCTGGTTGCCAATCCAGAGAGGGGAAGGGGGTGGGAGGCTCTGCCCTTTGCCCCTTGCATGACAGGTCTTCAGGAAACCCCACGGCATCTAATCAGCTGCTTCACAAGCTCCGTTAATGAACAGCAATTAATGGTCTGTTCACTACAATTCAAGCTAAATAGGTTACCTTCACTCTAGCAGATCCTTTCGTGTCATAATTAAATTACACCTCCAGCTGGAGAATGAAGGTTTTCGACTTTTTCTTCAACATAGCCCTTTAATTATACTCTGCGCATCATTGCTGTCCCATAATTCTCTTTTCCACCCCCAAAGCAACTGTTCACAGTGAATACCTAATTGGCTGGTAGAAACTCGCATGGACCAATCAATGAGGTCCTGTCAGAAAACGTTGCAATAGGAGCCTCGTTTCCGCCCACTCCTGCCCAGCCACGGCGTTATGTAAATAGCATGTTGTCTTAGCAGCGCAGGGAAGATAACCATGAAGAAACACCACAAACATTTCTTCATTACTTTCATACTCGAGCTTGAAGTAGAAACTTTGAACAAATGTCAGTGTATTTCTCTTAGAAGTTCATATTTTGAGTACTTAAGAGTATTTAATGGAGTACTGGTGTACCTGAGGATTACTCAAGCATTGTCACATTTACTAAATGTTAACCTAATTGTTCAAAAGAAGACATTTGTGCACAGAAAATATCTTCACAGTTTGATGTGTACAACTTAAAAATATTTCAACTACTTAACTGCTCGGAACATTTACATAACCAGAAGTTGATAAAATATTTAATGGGCAACATTATGATTAATTTATAATGGATACATGAAAGTTTTAAATGTGTATGTGATCTTTTTAATAGTTCAAATGCACATGTAAAAAAATCTCAACTAGAAAGATGTGGAATGAATTCAAATCCATAGTTGATAGTTTGATCATCTTGCTGATGCACAAACTAAATTAAGTGGCTCTGTTTCAGGCCTGTTCTTCGGAGCTGGAGCGGCATTCTGGGTAGCAGCCTTTGTCCAATAATCATATGTTAATGAAAGTCTGCTATTGGTTATAGTAATACGCAGCCAGTAACAGCTGATTGACAAAACCAATTCATTTCCTACTGCCCGCTCGTTTCCCCGGAGACAGCTTGCCTTGGAATTCAGGCCTGATCAATCGCTTGAGGATACACAGGATACCATCAGATGGTCTGTGATCATTTATGGGACACAGGTGATCGTCGATGATCTATGAAGTCGATAATCTTCGTGTTACACCTGGATCAACAAAAATACAGGACATGTCCGCAGAACCATTTTATTTGATTTCTTAAATTAGAAAGGGACATAACAACAGCACTGGATAGAAATGAGGAGACTTCAGTAGCCACAGTCTCCTTTAAAAAAAATGAATCTGGTGTTTTTTTCCATTATTTACACAGTGTAATTGAGAAGCAATAACTGCAGACATTTCATTCCCAGTATGCCTGCGTTAAGTAAATGTCTGCAGCCCTGGATTGTTAATAGATCATATTCCTTCTGCAGGCAAACTTCCTCTTTTGCTGTTCTTCAGGTGACAAGGTCTATGCAGTACCTGAAGACTTCACCTGCTTCCACGAACCATTGCTTCTAACTGTACTTGTCACCTGTTTTGCTCCTCCCAGTTGAGGGGGAATGGGGTGGGGGGGGGGGGCATGCAGGTTGCTGAAGTATTCCGCTTCCTTCAGGTGATTAAAACAGTCAGGTTACTCTCCTAGTCACCTGAGGCAAACTACAGATTTTCACACTGGCTGGTTTGACTGGGAAACATGTCAGAAGGAGTTAGTCTCCCAGCCATTGTGAACTGACACCAGTCACAAATTTTTATATTTTTCTCCAAAATGTCATGTGCCAAAATGTATATTTTCTTCAAGAATGTAGGTCGTTGGGCCTGACAAGTATATACCATGATGCTTTTCAAATGAATTTAAACCAAACTACTGGCTACTACTTACAGCATGTAAATAATCTGAAAATACATCCATCCATCTTATAAAAGCTTATCCAGTACTGGGGAGGGGGATCAGCGTCTGTCCCAGGCAGCACAGGGAACAAGGGAGGGGAACACCCTGGATGGGATGCCAGTCCATCACAGGGCACGGGGTTGGGGTACACCCTGGATGGGATGCCAGTCCATCACAGGGCACGGGGCTGGGGTACACCCTGGATGGGATGCCAGTCCATCACAGGGCACGGGGCTGGGGTACACCCTGGACGGAATGCCAGTCCATCACAGGGCACGGGGCTGGGGTATACCCTGGATGGGATGCCAGTCCATCACACACACGATGTGAGCAATAGAGATACAGATTCAGCTAACAGCATGTCTTTGGATTGTGGGAAGAGACCCACGCAACACGGGGGAGAAGGTGCGAACTCCACACACACAGAGAGGAGATGGGTTTTGAACCACGTTCCCAGAGGTCCAACACCACCTGCTAGGTCACTGTGCTGCCCAATTGGAATTAAAAATAATAATAATGTTGGCCAATTATTCTAGGAAAGCTTATTTGTAGCATCAAGCTACAAAGTCAATTATCATAGCATTATACATTTTAACACTGTCTCATGGTTTGGGATAGTAAATAGAGAGAAAATACAAATCTAAGATGGCTATGATATACAGTAGTGAGTAAAATTAAAAAACAACAAAAAAATACAACCTTCCTATTCTTTCCATAACATTGTCCATATCACATTTTATATTAAATAAGGCACACATTTACACATACAATTAAATTTTGGCTAGTTATTATTCCACAGTATCATTTATTTACACAAATATACACAAAGTTAATAATAATTATGGTAATTATAATAACAGCTGTCTTTACAATGTTAAACTCCATTAGTCGGCAAGTTCTGCAGTTTGACCCGATGCTCTTGCCAGGAATAAACTGTATTGTTTGAAACCGCTTAGTGCAAGTCCTGCTTCAGTCTTATTTGTAAGAGAAGGGAACAGCCTCAAAGTGTTCAGTAAATATTAGCACCAGCCTCCCAAACATTTCTCCTGGAGACCCACTACAAGTCGACGCCTTGTTTGCTTCAAGCAGAGCCGGCTACGGCAAGGTCAGCGAACTCCCTCCGTCTTACTGGGGCAGTTGCCACACCGGTGTTCCTTTGAAATGAACTTTCCACCTCCATGTTGCATTCCTCTATTGACCTCTCCGGAGAGGAGTCTGTTTGTTTGCTACGCTCTCTGTGCATGGCCGCCTGGCACATCCCCACGGTGCACCGCGGCCCAGAGTCCCGCCTAGTCTGCTGTACCGCCGCCGTCTGATTGCTCGGGTCTGTTTGAGCGAAGATGGACAGGAGGACCTTTAGGGACAGCGCCCTCTGCAGACAGGGCTCCTGCAATGCAGCCCGGGGATAAGCTAGGACACAGTTGCCTCCAGAGAGCCTGCCATGCTACACCAAGGAGTGCACACTATATGTCGTGTTAGTGTGTATACATATACCGTGTATGAAAACACTCACACGTACGTATACACACATGCGTATATACACGTCTAAGGTAGGTTTGAGCAGCATCCCTCAGCTTGACTATGTGGACACGATGCTTAAGAGCCGGACTGATTCAGAAGTGCTCACCATCCAGACCCGAAGGAATGTTGGACTTCGCGGTCTTGACCCCTCTAATCTTGGGTGGATTTAGGGGTGTAAGCAAACACTGGGGCAGCTGATTGAAGGTGTCCCGAAGAAGATTGAGTCAAGGATTTTGGGAACGACTATTTAAGCAATACCAATATGGTACAAAGAGGTTTGTTTGGGGCTTGAGGAATACGCATAGGGTGTGGCCAGGTCTGTGGCTTCATCCACATGGGAACTGATCCCTATACACCCTCACTGACATCCTGTCCTTTCTCATCCTTTAAGGCTGGGTGGCCGGTCTTGCTTACTACGCCGTTGCAGCTTCAGTAGTTGAACTTATCCCGTGGGTTGACAGGGGAGGTGGCAGGGAGGAAGTGGGGCTTGGGTGGCAGGTCGGGTTTGAGGGAGGAGCTCCGGCGAACCAGGGCCCCCCGGGAACCCTGCGGCCCTTCACTGTAGTTGTGTTGCCGAGCCAGGTGGCTGCTGCCGGTGCCCATAAGAGGATGGTGCACTTCACTGGCGCTGCCCACGGAGTTCATCCGTGCCAACAAGGGGGGCGGCTGGTGCCCACTGCGATGGTTGAAGCTGTGCTGGCGGGATACGATGCTGCCATTGGTGGCCATCTTTGAGGGCGCTAACAGGCCGTGTCGTTGTGTTGGATGGCGTGAGCTCCTCTCCAGGGTAGACTGAGAGGGCGGCATGTCGGGCGGGACATCCAGGCGGCGTGTCAGGCTGTCCCGAGGCAGCGTGGAGGAACTGTAGTACGAGGATGACTCTGTGTCGGGAATCTGTGCCTGGGCCCGACCACTGTAGGCCATGGGTCCACCGCTGGGGAGCAAGGCCGAAGTCAAGAGGGCCAGGTTCTTACCACCAGCTGCACTGGTCTCATGGATGTGCCTGAGAAGCTCGTCCAGAGTGGTGACGTCCACCACAGTCTGGGGATAGCAGGGATAAGGCTGAGGCATCAGCCGGTCGGCATTGGGGATCTTCCGGTCCTCCAGGTGAAGGGCGCCGCCAACGGCCTGCCCTTCCGCCAGACCGTGAGAGAAGGGAAACGCCTGCTGGGCAATGCTCGAGCTGGACCGGGAGCAGCCCAAACTTGGTGGCCTAGAGTCTTTGGCATTGTTGCAGTTTTGGTTCTTCTCCCATTGATTCCTGAAGGCCTTCATACTTTTGATGGGTAGCTCTGGGGTTGAGTCTGGCGTAGGCAGGCCTGAGAGCTCCTCGGAATGGTGATGTGGGGTGAGGTCCATCCCCACACCAGAACGGCAGTTCCCGCTTGAATGGTGCTCCTTCCCGTTGGGCAAGAAGGAATTATATAGCTTGGGTGAGGGAACGTCCAGCTTTTCATCCTTACCCTGGCTATCCAGCAAGCCATTGAGTTTGGCCAGACTTCGCAGGGACAGAGCATGGGAAATGGATGCCTCAGGGTCCTTGCCGAGCCGCTTAGTCTTATGGACATTGTAGCTGCAGTAGCAGGACACCAGGAACCCTGAGAGGATGGCACCCAGGATGAAGGCCACCAAGACACAGGCGATCAGGAGGGTGTAGTGGACACTGTTGCTGGATTTGTCTGCCTCGGGAAAACGTCGTACACCTACAGTGGCAACGGGGGAAAAAAAAAAGGTGATCAGGATTTCAAATATGGTATGAATCACTTTAACAGGAAGTAATGATGTAATGAAAAAGCAAGGACTGCAGGATGTTGGTGCTTAAGAAAACCATTTGAACCCCACTCATGTGGTCTCCTCCATCTGCTGATTAAAAAAAACCATTATCACTGAACCAAGAGTTTGGCCTGCATCTCAGGAGTCAGGACCAAGTCCTCCCAGGTAATGATTAAACTTCTGAGTTCATTCAGGCTTCAAATACCAAGCAAGGAGCCAGCGAGAATGGAATCGTGCATATTAAAAAGCACGGTTCGATGAAAGTGCACCTGGCACCTTCAACGTGCCAAAATCAACACTTAGGCCCACCTGCTTATCAGAAAATTACACTGCCCCACAAAAGCATAGGCTTCGACCTCGTTTACAAAGCCGATAGTGAAATTCCTGCGGGCTGGTCAGCCTTCGTTTATGAATCGGAGTTCACTGTTCCGCCAAACGAGTTCGTAGCCTCATCCCAGGGGTCCTTATGCTCCCCGTTATAATGTAACAGTGTGGTTGTGGGGGAGCGCTGATGGCTTTCAAGCCCCAGCCTGGACAAGGAAGTCCTGAGCACAGACGATGCTCGTTCGCTGTGGGGTTTTTCTCTTCCCTCAGTGCTGCCTCATGGATTAGATTACACAGCCAGACTGTTAGGCAGGACACCCAAATACCTCAACAACAGTTATAATTTAACACTTACACCTTTCATAGACACCAACAGTTTTTTGAGCTATGCTGTTTTTTTTTTTCTCTGGTTCTTCTCTTTTCTGTATCACTTTCTGTTCCTTATTCATTTATTTTTTCTTTTTATTCTTTTTATCGACATTACTATTTTTATTATGGTGAAACTGACCACCTTTCAATTCACTGCAGGTTGTAGTCTGACAGTATAGCTGCGTGTGGCAAAGAAAATCCTTGGCAATCCCTGAAATCTGGTGCAGCTACTCAAAATGGAATAATTTCTTAATTTACCAGACTGGATGAGACAGTGTAATAGTCTGAGGATGATGATGACAATGAAGATGTGATAAAGATGTGATCATAGTGACAAAGGTGAAAAAAAGACAATCCGAAAGCGCCTCTTTTTTTGCTGCTTTTCAAATAATGCCGAGGCCCCGTGCTGCTCTCTGACATTATCACAGAGAATATGGATGCAAACACAAGCATCCATGGGCCAGACACCGGCCCCTATTACAAGACAGCGCCCCCTGCTGAAATGCAAGATGCTAACTGGCAGCATCTCAAGTAAACTTCACAATCTTGTCGGTGAAGGTGGGCAGACTAGACTTCTCAGGTCTCTTAAACAGCGACAACCAAGCGGTGGAAACTTCACAGCACCTTAAAATGGGGGAAAACAAACAAATGACATCACTGGAGCGATTGAAAACAGGCAGCGTGCTAATTGGCTGTTATAGTCAGCAGGTGCGGAGCACACCGATGTGCCGAAATGAGAGCTAGGGCCAAAGATGGTCATGGGCAGCAGGGGGTGGGGTTATGCATGTCCAAGATCAAATAAAAGGCCAGGCAATGGTGTGACGGACAGCCAGATGACTGCGATGAAAACAAACGCCCGCTTTGCCGCAGAAGCTGAAAAGGGCACCTCCCCTGCACAGGTGACTGGGGCGAGCATGAGCGCTCCTGCAGTGCATCACATGCTTTTCTGCCCTATAACTGCCTACGATGCCCGGAGGTCTGGATATTGCGAATGTGGCCTTTGCGCCATGCAAATCGTTTTCTTGAAGGAGCTTTTCATGTGGGCTCTCCCATGTGGAGCCAATAAGACGCTTTATGTGGGTCGCAAAGTTGCTGGAAAGTGAAGCTGGAAGCGCCTCGCGCCTCTAATGGGAACCAAATGATTGGCCAGCTCGGACAGGGGCTTCTCACCAGTCAGACACTCTGCGTATTTTAGGGGTGATCTTGTGATTCTGTGCACAGAAAGCCTGCTACGGCTGTATATTTTGTTTTTATGGA
>JAODUD010000046.1:12385365-12396703 GCA_026784285.1 Stomatorhinus walkeri | reverse complement strand
ACAAGGGGTCCTATGTGCAAATGTAACATCACCTATAATAAAGTTTTGACTTGAATACTGTTTGATTTCAGTTACCTTTCAGTTTGTAATAACCTGCTAATGCTTATAATTTCACAAATGACCATTTTTTGTTCTTTATAAAAATGAAAAGTTTGGAAACTCTGTTGTGCATAATAATTGGGAACATGCATTTGAGTACAATTTGAGTGTTTTATTTTTTTTAAATATACTGTTATCATTGGGCAGTTTGTTCAAAAACCTTTCAATTGTACTGTAATAGTTGATGACTGGAAAATTACAATGACTGCAATTCATATAGGTAATTTGGAAAATCTGAGAAAAATATGATTTGCATAATAATTTGGAACGCAGTGTAAGTATGGTAGCGTGAAAAAATAAATTAGTAGACAAATATTTTATACTATCAGGTCAACATTGGGAGACAGAGCTTGGCGTCAGCCAAGATCGTGCACAAAGTGATTAATCTTACATTTAAGTAGTTCACTCACTTTAACAAGTCTAAGCTTGTATTCTTAGAAGGATTCTAATAAATGCAAGAATTTTTACATTTAAAACATCCCACGGGAATGTCAGGCAGGTCCGGATTATGATATAGTGGGCTGTACTGTGACTCTTACAGAAGATAAATGTGGTTCCCTCAGTCTGAACCGTATCCTAAGATGCTGCCCAGCCTCACCTGGGCTTGGGGACCTGATCTTCTGGCACCGGGGTCCAGGCCGATTCGCTGCTCTTCTGCTCCTTGAACCTCCCGTTGAAGACGCGCTCAATGTCGTCCATGTAGAAGGCGCACACGGCCGAGCCCGTGATGCTGAGGGGCGCATGGAGGTCAGGAAGCAGGTAGTGAGAGGACTGGACATCGTGTGAGGTTACACACAACTCAACGAGATGGTCTGAGCTCAGTCCCCACTGCTGGCATGACTGAGGGGAGGCGGGGCTGACCTGTTGGCCTGGGTGGTGAAGACGCCCACCACGGCAGGCCGCTGATTGATCTGCAGCACGTTGGTGAGTGACTGCAGCACATCAAAGTAGAAGAAGGAGTCCCCTGGGACCGAGCAGTTCAGCCGGGCCTTCAGGAACGAAGTCCAATAGCGCTCCAGCACCCGTGGGGAGCCACCATTGTCATTCTTGCAGACCCGTGCCACCCGTGAAAATACAACCTGGTGGGAGGAGCCAACCGGTGATGTAGAGAGAACAGAGCTTACAGCAGGGCTTTGATTGGCTAATAGGAGTAGCAATGGGCAGTGGGAGGGGCCAAGAAAGGGGAACCAGCAAAGGATTTACAAGTGGAGTGGGAAGGCAGCAATGGCTTTGTAGAAAGTTACAGGAAACAGTGAGTGTGTTTGAAGGAACTGGCCTAGACAAGTAACAGGAACAGTAAGACTTCTGACTTCATCCCCACTATATAAAGAGCTGCAAGTCCCAAGACTCTAATCTCATGCCAGGTTATAAATATATCCTTTGTCCGCTGGTCTCTTACCTTGCCAAGTGTGGTGTACTCTATTGCGATCTCACTTAGGAAGAAATACACGTAGTTCCCATATTCAATGGCATGGAGAAAATGAGGCTCTGGAACAAGCCAACAAAAGAAACAGATTGTCACGTTCATAATAGGAAGGGGTTTATTGCTGTCTATGTCATTTCACGGTATGAACTTAACAAACCAAGGAGAAAGTTCACCTCGTAGCCACTTGGAGTCATACTTCACGGTGCGCAAGACTGGACTTCCCTCACCGAGGCTGCGGTAGATCACGGCGTCGCTTGCCAGGAAGTCAGTCATGGTGGCTGAGTAGAAGTCACCCCCTGAAGGTCGAAAAGACTAAGAGTAAATACGGTGATGCCTGAGGCTTGCAATCTGTTTCAACAGCAACTATTTCCCGAACTTGGCAGCTGTGATGCCCCTATACTCCATACCGGTGGGTCATGGGGAAATGCTGATGACGTGGTCAGTGGTGGAAACTCACCAGCAAAGAGTCCCACGTTGGACTGCCGGGACTCGAAGGGACAGCGAGCTTGGCCCACCACCTCCTCCCCGTCCTGCTCGAGTGTTGACATCTGCAGAATAAGATAGAGGACTTCAGGAGCACTTCACCTTCCTTAGCATTACAGAAACGCAGCTATGTTGGGGAATTCGTAACCAAGAGCTTGCGGACAGAATCTTAGCTTGCTAAAGAGCATGTGTTAGGTTCCGCTCTTTCACCATTCACGTGACAAACTAGTAAATAATTGATACTTTACTGTCCCCATGAGGAAATTCTTTTTACACCTCCTTCAGCTTGCTTGCAGACGTGCTGAGGCTGGGTTTGAACTGGCAACCTTCTGATTACAGGCACACAGGCTTAGTCCAGTAAGCACTAGACGAGAAGCTTTCGCATATCGAGGAAAGAGTTCATTTCCAGATGATATTCTCTGATGCAGTAGAGGGTTCGCACAACCTTTTCAACCCTCCTGGCTTGTATGAGTTATGGATCTTAAGGCAACAAACAATGCTTGGTCACAGCCAGTCAGAAACCAGGAAGCGGTGATGAACAACTCAGATTCTTACTCATCCGGCCTTGTGGCATCCCGAACAGTCAGTCCATGTTTGCAGTAAGTATATTTGTTTGACGTAGCACCTTGCCTTGTGATGACAATAGGAGATGAGGATTAGGCAGTTTCCTAATTACCTTTCATTTGCTTGATTACAGGGCATCACGCAAGCTGGAATTTCTGTGTTACAACATGAGAATCGTAATATGATGCAGCAACATAAGAAAACCCTGCAAAGCTAAACAGTGAAGCTGTCCAACCTCTGCATTACACTCTCTGATTAATAGTAACCAGAGGTGGACAGATCCAGATACTACTATCCAGATAGTACTAGTCCAGACCAAGAATTTCAACCATATGAGTACTCCATGTGACCCTTTATACTCAACTGCTTAGTTGAAATAAAATCTAGGTCTGGATTTGTATTTTCCACCTCTGATTGCAATAATCAGGGGTGTGAGACGGCCATGGATGCCAGGACAGATTTAGCACCCCCTACCCCCCTGCTCAACGAAATCAGCTGAGAGACTGAAGGTACTAACCTGAGCAGGTGCTTCAGGTCACATTTCAGGTGCTGTATTTTTGTATAAGTATGAACTATATGCTACTAAGCCACACTAAAAGCACATGGAGAGTGGAAAAGAAACACGATCCTGTTGTTTAGGACAGGAATCGGTAGATAGCTTCTGCTGAGCGGACATTTCAGCAGTCATCATTTCTCTGGGTGGTTAACATAGCGACACTCGCTAATCCTCACAGGAAGTGAAGGCTGGGAACGGAGTCCAGCGTGTCAGACAGAGAGAATGGCTGCGTGGCAAGATCCAAAAAGCTTTGCTTCCTACCAGCGCCACCGACAGCTGCTAAGGCGCAGCGCGGGCCGGCGTCCGAGCCAAGCCCCGAGACATGCCATCGCTCCCTGCGTGCAGCAACACCCACACCGTAGCTCCTTAACCTCTGACCTCTGGCTCTATTTCCCCCAGAAGCTGGGCCGTGAGCCCCAGCAGAGCCACGCAGGTACACAACAGCACCCAGCAAAACAAACGGCTCAGGTTACGCCAGACGCCTGGCCACCATCTGCAGCGTCTCGCAGGAAAATATGACACAGCAAAACCAAAACTGATTCAAAAAAAGACTCTTTTTTTCCACTGGCTTGAATCTGAACTGCAAAAAAGACGCTTCAAAGATTGCATTTTTATAGATAGACAGAGATAGATAGATAGATAGATAGATAGACACTTTATTAATCCTGAACACATTTAGATATGAACAGACAGTAACAATACACAATAGGCAACAATAAACAGTAACGGTGCAAGGAAAAGAATTGCACAGAATACTGCAGTAACGGCTCAGAAATACTCTTATTTATAAACTGGGCGTCCGCCGATGAGGCAGCATTCAGAGGGCTTACTAGCCCACCACTGGTCCACACAGCCTGTAGCCTGATTTGCCTTCCTGCTCCTCTGCCCCCCCCTCCCCCCCCAGGCCCACATCCAGAAGTCAGCTATAATTTTTCGTGAAAAATACGCCTGGCGGAGTATAAATCGTGGACTCCCCCCAAACCCGCCTTTTTTGTGAAAGGACACTGGAAAGCCGAAGTGACACGACGCGTGTGTCCCGGCCCGGTGCTCGAGCTGTTTGTCAGGCCGGCCGATCCACGACGAGCGACGGGGGAGTGCGGAGAACGCGGCACGGATACCCGGCTTTTGGCTCGGATTGGGTGGGGCTGATTTACGGAGAGGTTTTGGAGAGGTCCAATGGAGAGAAGCCAGCCGCACTGACCGCTGGTTGACTTTGCACTAGATATATGTTTTTCCTTTTTTCATGAATTTATGGACTTGCCCACACTTCTCTTCTAGAAGCAGTCTGTAAATCATACCATTATTCTCTTACCCAGCCAATATGCAGCAATAAGGTGAGGCTGGTCAGGCACCACACCCCACGCCACGCTAGTGCCTTACATACGTGACAGTGAAGATTATTAGTCACATGACATGAAGGTTAGACAAAGCAGGAATGTTGGAGGGGTGGCGTTTGTACTAATTCTTTGAATAAATGCAAAGTGGATGTTCACGCACCTTGTAGTTGCGGCAGGTGGGGTTGAAAGCGTTGGTGCCGCAGGCAAACAGCGTCTCGTCGTCTCTGGGCACCAGAACTTTGATGTAGTTGTAGCACTCGTCCTGCAGAACACAACATAGGCCTTCTTCACGAGCATGACCCTGCTCTCGGCCTCTGCCCCCCCCCCCCTCCGCCGATTGGCTAATTCGCCTGGCCAGGCTGGAGCCTTTGCCTGTATCTGGCTTTCCTGTGTGCACTTAGCACCCAGCTGGCAGCGCGGTGCCACACCATGCCACGCAGAGCCTGCTACTCACGCTGTTCTTCCCCCGGACTGTGCACTTCTCCACATCCTTCGTCTTCCAGGTCAGCTTCTGTGATGGAAACAGTGTACGATTATCCAAACCGTGCCGTGCTTAAAAACTAAGCTTGGACGGTATTAATAATAAGAATCAGAATCGCTGATTTGTCGCTTTGAGATGACGTGCGAAACAGGACAATCAAGGCAATGACAATCAATATAATAAATTACATACATAAATAAAATACAGTAATGTGCTTGGTGAAGTTAATGTGTAAAGTGTGATGCAAAGGAGCAGCAGGTTGGTTACATGGTCTGGGCAGGAATAAAAGTAATTTGATAGTATTTTCATAAGAACATAAGAAATTTACAAACGAGAGGAGGCCATTCGGCCCATCAAGCTCATTTGGGAGAATTTTAAGGTAATAGCTTAAAATCTTATCTACGTCTGATTTAAAAGAACCCAAACTTTTAGCTTGCACTACACTAACAAGAAGACTATTCCATACTCTAACTACATGCTGTGTAAAGAAGTGTTTTCTCAAATCCACCCATGGATGGATGAATAAGAACATAAATGCAACATGATTCCAGTATTCTGAAATCTTGGAAAATGTTGCTGTATACTGTGGTGTAATGTCTGAATGCTATGATGGTATGAAAAGGTAGGTAATGTCCAAGCATAGCTTCAGCTCCCACTTCGGGAAACAGCCAAACATACTGCGAGGTTTTATAGCACTGTGGAGAACAGAGAAAACGCAGGAGAATCCCTTTAAAACTACTGGTAAAGCGGAGGGTAAGAAACAGCGTTTAGGGTGTTGTTAGAGCTGTCATCCCGCTCTCAGAAACTAAAGCTCATATTAGGTGAGCGAGACTCTGGAGTAGGAGGGGATTCATCAGTCTAGCTGTAGGCTTTGATGTTCTCCAGACCCCAGAGGCTGCTGGGGCAGTTTAGAGACTTTGGGGTCTCCGGAGTGGGAAGAACAGAAGCAGGGAATGAAATGAAACCTGCAATCTTTGCAGAAACTTATAGCGTGGAGCTCTGAGGCTCGTTGTGTTTCTTTGACGGGGAGTGGGATGTGCTGACAGCTAATAATTATGAGAAATGGAGCAGGCAGCACCCCTCACTTTTAAGTGCCTATCGAAGACAATGCACTGGCTGATCTCTGAAGGTGCTTCAGCCTTTGCTTTCACCCCCGTCACATGACCGTATCTTGCAAATCAATTGTACATCTGCATAATTTAGCCAATGAAATCTGTCCAAAGTGTTGCATTTTCATACCTATCCAATCAGCATTCTCCTTTCCTTCAAACCATTCATTGCCCCACCTTCCAAGCACTTAACCTGTACAAGATGATGGAGCCCTCCAAGGCATCACGGGGCCCTTAAAACGGGCCCTTAAATGTTTCTTTAAGTGAATGCATTTCACCTTTGGGTACCGACCTGAATGTGATCATAAATATGGTCCTAATGGAGAAATAACTGACATCATTCTTCACATGTCAATGGAACTGCTTTCTTTGACGTTGCAAGAAACATTATAAATTCGTCATTTCTCTCTAGCCCTTACGCCATGCTGTTTTCTCAAGGTCAGCTGGCCGGCTTTCGTGGTATGCGGAGTCATTCACAAAAAGCAAGCGTAAAGCTATTACGGTACCTGCTGGGGAACAATCTGCTCCGTCGAGGTACTGAGGTTGACTGCAAACACGTGATCCCTGCCAAACGGACAAAAAAAAACACCAGTCCTGAGTCTCCACTGATCCCCTCAAGCAGTGCAACATCACGGCCAACATGACTTAAACCAAGCAACACATTTTCAGAGCTTAATATGACCGGCACACTCCTCATTTTCGAGGATAGAGGACAGTGCGGGAAACATTATTTAATTGACCTTCCATCTATTACGAATCAGATTTCCCGATCTACGGATCTTCTAAAATGAGACTGTGAGATGGGCATGCTACGTGTGGTCATTGTTTTTCTGTTATTTAACAGGATAGTTGTGGTATTGTTTGAGATGATTGTTTTATCATTGTTTGAAAGGATTGTTTTAGCGTTGTTTGAAAAGATTGTATTACCGTTGTTTGAGAGGATTGTTGTATCATTGTTTGGAAGGATTGCTATACTGTTGTTTGAAAGGATTGTTATGCTGTAGCATACTGTTGTTTGAGAGAGTTGTACTGTTGCTAGGATTGTTTTGCTGTTGTGTACTGTTGTTTGACAGGATTGTTGTACTGTTGTTTGACAGGATTGTTAGTGTTAATAAGATTGTTGTGCTGTTGTTTGAGAGAATTGTTGTACCATTGTTTGAGAGGATTGCTTTACGGTTGATTTAAAGACAGCTATAGCCTATGGAGTGCACCTAGAGCTTACTGGAGCACTACAGCCAATTCCTGTTTTCACAACAAATATCCTCAGAGACTCAGGCACTGAGCTGGGGTAGGAGAAAGACTTAGGCACTACCTGGCTGCTATGTAAAGCATGTGGTTGATTCGCAGCATCCTCTGGAAGTCCAGGCCTAAGCGTGCTGTGTCGTTGTCGGACGTCAGCCCTTGAAACCCTGGGTGCAGCTGGGAGTCTGTAGGTGAGGCGGGACACCATTCTAATCACACCATCAGTGCATTAACGCAATCCAGGTTTACCACATGACACACCGAGGAGGATATTTCGGGGAGACACTTTCACAGACCTCTGTTGGCATTTTTTTGATTGAGTACCTGGAATGTCAGTCTGTGGCTGCATTAAAATTAATTCTACATGACAAGCTGATTAGAGATGACTTTCCTTATGGCTGCCCTGTGCCATTTGTTTGTAAAGTCAGGCCAACCTCTCCAAGGCACCTTTGGCAGGATTCACATTCAAGTCATGTACTTCCTGAGGACTGTAGGCCTGGCGTTTCAAAGTGCTGGCGCATTTCTAAAAGGTTTATAATAATGTGAGTGGATCCCAGTATTTAAACCGTGATTTTTTTGCTGCAGAAAGTAAAGTGAGACAGAAAAAGGCTTAAGTACTGCTCCACTGGACAGGGGGAGGGTGACTGGGATGGAGAGGGTGACATGGGGGTAAGATAATAGCGACCAGAAGGTGCGGCTAAAATCTGATAAAGAACTTAAGAACGTAGAAACAAAAGTACTGACCTCTCTTCGTAAAGTAAGTCCAATTAAATGATTAAAGGATTAAATGATTAGTGTCTGATTAAGGAATTAAATGACGAGCTGATTAATAGCACAAAACACAAAGACATTTCGTCTGGTACGGATGCTGAATGGAGTTGAATGCGAGGCACCTTCACTGAGGAAAAAGCAGCAGTGAAATGCCCATTGTGTGCCCTGTGATTCGGCTCAGCCATTAGATCTTTCCACCTGATCACAGCCAAATTTTGCTAATCCAAAGCAGTGCACTCCCCCCAAACTCCCCAGGCCCTCTACCCCTCCACTTTCATCAGGGATCGCTTTCAGTTCAACAACCAGCTTCTTGCCAATATCCTAATCTAGTGTTTTCTAACCTGGTCCTCGGGGACCCTTAGACGGTTCACATTTTTGCTCCCTCTCAGCTCCCAAGCTAAACTGTGGACCATCTAGCATAGGGGTGGCCAATCTTATCCGCAAAGGGCAAGTGCTTATGCAGGTTTTTGGGATATCCTGTAGATCAGCTGTTCAAACACAGGTGTGTGGACTCTTCAGCCAATCAGTCCTCTAATTAGTAATCTAATTAGGGAGTTGCAGCGAAAATCCGCATACACACCGGCCCTTTGCGGATAAGGTTGGCCACCCCTGCTCTAGCATGAAGCAGGGACAGAGCAAAAATGTGGACCGCCTGAGGATCCCCAGGACCGGGTTGGCAAACATTGATCTAGGATATCCGATGATACATGAAGCATTTAACGATCAAAATAGCAAACTGATGTAATTAATGCAGGGGTACGGAAGGAGCCAGATTGGTTTTAAATAGAGGGTAATTCATAAATCTAGTCTGTTAAAAATACCTTAGCATGGATTTTATCAGGCTAATAATACAGCAAGCACATTTAACTCAGGTTGTCATGGGAAACAGCCAATGCATTGGGGTGGGGGGAGCGACCTATGACCAGGCACCATTGCATTAAGGCACTCAAGGTTGCCCCCTCACTGGAGGCAGTGGGATCAGCGGTTCACCATCCACACAAATTGCAGTCTGTAGGCGTCGGTCCTTCTCTCTCTCTCTCTCTCTCTCTCTCTCTCTGTCTCTATCCAAAGCACAATTAGAACAGACTAATGCAGGTCACACGAGAGGGACCGGCCTTGTGTCCCACCTTGATTGCGGTTTAATTATGTCTCACAGTTTTTCCTTGCTTAAAAGTTTTGTCCGATGGTGAGCAAATACAGGCTGGCCTAGTTTGTCAAATGAATTAATATCAATATATTATTTCCAGGGACGACTCTACGCATTGCCACATATTACCAATATTTGGGAGCATCGCTGATGTGTCACTGATGGAAATCAGAGACAGTGTTAGTTACACCTCTGATTCTAGGGCTGCTTGAGTTTAATTACACCCTCTGTCACACAGTGAACGTGGCCAACTCACCAGAGGTCATAGTAGAGGCTGGATTTTCACTTAGAGAGCGATTATCAACTTCTGCATGAATAAAGGGGGTGGTGTCATCACATGCGCATGCACCAATCAGCAACAGAATTATACTCACGCTGCCGGCCAACGATGTTGATTGGCTCCAGATCTTTGGGGAAAGGCGTGGCCGTGGAGGAGACGGACAGGATGCAGGAAGTAAGGGTAAATACTACGGCAAGGAATGGCTGCATCTTTGGAACTGGCACCATGTTGGACGGAGGGAGAGGGTTACTGGAGGGGGGGTGGTGACCAAGAAGTAGTCCTTGTCCGAGCTTCAGAAGTACATTGTAGATGTCAGCTACAAGAAAGTCGCTCTGTCAAAAGAGAAGAATTACAGCACAGACAATCAGACCATGGCCCAGGTGCACAGCATGGCAACATTAAATAAGACTGACTGTGTTGGCGACGATTGAACGTTAAATTAAATATCATCAATGGTCTGCACATATTCTCTGTAGATCAATATGCCATATACGTGTCTTGTCAAATAATGGGGGAGACATTAAAAGGCAAGGCTTTATCATGAAGCAAAAGGATACAAAATCAATATGAATCACCCTCATAAAACACCTTTATGTACCGCCCCTGAAACACAGACTGTGAATCTGGAAGGTCCCCTATCAGTTGAAGAGCAGATATTAGCTTTTCCATTGCAGTTATATAAGCAAACTAAGAGTGTGGAGATGACCTCCTTCCTGTCTGGTCATTAAATTACGAGAGGCAAAGAGGCTCTCTCTGAACAGCCACATCTGTGGTAATGTCTCTCTCAGGATGATGCCGTGATCATACGAGCTAAAACAGACTAGCTGGCTTCTCAGCCAGGTGCTACAAACTCATATCTACACTCTCTGCGGCAGAACAGCAGAACCAAAAGGGCTTCTGGACTATGTCTCAAGAGTGTCAGTATCATTGGGTACATTAGTCCACCATTCTGTGTCAAGTGCTGTGCCAAGGAGTATTTCAAGGCCTGCCTCCTATTAATCACGAGGATGAAAAGAGATGGAAGAGCACCAAGACCTAGAGGCTGAACCAGGCAGCAGAACTGCTGTGGCCAGCACTGGTGCTACATGGAACTCTATGGAACTCTTCAGCTCTGCAAAGTTCTTATACACCAAATAGAAATGTTAGCATGAGCAGCTCTGAAATGATCCACAAAGACTTGCCCCTGCTTTAGGATTAATTAACATGCGGCCTCATTTGCATTCAGCCGAGATATGGCATTTACTGATGAGGTCAGGTAATAATTCTAAAAGCACGTAAAATTCAGTAGACTGGTGTCTACTTGAGTTTGCATCATGGAGTTGGAGTACATGACCTTGTGGTAATGCTCCTCAAGGTTCTCTGGTGTAAATCCACCTCCATAAATACACTGCGTGTTTCAGTTGGTCCAGCACTATATTTCGAATATATACTTAATTATATTCAGACTGCATGCTTGGAATGAGCCTGTAACCTATTTCATTAGGACACTTATTTGACCCAAGTGGATGGATCCTCATTCTACTAATGAAACTGTAAATATTTCGAATCACTTTTGATATGAAGTAAATCGTTCTTGGCCCATTCTTGGATTAACCCTTCAGTTGCGGAGCCTTCAAAGCCACGAGTAAGGGACTTGGTGACCTCAGTATGTAGAGGGAGCCTCTTCGAGCTCTCTCACAAAGCCTTTGAACTGGCATGATCGACGCCAGGCCCCCCCCTTTGCGGTATTATAAACCCAGCTGTATTTTTGATCGCCTCAAAACAGATATGCACGTCTGAATGTATTTATGTCATGTGTCGACGGCCCATTTGAGTATGAGAAAACATTAAATCGATGAGCACT
>JAODUD010000046.1:12374062-12385265 GCA_026784285.1 Stomatorhinus walkeri | reverse complement strand
GTCTCTGCGGCCTTCGGAGAGCCCTGTCAGCGAGGGGGACAGGAGGCTGCTTTGACCTGAGGCTTCAAACAACACTTTCCAGCATTCCACATGTTCACCCAGGACGCCGATATTGTCTCTAACATGATCAGACACATTAGCCCATACTCTTTACAGGCCATTAACTACCACCCAGCCTGCCCATTTCACAGGCTATCATGTAGCGGGGGCGACGAGGGGGACCGGGGCCAGAGCAGTGGCAACCGAGAGACTGATGGTTTTCATTTCACCGTGCTGTTCCCTCCAACAATCACAAAAATATTGACAGAAAACATAATGGAAACAGTTACACAACATGCAAATATATTTCACCTCTGACTGCATGCTAAAGCACAAAAAGGACATTTACTAATAATAACAGAGTGGTAAATTAATGTGTTAGGGACTGAAAAAGACACTGTAAACAGGTATATATTATGCATGCCAGGATACGTATGTGTGTAATCTGCTCGGGACAAGCCTTCCCTGTATAGGGGTTTTCAAAGCGAGGTATATTTGGGGGTCTGTAGAACATTTGCAGGGGTCCACAATGTATTGTCGAAATGTCGATATAATCATCTGGTTTATGCAATATGAAAAATATCAGTGGAGCCAAAAGATTTTTTAAGGCAGACCCCCACCCTCAACCCTACTACGTTCCTTAGTTCTTTTTTTCACTTACACAATCAAGCATTAGTGGTAGGGGGGCCCAGGTCCGGGCTGGTTTAATTTTGGGGTCCCTCGATTCAGAAAGCTTGAAAACCCTTGTTCCCTCCAAAACAAAGACTATGATGAAATAGTGAAAAATGTAGCCCAGATAAACAGTAAAATTCAGATGGGGAGCCACAAATACGGCGTATAATGTGACTATATAATTATTCCAGACCCCGGAGTTGTTCTTAACCTACTGCCCAAGCCGCAGCAGTTCAGCGGTTCCTGACCAAAAGTCACATGACTATTTGCATGTTTGACGGTGAATCTTTGGGAGGGTCACGGATCACCTTCAGCCCCTGGGCCTCTCATTTCAAACTTGCTGTACTCCGCCTCCCTGTTAGGCGGCTGTGGTGACACAAAGACTCTTTGCGGCAGAGAATCGGTCTGCGTGCTGCTCAGAAACTCAGATCAAGCCACTTGTGCCCTGCCCGCCCGCTGTACCCATTCCAAACAAGCTGCTTTGACGATTGGTAACTTCTCCATGGTAATTAGACCGACGGTTTTGTAAATGCTGCTGCGCGGCGGCGGCGCAGCCGAAGAGGATTAGAGGAGAGAGAGACAGCCATCTCTGGCAAATGGCCCTGCAGGAGAACTGCTGCTCGTACGACAGTCTTTATGAGTGATTCACAGCCGTTATTAGCTGCTGTGCCGAGGCGGCTTAGGTAAATGAACAGTGGCTTTTCAGAGGCTAGTGTTAATCAAGCGGCCCCAAAGGGTTCAAGATAGTCGTTTGCAGTCCCAACCACTCTTGGTTGTTGGTCTGTGAAAGTTTCAAGGACATTGGTGCCACCGAGAGGTACAATTCCCCCGGAAGGTAGAAGACAGTGATAGTAGGATTATGAGGCAGAAAATATGAACAGAATCCAACATCCAAGGCAGAATAATCATAAATTTATTCAAGCAACTCATAAGATGGCTTAGCATGGAAGGCTAAGGATATATGACTGGGAGAAGCATCAACTGTTTTCTTTGGTAGTCTACATGGACACTGTGTCAATCCTATGGCTATCGAAACGCCATCCCTTTGATACAGTTAACCGGCTGCCAGAAGGCATTCTGTTTCATAGTAGGTGAGAAGGTCCTTCATTTTGACAGGAAAAGCCAGTGCCCCTTCCTTATCAATGCCACTCATCTTCCTTGTGTCAAGTACCATGTCAGTTACAGATCCATTGACACAGCATATGTGGGTTACTGGCAGACTCCTCCCCTCATGGGCTTGTCAGGCAGCCATCAACTTCTCCCTTTAGAAAGGCCCACCAGCACTTTCCAGGCCTGACCCTTGACCCGATGTTCCAGCAAACTCTTTCTTGTCAAAGTCATTGTATGGAGATTGCTAATCCTAGTTCTTGAAAGAAGATCTCTAGGTACCAGAAATTTAAGCTGTTTCTGTAAATGAAGAGCTACGAACACCAATTTATCAAAGGGCGGCTGAGGCCTACACCATCTGTAGAACTTTCATAACCTGCGGCACACTTAAAAGTGAAAGTAAAAACCCAGTTATGAGTAAAGACCCGTTGGGAGAGTCAATGTGGACACAAGGACACAAAATCAGAGCTGGCGGTGAGATCTATCCCTCATATGTCTTTCAACGTTCTTGCTGTTTTACAGCCATCTCAGCAAAATAAATGGATTTCAAAACTATATATTGGCGAATAAGTATACCATAATCTACTTATAAGAAAACATACAATAAGGTATGAATGAAGCATATTTTCTGAAGCAATCAAAGTAATTGCTGCAATACAACAATGCTTTAGGGAGTGAATATAATATTTTTCTTCTTGGCAACGATCCCAACGATCACAGCTGTAAGTGAACCAGGAGGATGGCGACGTGGACGAGACGGAAGATAAAAACTAGGCTTTTCTTTGGAAATCGATTGCCATCCTTTTGAAGCATTTGACTGGGATATGTTTTCGCCTTTGCTGCTGCCCTCGCCATAACCTACACCACCCGCGATGCCAGAAGAAGGACTGATTTGATTTCGGGGGGACCATGAAGAGTCAGGCTGTTGCCTGGAGACAGAGCAGTCAGAAGGCCCACGGCAGGACACTCCTAGCTATAAATACATGAGAGTGTGTCCAGTAGCAATTAGAGATCCAACACGTTCTGCTCAATGGGTCTCACCCAGAGCCACGCAATACCAGTCATCAGAGATTCACAGAGGCATCTGTGACAGGCGACCTCAGTGTAGCCAGTCAGAGGTGGGTCTGTGAGTTTCTCCACCTTCAGGACCCCTGTTTTAGCTGACTAGAGTGGACCACTGATGCTGCGGCTCTGGAGGTCTTTGAGGGAGGCGCCAGGGGAAATGCAGGGGAGCAGCAGACTGGGGGGGGGGGGAGAGTGCTAAGATGCAACGAGCCACTCCCGGCTTGGCCACTAATTAGCGCACTGGGGACCTCCTTGACGACAGTCGCATGGATCCATGCTATAACCCTGGCAGCTGGAGTGGAAAAAATGTACACTGCTATGTTTTCATTTAATTTAATTGTGCTTTCAGTGAGGGGGAACGCAAATCCATGGCTGGATGTAGAGTAGGAGAGGGTATTTGTGAGCAAGTTAAATAATTAACTGTATGAAAAAAAAACCTATAACTGGTGATACCATTCAAATGGCAACCTTGTTTGAAACTAAGCAATTAACAGCAACTAATGTTCAAAATTAGTCTTACTGCCCTCTTAAAAACAGGTACATTTACGCAATTAAATCTAGTCTTGTTAGACAATTACTTGCTCGTTCTGTGAAATGTCTGCTAGCCTAAAATTAAGTGCGGTCAGCAAATGCCTTTTAGGATCCTGGACTGAACCCAAAAATTCAGTCCAGATACACTTTAAGAAGATGTTGATTTTTGTCTTGTAGGAGCCTGAAGTAAACCATGTATAATGTGAGTGCGCACCTCAGTCCCAGACAATCCACTCCCATCAAGCACTCCTCATCCCATCTGCGAGCACTAGTGAGGCTCCGTGGGCAGCCTGCTCATTAAAGCTCGACAGGGGCCCTAGGAGCGCGGCAGTAAATATATACGTATGTGCTTGAACTGAAAGCCAGTGGGGCGTTTTCTCCTTCTGACAGCTCCACATCCACTTATGAAGACATCTCCAGCCGGCTCTTAACAGAGCTGAGAGTTAGGGGTCTGTTATTACCTGTACCCCCCAGGGAGGCAATTGATATGGAAGAGAGGAAGAGAATGTCCCAGTGACAGAGCAGCCGGGCAATCAATCAAAAGCCCAATCAACCAGATATTATTCAGTTTGAACGTCCAACCAAACCACAGAGCAGCATGGCTGATAGATATCCTGTGTTTTTCTGCTCTGGGACCAACTGGCGTTTAGGTTACGTTACAGTCACTCTTTGTAAAATGGGGCCCTTGTTCTCATCTGGGTGTTGTGGTCAGTGGTGAGGACACGAAGTCTCCGGCTAATGCCAGCCATTGCTTCGTTTTATTGAACCTCCCAGACTGTCTGGCGAAACTGCATCCATGTGGGGCATCGAGTCCCGCATCCTGTTGTCGCTGGCTCAGTACGCTGACTCTGGCCGAGTCAAAAACAAAATCGCCTTGATGTTATGCAAAAAAGCAGCGTATGGGGCCAAGCGGGGGCTCCTTCTCTGCACTACGAATTGTCCCCATTACCATCCCTCTGATTTGTCACCCAGTAGACCTGCTTCTTCTGCCATTCTTTCCTGAGGACTGTTTCCAGAAAAGCGGGGCCAGGCCTGAGGATGCACAATGGCAGATTTTTGACGCGGGTGGCATTTCCCGAGCTGCTCTGTGTCATGCCCGCTCTTTCAGGCTTCACGAAAAACGGCTAATACCTAAGCCCATGGCCTGTATCACAGAAGTGCCGCTTATCAAGATGGGACTCAATTGATGGAGGCGGGTGGGCGGGGGGGGATAGGGAGGAGGGGGCAGAGATACAGGCAGAGAGAAACAAACGCCATGCAGCTGCTCTTTCAATCTCACAGCTCACCTCATCATCTCAGGCACAAAGAGCCACAACAGCAGTCCTGGATCAGCGATGGTGCCATTCTAAATCCGATATCAGCTCTTCACAGCTGTTCTCAGAGGTGGGCGGGGGAGCCATTCAGGTGAAATGCATTATGGGCAGCATTATGGCACTGAAGCTTGATTATGAGCCATCATTAGCATTTAATGAGATAAAGAAAATGTTGATGGATAGTATAATTAGGAAGAAAAAAAACAAACACACCGGTAACATGGGTGCCTGTCACTTCCCCCTGCTAGACTGCAGTAGTATGTATGCAGGTTGCATTCTGGTGACACACACACCAGTGTCCCAGAATTTTTTTTAATCACTATACAGCGATGCTAACTAAAATTTGTCTTGTTCCCTTCTGGGAAAAAAACAAGAAGAGTTCATGTGGAGAACAACACCTCAGTACTCACCACAAATTACACAATATTTGTGAAACAAAGACGATACTGTCTTTAGCAGAGAAACCACATGACGTTCTGCTTAATTTCCCACATTTTATCTTTGTCTTTTGTCCCACCAAAAAAATCTCATTCTTTCTTAGCTAGCTAAAATTTAGCTTCATATTCAATCAATCATGATTGTCACATATTATGTCACTCAAAGCAGGATATCTCAAAAGGTTCCTCTAGAATTTGTAGGGAGGTCCCTGAGGAGAGGTTTGGGAACCAATACAGTGTTCTTATAGTCACCCAACAAGATATATGTAACTTTTTGGAGAGAGTTAATTTTTACTGTATTATTTTTCATTTACGTATATTCCAATAATGAATCCTGCTTCGTTTTCTGAGAAAATACATACATGCTACCCAGACAAATCTTTTTAAACATCTCAGCTTGCTGAAGACCTTTGCACATCAGATTGCTTAGCTTACAGCAGCTTTAAATATGACCAAAGCTCCAATTTTAAAATGGTTAGGAGTAACAGTATTTCTGACCAATGGGCACTCTCCTTACTATGATACCTTAATAATATAGACATGGGGTGGCAGGTAGGAACAGGACAGCCGACCGAATCCTGATTCCGTCAAATCACTGACCTGACTCGGTGACCCATTTACATATGCAAACATATTTTGCATGGACCTTATTGAACTACCCAACTTTGGGATATTACACATGCTTGTCCTGGGAAGACCTGAACCAACTGTCATTTGAGGATTTCGATTCAGACTGCATTTTACCGCTCTCTTTTAAGGTAGCTGCATTGAAAATCTAATGCAAAACAGGCAGCAGAGGATACTACTGCGCCTGTGCCCACTCCAGGAATCATTCTGACTTTATTATCAAGCCCACAGAGAGAGTACAAATATGGCAGCTTGGATAATAGAATATGATGGGAGAAAAAATACACTTATACAGCTAAATGGATCTTTCCAGAAGATGTTGCGAGAATTCAATCAGGCTAAAAACCGGGGCAGTTCTCAAAGCATAATTCAAAGCTAATATGAAAAAAGACCTGAAATGAATGACAGGGTCATTGTTCACCATGTCTGTAGCAGGCATTGGACACAATGGGTAATCGTTTCAAATTAATGATTTTCCAATTGGCTCGGTCAATGCTGACATGTCAAACGATAAAGCAATAATGGCAAAATTTGCCGTGTGCGGTTTTAGCCGTGATCATGCATGATGGTCTCAAATGCCTCATCGCCACAATGTTGCACCTCCTGCTCTTCCTGTAAACTGATACAGCAACGCATTTGCTGTACCCTGCACTCCATCCACGGACCCAGTTGGCGCAGCGACTGTGGTGATCGCCGTGGCGACCTATGCCAGGCGAGAACATGTCGCGGGGGGGATTGGATTGGATGCCCACTGGTATCAGGTGTCCTTCTGGCATCACTGACCAATTAACATAAAGTGTCCCCACATTTATGACATCACCTCCGAGCAAAACGAGGCCCAGGCTGCTTATATGATGTAAATCATTATCTCCCGTGTCCATTGTGACATCACTGCTTCATACTGGGATACAGGTAATGAAGACCAAAGTTCCTTTTTCTCAAGTATGGCAAGGCCCGGCAAAGCCTCTGTATAATGATGATGATGATGATGAAAATAATAACAAGAGGAATAAGAACTGGGTTATTCCCTCTGGGAATATGCTCTGAACCGCCAGGACCCTGCGCAGGACAAGTAAGTACAGAGAATAAGAATAAGAAGAAGATGAATGAGAACACACCAAAATTTCCTTGGGGGGTAAATGGGTTTTTGGTGCTCTAATTGACCACTGCGCTGAAACAGCACGAGAAACAGCAAAGGAGCAGAAGAGGGCGCTGTCTCCAGAATCTTGGAGGTGGGGAAGAGGCCTTGCAGAATTAGCCCTTAAACCCCAGTCCTCCATCACGGGACGGATCTGACAGCCCCTGATCCCCCCCCGCTAAGCATAATCCCCCATCTCATTCCTAAGCGATTACGATCCCCCATCTTCCTGAAAGGATTTTAATGGTTTTAATGGTTTCAGTCATATTCCTCGGTAACCCCCTTTCCCTCTCCATAGAAGATGCCTGCTGGCACCATGCCTGGGATCTTAGACAGGGAGTTGAGAACAATACCATGCGACCGCCAGCACTGTGCTGCACTATGATATGGTTTTTGGTAACATTACGGCGGAGGTTGGCGCTAAGGACAAAAAGGAACAGAATACCGGACCGCAGAGGGGGTACATTCCGCAGCACGAACACTGAAAGCGAGACACGACAAGCTTCGGTGAGACAAATAGCCCATTTTGAAATGACAGTAATTCCATTCGCTGGCCCAGCCTTTCGGGGGGAGAGCGAGGGAGAGAATGGGAGATGCCCGGACAAACAGGGACTGGCAAGCTGGATGTCGGCGTCTTTTGTTGTGCCTCTGTACCGAGCCCGGAGCTTTGAGCACACCTACAGCAGACAAATGGGGAGAAAAACAGGCCCATTTATAACCTGCGGAGAGCAGCCGCTATATGCCGCAAAGCCTCAATGGTGATTCCGTCGGGCGCGAGTGCATGATGGATGAACTCTGGCCGTCGGACTTGACGTTCTCATTAGTCTGTGGGCAAGAGGGAGCGAGGGAGCCGAGGCTGGGAGCCTGAGTGCATGAAATGGCGTGTGCATTTGAGGGGTATGCATGTTTTATGCAAATAGCGAAGGCCTACGTGCTCCCCACAGACCAATCTGTTACCTGGCTAAGCAAAGGCCGGCCTGCCTATATCGATCTGATAGGAGTAATATTTCCCACGAAAACGGCCATGCATACCAACACGGGCCAGACCAGGTAATGCGTGAGCAAGTGAGCACTTTGTGTGACCTTTAACGGAAAGCTCCCGAAAGGAGGGAGTTGGAGAAAAAGATCGGGTAAAACATGACCAGTAAAGCAGCCCCGTATGACGTTTCCCACCAAACCGCAAGCGGAATCCCTGAGAGTGACAAGGACGGCTGACAGATTGACGAAAACGCACCGTGGACGGACACGAAAAGCCAGGTGGGACGTTGCAGAGGCCGGCAGCGTAAATATGGCGACAGAGTCCGTGCTCTAATGTAGCTTGGGGTATTGCTCATGATCATCGGCTATGAGGTGTCACGTTAATTATTCTGAGTTGACATTAATAAAGAAAGGTGGTGGAGAGGAGGGGGGTGAGCAAAATATTTGAAATTAGAGGCAAGAAAAAAAATTGCTGTTGCTAGTTAACTTGAAATAGAATTAGACTGACAGTAATTAGGGGAAATGAGAGAGAAGATGTATGGAGTAAATCACGTTAATCAGAAGAGCCTGTAGCAATAAAGGGCTAATATGTCACCATCTGCAGTGGCCACTCAACACAGTGTAATAAAGAGATATATTGGTGTTGCCTCGAGGGAAATAGTCAGGTAGGAGACGGAGGACTTTGCTGATGGTCGAATGTAAGATAATAAGACCGGTTCTCTTTTGGTTGAGCTTAAACAGCAGATGTGTTTGCTGGTTAGGCGGGCTGATGCCCAGCAGTGCTGGCTTTTAAATGCTGGGTTGAATAGGTACATGGTGAGACAGCGATGTTTAGCACACACACTGGAATCCTCGTCTGACGAGGCCCCGGTCACCGAGCTTGGGCCAATCGAGGCTTCGCTAATAGAACTTGGCTGCGGTTCTGCCAAGCAAAAAAAAGAAAATCAGGCAAGGTTCACTGAGACGTCAGCTTAAAATGCCAAAACGTGAACCCGGTCCCTGGGACCATATTCCACGACCACATCTCTGAAACTCCTATCAATCATCTCTACATCTATGGGCCACATATAGCCAATCAGGCGCGGAACAAAGCAAGCCGCCCATTGGGTGTTATGTTCCATAGCTTGGGGCGTTATCTATGATTATTTGTATTCATGCTACTCTAGGGGTCTTGTAAATGTGAAAAGACAACAGGAAGTCATCACAAGCCTTGAGATGTATCTGAAGCTAAGACATCCTGCTCTCTATTGAAGGTCATGCAAGCTTGTTCCTCCCAAGCAACATGCCTGCATGTACTTTCTGTTCCATGTTGCTTTGGGTGTCTCAGTAGGAACAGAGACTTCGGATCTCAGTGAAGGTTGTGTTGAATAGGTGTAAGAGAATAGGCACTTCAACAGTTCCGGCTCCCGGCCATCATACAATCATCCATGTTGACTCTGTGACGCTGCCGCAGTCACATTCATCTCAGCAGCACAGTTGTGTCCCATGTAATACTGTGCAATATTGTTGATCAGGACCATTATCCTGCAGTAATGCTACAACTCTCAACTTTCTCAGGTGCAGTCATTTATGTCATGTGCAATAATTCATGTGCAATATTCCTCATACTTTTATATTGTGTATTTGTAATTGCTATATGCAATTTATTTTTATTTTATTTTATTTTTGTGATTTTATTGAGGCTTCTACAGGATCCAAACATCATATTATTGTGCTTGTATAGTGACAATAAAGATATATTGTATCTTATATCTAGCACAATGTTTACTGCTTTGTGCTGGAATCTGCAAGCAGGGACAGAAGTTCACTGCTGTAGGTTTACATGGCAAAAAGGCCGTTTCTGCATTGAAGTTCACTGGAGAAAACAAGCCCTTTTTAAGCTGGGCCTTTAAGCTATGGTGCTTTTAGGCTGCTCCAGGGCTCGGTGTCATGCTTCTGCTCTGAAAGCCAGCTCCCGATGAAGGAATTCAGCCACCATTACAATATGGACACAGAGGAGCAGGTTTTCCCCTGAATCAAAACACACTTTCTTCCAAAACAGCAAGAACAATGACATTTCGATAATATACCTGAGAGCCGAGGTTCCCCAGGCTTCCATTCTTCTTCTTTAAAGTGCTGCAAAGTGAAACTGGCATTCAGTATATCCTTACTTGTCTGGGATACCTTACACTTGTCAGATCTCACACTGCAGAGCCCCTTGACATGTAGCTACAAAAACACCGACCATTCAATCACCAATCAAGAATGTCACTGGAATTTGCTAGAATATCAACTGATAATAATTGCAATCACTGTCCCAACCAACCCTCAACCATATCTGAAAGCCCGTGTAGGTAGGCGGCGCCAAACTGTCATGGAAGGTGAAGCGGCTTCCAGAAAACACCAACGCCTCAACGGTCATGGATGTTAAGTCGTTTTCCCTGACAAGCAAGTTTCCGTTAGGCCTGGATCTCCCTGGAGAGGGAGGGGCGGGAGGGCTGGGGGGGTGGCGGGGTCCCGTAAATAACCCTCTTTGTCGCCGATCCCCCAGAATGCATTTTGCGGTTTTCGCGGCCGTCTGCCGGCCCCACGGTTCGTGATTTATGGAGGCCTGTCGTGGCTTCAATCCGTGGGATCTCCCCAGCGATTCCCGAGGTCCCTACAAAGGAACACTTTGGGAATAGGGCCGGCGCAACGTTTGCGCAGTCAATGCAGGGCTTGTTACTGAGCCAGGGCGGCCTGTTTCTTTCCCAGCCCCTTTCCTGACTTCAAGAAGCCTTTCATTCAAATGATGGGGTGGGGGGGGTGTTTACGAGGGCCAAGAACAGCCGGCGTGTTTCAGCTGGTGAGGCGGCGGCTTGCGTGTAAACAGCCAAGAAATGGCTTGATGGCTGGGTAAGTCTTACATGCTTTTTCATAGGAGAAGTGATTCATTTTGCAAGGAAAAGAGGCTCAGTGCCCCCCTGTGGCTCTGACATGCGGGTCACTTCATTATGCGGCGGATTTACATTTAAGCATGAGGCAGCAGAAGGTAAAAAGTCAACCGTGATCATGAAAGACGCAGGTGATTAGTACTCGATCTCTAATAAATGGACAGACAGATGCAGTAATTTTGTTACAGCTTTTATTCATGAGGATGGACTCCTCAGCTGTCTGTCTCTTCACTCTTCCTCTCTCCCTCTTTCCCCTGTCCATCCCTCTCTCCCTCTTTTCCCCTGTCCATCCCTCTCTCCCTCTTTTCCCCTGTCCATCCCTCTATCTCTTTTCCCCTGTCCATCCCTCTCTCCCTCTGTTCCCCTGTCCATCCCTCTCTCCCT
>JAODUD010000046.1:12311942-12325079 GCA_026784285.1 Stomatorhinus walkeri | reverse complement strand
TTTAGCTGCCCTAAAATGTTCTTTAGCTTGCCCCCCCAAATATGTGGGTCATTTCCATCAGACCCCCATAGTAAAGGCTTAGCCCCCCCATTCAGAAATGTCTAGTGACACTCTTGCTTGACAAATACCATATTTATGTATTACTTCGAACGTGACAGCACAGATCTGAGAACCTATGTCTGATTGTCAGATTATAAACCATATTTTATGCTATCTGAAGAAAGCTAAATATTGAGTTTCTGCTCAGGTTCCAAGATCCCAGTGTCTGATTGAAAGAGATCAGGCAAACATATGAAAACAGTCTCCAAAGTATTCCTCATTAATATTTCATATCCAAAGGCAAAATTCCACCATCCATGCCTTAGTATATTAAAAACAACATTATGAAGATAAATAAAAAAACAGACTAAGGCCCACTGATCCAAGGCAGCATTGAGGTGTCAACATCGCTTATATTTAGCACAAAGCAACAGGTCCAGGCATCAGAAAACAAAACAATCGTTACGGCTACAACCTTCAATCTGCCGACTCCCCTAAAAAAATCTCATCTTTCTGCTTCCTTATATCAGGGCAGAGGTTAAATGTGGCTGTTGTCTCCTGAATTATTTAAAAAGCAGTGGGAAGAAAGTGTTGCAAAAGAGAAATTAGCATCACCGCTAGTGATACCTCTGACCCCCCCCCCCTCCCACGCAAGAAGTAATCCATGCAGTCTCAGAGGTTACTCTACATTGTGGGTCTGTTTTCCATAGCTACAAGCCCCACCGCAGGCAACGCTTTTGGTCTCTCCGGCAACCTCATCCATCATTTTCCAACCCCTTATCCAGGTTAAGGTCACAGGGAGAGGGCCTGAAACCCATCCGAGGCAGCCAAGGGAGCAAGGTAAAGGGGGGGGGGGCAACCTTGGACAGGACGCCAGTCAATCGCACTACAGGCAGCCTAACTGCGTGTCTTTGTACTGTGTGACAAAACCAACAGGATACAGGTGCAGAGATGCACCACATAAGCAGTGATGGTGGGATTCAAACACCCAATTCAGGAGGTACAGGGCAATAATGCCACCAACTGAGACCCCCCACTGAGACCCCCACTACAATATTCCAGGTTCCACAATCCGATATCTCAGTAACTGACAGTTCATGGGATTCATTCTCCTTTGGCCAAAAAAAATGTAACAAACAAACCCACACACACACGTAGGGCAAACACATCCTTATGGGGACCGCTCATTCATTTCAATGGGAAAAATGCTAATGTTACCTATGACAACCTTAACCCCTACCCAGCCCTAACCATAACCATAAGCAGCCAAACAAAATACAAGAGTTTCTGCATTTTCAGTTTTTTCATAGCAGTCACTGATTTTTATAAAATAGAGTTTTCCCTTATGAGGACCAGGAAACTGGTCCCCATAAGGGAAAAAATGGATATTTATCACATTATGGGGACATTGTGTCCCCATAAGGATAGGTATACCTACACACGCATACACACGTTGCATTATCTTAATCAGAGACTTGAAAAATGTCCCAAAAAGGTCCTTTTTTGTAAACTACTGTCATGGCATCTCTACATCAATAAAACCATCATGGGCTTGATTTTGCTGCATGTTCTTCTGCTAGTGTTTGCTGCTTTCCATGTCTGACAGACCTTAATTTTAAATAAAAGTCTTCTTTTGAACCTCTGTATATGCTGTCTGGACATTGCAGCAAACAGATTTCATTGTATTTCGCTGCTTTATTCTACAATGGCTTTGACGTTTTGATCTGTGACTAGGCTGCATTTAGTGTTACATTTCTTTCATGTTCTTTACAGCAGGATGACCAAAGCGGTGACTTTTATTTTGCACTGAAAACAAAACTTTACTATTGTAGTTTGATAAATCATAACAACAGCAAACTGTCCTCGATATAAAATGCCAAAGGACAAACATAATTGACATTTAATTCCCTCAGCAACATAGTATGATATAGTTTAATATTGTGTTTTGGCTTGAGGTAGCCAGATAATGTTCTCGATAGTGATAAATGCAGTTAATCCATCTTGCAGCTTTTCCTGTAGAGGGTCTTGGGGGAGCCTGGACCCTATGCCCCAGGCCGCACAGGTCACAGGTACAAGCCAAAAGACGTGTGTATGGCCCCTTTCACGTTTCTCACCTACCCTCGTTAACCTTATTCCCGCTGTCTTTAACAAAAAATAAGCAATAGATTGGATGAGACATCTCTTGGTGGCCCTACAGTCCTATAAGCTGCAAAGACATCATTTCCACAGACATAAGCCATTAATAATAATAATAATAATAATCACCATCTTCATCATCATCTATTACGTGTAACCTTGCGTGAAGTTCTAAAAGCCGCCGGGCAGGTGATACCCAGTCTAGTTCTCCAGAAAAATACCTACATGTGCTTTATGGCGTGTATACAATGTAGTTTTTTGCCATCTTCCCCGAAATGCATTAATAAAAACACACGGCAGATTTTTCAAAAGTGCAATCCTAATGAAATACCGACCTGTTATAAGACGTGAGATAACTATATACATAAGTAGCACTATTAAATAACCTACTGTAATGCAGTTCGATGTGTAGTTCAAAAACTCTCTCTCTCACACACATATACACAGGCACACACATACTAATCAGTTCCAGCGATGAATCATCTTCAAACATTTCTCTTCAACAGACAACATCAACAAAACGGCGAATTAATTTACGAAACAGATCTGACCTTGCCAATTTTCCACTGATGGTCGATGCTCAAGAACAATAAAGATAACAAAAAATTTAAATCAAGATCGACTGAAACCGAAGCTACCTTTGCCAGGAACAAATCGTACCGAAAATATATTATCATTATTTCGAATAACGAATCCGGCGTCCAGGCGTTATGCGTAACATCACTGGTCACACATGCCCCGTGAACAAAGGAAAACAGGTGCTGAAACTGATCCACGGAGGATACCTTAGCTCGGGTTACTTTCAGCCCTTAACAACTGATTTAGAATCAGTTAGCCTTTTCATTAACCATACCTTATTCACTACAAGCCAGACAATCGCACTGATCCAGGGTCAGATGTTACGGGTACGATGCTTCTGCATATGTCGCGTCGCAGCTCAACACTTAACTGAATTTCTGTCATTGTTCACCGCTATTGTCCAACAGTGAAATTCGTGCGTAATGCACTGAAATCCATTTTCGGGAGAAAAGTTTATGCAGCACTCCTTGCCAAACACCAGTATCAGTAAATAATAGCAACCGAACAGTCTTTAGCGTAGTAATATGAGCAATATTGTATTTAATTTATTTCAGTTAAACAATCTTGTCCTTCTGTACTGTATATTATATGTGAGAGATACAAACAACAGTATGTCTGCTAATTTCAGATACCTATACAAATAACTATACAGTCGTCGATATGGATTTGGTTAGATCCAGTTTAAAACAGGTGAAATCCATTTATTTATCACGTTAAATATAATTGACTGACAATCCCCTCGCACCATGACATGTCATAGGAAACGGAATGATTAATGAAGCAAACGTAGGATTTGAGGGGTCATTTTAAGACTTTTTGCCTCACTAGAATTTTGTATTACTAAAAGATAAGTGAATCGCTTTAAAAATATTCCAAAAAAGATGTACTGTGAAATGTCTGGTAAATCTCCATCGCTCTACTGGCAGATCTCCCACGTCTAAATGACCTACTGCACGACGTTATGTGAAACACGTCTGGCAAAATACAGCCTGGGGTCAGCGAGAGGCGCCTGGTTTGTAAGCTGTCAAGATAACGCTGGTATTTGAAGCCGTAGCTGAAGACGTAATTGCAAACTAAAAATAACAGCCAAGTCTTGCGTGCATGTTTTCAGCATGTCAAAACTTGGACGGGAAACGGCATACCCATAAGTGTTTTAAACGATGTAACGCCGTTTTCAATGACATCTCACTTGCACGGAAACTGGCCAGAGTTCGCATCGACTAATTATATATCCCTGCTACATTCAAGTGACTTGTATGTGAAGTTTGCACTGAAATCTAATATGGTCGGGGTGCTCAAGTGCTTGGGGGATTTAATGCTCTTTCTTTAAGGCGATTATCCTGGTTATGCGTCTTAGCAAATTAGCGTATAAAAATCACAAGATCCGCGATGCACGCATTTTGTCATGCATGGAAAAAAAATGTAAAACTCCCTCTGCTTCTTAGAATAAGATGTCTGGCTGCTACACTAAAGCACGAAAGGAGAAATTAGCTTCTGCTACAAAGTTAAAAGATAATTATTAGAAAAACATGAAGAAAATTGTAATTTTCTAAAAAGGCTTGCTTCAATGAGGCATACGTTCTTTGTTAATTTTCTCGGATGTTTTCAGTCATTAATATTGTGAAAAGTGAACTTTAAATGCATACACAATAGAAACAGGATGCATACATGTTAAATGCATGTGAAGCTTGCAACAAGCATATTTATACGTATTAGCGTATAGCAGAAGATGTCAGGAGATACGCTTCAGTGTCAGGCAAAGGATCGCGCCTGTCCGGACCTAGGCAAACGTAATAAGCGTGCTTTATATCACACACGCCAAGTTATAACACGAGCACTCATGTGCATGACGAAATGCCATATCTAAGCCCCAAAAACAACTCAAAGGTAAACGGACCGAACACAAGACGCATGTAACATGAGCGGCAATTTACCTGGGTATGCTGTTGCTCTGCAATTGTTCAAAGTTGTGCGCTGACCGTAAAGAAGGTTAATAATCCAGGGTTTGAAAGATGTGCAGATGAACGCGGCAATGACGAGAAATGTCTCAGTTTTTCGCTCTTGCAAGGTTTGTAATCCCAGAGACGCGCGAATAACAGACCGCGCTCTTGCTGGACAGAAGCGAAAACCCACCTAGCCGGCAGACAGCGGCGTCGATTCTTCGCCCCGCCCTCCTCATTTGCATGAGCAAGCAATCCGACCAATTAGGGAGCAACGGACGGTGCCCTACCTTGACATTTCTCTTAGACCCCGCCTCCGCGCTCTAACTGATGCCAGTCCCGTGTAGGTACTGTACATTGCAGGAACGTTACACCTTGGAGGATTTCATTTTTAATATGGCTTGAAGTAATTACTGACGAGTTATGTACAAAAGTCTACTCACTGAATATTTGATATATCATACGTAACATGTTTTAGCTTCATTCTCGACCTAGCGAGGTTATTTTTTATAACAAATATATTTTTGTCGTATATTCTCCAGTGCTGTGGGATGATGATATCTGTGTGGCTGTTCTCCGTATTTTCCATATTATTCCGGCATATTCTGGGTCACATAAAACACGGAATCCCTTGCATTCTACAGAACGCATGGGCACAGTTTACAGTAATATAACAGATCACACCAAAGGGAAAAATCACTTTAAAAGCTGCTTGTACCCGCTTTCGAAAACTGGGTTCTGGAAAGTCTTACGCAGAACAAGGGCAGTTCATTATAAGAAAAAGTCGTGCTGTATCCTACTGTTAATATAAATGTACTATGCAGTAGGGAGATCTGCTTTGTCAACTTGGTAAAGCTGCAATCATTTTAAAATTGTGCTCCAGGGCGCTTCACGCGGCGCAAAGGATGAAATATTACACACGCCATAAACAAACTAAATTATGTTGTTTTAAAAAAATGCACCGTAACGTCCCTGTAATTGGATATAAAAATAACACATAATACAAGCAAACCAACGCGCCGCGAAACACAGAAATTGAATGTAGTGATGGAGAAATACGTTACTACGGATATTTTTCAAGCATTATCGATGTAGAACTGTTTGGTGTGCAGATGACGGAGTCCGTTTAGAGACAAAAAAACAGAAACATCAAAGTCGCCAAAGAATAAGCTACGGTCAACAGAAGCAAAAGGCAGTTTCCCACAGAGGGGGAACAAACCGGATCTCTTACAGGAGGAAGGGGGAAAAACAGCCTCAAAGGGGGAGACCCCAGGGAGAGCGCGGTTCCATTCAGACCCACGGATAATACGCATGCTTAATCTGAACTGCTTTTGTAAATATTTAGACAAATGAGCAAAATTGTAAAATGCTAAATGACACAGTTTAATACCATGAATGTACATTCTGCAGAAGAAAATATGGTATGACACTGGCACCATAGGCGGGGGAAAAGTATTTATTGACTATTAATTTATTAACTGAGGTTTCCTAAGAGAGGCCATGTAAAATCCCATCCAATATAAAGTTTGTGCATTGATCATTTGAATTAACTGATGTGTGGATCTCCTGGACAATCTGCTATTTTACATGGATGCCAAGCCTAACCCGATTGGGTTAAATTGACTAAAGGGCACTTTTACATATTGATTGTAATGGATTCAGTACCAAGGCTCACCCGAACCGATTGGCTAAAATGGACTCAATACGAAGGCTCACCTGAACTGATAGGCTAAAATGGATTCAAAGCCAAGAGTCACCAGGTCTGATTGGTTAAATTGGACTCTCTAGCTTATGTAACTAGTTCTGTGAGATCAATAGTCATCCCACTGAGGACTTCAAGAAGCCTCCTAGTTCACTGCCTCACTTGAAATACCGGGACAGCTTTCAAACACACTGTATATTAGATCTTTAAGGGGACTCTGTGAAAAAGGGCAGCTAAACATTGACAGAAAAGTTACACAAGGTAATATTTCATGAGGGGACACTTCAAAGAATGTAGCTGCGAGTAACATTTACACTTAGCGGTTACAAGCAGGGATCAGACGCAATCAATTCTGATCACCTTCTGTGCCTCTCACCCTCAGCGCGCTGCTTTCATGATGAATTTACAGCCAGATTTAAGCTCCTTTCTTTCCGTGAAGCCTTTTCCTTTCAGACATTTTGTCATTTGACCTTAGGAAGCATTATGGGCAGTATTAACTTGTGCCAAAATTTAAAATAAAAACTACAAACATGGCTGTAGCTAGCCCCCTTTTACTCATGTCTCAGTATTATGGCCTTTGCTTACTGCTACCAACACCTGTTCCCCCCCCCCCCCACCCATCTGAAGGAAGACGTGCAAGATCCAGGTTTCAGCAAATCTGTAACAGATATTGACGACAGGGGGAGGGAACTAGCATGGACAGGACATTAAGTGTCAATGAAGGAGCGTCATGGCCAATTGGTAACGCTAATGTTAGGTTGTTGTCTGAACAGGTGCTCGTTTAAGGTACTTGGCTTTCTATTTCCTTGATGGAGTGGATGCCAGGTAGGAGGTATAGAAGTACGCTCCGGAGCTCGAGAACTGAGACATCCTCCTCGGAACAGCTGACACGGTGTTTCGGATAGTGATGTCAGCTTCGCCACGATATGGATGTAAAAGAATAAGAGAATAAATGCTGCTCAGTTAATTTTCGCCAAAATCGCTCTGAGAAAACAATGAGACACTCCTTGATTGAGCTGACGATTTATTCTTGTTATTGATTGGCTAAGTGTCACTGATTACTGGTTAATTCTCACTGATTGGCTAACCCTATTAATACCCACGGCAAAGACTGAAGCCAGCTCTGCCGGGGAAGGGGGAGGATGTAGGGTGCGTAGTATCGCTCCTCCAGCTTTTCCTACTCTGCCCGACATCTTCGCAGGGACGTTTCTAACCGCGAATTATGGAATAATGAGCGCGCTGCCTCAGCCCCTCCAGGAAGTCCCCCGCAGCCACATAATTCCCCTTTATTGGCTTTATTAATACCCCGCAACTCACAATCGCGAGGAAGTGGTAATTACTCAGAGGGCCAATGCTGACGGATTTATGGGGTAAGGGGGCCTCTCCTCTTGGACCGACTCGAGTCAGAAACCACAACTGCTTTAGTCATTAAAGGCCTTCATGACTGCCTCGGAGCCGCGGTTAAAGTCAGTTCGCTCATGCAATGCCATCACAGAACATTCTAAATACACAAAATATGCAGTTACACGTAAAATATATAATTACATAAAACGCTGTATTTAATATTTCAAACATATTCCATAACCTTTACATGCAGAAATAATCATATAACTATACAATATAATAATTCTATGTCTATTTAGTTATACATTTATTAGCATAAAATATACACATGAATACAGCCATTATGTGCGTGTTCCATAACTGCTTATACAGTACATTTTTGCGTCAATCCCATCATAAGGAGGCACATGACACATCACGTCATCACATGGTAGGCACTGTCAAAAACTAGTACGGTAATTCAGACGTATTAATTGACTTAACTGCACGCTTTTGGACTGTGAGAGTAAACGGGAGTATAGGCTACCTGGAGCGCATCCTCAGAACATCTGCAAATAGCAGTGCAGCCCATAGAGCCACCATGCTGCCCTACGTGAATGTATTTCGGAAAAAAATGTCTGTAATAGCAACAGACCGCAGTTTGCTCAGCTGGAAAACGGTAATGTAAAAAGAAAGCAGGAAGCAACGCTGTGCCTTTGTGGCTGGGAGCCGTGTGAGGCGCAAACCAGTGCATTGTGCTTGCAGTCTACCTCAGCGCAGCCTTTGGAAATCTTCAGAAGCGCGTCAGTTTCCAGTCGACGTTAATGCCTGTGAAATGTGGACCGCAGGCACGTGGACAATTTATCAAATGGTTAGCAATCCACAAGCGAGGCGATTTAACAGCAGCATGCTGTTTGTCAGATATAGCAAGCCTGATTTTTGGATTATTTCCCTAGTGATACATTTTTGCAGTATCCAGAGAGCAGATATTATATATAAATATATAAATATATTCACTATATATGTACTGCATATTAAGGGTTAACGTTTCTCTTAACATTTGCACAACTGGAACAATGTAAAAAGTAATAAACATAATTGGAACAATATAAAAGTGTACCAGTAAAACTCCTATTACCCATAAACACACACAATGATAAACATTCAATTGTCCCAAGTGAACATAACAGAAAATTACAATATTTTCCTTTCCGCCAGAACATTTATTTAACCCGTTGCCCCTGTTTTTTTAGTTTTGCTTGTTACATATAAAACGACATTTAGTTAACTGTGTAGAATACCAGCTGCATGCTTTTAACAAGGTAAGGTAAACAGACGTTTATTTTCTGCGGGTATTTATCCTTTTATCCACCAAGCAATTAAATATGAAACCATACCATTGTTCATTATTATTCTGGGCATTTAAACAGGTGAAAAAATATTCCATATTAGATATTTTGTTGGGTACCTGCAGCGGTAATTACAGCAAAGCCAACAGATTCGAGTAAAAAGCAATAATGACCATTGTAAAGGAGGGTTTAATGCGGCGAAATGCATTGTGGGTAATGATATTGCGCACATGGGACTGCTTCTCTTCACACTCAATTTAAACCCCACTTTCCTTTTAATTATGACAGATCCTTGTTCATGCCTAACATCACTTGAACACAAGATTCCATTAACATTTTTTGCCAAATGCATTAAGATTGGAAGAAGTGCAGCACTTGTTTTAATTCAGGTCAATTTGGAACAGAATGGCTTAATTTTCTGTGGGTAAATATTCATTTGAAAAGCATCGATTCTTACCATCAGGTTTCTTTGCTGGCTCAGACCAACGTCTCAGCTAACAGTTCATAGCAGCTTCACTGTTAGCTCCAGTAGTGTAACTGCATAAAAATAAAACTCCTCAAAGAGTCTATACGTAAAAAAGAATCTGACTCATCAGCAACAGGCGTCAAGTCAACATCTCCCGGGCCCAGTAGCTACTTAACGATTACCGTATCTTAAGTCTCAGGAAAAGCACTTAAACGCAATCAGTCTCCGTTCAATATCAGCACGAATGGGTAAAATTTTAAGCAGTATGAGTCATTTATAAAAGTGTCTACAGAGCAACTAATTAATTAAACAGAGCAACGGAGTGCAGTGGATCCGTCAGCACTCTTTCGCACCAGCCCGAAGGAATTCGCTGGTCCCAGCTACAGAAACGCCGTCATCCGTAAATCCGCACCCAGCAGCGTCATTTGTCAGCTTTCGTGCATCCGTTTTAGCGGATTTATATCGGGAACGCAACACTTACCCGTGTATAAAGTCACCCTGCGAAGATCATTACAGAGTAGCAGTCTACTCTATTTTCGGCTTATTCGGACCAAAAAATGATTTAAGCTACGACTAAAGTTAACTTTATAAATCATCCTCAGATGCATTCATCCGTAAATCCCTTTCATTTTTGAGTTCGATCTCCACACTTGCGGGTTTGGGTTTAACATTAAACAACAAATACAAAGTGACAGTGTTTCCCCCTTGCATTACATTCTGGCTTCAATGGAAACCGTGGCGTCACACAAGGGTTGTGGTGCTTGGCTGATCAAGAGACAAGTCATCTGCAGCTCCAGGCGGCCAAAATGAAATTTAACACTGAACAAAAGCGAGCAGACGCGTTAAATGGCAACATCTTCCTGTTTTATGACAGCCTGTAGAATGACAACTGAACGACAGGTAATGAAAACTACTATTGTTCAAGGGCTCGTCAGCTTAAAGAGGATTTGTCATTTACAAAGTTAATGATCTATTACTGAAACACATCCATGAATATCCTACCTATTTTTAAATTCTTTAATTTAGCCAGATAGCACATACAAACGTAAATACTGCAAAAGGGCATTGAAAAGAAGATGCATTCTTAAAATCCACCCATTACTGGTTTAATTCACTTTTTAATTCTCTGAATGTCTACGTGGAAAACCTAAATGCCTAAAACACAGAAATATAATAATTAGGAACGATAGCATTACGGGTAACAGTAGACAGACCTGAATGGAATGATCTGTGTGTTCCTGCAAACGTAAAGTATAGAGTTTGGTACTATCAGAAATCAAAGTGGGATATCAGTCATAAATAGGTGTGTGTCTGGATGGGGTTTAGGCGGTCTCCCTCCATCCATCCATCCAAGCCGTAAGATTTAGGTAAATTAATTTCCCGCTCGCTGTTGTGGAATCACCTTCCGGAGTGCCATCCATCCCCAGGAAATGCTGACAGCCTTGTTTCGAAATTCAGGGCACTTTTGTGTCACGTCTTTCTGCTGATTCCCCATTCTCACAATTCATAGAGAAGCACCTTTCAACCCGGAGTCATGGGGAGGGGAAAATGGTGGTTGTCTTAAGAGGGGATTTGGCGATGATGGTAACGGGAAGGATTTAAGCTAATTCACGTATTGTCCTGTGTGATGTGGCACCCCCCAGGAACTGCAGCGCTCAGCAGAATGTAGCGCGAACACCTCTGAATGCATTTTGGGATTACTGATATCCCTTAAAAGGGTGGCTGTGAGGAAAGCGATTTGAGGATTATAAACCGCTCCAATTTTACAGTTCCTTAGTGCTTCTCCTGGCAGGATGCTTTGTCTTGACAGTCATTCAGAAATGATATAGACAAAAGTGTACGTTCAGTGTAGTGATACAATCGCTTTACATGTAGCTGCACTCAGGGATACCCTGTCATTCTATAGAAAATGAATTGCTTCAGTGGAACATAATCTACTAGAGTATTGTCTCGGCGCGTATCGCGAGGAAGAGGCTTAGAAGAAATCAATAACAAATTGCACGTCTCCTTTTACAAGCAAAATTAAATGGCCCTGTTATGAAATGGAATCAAGCAGTGCTTACCATAGAAGAGGGGCCTGCGGATCACATGACACACTATCAGTCAATCACACTGGTTCCGTGATGGTAGAGGAACATGCAGTAGCAGTGGCCTAAGGAAAAATCGGTCGCATTTGAACAGGTTAAAAACAAGTTCCTGTCGAAATAGTTCCATATAGTCTATCAGTCTGTATTCTTAGCTAGTACTTGAACAAGAGAAAAAAATCACGTTATTGTCGGATTATCTATATCTTAAAAATTCAGATATTAGTCATTTAAACCAGATAAAGCACAGTTTCCTGATAGCAACCTGTAATATTTATTTTGCTAATTATAGTGTGCATTGTGTTTAGTTTGGCATGGAGACTTTACCATTAATGTAGAGTCTGTACAGTTCCTATGTTAATGATTTTATTTTATTTAAACAAATTTGTTTAAACAAAATGTGACAGATTCCAGCCAATGGGAAGTGCCGGCATAGTCAGGAGGTCCAGAGCAGAAACCAGTCTGCAGCCAATCCCAGACCCGCCGAACTCTGGGCTGTTTCAAACCTCACGCTCTTAAAGGAACGCAAAAACATTAATGCAGTGCTTCACATCTAACGTTCAGTTAAACATTCTGCATTTGGGTGTCAAAAGGGGCTTAATTCGCCGCTCAATTGGGGCAGATCCCGAGTTATTAAAACTCGTGATCTGCTGTTGGTTGTAACGTGAGTTTTTATATTTATTTATAAACGTCTAACAAGTCGGAAACGAACACCGAAGAAGGCTTCGAAACATGACTGCAGAGATTAAATATATACGTGGCTAGTGGCCAAAGGTGATAGCCGACATCAATATTTGATGGGTTTAAACTCAGTGGTCTCGTTAACCTGAAGACCTGCTGGCTCTGTTCCTTCAAAGGACAGATATGTCCTGCTGAATCTGTTGGCTGAAGGGGTCGGGAAATGTGCTCTCTCGTGTCACTGGATACAAAGATCGTGCGACTCCCTGTCACCCTACGATGCGTCGTGACCCACCAATGTGAGCAGCGTGACTTCCTGTTATCCATAATGTATGGAAATCTGTCTTATAGCATATTAATGTCGTGTGAAGTGCACGCTTGGGCCTATGAATTATTTATGATTTATGGATAAACAACAAACACCTTTTTAAAATCCTTACATTATAACTTGCTATATGTATAATAATAAGTATGCATGCAGGTGTTAGAATAAGGTGACTATAAAATATTTTTAAAATTCTGCAGGTTTACAGAAGCACAATGCACACATTTAGACAGCAAAAAGATATACAGACAGTAAAGATGAAAAAGCCACAACGGACAATATGTTGATGAATATCTTTGGTGTTCTGATCAGAAATCCTGTGTCATGATCACTGGCAGTAGTTATCAGTGATGATGTGAAGTTTTTTTTAGCTTTAAAGACATACACAGAGACTCATGCACATATATAAACAAACAACATGGTGTGGCCCCCAGCAGAGAAGTAGTAAGTGACTGCATGTCCACACTAGGGTCTGGCCCATTTTAGTCATGTAAAACCGCACCCCCCCCCCCCCCC
>JAODUD010000046.1:12280179-12298875 GCA_026784285.1 Stomatorhinus walkeri | reverse complement strand
ACACCCCCCCCCCCCCCCCGTCATTTCTCTTTGCCTCCAACAGAGTGCAGAAAAATATCTAAAGCTATTGTCGAAAGGCAGCATTAATCCTCTTCAAGTTTCAGTGGGATTCTTCAACTTTCCTGTCTGAAGCAAATATATGTCGTCGTCCCCCCCCCCCCGCCCCGATTAGGAGGTTATCTGATTTTGTGCTTTGGGAGGATGTGTGAATCATATTTTATGCCATCGAGCTGGTTGATCTAATCTAATGCGCAGAATTTGATCACACAAGTGCCCCATTCAGTACTGCGAAAGGACGGCAGATCAGAATATTTCTCACCCTTTTCCCCAAAAAGCTGAGACCCGTTTGGGCCAATGGTGGCAGATTTGCAACTTTTAACCAGCTATGCTACCTAGTTTTTGTCACGACTGACACACAGGGCTCCACAGATACACCAGGATCCAGGTATGTGGGTGCAAAAGTGAGCTTTAATGCTCCTGGTACAGGGCAGGGGAAGCAAGGATGCTCGGGGAGGTAGGGGTGTGGGTTCCAGTCCCCTGGAGGGGATGGGTTCCTCGGGAGGGGAGATCGAGGCGACGGTGTTGAGAGGGGCAGGCGTGGGTCCAAGTCGTAGAACGTTCCGAAGGTCAAAGCCAGGCGAGTCAGTCCGACGATGAGACCTGGGACACGACCACACAGGGGAAGGGGAGACGAACACGGCCGGGGCAGGCTGGGAGGGAAGATCAGGGTCGGGATCTGGGCTGGGAAGGAAAGGGGGAGAGTTAAGGAACACACGCCAGGCAGACAGACAGGGCACGGGCAAGCGGGACGACGATGGACAGAGAAATGCTTAGTAAGGGCTGCAAACATTAGCGCAATACTTCGCGGGGTGCTGTTCAGGAAGTGGGGTTTATATTGGCCGGCTGGCTAGCGATTGTCATGCAGCACCTGCTAGGTCCAGCCCCTCAGGGCGTGACAGTTTTAAAATTTTCTTTGTTTTTGAATTGCAGCCATGTTTCTCTGTCACTCTATATTAATTATCAGTGAAGGTCCTTCGCATTGAAGCGGATGATATGTGATAAACTGTTAGCCCCACACCATAGGGTTGTGGGTTCGATTCTTACCCCTGGCGCTGTATGTGTGGTCTGTATGTTCCCCTTATGTTTTACGGATTTTGTCTAGGCATTCTGGATTTGTCTCACAATCCCAAGAAGCACGATTTGGGGGAATTTGTATCTCCAAAGTCCCCATAGTGTGTAATTTTGTGTGTGAGTGTGCCCCCTGGGATGAGGTGACATCCCAAACCAGCACCCCCCCGCCCCCCCCCCAGCCTCATGCCAATCTCCAGGCCCCATGTGACATTGCACTTCCGTTAATGTAGGATTACTAGCAGGTTATTCCCTTACTGGTAACAATTGCTAAAAAATAACTCCAATCTCCATTCAGAGGACAAGACAGGGATACAATTCTGCTTCAATAAAAGCTTACTTTTAGATGGTAAATTATAGTAATTGGAACATTTTCTGCTTAGAAATATACCCTGCAATCCATTTTAACTAACCTAGCTGATCTCACAAAAGCCAATATGACTTATTACTTATTATTATAAGAAAGTTGAAGGTTTGATTCCTAGGAGGTATATGCTATATATATATATATTTTTTTAAAAGAAACGTTTTTCACCTAAGCCACCTCAGTAATTGCCTGGCTATGTAAATGTGTAATGTGCATGCCATTTTAGATAAGAACAGTGGTCAAGCCAAGGTTAATGTGGGAACATCACACACTACACATTCACATTTTACCCTTATATACTTTCTTCCCTAGTTTCCTTGTTCTTGTGAAGAGCTCCACAGAATATTAGACAGGAGTTTGTAAAAGCACCACGTGGTACCAGCAACATGGGAATCACGATGGCTGAAAATAGGCAAATAAAGGAAAACGTAGAATTAATCTCAAAAAAAGAAGAACCTGCTTGTAATCTGCATTCCTGTTCACTGGATTGAGGTTAGTGGCTGAAGCTTTGGAAAATATCATACCTCAATCTGGCACCTGTGTTTGTAGATGAGAGACGCTGAGCGACGCAGTGAGGTTTAATTTGAACATTTTAGCGGTTTAGACTGTAGTCGAAGCACTAAACTGTAGCAAATTAAAGAAGAGAGCTAGGGGGTACAGTGGGAGGAGAGAACAGAACAGGAAGAAGTACTGAGGGTTGACCTTGAGAGGAAGGAAAAGGAATGAGAGAAAAAATGAACAAGGGAAGGACGACGGAGCACAGGTGACCATATGCTGACTCTCTCCAGTTGTGGCCCCGCCTCTTTGTAAGGGGAGCAGCCTTGGTAATGGCCTAGCAGAGCCATATGCTATGAGGCAGCACTGAAGCGCTCTGTAATTCTTGTGCCAAACAGAAAACGGTGATGTTATTTTACGGACGATCACTCATTATCGCGCTGTTGTGTTTCGCAGAGGAATTGACTAATGACATCTGTTTCTCTGTTTTTCTGGCAGAAACATCTTTAAAAAAAAAATAAAAAATAAGAAGAAATGCCAATTAACGTTAAGCAATTGGAAACATTAATGGACTGAACAGCTTATTATTGCTTAGCAAGTCGTCTGAATCAAAGTGCTGCGGGGAAAAACAGATGATTTCTCATGCACCAGTAACACGATACCTGAACAACATGGCTGTGGCCGGCGTTTATCAGGAGTGACCTGCCATACAAACTGCCCAAAAGTGATAAACACCGCTCATTTCCAGTCAAGTGGGGTTTATTGTCACTCCATCCACATGCAAGTAAACAGTGGTATGAAGTAACATTCCCCCAGGACCACAATGACAGGGGGATTTCACAAGACACATAAGACGGTGTAAAAAAAAGGGGGGGGGGGGGGCTGGATACAGAGGTTTATATGCATGTTAATGTGGAAGTAGGATGGCAGTAACGGGGGGGGGGGGATAAATTTATTGGCTAAGAATGAACAAGAAATACAGTGAACATACGAGTAATACAATAGATAGATAGATGTATGTGAATGATGTAAGTTCATTTGCTATGAACTTGTGCAGGAAATTTGAGATCCATGGTATATCTGAGACCACTAGATCACCAGCGAAGGGTTAGATGTGTGCACAAATCAATGGGCAAGAAAATATTCTCAAATCCCACCGCCCCCTTCCACTTCTCCCCACAGTAAATTTATGCTTAGGAGCTTGAGCGAAGGGAGAAGCACTCTCAGCCTGGCTGGAGGCAGCAGGGCGGGCCTGCGTTTGCAGGCCCCGTCAGACAGGTCCGCAGGAGACCGGAGTCAGGCCTACACCAGGGAGGTGTGAGGAGCATGCGGGCAGGTGCATGGCGTGGACACTCCCTCAGTTAGCAGGATCTAACAATAGAACTAACAGTCACCACCAAAAATGTCCCAGCTTTTTATCTACTGTTAAAAAAAAAAATGTGTTTTTTTCACTCAAAGGCAAATTATCTCAGGTTGGTGTTTTTAAACTCTGCGCTATAAGCTATGAAGTAAAATCATCTCTTGGTTCAATGGCCGAAGTGAATTGGTACATTTTACACTTGTAGTGGCTTTGACATTAAAGTAGACAAGTGTCTGCTGACCATCATTATATCAAGCATTTACATGATAATTTGGGTTTACAAGAATGGCAATATAATGTTTATGACATCAGAGTGCGATATTGCCATGATGGGCAGTGAAGAGAGGTTAATGTGTGGAGGTTAGATTTCTTTTCCATTAAGAAGGATGTTTCAAATTAACAGGCTACAAAATATAACTACGTTTGATGGGCATGTACTGAACACATCCAGTGCAGTCATTAAAAAGCACCTTTTGAAGAGTTCATTTTTTTAATGGGGTGTATTTGTATTTAATTGTTGGATGATGCCACACTAAAGGCTGATGTTGTACTTATCAATTTGTTATAGTGTAGAGGTGTGGTAGGTAAAAAATCCATCCATCCATCCATCATCCATCCATTTCTTACATCCATCTTCCATACTCGCTTAGAAGTTCACAGTAAACCTGCAGCCTATTCCAGAAAGCTTGTCTTGGGTGGACTCTCTAAATGGGATACCAGTTTATCACACGGCCCTTACTTGCAAACTACAGACCTTAACCCAGTATTCTTACACCATGGGGAAAAAAACAGTAATAACCAGTAAAAGTAGCATCATTGAAAAAACAGATATAGTCAACATCTGGTGAAGGTGAAGTGGTGGCACTGAGGCTAGGGATCTGTGCCAGCATCTGGAAGGTTGCTTGTTTGAATCCCATGAATGCCATGAGTGATCCTACTCAATTTAGCTCTTTAGCAAGGCCTTTAACCTGCAATTGCGTCCCCCTGGATATAATGTTAACCTACACCCAGCCCAGCAAGCAGGTTCTCCAACCTACAGGGAAAATTTGGGGGTTGGTGGCAGGATTGGCACTCCAGCCACTGGGGGGGAAAGAAACTCTTCAGACTAGTGCGGTGCTGAGGTATCACCCAGCTGTAATCTGGTCTCCACCCTGAGCTGGTCTGTCATGCGATGAGTGCAGCATCACACAGTCATCATTGAGAACTCCTCTCCTCCATCTATATTCAACAACATCTCCAGCATCCTGAGACATTTTATCATTGACCTGACACTGAGGTTATGGGAGCACAGAAAATGAAGATAATAAAAGCAGTATCTTGGAACAAAGCCCTGGAATTTAATCATTATTCTATAATAAAAAATAATGATTCACATTAATTGCGTTATCTGGGAGAAATTACAGCGCTGGAAAAAATGAAGAGACCACAACTAAATTTTCAGTTTCACTAAATTCTCAATTTATGAGTATGTATGTAAAACCTACATATTTTTGCAAACTGCAGCCTGGTTATTCTCTGTTTCTCATTAATCAAGGGCTTCTTCCTTGCTTTATGGGACTTCAGTCCTGCTTCTAGGAGCCTGATACAGACTGTCCTAGCAGTGCACCTCACACCTGCACTTAATGTTTACAATTCCGTTTGAAAGTCACTTGATGTCATCCTGTAAATTAATAAGAAACTGTTGGATAAGTTAACAATCATCTCTGGCATTAGAGAGCCACTCACGCCCTCTACCTGACTGGTTTCTGGTTGTTCCCAGTGTCTCCTGCTTCACCTTATTCTTGTGTACTGCTGTCTTAGAGACTTTGACCCTGGAAGCATCCTGCTGCTCTGTGTAGCCTTTTGCCAACAGAACCAGGATTAAACCAGGATTTAATATTGCAGAGAATTTATAAATATAGTAAATGGTCTCTTAATTTTTTCCAGAGCTGTATTTGCAACTTTGGCTCTACCGTTTCACGGGCCCCAGAAATACCTGAGAGGCCCCCTTACCCATTATCATTACACTTCCTTCGTATGCAGGTAATTTGGTGGTGCTAGGCAGTGGCCTATTTTGCCTATAGCTAGAGCCAACCCGCAAATTTGTTTACATGTGTCTAATAAGTACAATCATTTGACATTTAAGAAAAGTAATATTTCTTGTTTTAGTAGAAAAAACTGTGATTTAGAGATTTTCCCACATGTAAATTCTTGTGGTATCTGTGGTAAAACAAATTTCTGTCTGAGCCGTTCTTTTCTTGTAATCATTCTTCATTGACCTGTGAACAACTCAATAATTTTCTGGAGAGAACGTCTTCCATGAGAGGAAATCATGCTGCCTGCTGGGAATGATGAAAGCCATTCCCCTGATATGAAGAGATTAGAAAGTAAAATGTTACCTTGAAATGGGGCATTTTTACTGCTGGCTTTATCTGGTGCGATATCTGCAAATGGTCGCCTGAGGACATTTAAAGGAAACAAAAAAAAACAGGCAAAAAAAAAATCTTGGCTTAAGTGTATGAGCCCTTCAATATACCGATTAAATTAGTCTAAAAGACTTGGCCTCTTTTTCTGGAAACCTGCCCTTAACCACTTTCAACAGTGAAATAGCAAAATGTAAAAAATAAATCATTCAAGTGCTGGTTATCCTGGCATACATCTAGCTGAGGAACTTCTGAGAGCGACAGGAGACGGCAACAGCTTCACCCGGTCACACACAGCCAGGGGCATTGGAAGGAGCTCAACACTGGTGGGGACTGAATTGGCCTGGGTGGCGTGGGGGTGGCTGGGGGGAGGGATTGCATTGTGTATTGTGATATTGTCTGATGTAGGACGACAGTCTTCATTCGGTACGTGTCACGTCTGACTTGGCCTCAGTAATGCATGGATTCACAAAGAAAGATCAGGAATGCACTCGTAATTCATCTTATCTTTTGCAGGCGCAGTTGTGAATGGTTATTGCAAAGCCCAAAAATATCGCAATTAGATTTTTTCCCAGTGTTATTCTATGAATAGATATCTATTCATGTTCTTTGTTTGTGAAGAAAACAGAGAGGAATCTCCTGATTTTGGGGGGGACGTGTCCCCCAGTCCCTCTATTTCCGACGCCCCTGCGCAGAACACAAGTCGCATGCACACAGCTGAGTGCAGCAGAGCGTCTGGCCAGATCCCCCCGCGTGAGAGACCAGGCCGAGGTGAAGCTGAGGTCCACATTCACTTATCCAGGCCGATCGCTTCTTCTGGCATGGCGGGGGACAATGGCTTTGCCGGCTGGCTGCACACGTGGCTTTAATGAGCTGACACCAGTGAACAGGCAAAGGGCCTCAAGCCTCCGTGTTTCCCAGCATCATCCATTATGTAAAACGATCCAAGGAAAAGCTGCTTCTAAGATTTCCCAACAGCTACAGTGCAGGGGAACCACCCAAACCGTCTCAACATCACATTCAAAACCGGAGAGGGCACCCCCCCTCCCCCCCCCCCCATTGCCTGTATCCTGTTTTCTTGTACAGATTCTTCCTAAATCGAGTCAACTGTTCCACATGAATGACGATAAGGTGCCGTCGTTATCAACCCAGACCGACACCCATGTAATGTCTATCGTCTGGCTGACCGTGTCGTGAGACGGCTTGGGTGTCATATTTTCCCCTGCAAATTGTCTCAGATAAGTGCTTTAGGAGACATAAAGGCCTCAGCTTAATGTCATCATTCGGAGATAATTAGCTTGCTGGCTCCCGCTGCATCGTATATCACTTGCACTAAAATGCGAGAATGTTTGCGGAAATGGAACATTATTAAACAACTGATGTGTGTCTTATAATCAGGATTAATAAAATACGGAATTGATAGCCTCTTCATTCCCTGTCTTGTAGATATGCAGTTTTGTGCTTCATGGGGCATTTCAACAGATGCAATTGGTGATTATCACCCATGACCTGGATCAAGCATAATCCTGTTCGGGTTTTTTCAGCTCAGGTTTATCTGGACGTCCAGGACCCTAAGGTAAGCAGTCGTCAGGGTCAAACACCTAATGACAGCTTGCTGATGTCTTCCTATAGTCACAGTAGATGTGTTGTATACAGAGCTCTTAACTGATGGGCCGGTTAGAGTCTCTGTAACGCATTCATTCCAGCGGCAGCTTGGATGATGTCACTGGGTTGGCAGGAAGCCCCAGCTTTTCAGTCGCACTGCAAAGGACCACCTCCCCCAGATATCTCACCAAGCTTCCAGGATAAAGTGCAGGAACTACGGCGTCACACAATGTACTACAAATCTAACAGGATCAGTAGTGGTCAACGCATCCGTGGAGCTTCCTTACCAGGCTTTCCCAATCCGGTCCTCAGAGACCTGTAGATGGTCCACATTTTTGCTCCCTCTCAGCTGCCTGCCAGACAGTTGCAGAGAGGGAGCAAAAATGTGGACTGTCTGGGGAGCTCTATGGACAACCTTATTGCTCCTGGCGTACCAGGCTCTAAACATGGCAGTGATGCATAGAACTCCTCTCTCCATTAGTAGCTAATTATTCGTGATCCCAAGGCTAATTGCAGACAACTGGTGCTAATTACCCCATCTGCCCCCGCCCCAAGAAAAAAAACTGCCAAATGCATGCCTGCCAGATTGTGACATTCATTTCAATGCGTCACCTCCAATGAGACTCAAGAAGTACTTTTTGGTATCAATAGGCTAATGACTCTTAAGCATACTGGACATCTCCTGACATGAGAGGACTCTGTAATGAATGGGAGCTCTTCAGTGTGCAGTCAAGCCCTTAACTATGGATAAATAAGAATATCCTCCCCCCCCAAAAGGGTGAAAACTGCTTTATTGATGGGCACTTTGATGTTCTTCTCACTGACTCAAAAGAATCATTAGGGAAAGACGAGTGGTCAAAGCCGGTCAAAGAAGCTATGCCAAACAGTTTCATTTTAGCCTGTTCCCCAAAGAAAACTTTCAGCACAAAACAAATAAAAATGTTGAAAGCCAATATGTACAATAAGGAGCAGTAATTATTATCCATCTGGGAACCACAAGAAGGAACTGCACAGAAAGACAAGCTCAAAATATATAGGCTAACAAATATTTAATTGGGATCTAATTGGGTAATTATGCGTCTCCGGGTGAGGGTACAAGAAACGCTGTGATGAGAATCGTGTAGACGAGTTGGTATGCGGAGAGCGTGGTCCGTCGCGTTTTAGCCTGGAACCCGCAGGTTCTCCCGCCTGCTGCTGTTGTTGTTTGGTTGCTCAGCTTGTCAGCGTCCAGCACTACATGCTCCTTTCATTATCTGCTGGTGTTCAACTTTGAACCAGCTGTCAGCTCCAATATCCGGAAAACGCAAACCGTGAACACAGCGAACGTGACGACAGCCCGACTCTGCAGCACTTGGCCAGTGAAAGAGTAAAATAGAGGTGTGGATTGTTTTATGTATCAGCCATCTGTCAGACCGGGACATGATCGGATGTGGCTTTAGGTGTCTAAAGGCCGCTGATGGCACAGAGAACGTGGACAAGAATTCAGTTTGGCTGTAATTTTTGGAAAACTAGATGGGGCACAACTGGATTGGGATTTTGGAATCAGGAGACCAGATGTACATGGCTTGCGGTTTTCGAAATAACAAGTTATTTTTGGAACTCCAGATACCAAAACAGCGATACAACCGATGAAGGAACCAATGTTGGGAGAAAACGTATGCCGGTTCAGACCGGTGCTTTTTTGTTCCCGACTTGAGGGATTGGTGGTACTGGTTTGACGGTAGGCCTGCCTGCGGAGGAGTGAAACAGGGACGCGTGGGACATAATGACAATCCACTCGCCTGTCAAGCAGCAGGAAAACCCGAGCGCCGCGTGAAAATGGTTTTGACTGCCAAGCAACATGGATGCTTAATGGCAGACATTCGATGCTCCCCGTAATTGTGGCGGTGGAGCGGTTCCGCTTTTATGTGGGTGTTTTCATCGTGACGGTTTCTGTCTGCGTTTAGATTCCACAGTCCTTGTCTACCCCTCACTCTGCCTCACCCCTGCAGGCGGCACAGCTGGACAACTCATCCACAATAGCCAGGTGTGTTAAAGGAAAGAAATACCTCCACTGTAGCGGCATTAAGTAATAGCTTCCTGTGCAATTTAATCAGAGTGGGATTCTGCTGGTGTAATGCTCTCAGTCTGCTCTCTCTGCCATGCGCTGATTGCTTAACGTCTCATCTGATGAGACATGCAGTGTTGGGACTTGTGGTCATTTTTTATGGTACCCATCTGACAGCCTGTCTTGCACATTAGTGAAATGGCTTTTTATTTATTCCTGCTGTCGCTTGTTTGCCATACATAGTTCCATCCATCCATCCATTCATCTTTAACCACTCATCCAGTGTAAGATCTTGATGAACCTGGACTCTATGTCAGGAAACACTGGGCCCAAGACAAGGGACACTACACTAGATCATTCAGTGTTTATTTATGTAGCACTGTTTTAATCACAGGGTTTACAAAGTGCTTTACAGACATTTTAAAAAAAGAAGCATACACAGAAAAGAATAAAACAGAACCAGCTTAATAAACAAACAATAAATAAACAAAATAAACACATACCCCCAAAACACCGGCCTTCAACCACCCATGTTCTTGGTTGAGGACTTTAGACCATCCTCTCAGGTCTTTATAAGGGACCACCCTCTCAGCTCTCTATAAGAGACCACCCTCTCAGGTCTCTATAAGGGACCACCCTCTCAGGTCTTTGTAAGGGACCACCCTCTCAGGTCTCTATAAGGGACCACCCTCTCAGGTATCTATAAGGGACCACCCTCTCAGGTCTCTTTAAGGGACCACCCTCTCAGGTCTTTATAAGGGACCACCCTCTCAGGTCTCTATAAGGAACCACCCTCTCAGGTCTTTGTATGGGACCACCCTCTCAGGTCTTTATCCACCCTCTCAGGTCTCTATAAGGGACCACCCTCTCAGGTATCTATAAGGGACCACCTTCTCAGGTCTTTATAAGGGACCACCCTCTCAGGTCTCTGTAAGGGACCACCCTCTCAGGTCTTTATAAGGGACCACCCTCTCAGGTCTCTATAAGGAACCACCCTCTCAGGTCATTGTAAGGGACCACCCTCTCAGGTCTTTATTCACCCTCTCAGGTCTCTATAAGGGACCACCCTCTCAGGTATCTATAAGGGACCACCCTCTCAGGTCTCTGTAAGGGACTACCCTCTCAAGTCTTTATTCACCCTCTCAGGTCTTTATAAGGGACCACCCTCTCAGGTCTCTATAAGGAACCACACTCTCAGGTCTTTGAAAGGGACCTCCCTCTCAGGTTTCTCTAAGGGACCACCCTCTTTGATCCTCTTGCAAGAAGGCAAGAACCCCTGCCACACCGGGGCACTGCCAGGCCCTCACAGTGCACATACACACTGGGGCACTGCTGGGACACTGCCAGGCCCTCACAATGCACATACACACTGGGGCACTGCTGGGACACTGCCAGGCCCTCACAGTGCACATACACACTGGGGCACTGCTGGGACACTGCCAGGCCCTCACAGTGCACATACACACTGGGACATTGCCGGACCCGCACAGTGCACATCGTCACAATTATATACTATACCAGGGTTCCCCAGATCTGGTCCTAGAGGGTCAGTCTGCAACCCTGTTTGCAGGTTTCCCTGTTCACCCACACCTACTAAACCTGGCAATTAGCAGGTGGGCTGATTATGATGTGTTTCAGCAGGGAGGTCTCCAATCTGTGGTGCACATTGTTCCTCCAGGACCAGACCTGGGGAACTCTGTCTTACATCATCTTCCCAAATGCTTCAATTTATTATAATGATCAAATATATGCCAGCACTATTTCCAAATTCCATATGTGCACCCTCAAGCCATAAATAAATATATTTATTTGCTCCATTTTGTACTTTAGCTGCAAACTGATCAGCATTTCACATTGAAAAAAGACAGTGACTGTTCACTGGAGGGTGATTTCCAGATCAGACACGAGAAAAAGGAACACTGGGAGAGTCAATGGGAGGTGTAGGGAGCATTCTGCTGACGTGGGGTTAGGTAACGTGACCTTCTTCTGTCCACCAACAATCTGACTCATTTGCTCAACAGACATCTCTGTCCAGAGCAATTTAGGTTTGTACAAAATGCAGTTTGTTACTGATTCACACAGCCGGATTATTTCAGTGAGGCGAGTGAGGCAGAGGGATGCACTGGAAGTAACTACAGCTGTGCATCTCAGACGACATGCATCGTCTAGATTGTTTAGCGCAGTAATGCTAACTCTGGTTGCTACTGTTCTCAGTGTTAGCTAAGGCACTGGTGATTTAGGTGGGACAGAGATCAAGGGATATTTTATCTCCTGCTTATACAAGAATTGCATTATCTGCCATATGTTCAGTCTATGGAAGACCACCCAATTTCCGTGTCCCAATTTGTGGTTAATATGCAATATTTTTACCTCTGCATTTCTCTGATTTCACTAAGTTGCAGGTATTCTTTCGAGTGCAGAGCATAACTATATTTTCCATGCCACATATCCAGCACGAGAGTGAGGCTGGAGTTTAACCTAGATTAGCACAGGGTTGGGGAACATCTGGTATGGGCTGCATCTCTATCATGGTGCAGACAAACATGCACTATGTAAAATGTTTGGACACCGATTCTTCTAACTTCAAGGTTTCGGTCTGCAGGGAGAAACCAGGACAATTTGCAAAGTGTCATTTAAGAATTGGACCCAGTATCCTACAGGTGTCAGGTGACAGCCTTAACCTCTCAGACATTATACATTATTACCGGTCCTCCTTGACCTATGACCTTGACCTGTGATAAATATATAAATTGCTACTGTCACTGAATAAACAAACAAATAAAGAAATACGTTAAATACCAGTAATTGAAAAATAAATAACTGAATACAAGTTCATCTGGTTAAACATGGAAAAAAAACAGCCTAGGAGCTGTTTTTGCCCGTGATCGCTACAGACAGGAAGTGTGGCTGGGTGCATCCTGTCATCTCCCAGACATCAGGAGAAAGTACCCAGCAGCATATCACTAAATCGCGAACATATAAAAACTCAAAGTTGACTATTGAATGTGCATCGAAATCACACCATTGTAAGGTCAAAATATCGTCGAACATCGTAAAGCAAGGAGCATCAGTATTTCATCAACTACACATGAAATTGTTTGCGTTTAAGTTGATAACAAAAACGAGGTGTTGGAGCAACAAACCAGCATGCGCATGGTGGCAGGAGTGCAGTTTGACACCCCTATCTAGTACATTCTGTGCACACCATGACTTAGGCAACAAGCGGGAAAAATATGAAATGACCAAACAGAAACACTTAGGGAGCGAACCAAGTACTCATGCTGGGAAGACAATTAAAACCCATTCACAGCCGACATACGACAATGTGGCACCGAAACGCAATTACTGCCCTGCTGCGTTATCAGCCCGGCTCCGACCCGTAGCCTCTTATTTGCGCAGCAGCCCAGCCGAAATCCTCGCCAGAGACGTTCCGGGCTTTTGTGCCCGGTGTGTTTGGAGCAAGCGGGTTTCAGGCTTACAATGGCATCTGCGGATGCTGCCCCGTGGAAGATTAGCAGCCGCTAAGTGACTGGCAGTGGGGACACCACGTGGGAATAGGGCCCAAAAGCATGGATACAGGTGGAAGACGGCGGAAAGACAGGTGCAAGCACAGGAGCAGACAAGGACTTTGTTAAGTAAGTAAATGATAGGAAAATAGTCCCTGAGTAGGATTTAAGAAGTAAACAAAGAAATGAAACAAAGATACATCCAAGGACCTAATTCAGCATCATCAGTGGCTACTAATCATCTTTATTCCAGATGATTCAAAAATCTCAAATAATGTGGAATTTGACTCTTTATTCCCAAGGCGTGGCGATGGAAGGAATCTTTTCCTAACCAAAGACAGGACAACAAAGGAAATGTGCATCTGGAGTTGGCTGGGGTTCAGAATGTTTGACTGATCTTCTTCCTTTGCCGCCGTGATATTCAGAGGTTCTCGTGGTCGGGAGGCATCCAGACGTATCAATGCCAGGCCAGCTTGGATCTTGCCGGAATAAGTCAGGCCCAAGCGCCAAAGTAATGCGGGGATCAGTCGACCATCAATGGGATCTATTGGCTCTGGGGAAGTGTGTGCGGTTGAAAGGCATCAAGCAGTTTGCATTACAGAAGGCAATGGGGCAATGCTTTAATATGAGGTTAAGGCAAAAGGGCTCTCAATATTCTGTTGCTTTGTCCCAAAGTTCAAAGGAGCCTTCAGACAGAAATAATGTTTTGGCCTCAAATTCCCAAATGTTACTGCCCTAATGTATTTCAGTGAGATCCAAGCTCTGAAGAGAATGCTTATGTAGGACAAGTAACAATTATAAAATTTAGTTCTCAACGATTTTAATATTGAATGTGGTAAGTTTTTAAAAGTAAGGAGTCCGGCCATGAAAGATTCCAGACCTGCAAGACTGGGCTTAATCTACAACAGCCTGCTTCCAATAAAAGTGTCATTTCTGGAATAACAGGGTATACCAACTGACTTCATATAAATTCTCACTGGGCTGGGAGCTGTGAAGAGTAATGAGATTAAAGAAGGAGAGAGAGAAAACCAAGGATATCCTCTCAGATGCCTGGATGAAGAGCAACAGATGCAAAAATGAGCACTTGGGACGAGGTAGGCCGTGTTGTAGACGTCTATGAGAAAAACTGGTTAGCCTTCAAATTGGGAGATTTTTTTGAAGTTGCTGTTTGGGATTGATTGAAGAGTGCCAACCTGCTCTTGAATGGCAAAGCCTGAGAGTCACCAGGAGAAATTACTGCAGTCTAAACTGTTCACAGGACCCTCCAGTGCTAATGTCATTGTTATTAGAGATGCAAATGTCCAATGTAACACTGCAAGAGCTGCATTTGTATGCATTACTCAAAATTACCAAACATATAATTTTTATTAAGTTCCATAATCTCTTTTCCATAACCAGTCATCCAGTGCAAGGTCGGGGAGAAACCTGGAGTGCCTCCGAACAAGCACATGGCAGGGAAGACCTCGCACGCCATGCCAGACCCTCACAGGGCACACACTCACAAATGAGGCAATTTTGAGACACCCTTTTGCCTCCCCAAATGTATTTTGGACTGCGGGGGGAAAGTGGGGTATCTGGAGGGAATCCACATGATCACAGGGATGGCTCACAGAGACACAGAGTCCGGGGCGGGAGCCAAACGCGGGAGCTGCTGAACTCCCCAGGTCTGCGGCTAGGGTGCTAATCACCACACCAGCGCTTTGCCTGCCAATAGGCCAGTTTAAATTAATTCCAACCCATCGCTGGAGATATACAAAATAACACAGAGGTTTGACGTGGTTTATTTGAGGCTACATGAAACACATTTATCTCTTTCATAGATTGAGAATAGTCCAGGTACCTTGGGCTTCACACACTGGTGTAGCAATGCCTTAAATAGCTTGATTATTACTATTATTAATAATTATAATAATATCATTGTTATTATTGTTAATGATGATCAAAATAATAATGATGATGATGATGATGATGATTCAGGGGCCCAGATTTTATTGGGCCCCCAACTTTTTAACAAAAGTTTTTAAAAGACGACCTGTTAGTGTTAGTGCTTCTATTGCCCATTTGTATCATTTTCGCAAGGCCTTCTTTAGAATAGCTATTGCACTTCCCATTCTCCACTGGAAAGAGATGGATGCCTTGTGGAACACAATGCCGATTCTTATCAGAAAGCAGGTGTTAAGATCCAAAGGCTCATTTGTACTAATCCAGCATTTCAAATTGAACTTTACAGTTAAAGGGTGTTAAAAAACATCAATAATGATGGAATAGGCACCCAGCGTAGAATACAGATGAGCTGGTTCACAGTGATGACTCGCATCCTATTCTGTTTCATCAGACAAAAGACTAATCTAAAGTTTTAGATTTCACTTATTCGTGCTGGTATCCTCCATTGCTAGGTAACCGCTTCGGTTAGGGAGGCAGGAGTCACCAGCAGGCTATCTACCTTCTGCTGTGACTTAGAGTTCATGCTGATGCAATAATATCAGCAGGGAACGCACTGAGACGACATTGCTGACGCTCAAATTATATAATTTTACTGCTTTGAATTTGTTCTGAAACTGTATTTTAACGTTCGCATAGACCCTGTGATTTTATTTCACACTTTTGCAGTTTTAATATGGTGTGGGAATGGTCTCATGATTTGTTCTCTGTTTCTGGATCAGGGCATTAGCGCTAGCACTGGAGTTAGCTGGAAATGTTCGGACTTACAGTCCCTCGAAATGACAGGGTCTGTGATGGGGTTAAATGCAGCCAAGCGAAAAACCGTAAGACAAGCCATATTTAAAGTGTCACTTTAAAGGAGCGGACATTTCTAATTACAACTGCAGATACGTTAATGGCCTCCTTCCCTGTTTTGGGGTAACTTGCTTCTGGGTTCTCCAGGAATAACGTGTAATGTGGGCGGGGCCCTGTAGAGTCAGCGTGTGGGAGATGAGGAATGACCGTGGTACTGCGCACCGCGGACGTGTAGAGCGACTATGCAGTGGGTCTAGGTCCTACACTGAAAGGCCATTTATTACCCTGAAAATTATATTACATTATGGTTACCAGGCAGAATTTTTGTGACAAGGAGGTTATTTATAGTGTAATTTCCCACACGAAAACTCCATGGGTGTAGAAGAGTCAATATGGAAATAAATTTTAATAATAAACTGTTAGTAATGATGCTTTGCGATTTGCATTCACATATCCCATCATGCTCTCCTTTGAGATATACACATATATACAGGTGAAACTGAATATTGGGAGTCTGAGCAAAGGGTCTGGCCATTTATCCGGCACCCCTGGAGCATTTGGAGAGGTTAAGGGTCTTGTTTAAGGGCACAACAAGGACTATTCCACAGAGGACGGGATTCCAACCGGTAACCTACAGATTTCCGCCACAGAGGACTAATCTGCTTGGATTAAAGAGGCCCTGATATATTATGTGTCACTATGCAACATGGAAGTAGGTGACGGAAACCATGCAAAAGGGGCTTTATTGCTGTGGTAACACACTACAAGACACACGTAACATCAATGACCGGACTTAGGTAATGAACGGAATCGTGAACTGAATACACTGGACTAATGACAACAATCAGAAACAGCTGTTAAATACTGGGAATCCACATGAGGTTAAGGAGGGGGGCACAGGAGGATCGGCACGATCGGGGTGTGACAGACCCCCCCCCCCCCGAAGGCGCGCACACCGGGGAACAGAGGAACAGGACCGGAGACACAGGACCTGGAAAACAAAAGCAAAAAACTCAACAGGGCACAGGGAACAAGACAGACATGCAGAATAGACACAGAGACAGCAACTCAGACAACTACCAACAAACAACAGGAAAAGCAAACAGGCACAGGAGCAACACAGGACACACAGGAGGAACAACAATGGGAGGAACAAAGGGGCCAGGAGCAAATGAGGGAGAATCAGCGACCACCGAGCTGGAGATGTGGGATGGGCAGTCGGCCGACGAGGCGCCGAGCCGAAGCCAGGGGGCCGCAGGCGACCGCCAAACCGAAGCCTGGGGAACCGCAAGTGAGCTGGGGGGCAGGGTGTGTGGGACCTAGCCCCAGCGTAGGTGTCCCTTCCAGGAGACTGAGACGTAGGGGTCTGCACACTGGGGTGACGGTGGAGGAGTCACTGGGGTGGTTATGGGGGAAGTCACTGGGGTAGCTACGGGGGTAGTCACTGGGATGTTAGGGCAATCCCCGAGGGGTCCCACTCAAGCTCCCCCTCCAACTCCACTATGGAGGGTGGAGCGCCGGTTCAGCAGTCTGGGACCTCAGGCAGCAGCGTCTCGGGCGCAGCAGGGACCTCAGGCGGCAGCGTCTCGGGCACAGCAGGGACCTTGGGCGGCAGTATCTCGGGCGCAGCAAGGACCTCTTCCTCTGCGGGAGGAGCCAGCCCCTACTGCAAATGGGGCAGCTTCCTCAGAGTCTCCTCTGCTACGACCAGCTGCTGGAGCGGGGATTCGGGGGTTACTGCTGCGAACTCCTTCTGCAGCTGCTCTATGAGTGTAACTGCCTCCGGGGAGTCTCTCACTGCGGGCTCCCCTACCACCCGCCAGTACAGTCCCAGGAGGGTAAAAAACCTCCGAGCCGTCTCCAGGCAGGGCCGCAGCACTGCTGGCACAGGAACCGCGGGGGGCACTGTGGGCATCGCTGCAGTCACAGGAACCACGGGGGGAGCTGCAGTCACTGGAACCACGGGGGCGTTGCAGCCACAGGAACCACTGGGGTCGGAGTCAGGGTTTGTGCTCTGGTATCGGGCGCCGTCCGCTTCCAACACTGCGGAACCCGTGGGATAGCGTCTCAAGTGGTCCTGGCCCCTTTAAGGGCCAGACGTGTCCTGGTAAAGGGGCAAGTAGCTGCTAGTGTGGGCAGCGAAGCAGCGGGTGGACGGTCAGCAGGAGCAAACACCGACGGGTTCAGAATCAGGAGGGGGTTCTCCCTACACCCGACTGAGGAAGCAACGGAAAGAGAGGTAGCCCCCAAACATACCTGCTGCACCTCTTCCCATTTTCTACTTCTCCGTTTCTTTTTCCACGCTCTTGCTCTGAGAGTGGACCAAATGGCAGTCTGCAGGAGAGGGTTACCTTCCGCAGGTTTGCTTCTGCTGCCACACTTCTCAGCCACCGCAAGTTGTCCCGTACCTCCCCAGCAAGGTGCACGTCTCCGGGTAGGGACTTCTCATCTAAGACATCCCTACTCCGGCTGGCGATAACCCGAAGCAGGGGATCCTCCCAGACTTTGGTATATTGGCGAGCCAATATAAAACCTCGTCAGTGAGGTCGAGGTATTCAGCCTCACTGATCCGAGTTGTTTACTTGTGTAGTCTGGTCATTCTGTCATGATCCAACATGGAACCAGGTGATGGAAACCGTGCATATGAACAAAAGGGGCATTATTGCTGTGGTAACACACTTCAAGACATACGTAGCGTCAATGAACGTCAGAAACAGCTGTTAAACACTGGGAATCCACATGAGGTTAACGAGGAGGGCGTGGCACAGGAGGATCAGCACGATCGGGGTGTGATATTATGGTTGGCATGGTGCATTATGGGTAGCGATATGGTCTCATGAAACGTGTGTGTTTCTTCCAGATCCACTGGTTCTTCTCACAGTCCAAAATCACGCAGTTATGAAAATAGGCATCGTATTTAGGGTGTCTCTCAATCAGCCATGGCGTGTGAGTCTGTGATCCGCAACAGCCTGGCATCCCGCTTAGGGCATCTCTCAACCGGCCATGGCGTGTGAGTCTGTGCCCTGCAACGGCCTGGCATCCCGCTTAGG
>JAODUD010000046.1:12257924-12276071 GCA_026784285.1 Stomatorhinus walkeri | reverse complement strand
ATCAGGATACATTTCACTGCTTGTTGTACCTGTATAACTTGCACGTGACAAATAAAGAATCTTGAATCTTGAATCTTGAATCTTGCTGCACTATTACAGTAGTTTTCGTTAGTGGACTCTAATAAAGAGAGGTATACACAAATCAAGTCCGACCTAGATTTAAAGCACATGTCTCTGCCATATGCAACACCGGCGATGTAACGCTAACCATTTTCTTGTTCACCGCCCAACGACGCAGATTAAGGGAAGAGCCTTTTCTCGGGTGCCTCCCATTCTGTGATTCGCTCGCTAGCTCTCGGTAGCGTGACATTTCTAGGCCAGCTGGGTAGTGGAAGTGCACCGTGGCGCTTCGGCGGGGACGGCACGGAAATCCAAGGCCCGTCCTGTATGAGTGGCCTTATTTTGTAATATCCCCCCCATCAAGAAAAGCTCTGAATTCTGTGAAAAGACCCAACATCGAGGATGTAATTCCGCCCTCTGTCTGAGAAGCATCACTCTATTAATGCTGCTCTCGCCAGCCGCAGAGCAACCTTTACCTTCAGAGGCAAAAGACAAGGCTTTGCTTAGGGGCCTACCTCTTCCAGAAAATTGATGATAATTTCACTTCCTCTGCAACGTAAGTAATTTAGAAGCCCTAGGCAACTGCTTATTTCCTCTATATAGGAAATATATATATTCCTCAATAGCTAGAGCCGGCCTTGACTGGTTGTGCTATGTCTGCTGAAGCCACCATCTGTATGCACGGGCTCGCTGCCCTGAATATGTATATGCACACACAGTCGTGCCCTCCCTAGAGACTGTGCTCTCAGTCTGTCGTGCTAGGCCAGTCTCCTCTTTGTCAACCTTTGCCCTTTGCAAGTGTGACTCCTGTTTTTTCGCCAGGCATAAGGTGCGTGGAGGAGTTATTCAGGAACAGCATATCATATAGCCGCAACGTGAGCCTAATCCCAACCACAGCCTTAAAAAACAGTTTAAGGTCTCTTGCAAGCCAACATGGTCAGTTGTCAGGTACCGTGATTAAACAAGGAGTAGTGAATCCCAGAAACTTATGACTCTAGGTCTTTGTGAAAAATAATAAATTGCTTAAGAGTCCAAGCAAAGCTAATATCACTTTTTAATGTGGCAGTTTTTAATGTTCACTTTGTTGTACAGCTAAGTACTCTTCTGGAAATTAGTAAATCTGAAAGCTTTGCAGAACCGCCCTGATACCCGAAACATTTTGTTTTCCCAAACTAGGTCACTGTCCAAAACTCTCCCTGCTCCCCTTCAAAGACAATAAGAGTCCCAGAGAAATACAATACGCTGGACGCGCTCAGAATGGCTGTCCCTGGTGTTTTCTTAGTGACTAAATGCCAAGACTATGGTTTTCTTCCAGTCAAGCAAAAATCGATATATAAACAACAAATATATGTCACCAGAGATATACCGACATTGATGTCTTGACAGATGGGATGAAAGTTCACTTGGAATCTAAAATGGAGCGAAAATATATAAAGCTTTTTCCATGTTTCTCAGAAGAATTGAGGGCCTTTTTCTTTTAAGTGCTAAAATAATGGCCATTCTTAACATCAATGTGTTTTGAAATGTTTGATTTTGTAGGTTTCACTCCGAGCTGGAAATGAAGCTCGCCCACTCGCCTGAAGTGAGTAATTTAAATAAAGTGTGAGCACAAAACCCTGAGCACTTGCCTGCTGGCTAGCAATAAAATTGTATGTTGCACTGCAATTTTTGGCTGAACTAGCCCAGTTAGCTAAGCAAACAATTCCCCCAATGGTTACACTAATGTGCATTGTGATTCCTACTAGTTGCAATTCACAGCTGTAGGCCATTACTAGTGACTTGTGTTGGAGTTTGTCCTTGTGCTCTTGTCATCCATTAACCTTGAAACGCGGTCATGCCTGCGAATCCAGGTAAGAGCAAAACTCCCTTTGCTGTTAGATAACCAGCCGTCATGGGTGGGGCCGAGCTGACCGCATACATGAACTCGGGTGAGGACTGGCTGGGAGACTGTTCCCACCATGGTGGTGAGATCAACGCCGTGCAGATGAAGGTAGGCCTACAGCAGCTGGGGGTCAAGTGCATAACGGAGGGGGGGAGTGTAGTCTGAGTTAATAACAGGATATAGTGGAAGAGATTCAGTAGTGGAATGCTGCACTTTTTATTTGCTAAGGAGGATGTGGCTTGGATGTGGATGTCAGTATATCACAGAGCAGTGATGAATAGATCTGGCACGGCATCGGAGCCGCTGCACTGAAATCTCTGCTTGAGAGTGTAATGTCACACATTTCCTCCACAACTCCATTGTGTTCCTTGCAGTCGGCACCGTTGCCAGGATTTTGGATGCAAATTCTGTCTCTTGTCCCTCCCCCCCCACTGCCCCCCAGTATCATCCTCTCACTGTTTTGTTTGGTTACACGTTGTGAATCCTCCATTTCAGTTTTTGCTTATACATACGCCTTTGTTGTCATCTATAAACAAAACAATGCAGCTGTTTTAATTTTTTACTTATGTTACTTTACCTACAATCAGGATCACTAATTACTTCTGCTTCCTCCTCAAAGCCTTTAGAGAACCGTACCTACCAGTCCCCAACGGAACCCATTTTAAAGACAATTTGCCGGAAACAGCTGGAGATATCAGACAAGATTCTTGACATACCTCTGAGGCTCTGGGCTAGAGGTAACCCAAAGAGTACCTCTCCCCACGCTGGCTCGCTACCGTCTTGAAGCTAAACATGACACCGATCCGCTAGGCCAGTCCCCTCTCCCTCATCGCTCTGAAATTCGGAAACTTCCGGAGAAGGACGTCTGACTGTATACCACAAACCAGTCTCCCTAGGACCACTGCCGCGGGGATGGAAACCTGTTCCAGTTCCGCGCCATCACTCAAGGCAGTCAAAGGTTGTCATTTCATTTGTGGCCTGATCTGCTAATGAACCATGAAAAAATTGAGTTAACAGACTATATTGCGTCAGGCTTATTGGTGCAAGTTGGCATCTTATCCTGTTTTTCCCATTAACAGCTCTCTGTACCGATAGAGAATGTTTATTACTTTCTCCATTGAAATCCAAAAAATTGGACTCTGGCACTTCATGTCCCATGGACAATATAAAAAGGTATGAGTGAACTTGGCTGCGTAAACAGCTGGCTGGGGAGAACTGCAAAGCATACTTGCATGCAATGTTGTCTTTCAACCTCGAAATCTCATTAAAATTGTTGTCCTATGTTACATAGTCAAATTTCCTGCTGCCTTTTTAGGAAAGCAGCTACCAATATTGAGGTAGTAGAAGAGCTACTAAAATCCTACATCATCAAAGTTACCCTCTGTCTCTAGTTACAACTTTACAGCCATTTTTTAAGACTCCACTCTCTAACAACTGAACCACATTTAGTATGAGAACGTAAATCATGCAATCAGCTCCAGGTTGCCTTTTATCATCGGAAAAGCACGGTAAAACTGAAAATTCATGATTTTTTCACCCATCATTCAAGAACTGTAATTTTATCTTGTCTTACAAGACAAGAGAAGGTCCAGTTAATGAAAAGAGTTTTTATTCCTTCAACTTTCACGGTTCAATAGAGAAATTAGAAGCAGTTTGTTACGCATGACCTCAAAACTGGTACAGTACCTTAAGCTACCAGGCTTTGGGAAAATACACCACTTTGACTGCTTGAGTTGTGATTCATGCATGGGCCACAACGAGGTAAAGACCAGAACAATATATACAGAAGGGTGAGATGTACAAAATATGATGGAAGCAAAGGACTTTTAATTTGAATTTACTGAATCACAACTACACACGCAGCTACAAAAGTGAGTCTTATTAGTCTGAATGCCAATTGGCAGTGTGAGTCAGCTGGGAAATTAGTTATCCTATCAGCACTTTGATATGTATGTTGTCATAGCAACTTGCGGAATCTAGTCCACGAGGTCAAATAGTTGCTGCTCACACTGCAGGTGCATCAGTCACAAAAACGATTTAAGTTGTCAAAGGGAACCATCTCAAAACCACAACTGCACATGCCAGAATGTGGACAAACTGCTTCATCAGCAGTCGCAAGTCAAATCTCACTGAGAGGGACAGATGGACACTTTCAGGATAGTTGATAAACGCCACATTAGTACAGCCCCAGAAATGACCATAGCGCTGAATCAGCAGCGCTGTGAGCCAGACTTAACAAATCTGTGCGTCATGAGCTTCGCAAAGCAGGAATTTACAGCAGGGCAGTTGCATTCAAGGCCGATGCCCAGAGACACATAACTGAGTGTAAGGAGCTCTAAACCTGCAGGAAGGGAAAAGTGACATGGCCCGATGACTCATCTTTCAACCTTTTTCCTACATCCGGACAGGTTTATGTTTAGAGAAAACCAGAGGTTGCCTTCAGCCCATAACGTCTCTTGAAAACTCTTAAATATTTTGGGGATCTGTAATGAAATCTAATGGTAGCCATCTTGTACGAGTCATTAGCGCCAACGACCACTCTGCATGGTCATACAGTCAAGGAATTGGAGTGCTTTTTGTAGGACCAGGTGCACCCTAAGGTGCAAACACTGTTCCTTATGATGTCCGAAGGTATTCCAAGATAATAACGCCCCAATACAAACTGCTAAGAAAATTTGAGAGTGATTTTGTGAACACCACAATGAACCCAAGCACCTTCGATGGGCTCCCCGATCCTCAGTTCAAAACAAAATTGAACTTTTTTATGGAATGGTGAAGTAGATTTCCACCTCCTTCAATTCTCAAAGACCTGGGGGCTTTTCTTCTTGCTTGCTCCTTGGTTGCCAGATCTTTAATGGCTTATCTTAACTTATATCCAGAACTTTAAAGTACAAGTTATCTAGCTAAGTACAGTTTTCAGCCTGCATTTTTTTAGTATGACGGCTCAAACACTGTTTTTGACACTTTGAAAAGTTTGAATTTTTAAAGTAGCCATTGATGGAGGTGCAGAATGGCTCTGTCTGGTGTATTGCTGGGAAATGGAGTTGCTGAACATACCCATAGCTGTCATGTGAGGAAAAAGAAAAAATATAGCCAGGGATGAACCTGAAGGCTACATATTTTCAGAATAAACGTGTTAGGATATTAGGAAGTAATATAATTTTCAGCAGCATTGTTATTGCAGTAATTGAGTTAATTTGGTGCCTTAATCAAGTTAAGATTTAGGCAGATTTTCCTCATTATTTTTTCATGAAACATACATTATTTTATTTACAAAGAGCTTGAAATGGAATTTCATATCAGAATAGAATCACTTATTAGTAGGACTGTTGTACCAATAATATGCAGTATAATCCTAAAATTAGCGTAAGAGGCTTACTGACTTAATGTGTAATGGAAAACTAGATTACTCTTATTGTTGCTAGAAATTATGCAGAACATACCTGTTTTTTAGAATCAGTAATGTTGCAGTATAAAGTACACCGACTACCAGCTAGAACATAATTTTGTCTGCTCATGGGTGTTTTACTTACATAAAAATGTTCTGAGGGTAGAAGGAAAATTTATTGGTTCGGAGAGATAACCAATCTGATTGTAGAGGAGGTGGGGCCAACCAATCAAATGTCTTGGTTGTCTCTCTGAACCAATCATTTGTCCTCCTGCCCTCAGGACATTTTTGTATAAGTAAAACTCCCTTGAGCGTTTTGTCTCCAGAACCCCTAAAAGGGTACACGAGTTCAAAGTATGTTCAATGATGCCTGTTTGTGCTCTTTGTTGTTCTTAGCCCATCCTGTTACTTTTACTGAATCTGGCCATTCGTCTTTGACTTCTGCCATTAACAAGGTTTTTTTTTCAGTCACAAACATGCCATTGCCTGAATGTTTTCTTGTTCATTATACCATTCCCAGTAAACTGTAGTGTGTGAAAATTCTTGGCTGTTTCAGAGATGCTGGAATCATCACGTCTGGCACCTCCAGTCACACCACATTCAAAAGCACTTAGATAATACACATTAGCCATTCACATGCTTAGCCAAACAGTCACTGCACCTCTAGACCTTGTCTGCATGCTGTCTGTATTCGCTTACAGCCACATAATTCAACGTTCAGAGGAACAGGCTGTTTGCATTAGCAAGCAGGTGTACCTAATAAACTGGCCACCAAATATAATTAAAAATAGGCAAGTGATTTATCTGCAATATTAAATAATTCATGCCAAAGAGTTATTCATTAAAGATGCTATTGACAGGCATAATCATTAATATAAACCATATTATCATGCAACCCTACTGTAAAGGAAAATGTCACGAAAATGCCACTGGTGTTTGAAAGCAAATAGCGATTCAATGAATCATAAATAATTCATGACCAACAAGAATTTTTAAATACTTCAAACAAAAAGTGGCCCCGTTTTCTGTCTGAAATGTGCTCAAAATTGCACAGAATGCTCTTCCCGGATTGGCCGATGAGCTTTGGGACTGCATGGGAATGTATATAGAAGGCGAAACGACAGCCCCTCTGGACTCGGAAAGCATCACAGAGGAGACCCCGCAGAGCCCTCGACAGCATAGCCCACGACAGCATCACCCACGCATCCCGGCCTCTTCATGGGGCTTAGGGTTTACTGACGTTCTCCATCGCTCAGATCGGGCACGTAGCCAAGTATTAAAATAACGGGTTTGACCCATCTCACCCTGAAATGTTTTTGCCACCTGATCAGGCATGCAGATACATAGCTGAACCCCAATGGAAATTTGGTTCAACCCCCTGATTTGCAAAATCTACAAAGGGGGTCCCACTCTGATATAGATCTAGCGAAAGGGATGTTTTGGTAGGCTAGCTGGCAGGCCTGGTTCGGATTTACCCCCCCAACACAGAAATCCTACTTTTGGCATGTTGATTTCAGAGACAGTCCCCACTCAGCAAAATTTATCACGCTAATACTGAAATAGCCTCACTTTTTAAAATACCATCGTATAATGTCTGGAGAGTATGACAGCATTAAAATAACCGAACAATAGATTTCTGGGACATTGTGAATCGTTTGTGGGTGTCAGGGACCTGGTGTTAGTTTGGGGGAGAGGCCTAGAACTTTCGGAGGAGGTGGGATATCGACCCCCCCACAACCGGGTGCCCAAAGATCAGTGCTGGACAAACATATACTGATTTTAACCCATGAACTGGGCACTGCTGATTCAGCTAATCTGCATGTCCCAGGAAAGCCAGGGACTTCAGCAAACTTCAGCCATACCATCCATTTAGCTCAATCGCTGCCTTGCTGTCCAGCGGGACGTATTGTTCCTGTAGCATCTGGACTCATCCATTTCAGGTGTTGACCTGGGATGAAATACTATGCCACTTCTGCTTACAGAGCACGGAGTGAAATATGTGTTTATATCATTCGATGGATATATGGTTACTCCTACAATCACATTTACATTTCATCCACTTAGCTGCAACTGTTATCCCGATTAAATACAGTCGTGGTTTCAGGCTGCCCAGCACCAAGCTCTGAAAACAATTAATCACCTTTCAGAGATAAATATTTATCTTTGCGGTTAGCGACATCTCCATTGGCTGCAGTAACCAGAGCTATTATGCAGGAGTCAGGAATTAAAAAAAAAAAAAACCACTTAAATACGACTAAAATGGAAGGAAATGAGAGGGTAGTATTCAATTAAAGGAGGCAGAGAAAGCAGCCGTGCGTCACAAATCCAGCCGTGAAGGGTGACGGAGCTGTAAGCTGCCTAATAACGAGGCTGGGAGGAGAAGCAGAAGGACATTAGCATTACACGAGCCATAATCTGGGTGGCAGGCTCTTGTCAGATTGGTTTAGAGTGACCTAATTATGCGGATGGGCGGGGCCTCTTTCTCGTCTTATTGGGCCTCCCTTTCATTTTGCCAAGATTCTGATTTTCTATGCAGGACGTGCTTCTGTTGCACGTGCGGGGATGCATATCTCTCTGTGGCCCCACCCACACCCTCCTGTGTCTTAGCAACAGAATGGAGATCATATGGTCCTTTTTTAATCGAAGGCACATTAAGTGAGGCGAGGTCCCCATCATGCCGTTTCACAGGAGAGACCATGAAGCAATTAAAACTGTGAGGTTTAGTGAGTAATGGAATTAAGGGGAGATCCTCTTATCAGAGTGAGAATATCACGTAAACTGCTAAATCAATGAAAGCCAAGTTTTATGACTGAAAAATGATCTATATTACGACTTCATATCAAGTCCTTGTTGCAGTCATTTTCAACACATTACAGGCAAATAATGGTGATCAAATTTTGATTACACCAGAACACGATGCTTACTTCCTTTCTTGGCGTTTTTCTGTGACCCAGAGGAAACAAGCGAACTCCTCTGGCACCACATTAACAGCATTTCCTGAGCACAACTCACCCCATCAACAAAACAAGCACTAAGCTAATAACGGGAAGGAAAATTGTTTCCACTCCCTGCGCCACCATGCCACACACCAGAAGTAATTCTATTAGTTTTTGCAGTGAGTGAAAAAAATAAAAAATCGTCAGTACTTTCCATTTGCCTGTGAGGAATTGAGGCTTGAATCAGGAGCAGAGGCTCAAAGGTTTCTGGGCAACCGCCAAGACATTGGTTCTGCTTAGAGTGAAAGGGATAGCTCCCTGGAGACCACTGGACCTCACTAAGGCTCACTGCTGAGGTCCCACTGGAACACACGAAAATGCAGCAGAACACACGCCAAGCTTATTTTAACATTCATTAGCAGTGACAGCACATCACACGCCAGAGCATGGTGTCCACATTCCAAAAAGATGCCAACAGAACTAGCTAACAGTTTAATACATCAACTGTTCATCCAGATGAGTATTTTTACATAGGCATTCCTGCAACTGCACCTGCAGGTTTCTCAAGGGTACAATAATAGAGCCTCTCTTGAGATTTGAAGGTTACAAGACTATTAGACTACCTGCAGTTCTGAATGATTTCATTATTCAACAGCCTGACGCATAAACACCTAATTTCTCCACACTTTAAATTACTCTTCATTATGAAATGAATTTGTAAAATTGTATAGTACATTTCACATAGTAAAGCGCACAGCTTTGTTTTACTTTGTTGTAATAGTTCTCTGAGTTTTATTCCCTGACTGGTAGCTTCAGCGTATTACACGTCATCTTATGACAGCACAACTTACATAAAACACATTGTCCCCATGTACAGTGTTCACAGGTGCATAAACACATCAGAGTGCAGGCTGGCTTGCTGACAGACCGCTATGGATGACAAGTCCCAGGGCAGAATTCTTTGACAGTAATCAAGGTGAGCTCTCATTCCTCAAGGGGAGCCAGGGACACCTGAGAGAAGGACAGTGCACGAATGAGTGTGTCAGCAGTGCATGAACACAGGCTGATATTCAAGGAGGCAAAGTGGGTACTGATATTAGGGTAGGTAATACAGTTAGAGCTATGATTAGGGGTTTTATTACAGTTTGAGCTAGGATTAGGGTTGTTATTACAGTTACAGCTAGGATTAGGGGTTTCATTACAGTTTGAGGTAGGATTACGGTTGTTATTACAGTTAGAGCTAGGATTAGGGGTTTTATTACAGTTTGAGCTAGGATTATGGTTGTTTTTATAGTTATATCTAGGATAAGGGATATTTTTACAGTTATATCTTGGTTTAGGGTTGTTATTACAGTTAGAGCTAGGTTTAGGGTCGTTTCTACAGTTACAGCTAGGATTAGGGTTGCTATTAGGGTTAGAGTTATCTTTAGGTTTGAGGTTTTGAGCTTGGATTAAGTGTTCTAGTGTTGCAACGTCGCACAATCCTGTCTACTTGGTCTGCATACTTTGCCGTCCCCAGGTTACAAACAAGATCCGTTCTCAAAGTCTGTCTTTAAGTCGAATTTGTATGCCGGAAAAATAGTAAGACAGTACATAATAACAATAGTAATTATACGGTAAAAATAAAAGTGACTACATATGGTATTGTACTGTACCTTGAGCTGACGAACTGCTAGCAGAAGCTGAGCAATGTTTTCGTGAGCATCACAAACTAGTACGCACATTATTACCAGCCACTGCATGTATTTGACTTTAAATATAATAAAATTTAAAGTAGGCCCAGTGTAAATACAAGTCAGATATTTTAAATATGGGAACTGCTCGGTCCTCCTTGTAATTCTATCACTTTGCAAGTCTTTTATACACTGGCTTTTTTGTTTAAAGAAATGTACATTTCATTGGCCACTTGCTTTGCCATTGTATAACAAAAAAATTGAATAGAACTTCTGAGGGGATGTCAAGGTCGGAGTGGGGGGGGTTCTGCTGTTGAGAAAATACATCTATAGTTGGCTTATCCATATTGGAATGAAAGAAGCCTCCAGTCCGCCCCTCCCTTGCTGTTAACACTTATTGATGGGGGCAAATGTCATTAGGAACAATGGGTTGTAAACTGTAACCTTGAGAAGGCCTTACATTATAAAATTCTTACTTGAAATGTTTGTATGTGGGGGTGGGGGGGATTTTTTTTCAGTGACACCCACATTGCCAAAACAATGGTGATTTTTTTTTAATGCTCCACTTTCAGACTGAAGAATCCAGTCTTTGCATGTTGACTTAAAGACATTAATCGTCTTACACTAAAGATTATTGGTGATTTTTCTTGTATTTTTTTAACTGGACAACTTTGTAAGCTGTATTAAGTATACTTTGCCTGAGTTAGACATCTTTAAGTATGATACATAAAATTTTAATTAACATATCCGTAAAGACTAAATTTTTAAGGTAGACTGGAGAAACTCAGCTATAAATTAAATCTGAGTAAAAAATAAAGTGCTGTTTTAAATGAAGTTCAAATTACAGTGCACTGTCTCACTGAAAAGGTTCAAATAAGCTTCTGTGAAACAGTTTAGTGTTAATCAACTGACTTATAAATCAATAATGGTATAATATGTTTGATTGTATAAATAAAACATCTTATTCAAACAAAGTATTCCTGATTTAAGAGGATCTAGGAAACATTTCTTATGCTTCTATATAACACTGTCTCATGCTATCACTTGCTAGTGCATAGTACTGCTGGAAAACCAGTGATTCAGTGTCAATCACCCTGATTGCAATTTCTGGTTTAATATATAGTATCTTCTGATTTTCTAAGTCCTCGGTACAAACTTTGTACAGATTAATGAAGTATGGAAAAATAATGCCAAATAATGTCTGCTAAGTTATCACTACGATACCAGACAGAGGACTGTTGAATACCCTGTCTGTTGTCTAGTCAACCCAGTGACACTGATTGGTTAAGAAAACTCATTGCCCAAATCTCCTTCCTGCAGCTTGGAAGACTTTCACGGAGTGGAAATAAACTGTCATGTATAGAAACATCAGAAATTACTCACTTCAGCAGTGTGCTATGCAGGGAAGCCAATTTACTTACTTTCAGATTTTCACCTATTTATTTCTGGTAAACAGCATAACTAAGTTTTATAGTAAGCGCTCTTGTATACGGTACAATTATAAAATCTGTCCATCATCGCTTGTCCTGCACAGGGTTCTAGAGCTTCCCGCTTCCCAAAGGTGTGAGCATGGGCGTCGTTAGATCACTCAGGGCTACAGCCCCGGGTTTTTTAAGCCGAGCCCCGAGTATTTGACCCCCCCATGCCAGTCTTCCTTCAGATAAAAAAAAAAAAGTTGACAGCCCCTAGAAACAACCAAGGGGTTTAGGCAATAGTGTTGACTGCCGCACCACCGTGGCACCCTCACAGTTCTGCAAAGTCAGTATAAAAATGTAAAACAATAAGTAAGAACACTATTCTATTAAAAATTACACTAAACTAATTAAAAATAACTAAGTGTTGCCCAATGCATATGTCAGTTCCTGCACACACCTATAGAGCAGCATGCATTAGCAGCCCTTCTTCTTGTCCCACCCCTGTTCTCCTTGCGATCTCTTGTGTTGTATTCAAATTCAGCTATCTGGCAGAAAGTCACATAAAATACTTAAGTGACTCAGGAAGTGTAGGCCGGGCCAGACTCAGCTGATGTGGCATCATCTGCAATCATCTATGATACTTTTCCCCAAGTACTTGAGGAAAGTAAAAATAGCTGCAGTTTAATGAACCGTTAGTGCTCCTTTTAAATTAACTACTTTTTCCACTTGTGTTCTCCAGCCGGAAAACCCACACGAGGTTGAAGAAGCGAACGACCAGGCATCCCTGCTGAGCCCAACTGTGGAGAGATTTCCCAAACTCACTCGGTCCACACTGTACATTTTTGAGAATTATTCTGTGGACTTAGTGAGTTTTGGAAACTTAACCAAAGTTCTTTGTCGGATTACTTGAGGACTGAGTGAGTTTTGGTTCCCAAAACTGCGGCGTACGATGAGGAAGCCAGCCAGGAAAAAAACTATGGACTGAGTAAGTTTTGGACATTACTCTTCAATTAATAACTGTGTCATATTTAATCTGCCTCAATTTGACACATTCTATGTGTTTTCTCATGCCCTTCATGTGGAAAAATATTATTCATTCAGCAAAAAATCCCTTTAAATATGTTTAAACTTTATAGCTAATAATCTCTGTCCAGAGACACAAATAAAGTCTTATTATCTACTTCATATCACCAGTCTGTCAGCTCAATTCTGTATCAACTCAACTTGTACTGAAATCATGCATAAGCAGAGAATGAGTCCCACGGGCATGTTTTATGAATTTCTTGTCATTTTTTAATGTGAAATAATAAAAAATGGATGGAGCCAAGCTAACTTGATAGGTATAATAAACTTAGAGGAAAGAGAAGTTGGTAGCTTTTTACACAGCTTTGCAATGAAGTAGCGGAGAAGACGCTGAGGCTCTGAGAAGCGACAACACAGCCCTGGACGGCTTGGGGAAACAGCATCAACGATGTCCGCCAGGGGACATAGACAGAAAGTCACAGAAAGTCTTGGGGCACTTGCTTAATTCTGTAAAATGCTGCAAATTTATCAGTCTCACAACAAAAGTCCATTGACTTGGAATGTTTAACACACTTGCTCACATCTCCCACATAGATATTTTCGTCTTATTGTCATCATTTTTTTAACTCATTCAGTTCTGTTCTTGCCATTTTGCTATTAATCACAATTGTAGTTACTGGCTTCCAAAGAATCACTAAACACAATATTTTGGTGTTTTATGTTTTTTCAAAGCTATTTTTAGTTAAAGAGCACCCAATGAGAGTGCTTGTCAATTAACACAGAACAGCTCTTCTAGAACTATAATTTAGGTTTCAATTTATTACTACTTGAAATTAATGTTTTACCTAAAACTACAGTTCACTTCTAATGAGAAATATATTTTTCTGTCCGGAAATTAATAATCATTTTTGTTATTAAACCAAAGGAAATTGCAATATTTTTACTGGATTATGCGAGTATCCAGAGATTTACTGTGAGCACTGTGTATGAATGGAGTTACATGCTGGCAAATTCAAAAGCTGCAGATGCAGACATCAGTCTGAGCTCCGCTATGGAGATGAGTAAATGAATGACTCACTTTGTTGTCCTACACCCGAAACCCAGAGGAGTGTCACAGGTGAGCGAGAGTGGAGTCCTGGGAATAACACCTTCTTAGAGGGGTGAGGAGTAGGTAATATTCAGCTGTATTATATCACAGCAGTATCATGCACCATGTAGAGTACATAATGCAATTCTCCTTTAATGCATCCCTTTGAAAAACTGGGAAATGTCTTCAGGGGCTTGAAGAAGCCCACAGTCCAGTAATGGCCATGCTGTGTAGTAGAAGATGTCTTTTTCTCAGGAATATCGCCTGTGAAAAATGACCAGGAGCATAATGTCCCTCATAATTCCATTTCCTCCAACACGGAGAATACAAAAGGCCTTACAGATAAATGATTCTTTGAGTGGGAAAGGGTGAAGCTGCGTTTATTATCTGGCATTTCCGTTTACGTAAATGTCTTTATCAAAACACTCTGGTGGTCCGTCCTTGTTTCACACGCGGGTTCATAACGTCCCAGCCGCTTGGGAAGGGCTTAAGATCCGCTGTCTCCTTATCACTTCCCAGCTCTCACATCCCAGCAATTTCCCACCCTGCATAAACAGAACATTTATTGGTCGATTAGTTCCCAAACTGACCCTTGCTCTCAACGAGCAAGAAGTGCCGACTGATGATTAAGAACCGTTCCATCAAAATAACATTATCCATCCTGATATTTAATTAAATCATTTTTTTGCTTGGAACTGTTGATCACAAGTATTCTGATCCTATCTTTCTAAGTGCAGTCCTCCTTATTGTCTATTCTATTCAAACTCCAGACACCTATGGGTCCCACCTATAAATCCTAATGACCTACAGTGTTTCATGTGTCTGTATTGCATAATCCGTACGTGAAGGTTTTCGGGCTGATCGTGGAGCTAAGAGATTGATGTTCCGTCGCTTGCATTTTTCACACAGGAAAACCTATGCAGAATTTGGAATTGGACCTTCCAGATTACTAATGGAGCTGACCGAGGGCAGTGCTGGAACAACAGATGCTTGCTACATATGAATGTATTGAAAGCACTGCAAGGATACCTGTGAAAAACCTAATTGACATTTTCTTCATGGTAATTCAGTGCCACGTGTGCTATGCTTGCCTCACTATGGTTCTTAGAAAGTGAACTTGGGTGTGAGATCTGTCCTCTTTTGGTTATAAGTAAGTTTTCCACACCAGTGTCTGGGATACAGTCCGACACATCCGTTTTCCCATGCATTGCATCAAGTAGTTCCTGGAATACACCTCGGGCTCATTTCAACCTTGTACTGGATAAATAGTATGGAATATTGATGGATGGATGGATGGATGGATATTTGCTGTTTGATGTTTGTTCAGTGTATGATTCTTCTGCAGGCAACTCTGACAGTCTTCCAGTATATGGATGGTGGCTCTGATCCAGGTTACCCATAAAGTTCCATAGATTTCCTGCAGAAGCCGTGTGTGGAGCGTATTGTAAGGAAGTCAAGTTCACAGGTGCACGGACTCATTAGCCCAGATATAAAAGCAAGTGCTGCTACAGTGTTGCAGCCAATCCTTCCATGGCTTGCAATTCTCAATGCTTTCTGACAACACAACACAGAATTTTGTGAACATTTTCGTATCATCTATCATAAGGGCCACTCCTTCTAAGCAGTCTATAAACAGCTTTGAACAGATTTGAATATGGATCATATACATAAACTGTTCAATTCAAACACCTCCTTAGACGCCCTTTAGACTTAATCAGAATGCAAGTCGCTCTAGTCAAAACGTCGGCAAATGTACTTGGATATGAGCATGACTTATAAACGAAGCAAATCATCATAATCCATTAACATAGCATTTGCACTTGAAGTTAAATTTTATATTCAGACCTAAAACGACTTCAAAGTTTCAAATCACAGCCTCGTAGCCAGTGCAGCAGTCGCTGAGGATGCTATTGGTGCAAAATCAATCTTTAAAAGTTCTCCGGACAACTTCCTCATCAATTAAACATACAGAGTGATTACTATTTCTCTATTCCAGCACCCAGTGACTGCAATTACAATTATGCGTCATTTGTTTTCATTAGTGTACATTGGTTTTAATTATTGATATTAAAATATCAGGGAGGAACGTAGCAGTGCATCGTCCTCTGCCCCTGCTTCGCTTGTTAAACTGGGGACTTTGACAAAGAGATTGTTTATCCTACAATTGGGTGTTGTAGTAGGAGATGATAAAGCAAAAAAAAAAAAAATCTGTTGCAAATGTAATTGTTGAACAAAGAGGACTGATTGGGGTGGACCTGACGGAATTGATGATGAAAGATTCCTCTCAAACATACGGCTGTTAGTTATGGAAATGAGCCGCAGAGTCAGCTGAGAAGATGCCCCTTGATCTGTGGCACTGCAAAGCTTATGGCTGTACTTTTGCTCTCTGGTCTGTCTAGCTGCTTGTTAATATGAAATGCTATGGTTTCACTCGGGCACACAGATATCACTCGTATGGACCCAGGAAAGGTGATCCCAGGGCCCGGCAGCAGCCAGGAATGGAGAAATGTTCAATTAATTTTCATCATCCTCTCCATGCTAGTCTGTGGTAGCCTTGGCTGTCCTGTGGTACCGTCCACCATCTGCAGACTCAATGCCCATTACGCCCTACATTTGTCAGGCAGACCTATTTGTTTTTTGCTGCTCATATCTGCTGGCCTAAACTACAGTCCTCTGCTGCCTTGGGTAGATGAACCTGCTGTTCCACCCTCTTCTGTACTTTAGTGCTGTAGAGCCTGAAACACTTCAAATGAATGCTGCTGCTTTCAGAATGGAGCTGATTAATTTTAATAATTGTAATTTGCAACCCTTCCGCTACTGTTAAATGACAAAAGGAGGACAAAAATTACGATGGAAAGAGAAAAGAGAGTGTTGACCCTCCAGATGCTCCCTGCACAGCTGTTCAAGGACACAGTCTCCCTGTTCAGGTAGGGATACGGGATCCTGGCAAGCTGGTTCCTGTTGGCTGAAGGCATGGGGTCCAGCGGTCTTTTCCCAGGGCAGTTCCCGTTTCGGACTCACATTCCAATGACAGGCCAGTGAGCTAGTCTACACCCGGCGATGATGGGCGCCCAATGACGCAGCAAGAGGATTGGAAGAGAATCCAAGAAGCGTGGGCATAGGGGAGCTCTTTAGTGGCGCCGCGGTGAGGCTAATCCGCTCCCGTTCTGGAAGGTTCTGGATTTCAAGGACATGGGGCTCGGTTCCTTGCCGTTAGACGCTGATACGCTGGCTTGGGTACTAAGTCTGCGCTCAGCGCTGTCTTGCACCCTGCAGCTGCCCAGGAGTTGTGAACAGGTGGTAGAGAAGGCAGAGCGAGAGGCAGCCTCCTCCTACATTCAAAACACACCTTTCTCTTTGAAAAAATTCACTGGTGTAAAAAAGGTGTAAAATGTATTATCTTCTATCTTATATTATCCTCTATTTTTGAGGTTAAATTATGAAGCAAGTAACTTTTAAGTAACTCATTGCTATAATTTTGTGGTCAAGTAGAATGAATGAATGAATGAATGTTACTCACTTTTCACAACACCCAAAGCACTTTACAGAACCAATGGGGAGCCACTTCAGCCACCACCACTGTGTAGCCCCCCCTGGATGATGCACCAGTACGCTCACTGCACAGTAGCTAAGGTGGTGAAGGGGCAGGACGGAATTCACCACTTAGATATAGGGGATGATTAGGAGGCCACATTTGATCGGGCCACAGGGGGCAATTTTATTCTGGGCATCGGAGTACCACCCCTACTCTGCCCAGAGATCTTTAATGACCTCAAAGAGTCAGGACTTTGCTTTTATGTCTCATCCAGAGGACGGAAACATTTTTACAGCGCAGTGTCCCTGTCACTGCACTGGGGCACTGGGATCCACACAGACCATAGGATGGACTAACCTGTTGGCCACAGTGTCCCCATCACTGCACTGGGGCAGTGGGATCCACACAGACCACAGGATGGACTAACCTGTTAGCCACAGTGTCCTCAGCACTGCACTGGGATCCACACAGACCACAGGATGGACTAACCTGTCCGCCATTGGAGAGCCACATTTTCTCGCCTCACGGCCGCCACCGACAGGTCCCCCGGCAGCATTATGTAACTTCATGTCAACTTTCAATTCAGACGGTTATTTTCTACATCCTTATAGATGGCGACACAGAACAGCCAGGCAAGCAGTCCTGGAATATACAGCACTGGAGAGGATCCCACTTGTGATGAGCCGCTTTAAAATCACGGAGATTTTTGATTGCCTCAACTGTTTTGAAAGTCAGATTGATATTTTGTGTGCAAACCAAAAAAGCAGAAACATCAAGTGTATAAAAATGCGAGCCACAAATTAAAGAATATATAGCAGGCAGTGAATATAAGGTAGGTGAGGAAACACGATTATAAGACAGCCGGTTTTATATTTTTGACCTTCACGCCCACAGAGTCATTACAGGAAAAATCATGGCTTTTGTTCATAGAGAAGTATGATATATACAGATAAATGTAATATATTTATAGTATATGTAATAGTTTATGCCACGGGTGTCAAACTGCAGTCCTGGGGGGCCGGAGCCCTGCACATTTTTAGGTTTCCCCTCATTTAACACCCCTGATTCAGCTCCTGGTGCTAATTACCACACAGCTCTTCAGCTGAATCATTCGTGGTGTAAAAGGGAAAGAACTAAGCTACGCAGGG
>JAODUD010000046.1:12210050-12222985 GCA_026784285.1 Stomatorhinus walkeri | reverse complement strand
GGAAACAGAGGATCACAATCAGACGAATGAACGACAGGTGGTTTCCATCAGGGATTGAACACGAGGAGCGAGGGGGGCGTGACACACACGGGGCTCGCACGGATGGAGCATGACATGTACCCTTTCATTGACTTCTTTTATGAATCTCTATTTAAGCTTTCAGTATGTTATGTAGCCATATAATATATCTAGCAAAAATTCACACGCACCATCACATAAACAGACACTATTGCACTTGAGTGCAGCACGAGATCTTCTAAAGGAACAGCATGAGGGGGCAGAGGAGAGAAGTGCGTATCTGTGGAACATTCGGCAGCCATTTTGTCACAGAACAAAACTGCGACAGTCACCGCCACTGTTCATCACCGCCTTTGACAAAGGGCAGCCGTTGCGTGGAGGGGCTGAGATAAGGGAATTCTGTGAAGTTCGGTCACTGGAAGGAGGGCGGTGGGCTGACCCTATTAATCCCAGGTAGTGAGCCTTTGAAAATGTGCTAGCTTTGAAAATGTGATTGGTCGTGTGCTCTGCAGTGATTGGTCACCTCAGTTACCTTCTTCACAGCTTTTAACTGCGTGAAGGAAAATCAGATCTGAACTGGAGGTGTGGAGTATTTGAGACTGATGTAGGGCCTTCCTAAAGAACCAGTGGGTTGTGTTTCAGGTCTGAGTGCAGGAACTTCATAGAATTAGCAGACAGGGGTGCTTCAATCACCCAGAAGCACGGATATGGCATTTACACTATGGGTAAGACTGGTTACTAACCGCTGCACCAATTCCCCGCCCCACTTGGACTCCTAGGTAAAGCCCATTGGTCACTGGTGTTTTTTGTTTTCCCCAAATGAAGCACCAGTTCTATTTCTAGGACGACCAACGAGAATGAAGGGCACACGGCAAGCGATGCAGCTGCTGTTTGAGCACGGCTTTGGGCACAAATGGAAGGCGCTCAGTGAGAATCAGGCCTGGAGAGAGAGCAGGCATTCTGTTTATTAAAGGGGCGTTCCCATGGGAACTTGGCGTGGTTATAATTTAGCCTTTCCGATATTCCAAAAAGAAATTGCTTCCCTCAGATACATATGGTTATCATAACAATAATTATATAATACGTACCTATATCTGAAATATAGAGACTAACAGGCATTAATCTTAATAAGTCCTAAAATGCTATAACCATCATTTCCACTGTAAACAAACTTGATTTTCTAGACATACAGAACATAGAATGCATTCAATAACACACCACCTAAGGGAGCTAGTAAACCCAAAGTTTATAATAAGGGATTGCTGGAGGTAGGGAATTCTCACTGAGAATTGCACTGAGGAAGAATTATCACAATATTAATAAAATAACCAAGAATCCACTCTCACATTACTATAGCAACGGCTGCAACAGCATTGGATGACTCTGCAAGAGGGGAAATAAAATATGCATCCTACTTAGGTTAGAGGAGTTAGCTTTCCGTTGCTGGCTAACACCCAGGCAAAATGAGCTCCGTTTATGTGAAACTTATAAAAGTGATTTGTGCAAAAAAACAATCAATCTTGGAAACTGTAGCACCAAACTCAGCGCTTTGAAAGTTTCAACAAGGCTGCCTGAGACAGAACTTCAGCGTTGCATTATAGCGTTTCACAGATTTAATAAACAAACTGCTGTGACCAAAAAAGCTTAAAATTTTCAATCTGTCCAGTGAGCTAGTATTACTTTAGGGATGAACCGGTGCAAGGTTGTCGGGCTGTAAAAATTCCCATTCTTTAGTTATGATTTTCATAAACAGACATAGGTTAATAAACATAATCTCACTCGTTTCCTGTTAACATTGATTAAGTTCCACTGTCAGCTGATTTTTGTTTACTTGTTTTTAAATGTGCCAACCTGCTTGTAGACCCTGCTGTATGTGAACACGCGTCCAGTAATTGTTAAATCATCATAAAATCGAATCATTAATCATGTAAGTACATGTCTTTGTATAAGTCAAGCTACTAAAATTGATTTATATTGTACAAGTCTCATAATTGGATATTGATACAGACTTAATTGAATTGACTTTTATGGTTCATGGGTCCAAAACTGGCACAGTGGCAAAGAGCACAATTTCATATAAACAGAATCCATACAGACTGATGAATGAGGAGCAGAGGTCTGATATTGCTTCTGCTGTTTTGGATCTGATATTTTATTTTATTTAAAAAAACTTATGTAGAAGATTCTGGGTTTGCCAGCCACTAGCAATCCAGGCAGAACCACATGACGGCAGCTATCTAAATCTTAACAGTTCTCACTTTCGTTAAATTTCGCTGTTTTGGAGGTCATTGTAAAAGCTGGTAGACCTTACAGGATGGGCTTGTCTCACCCTGCTCCAGCACTGCTGATATGTCCAATCTGTCCATGAACACTTGGACCAAGGAGGCAAGAAAATGTAATGAAGGAGATTTTTCTTAAACATAGCTGGCTGGGAGTATGGAGAACATGCTCCCATATAAATCCAAGATAATACTTGTCTACAGATGTAATTCTTGAGTCAGGCAGTGGATTTATGCCTCTCATTCATACAATTTTTTATATAACCCTGAACAGAGAATATCTCAACCCAGCGCTCCACTTGGCTTGTTACATGTCTATCAGATCATGAAAAGATGCTTCTATAAAAAAGGAAAAAAAAAACATCTGAAGGCAAGAGAACAGGGGCTTGTTTTTGTGGCGACACGGATGGTGTCGCGTACACTTTGATCTGAATTACAGCTTTATGGGTCAGAAATGATAGATGCTGAGATGGATATTCTTTACAAAAAGGATTAGAACTTTCAAGGAAATCCGTAGATAAGACGTGAGCTGTTGTTAATCATTGTGTTGCAGGAAGTCCTCATTAACAGTAGCATTTTACTTAAAGCCGTCATCTACAATGCATTATAGATACCTTCGTAATTCATTATAATGGTCAATGTAAGAATTATTAAAGCATCTTCTATTGACAATCATAAGGCATTGTAGTGCTGATTATAATACTTTGTTAGCCCCAATTAAGCTCTCATCTCATATGCACTATAGCTCAAATCCTTTATTGCCGTCAGTATTAGCAATATGGATTATGAAGGTATCTCTAGTGCATTATACTGTACCTGAGAGCTTCATAAGGCATAATGTATAATACACATGGTTATAATGTGTTATGCCTTTTTATAAATATTTATAGCCATGTTTATAATGCTTAATGAATGTATTATGTGTCACGAGTGTGTTCAAAAATTCTTACAAACTTGGCATTCATAGAAGGTGTTACAACATTAATCTTTGTTCTTTGGTTAGGTCATGCTTCCCCTGAGGAGGTGTCTGGTCCTCATCTCTTCAAATGAGGACTTGTGGCCTGTGTTGCCCTTACAAAGGCCTCTGACAGATGCTGTTTGCTCCCTAGCCATTAGAGGCACAAACACATAGTCACCATGGTATCCTCAATAACCAGGGCTCAGGCTGGGCGAGTCACACTGTCACCTCTAGCGAACGGAGATTGAATTTTCTCTCACACTCTTTCTTCTTTTGGTAAAGATAAGAGTCATCCAAACCAAGCATAAGGTATATGATATCCAGTCCTTTACTTCTTAATTAGCCTGCATTCATGAATAAATTAATTTAAAAATACCTCCGACATAACAAAACTACAAGTAAAGCTGACTTAGTAGTACATATAAACACGCATGATGATATTCTCAGCTCTATTAAAATGCACCACCGAGATTATTTACCATAAATTATTCCAAAGACTTCCGCTACTGTGCAGGATGCAAATGAATAATTACAGCAAAACACAAGTAAATAAAATAATAAATAGCCGAGAATAACAGGAGCGAAGGGTCTCCGAAGAGAGGGCTGTAGGAGGTGATCGCCTCAACTCATCGTTCTTTAGGACCAGGACTACAGCGATCGTCAGGAAGCCCTCAGTGACCCCTTTATACATGAACGTGCTGGAGGCAGACAGCTGCTCAGGCAGTGACACATAAAAGCAGCAGAATCTCATAGGTGTCCGGGGTAGGAGGCCGGGGTAGGCGTCTGGGGTAGGAGGCCGGGGTAGGAGGCTGGGGTAGGAGGCCGGGGTAGGTGGCCGTGGTAGGCGTCCGGGGTAGGAGTCCGGGGTAGGAGGCTGGGATAGGAGGCCGGGGTAGGATTCTGGGGTAGGAGGTCGCGGTAGGCATCAGGGGTAGGAGGCTAGGGTAGGCGTCCGGGGTAGGACGCTGGGGTAGGAGGCCGGGGTAGGAGGTCGCGGTAGGCATCAGGGATAGGAGGCTGGGGTAGGCATCAGGGGTAGGAGGCTGGGGTAGGAGGCTGGGGTAGGAAGCCGGGGTAGGAGGCTGGGATAGGAGGCCGGGGTAGGAGGCTGGGGTAGGAGGTCGCGGTACGCATCAGGAGTAGGAGGCTGGGGTAGGCGTCCGGGGTAGGAGGCCGTGGTAGGCATCAGGGGTAGGAAGCTGGGGTAGGAGGCCGGGGTAGGCATCCGGGGTAGGAGGCCGCGGTAGGCATCAGGGGTAGGTGTCTGGGGTAGGAGGCCGGGGTAGGCATCAGGGGTAGGCGTCTGGGGTAGGAGACCGGGGTAGGCGTCCGGGGTAGGAGGCCGCGGTAGGTATCAGGGGTAGGCGTCTGGGGTAGGAGGCCGGGGTAGGCATCAGGGGTAGACGTCTGGGGTAGGAGGCCAGGGTAGGCGTCCGGGGTAGGAGACCGCGGTAGGCATCAGGGGTAGGTGTCTGGGGTAGGAGGCCTGGGTAGGCGTCCGGTGTAGGAGGCTAGGGTAGCCATCAGGGGTAGGAGGCTGAGGTAGGAGGCCGGGGTAGGCGTCCGGGGTAGGCATCAGGGGTATGAGGCCGGGGTAGGCATCAGGGGTAGGAGGCCGGGGTAGGCATCAGGGGTAGGCGTCTGGGTTAGGCGACCGGGGTAGGAGACCAGGGTAGGAGACCAGGGTAGGCGGTGCAGTGGCCGAAACACCAAGACTTACGTCCAAAAGGTTGTTCGTTCTTACCGTGCAGAGGCCCCTGCAGCTAAAGATCTTGAGTAGCACAGCTACACCAGAGTGTGTGATTTCAAACCGCAGACAAAGCTCTCTTGTGAAAAAAAAAAAAAACAGACCTCTAAATAGAACAAAGGTAGCTGTTCGGATGGTGGGTGAGAGTGTGTGGGAGAGAGAGAGTACAAAGAAGAAGCCTTGCTGACTTCTGGCAAGCAAATAAAAGGTTTGGCACAACTTGGGGGTTCAAGTCAGTGGCATCGGACCAGGTAGTACCCAACCCCATAATGTCTGTGTTAAGTCATTTGTGCCAATCGAGTGTCAATTCCTGGTCTTTGTCTGACTGCCACTTAATCTGGGGCCCCACTGTAGCCATGGCGACCGCAAAACACCCTGGAGGGTTAACTATTTCGGAGTAAGATCGAAACAAGATAAGTTTATAAACCCATTAATTTAAGAGTGGCTTGTCCAGTGAGGTTAATTTTGTCTAATTAAGTGCAGATTAAGTGCTTGTCCAAAAAAAGAACGCAAACACACAAGGACACCTACAGAAAATACCGATGTGCTGTCCATGGGCAGGACCGCCGCATCTGCTGGTGTTTGTCCCTGTTTGATCACTAGGACTTAACCACTTAGTGGTTAAGGATGCAAATGGGTTGGAGGCATGAGTAAACCACAGAACACCATGCCTCATCGTTGATGTTGATGTTTTCCATTGGCTTAACACAAGACGATTGCGTTTGTACAGACTCACTGCATGCAACTTATCATTTAACTATAGTAAGTAAAGTTTATTTCATAAGTGCCTTTAATGCACAAAAGTCACAAAGTGCTATACACAATGAATATGCAGAAAAAACATACAAAAACACAAACAAAAAAAAACCAAACAATAATGTAAAAAAAAAATAGACAACAATACATAGCGAAACATGATTTCACAGAATCACATTTTCCCAAAAGCTTGGTTTAATGCCTTTCTCAGGGACAAAACTCCCTTTGCCTGAGATTTGAACCTGCAACCTTTTTGGTCGCATACCAAGTTCCGTAAACCCATGTACACCTGCTGGCTGTTACTCATGGAAAGCGATCCGGCTCGTCCGTATTTCCTCACAGCAAGTGAGCAAACATCCTGCTCCGTGCAGGCATTGCTGCCAGGGATCTTAGCCAGCTGACAAGAGGAAGAAACAGTCAAATGCTGAGTTTAGTGACTGTCATTGTTACACGGTCATCAAGCGGGCAAGGGCAGCAGAGAGAAAGCTGTGTAATCACGACCATGTTTCCTTTCGAAGTCCAAAGTCATACTGCTGATCCACATCACTGAACAGGTCCCAGGTGATGATTTACACACTGTTCCTGTCCTAGGCTATGACAACTTGGAGCACACCAAAAGTAAGTCACTTTTCTTACCTCCCACCTGAAATTTTGAATGAATGTTACATTTATATAGCACTTTTCAAGACACCTAAAATGTTTTAGCAAACCAATGGGGAGCCACTGCAACAACCCTGGTGTAATACTCACCTGGATGATGCGAAAGCAGCCATTCTGCAGCAGTACGCTCACCACACAGTAACTAAGGTGGTGAAGGGGCAGTTAGATAGAGGGCAGGATTAGGAGGACAGATTTAAAAGGGCCACCGTGGGCAGTTGGGGTACCACCCCTAATCCTTCAAATGATGCCCATAGATTTATTATGACATTGGATTTATGCCTCATTTGAAGGACAACACCATTTGTACAGCGCAGTATCGTCATCTCTGTACTGAAGCATTGGAATCCACAGAGACCACAGGATTGGCTACCCAGACACTGCACTGGGATCCACAGAGACCACAGGATGGGCTACCCCATTACTGCACTGGGGTTTTGGGATCCACAGCGACCACAGTATGGGCTACCCATTCACTGCACTGGGGCATTGGGATCCACAGTGACCACAGGTTGGGCTACCCAGTAACTGCACTGGGGCATTGGGATCCACAGTGACCACAGGATGGGCTACCCATTCACTGCACTGGGATCCACAGAGACCACAGGATGGGCTACCCCATCACTGCACTGGGGTTTTGGGATCCACAGCGACCACAGTATGGGCTACCCAGTCAATGCACTGGGGCATTGGGATCCAAAGTGACCACAGGATAGGCTACCCAGGCACTGCACTGGGATCCACAGAAACCACAGGATGGGCTACCCCATCACTGCACTGGGGCATTGGGATGCACAGTGACCACAGGATGGGCTACCCAGTTACTGCACTGGGGCATTAGGATCCACAGTGACCACAGGATAGGCTACCCAGGCTCCGCACTGGTGCATTGGAATCCACAGAGACCACAAGATAGGCTACCCAGGCACTGCACTGGTGCATTGGGATCCACAGAGACCACAGGATAGGCTACCCCATCACTGCAATGGGATCCATACAGAACACCAGATGGGCTAACCTACTGGCCACACCAACACCTCTTCCAGCAGTAACCCAACTTTTCTAGCTGGCCTCCCATTCAAGTACTGGCCTAGCCCAAACCTACTTAGCTTCACATGGAGCAAACGTAACTGCAGGTGGCATGGCTGCTGTTTCCAGGTACAGATTCTGTCTGGCTGAACCGACACAACTTAGGTAAGCCTACATGGTGCAAAACACTACGAGAACTGAACCCCGAGTTCACAGCAATAGCTTAACCTACCTTAACGAATGAAAAAGCAACGCCAGAGCTTCAGATCCGCATAATCATGCAGGTAATATTTGCACGTCTGTCATACACAATAAAAGCTCGACTTGGAAATATAGAAACACATGCCACTGTTTTTATGCTCCTATTATGTACTATCATAGTTTTCAGTTTTATTGCAAATGACTTCATCCAAAGTTGTCTACATAGTTTTGAATCATGATGCACTGCTTTACATTTAATGAAGCAATGTGCGCTTCAAAACCATGTTTGCCGTTTCCTTTTTTGAATAAAGAGCCAGTCGCCCACACGGACTTAACAGACCTTTTCGGTTCCCTCCCCCGCCTGCCCCTTGTCTGCAAACTCCTCTGAGGTCGTCCGAAATCTGCATCAGTTTGCTCATAGTCCTTCTCCCCAAACCTGTATTACTTTCTGCTTCTTCAGCTCATATTCGTCATAGGTATGATTGTCCACAGATTCTCTTCATCGGTGCAAGAAGTGTAAAAATTAAATTATACAGGTCCATCCTTACTGCCAAAGGTGAAAAATATCTGTCACACATATCCTGTTCTCTGCTTTTTAATATATAATATATGATGTAATACACCTGTGTCGCTTTTTACTGACAACTGCTTCCTAGCTTGGAATAAATATATTTTGATATTCAATGCACTTTTTAAGGACATCTTGACATTTTGACAGACGATGATATAGCATTTCACAACAGAAAATGGGTAGGGTTGTAAACACACGCTGAAAATTTAAAAAACGTTTTATAACATTCATAAATGTGACCATTAACAAAGTCACTCACAGCAACATCATCCATAAAATCTGTAGCCAAACCAAAAACCTACCTGATTAATAAGAAAATTGCTAGATAAATTTACACTCTTGCCTCAAAAATGTAAATTTGCAACAAATATCATGCATCAACAAAATTGCCAACGTCAATTGGCCAATGCCAATTGTCCCGCCTCCAGCTCATGGAAGAATGCGGTTCCATTTTGATCTTAGGCCAGAAGTTTCTTCTCTCCTGAATGGGCTTGTAAATTAAAGCCAGCAAACAACTGGTCAGTCTGAGCTGGGCCACTTCCTTCCAAAGTTTCAGCCCTCACAATTTCCAGCGATCCAGCGTCAACGTCCATGCAGATTGAGCGGTTGATAAATCAGGCCGACACTGAAGATACACCGTCTCTGTTGAATAATTTCAACCCAAGAAAGCAACCTGCCTGCCCGTTAATGCTGATTGTTCATTTGGACCAGGATTAAAAGTACACAGGTGGATCAATCTTGCGGGCAGTCAACTGCAGAGAAGGCACTTCATCACACAGGACAGAGCTTCCCGTCCTAATCCTTGGGGGCCCACAGACCACTGGGCTTCAACTTTTGTTTTCCAGAATTTTCCAGAAAATATTCTAAACGGCATATATCAGGCTGCACATCTATTATGTATCATGCTGTTATTCCAACCCCCCCACCCCCACACCACCCCTGCCAAATCAAGTGAGGGAGATGGCAGGCGTCCATCCTGGGCTCTTCGCTTTCCAGGCAGTGGCTGGTGTATAAATACAATGATGTGGAGGGTAATAAAAGTCACGGCAGTTTGACCCAGTGGGCCCTCCCAGCCAGGGGGCCGCTAAAGATTTTGGGGCTAATGAAAGTATATTGTATTGGGTCCCCCAACCCAGATCAATCCAAAGTTTTAGGGCCGCAGTCACTCAGGAGCCCTTGGAATTGCCCTAACTTTGGACTAAACTTGCACTGTCTACCACTCCCCGAGGAACAGATTGGGAGACAGTGGCATAGGAGATGAATGACTCCTCTGATTGGCCTTAGCTTGGATGTGGATGGATCCCAGGTTGTTTCTGCTCCATCTCCATCTCTCATACCTTTTCCCGTTTCCCTGTTTATAATCGTACTTACCACCCCATTCTCTCTCTCTCTCTCTCTCTCTCTCTCTCTGTGTTATGATTCACCAGGTTTTTACCTGCCTCTAGGGTCAGAGAATCAAATTCTGCCCAACACTGTGATGTACTTGGGTAGCAGGGAGACAGAACAGGCCATTTTAACACTGTGATGGCAAACCTTTGTAATATGCAGAGCTGACGATCTTCCACAGCCAGAGTGGGTAACTGCAGAGCAGAGCCAGGTTAGCGCTGCGGAAACACTGTCATGCATCACTGGTGATGGATGGTCAAGCACAAAGACATAGACCCTAAGTGGGCAAGAAATTCATAGCACAGTGTTTCGTGTCAGAATAAAAACAATAGTAAAACTGAACTGCAAGTTTAAAAACGCTGCAAGCAAAATACAGCAGTCAAGTCAAGGTATATGCATTCTACAGATGAAGTCTTGCTTTTAAATCCTTATTTCTCAATACATATTGTACTGCTTACTCTACAAGATAAGCAATATGATCAGATTTATTAACGTCTATATTAAAACAGTATCCATATTAATACAGCCTCCATTTGTATACATAAACTTCTGTCTAAGCAATCTGTCAAGTATGGATTAATTCATCTCTGCCCTGAAATATAGACTGTGTCAGTGTCTCCTAAAGTATTAATGTCAACACTTTATTGCAAGAGCAGAAGTCAGGTCCCGAAACTATAGCCAGCGATGTAGTTCCTCTCCGTCTTGTCACAATGACATTATTCTACAATGTCGTGAAAAAATAAGGTTGGGGAGGGTGCGGGGGGGCTTTAAAAGAAGCTCGGACCATTTCCAAAGGTCACAGGCAGCTGATCTGGGACTTTCTCAGCTGAGAACTTGTCCTGCCACGGCTGTGCTATCGATCTAATGCCAACATTGGTGGGTCATTAAGGTCACCTGGAAAGGTCACTCGCGGAAAGGTTATCTACACGCATTGTTCATTCTTACTGCCATTTCCTCCTCTGGTGCACAGTGTATTACATAAATACTTTATACTTTAAAACAAAACAAAAAAACTACTATTATTGGCCCAAGGTTGAGGCCTTTGGCCACTACTATGGTAATTTTTATACTCCAGAACGGAAACAGTGGGAACCCACTCTGCAAAATAGTTTCTGGAATCCTTTTGGAACCACTTAAATAAAGAGATTGCTTCTTTATTAGTGGTGGTACTTACACTAAACAGAAGATTTTACCCAAATTATTGTGCCTATAGAAGGATTTTGATATTTAAGTACTTTAGTGCGTCGGCCCTTGGGAAGCTTATATGGTGCTAAATGTACAGAAAAAAATCTAATTCTATGGCTGGGTGTTTCACTCCACTGACAGTCCTGCGAATTCCCCAAATCTGAGCTGGAGCTTGTCCCCACTTATTAAGATGTAGCTGCTATCCATTACCGCTGTTCGGTGCTGCATGTGCACTTGTAAGGTGCAAAAAAATACAGCTACGCTGTTCATTACATTGCAATAATGGCCTTGTGACCTCGATTTCTCCAGCGCCGGCAACCGAGGGCAAAAGTCCGGCTGAGACACGGTAAAGCGGCTTCGTTAAACGCCAGCTTTAGGGCAAAGACTACCGCTGTTTTTTTTTAACCAACTCTTGCAGCGAATACATTACCCCTACCTTTACTCATAATGTGTTCACGGCTATGGGTGTCAAAATTAAATAGATATTGATAAAAATAAAACAGATGTAAAAAAACATTACACTATTTACCTGGCCAACAGATTCTTTCAAATGAAATGACCAGCATAAAATTCTGAGCATTTATTCAGCTTCAGGTTAAATACTTAGCAACAATAATCAGGCAAATGGATTACCTTCGGTTAGACGTAAGTGTATCTAATCATAGTTTTCCTGAGAAGATCACAGTCAGCATGTCTGTGAGGCCTCTTGCTGACCTTATATTACACTTACTGTACTGGTTGGTCATGTAGAACCTTAAAGGATAGAATATTGTTTTTACATTTTGGCTGGTGCCCCATCCTGGGTTATTTCCTGCCATACACTTACAGGTTCAGACCCCCATCATTCTGCACAGGACCAGCGGGGATGGAAAATGGATGGATGGATGGATGATACAAGCAGATATCTACTGATCATGTCATCATAAATTTCCAAAAAAAATATATGTAAATCATTTCCTTGATGAAACATGACGATCAACAGAAATCCAGAAAAATAATCTAGGCATTCATTAAACTGAAATAATGACAAATTGAAAGTGCTGGATGCTTTCAAAACTGGTCTGCAGTTCAATCCATCTCCCATTGCTGCTTACCCAGTTCGGGTCACTGTGAACCTGAAGCCTTTTCCAGGAATCACCAAATATCAGCGGCACACTGGATGGGACGCCATTTACTCCAGTAACATTTATTATTTATCATTATCCAGGAATTTTAATTAAAGCATCACATGCGACATGTCTTGTAAGATCCTGCAGGGTCAGACACAAGCTTAGAGCTTCTGCCGAATGTAAGCCGCGTCTTTATGTACGATAGCTTCCTCCGGTAATACAGTACCACATATTAAGAGATGAAGAATAAACAGTAACCTATTCTCTTGGTGCCAGAAACCAGGAAAACAATATTAGTAATTAAAATTTGAAATAAAAAAAAAATACTTTGTTGTCTTTAAGCAGAAAATAAAATATCTTAGGAATAATACCCCTTGCTATGAACTGGACGAATTGTTTTCTTAGTTCACCCAGCCCCTTTGATTACTTTGGTAATTTCCCAGCGGTGTGTGGAGCAGAGCCTCCGATCTGCTGTGTCTCCCAAACCACAGAGAAGCTTCTCCAAGGAGAACCAGCAAACGCGGCCCTCCGGCCTCCCTCAGCCCGTCCTCAGCGCGATGCCACCGGCATCCAAACCGCGGCTCTCGTCCCCATAAACGCGGCTCCTGTGACTCGCTCCGGGTCTCGCCGCGTCTCCGTGACAATGCTGCGAGCTGAGAAACAATCCCTCTATTCTTAGACGAGCCGCCACAGGGTAAGACTGCAGAGCCTAATTTCAATCATAATGTTTTATTACAGCTATTATGGGCTGGCTAATAAAGTAACGCAGGTTTTTCCTAGGATACGAGAGAGCCGTGAAAGGGGCTATGTTTGCAAATGGCTGTGAATACAAATGAGGTAAATAAAATAAACACTACTGTACCGAATGGCTGTGACTCATTCCAGGATTTTTAATATGTTTTCTTTTTTTCTAGCTGAAGCCCGCTGGGGCAAACTGCGATGGCTTTTATTATCTTCCACATCATTATATTTATGCACCAGCCACTGCCTGGAAAGCGAAGAGCCCAGGATGGACGCCTGCCATCTCCCTCACTTGTTT
>JAODUD010000046.1:12194987-12209950 GCA_026784285.1 Stomatorhinus walkeri | reverse complement strand
TATTTATGCACTAGCCACTGCCTGGAAAGCGAAGAGCCCAGGATGGACGCCTGCCATCTCCCTCACGTGTTGTGGTAGGGGTGGTGTGGGGGGGTGGGGGGATTTGGAATAACATTATGATGCATAATAGATGTGCAGCTTGATATAGGCTCTTTAGAGTATTCGCTGGAAAATTCCAGAAACACAGAGGGAAAGTAGAAGCCCAAAGGTTGGTGTGTCCAGCCTTCCCCTGAGATGCATGGATACAAGAGGCGGGCGTGGCCTTTAATGCTTTCCGACAATCTTTTTGATGAGTACCACAGGTGCATTATGGTTCTTACCAGGCCAAATGGTCCACTCCAGAAATCTGGCAGTACTGGGCCTTGTAATGTGGATGTTACATCACCAGACAGACCGCTAAAATCACCTTAAATCTGCAGTAGCGATGAGAAACAATGAATAAACTCTTTTTACGCTGTTTTTCGAATGATACGACTTTGCTTTCTCTGTCGTTGGTACGGATTTGGCACGGACACCTTTTAGCAGGAGCGGAAACTGGTTTCCCAAAGCGTGGCCGCTGGGTGAGTGCGATTGGAAAAGCAGCAAGACTGGTTTTGTGAGGTCCTCGATTGCTGCGTCTGTAGCAAATCCTCCAGCAATCACAGACACGGTTCAACTTACAGCAAAATCAGCCTTGAACGAGGTCCTTTACATATATTATTTTATTTACATATATTACTTTACTTTATTTTCATATATTTATCTACTCAGTTTTTTTCTCTGAAGTAATTGATCACCAAAACTGATATGTGCATTAAGAAAAAAAATGAAAACTGAAAACACAGCTAACTGAAAACACAGCTAACTTTACATTAAAGTTTTTAATAAGGATCTGAGTTTTGGTGGAATTAAGCAAGTAAAAAAAAAGCATTCTGGTAACACTTAAAGCTCTAGATACCTTCATAATGCATTATAATGGTTTGTATGAGGGTTAATAAAGCATTATAGTGATAATTATAATACTTCATAAGCTCCAACGAAGTTCTCACACTCTCTCTATAATACTGTATTGATACCTTCATAATGCATTATAATGGTCGGTATAAGGAGTAAGGATGTTTTATGAATCCATAGTGGATTTTAGATGAGAGCTTCATGAAGTATCCATAATGCATAATAAATATGGCTATAATGTGTAATGCCTTTTAAATATTTATAGCCATGTTTATAATGGTTTATATATGCATTATAATGTGTTGTGAATGTTGTCAGATTCTTATAGACATGGCAGTAACACTTAAAGCCAGGTTTTTAGTAATTTATACACATATTCATAACAAATAATAATGCATTCATAAAGCATTATAAACATGGTTATACATATTTATCAAAAGTCATCGCACATTATAGCCATGTGTATTATGCATTAAGAATGCTTTATGAAGCTCTCATCTATAATGCACCACACATAGCTATATAATGGTCATTATAACCATTAAGGACGCTTTGTACTGCATTGTAAAGGTTATCCTGTTCATTTGACTTCCTCTGCCGGCCCCTGGAGGATGGGCTCCCCCTTTGAGTCTTGTTTCTCCCAAGGTTTCTTCCTTCACATCACCTTATGATGAGTAAGTTTGATCCGAGGATGGTAGGGGGTCAGAACTGGATAGAAAGTAATGTGATAGTGATGTGATGTTTATAGTGCAGCTCCAAAGTCAAGCCAAGTCACGTCAAATCAAGTGGGCTTTGTTGTCATACCATCCATACACAGGTATATAGTGGTATTATATAAAGTTCCCATGGTGTAACATATACCAGCAGTGACAGGGGGAAGGATTTCACAAGACTTAAAGTGTAAAAACAGATGAGACAGGGCAAAACAAAAGCACGGGGGAAGGGATTAAAATGAAAAACAAATAGATGAACAATGTTAAGTTGAAGTCTAAAAACTGGGGACAGCGCCCCCGCAGGCAGGGAGGGTGGGAAAGTGAGGGCGTGGCAAGGAAATGGTCTATAAGAAGCAGGAGCGACAGTCATTCTGGGCAGTTTATTATCATATGTGCAGTATACAATGAAATTCCTGTTTTGTTCACCCCAGATGCTGAAAAAAGAAAAGAAAACCAAGAAAACAGAAAAGGAATCTAGGGGAAAGTCTATTGTGAAAGGTGCTATATAAAAATAAATTGAATCACGTAGCATAGTAGATAGCATATAAAATATATTATAATATAAAATATATATATAAAGTGTAGCGTACATATATAATAGATATACATACTGGAGACTAAAAAAATTGTAAAATGAAGAAAAAAATAAACAGAGGTAATTATGTAAAATATTCACACAAACATAAATATACATAAACATACATAAAAATATAAAATATACATATGGATTTTAGCTGGAATGTACAGCATCTGGCTGGCTCAGTAAATTATATATCCATATGTATATTTATGTATTATATATGAGAATATACATACATGTAAATATAGTCTGGAAATGGAAAAGCAGCGTAAAGTGATTGATGCCCTCAGTTTAGTAAACAGTATGTATAATTGTATGGGAAGTGTGGGAGTGGCATGCTGGGTGACCACTGGTATAGTACCTGGTGTGTGGGGGCACAGGTAGGAGAGGTAGGAGGTGGCAGATCCACTTACCGAGATCGCTAACCGTGAAGGCGAGGGGCCGCCTGGAGACATGGCGTGAGCGGCGGAGCGATGAAATCCGAATCGACTGGAGCCGGATCGATTGTGATGCGAAAACGAGGACTAACACTGTCTCCCTGGCTGCCGGTCGCACTCGCAGGTGAAAACAATATCGCAGATGGCTTCACCACTTAACGTGCCCTTTTGGGTCTGAGGAGAGCGAGCGTGAGAAAGATGAGCAATAAAATTCCGCAGAATCCTGTCATCATGTAATCGTAGACTGGACGGCATCTTTTACATTATATTAGTATTTCAGGCTGTATTAATGTTCATGTGACTTTAAGAGCCGGGGACGAGTACTGTGCGCAGAACACAGCATAGCATTATTACCTGAAATTGAAAGAGTGCAATGTACAATACAAAAGGGCAAACTTTCTTATTTTCATATAAATCGGATTGTGGAGTTCATTGACTGCCATTTGTACTACGTGGCATTCAGATAAGGCTGGTTGATCTGAATGCTTTCCTTTTTTTTTTTACTGTGCTTATTGTAAGGCCTTTAGTAAATAAAGACCCTTTTGTGTGCTATATGCTGTCCAGGGAAGAAGACCGATAAGCACAGCTAGCTGCTCATTGAACACATAGCTAAATGCACTGGTCTATAGGCAAATATATGGCTATGCCCACTGTCCGACAATGCACTGGTGAGTTACGTGAATTACACCAAGCTATGCTCCGCAAATCATCGCGCGGGACCTCGTGCCACCGCGGGCCCGCTCACCGACAAGCACGTCTGCTTATCTCCTCATTTCACTCAGTGTCGCAACACCATTCCAGGCTCCCAGACTGCATTTTAAAAGCACATGAGATTCAACTGGAGGTCAAAGGTCAGAATGTTCAGTTCATTTATCCTTTACTGTATATTTATCATAATGTATAGCTGTTTCTTTTTTATCTTTTGGTTGTTTACATTTGGGAGCCTAAAAATGTCATCCGATTGTGGACTGCTTTTCATTACCACAGACTGTGTAAATTGATTGGCTGGTTGTAAATACAAAGGTTTCCCCAATCCACTGTATACTTCTGCAGACTAACTAAAAACATGAACTGGAGAGCCTGGGGCCTAGTACAAGCCAAACGGGAAGCTTTTCAGTGACAAACACTGATCGCCGCACTCATGTGGCCATGTGGGAACTCGTGGGAAAGTTGAAAGCAATCACACCATCGACTGAAGCACTCAAACATCTCCCATCCAGACACATATTACACACACATACACGCATGCGCACGTGTAAGCACACATACGCCTCAAAAGGACATGCGGTCTGAGCAGTCACTGACTAACTGTAATCTCCAGGGCTGTACAATTCCTGTGAAGACGGAGCATGCTTATTTTTAGCAGCCAACAACCCCTACTGTGGACACAAGTCCAGCCCCTGGACTCCGAACCGATGGAAATGAAACATTTTGAGAGCAGAAAAATTCTTCACTCTCGTGTAGTGCGACTGTTTTCCGGGTCACCCATCCGCAAGAACAACATCCCTCGGGGGTTTTCAATTACAGCCCAGTTCAGAAGGGTTTTTGACGAGCTGGACACTGAACCACGCAATTCAACTAATTTTCCTGATTGAATATAATTCCTGGTCTCTTGAAGGGGTACACAAAGCTGGAATAGAAATGAAGAAGAGTTTTGATTGCACAATTTCTGGCATTAGTCAACTGCATCCTTGTAATGACTAGATCATGCTAATTATTATCTTCTGGCTAGCAAAGCTGGCCATTCTAATTTTTTGAGAACTTTAATCTGATTGGCCCAAATGCAGCCCCTTAAACACAATGCCCCCTGCTGCTCAGAGAGTGACTGGAAGCTCCAGGCAGCTGCAAAGATTTCCTTCCAAACCTCGCAGTCGAGTCTTTGTCACTATGTGCAGCAAAAGGCGAAAACAAAGCGCAATTATGGGAAGGGGCTGCAATGAATGACAATCATTCTTTATTAGTTTACATTAAAATTGCTGCAGCGCATTTAATCAAAGTACATTTAGACTTACAATGAAACCATCTTGTCAGGCTTTCTCGTGTAACAGTACCCCAGGGTAAAGCACATTAATTCATCCTCCTGGACGTGATTTAAGCACCATATTGGGTTAAATATCTGTTTTTTATTTTATCATTAATTGTGACTGTTGACAATCTGCTGATAGTCAAAATGTAAATACAAGACTTCAATAACCCCCCCTACAATGCGTGTAGTTAAATATCGCCAATTCATGTTGCACACACAGGTCTCCCTTCAGATTTAATTGGTCTGTATATGAGCTTGGATTTCTGTAATATTACCCTTAAGTTTGGCTGTATCATAGTGAGGCTCCCAGTAGTAACATTTATCCAGGATTCATAAAAGCATGACATTCCTTTCCTAAATGATGGAGATAAATTCCTGCAACGTGTCAATAGACTGAGCCTGGGCTCGCAGTCCGCAAATAGGTTAAGCTCACCTTGCATAATGTTTAATTTTCACCGTCAGTGTTAAGCTATTTCACTTCCACTTTCCTAATGAATTGTTATTTCCAGTCCTGGATCCATATCACGGAAATGCTGACTGCAGACCAGGAGACTACAATGGAATTAAAATGACGTGCGGAGGTGCGGGCCGATCTCACCTGGCCTCCTTGTGGAAATGAAGAGAGATTCATTTTTCATTCGCAAGAATAACAGAAATGTACTGATAGTTCAGGGGTCACCTCCACCTCCTTGTGGTGAAGGCGCTGTAATATTCTGCCATGAAACATCAGTCAGGATCCAATAAGCACAGACGGTCGTCTTTTGGCAGATGTCGCAATTTTCTTCTACGTTAATGGCCTGTGTAGTAATTTGGATGCATTGACCTTTTTTTTATGCTGCTATGCATAAATCCGGGGCCAGCACCTTCCATGACAATTCAAAATGTCAGAATCGTCAGGGAACTTCTGAATATGATATGAGCTAAAGTTGAATCCGAAGTCTGTGATGTAAACAGCACAGAGGAATGACTGGGTTGCCCTGGAGGTGCCTCCTGCTGCTGAGCACCACATCAGATATGCAGTTACTGATGGGGAGTACCTCGAGCCAGTCATTGAAGTAGTCTATGATCCAGGCAGCCATAATAGCCTGAATCTGCATCACCAACCAGCATAGAAGGTTGGATGGTGTTAAACAGTAATGGAGAAAATTATGCTTCACGAACCATTTGCTGTATTTTTGAGTCCACTAGTTGGTGCTCTTGGTTTGTTTTGGGGCATCTTCTGTGCCTTTTTTTGAACAGAGAGCACCATCTAGTGGGCTCAAAAAATACAGCAAATGGTTCATGAAGTGTCATTTTGTCCATGCACTGGAGAAATCAGAGAAGGGAATCCCCATGATGTTGACTTGTTCCTAATTCTTCATGACCCAAAATCTAACTGACAACGAAATTGGAAAAGTAGAAAAGTCTAGACCTTCTGTGTTGGCCCATTGATTTTGCTGGTGTACGTTCTGATTCCGTGCTCCTTCTTTGGCTTGTCTGTCCCTCCCCAGCAGTGTCCTTGTTAGTGCAGCACAGTAAAAGGTCAGACTGATATTCTTGGTCTGTGTAGGTTAGACTAATTTCAGTGAGAGTACTTATGGAGACCAGGATTTGCCCAAGATGTCCTCCTCCCCTGACAGACCTAATGTTCCTGGCCGCTGAGTGCCCTCTATACACCAAATTAGGCATCTTATCAGATTCTCTTAATTATGTTGTGATTCAAGCTAGTTTTGTAAATGACATTCAAAAATAGGAGTCATTGAATTCCCCTCAGTGGAAGTGTGAGATGCAATTTAAGTGAAGAACCAATAAAAAATATTAATGATAACAGCATGATCAAATTTCTTGCATACAACAGTTCCAAAGGGATATCCCAGTCCAAACAGCTTAAAAACACAGTGCTAGGTACTGTTTTAAATCTCAGTTTGATGGCTATGTAGTACATAATGGAAAGACCAAGGTCATAATCCAAACCTTTCACACAAATGAGCAAAGGACCTTCAAGGGGAATGGGAAAATTGAAATGTCATGGAATATGTTTGTTTCTCTCCCCAGAGAATGAGATAACAAACCTACTACTGTTAGGTACATGCTGACCGAATTTGTGCGATATTTACAAATGGCACCAGATTGGATAACCATGGTTCGGAATGTGCTTTTAATTATTACTTCACAGCGACACACTGTCAGAAACAGGAAATACTGCCAGTGGTTAAGAAAGGAGGGAGGTGGGACAGGGTGGGTGTGGGAAAGAGGCGTTTGGTGCCATTTAGCAGATTATTGCTAGGCATCATGAAAAGCGAGGGCCACACATATGGATGTTTGGCCATGCATAAGATGCAATTACACAGTCCACCTATAGAGGGCGCATGGTCAGAATGGATTTAGGTCACCTGGGTTACTGTACCCCATGTGATATGTGGCCAGTGCTGCCCAGAAAAGTGGCACGGATATTCTTTCCACCCTGTTTCTCATGCGTGTCCACACCCTATGACTTCATTTATTTACTCGTTCATTAGGCCGACCTTCTATCTAAACCAATATGTACATTCATGTGGCTCTGGATGGCCGTGGCGTTACCCTCAATCTGACGAACAGAAGTCGCAGGCCCGCTTGTGATTCATGAGCAATCAGCTCATCCCCAGACCCAGGGGGTGTTTCCTGGTTATCAAAAACAGCGACTGGGCGGCCATGACATCACACAGGGGCACGAGGTTGGGGAGACAAATGGGGGCCCGCGTAATGTTTGTTTGCGTGTCGAGCCACACGGGTTCCGTTAAAAAACAAAAAAAAAAAGGTGCTGTGCTCTTGATTTCCTTTAGCGCCAGAGCAGACATATGACCGTGAAGTAAAGAAAACAAACTTTGCTGGGAAAATAACGTTTGCAACCATCAGGATGTCCATTAGGTTTTCCTGTGGCCTCCCCGCTGGGCTCTGCATTTGCTCCAGCTGGGGAGGGGGGGTTGAGGTCTGGGGGAGTAGGGAGGGGGCACGACAGGAATTTACAAAGTTGCAATCCCCCGTGGCTAAACTTGTCAGAGCATAAGGGGCCACAACATGCTACAAGCAGTGCATTCTACGCTAATGTTACACAGACTCGTTTAAAAAAATGAATGAAATTAAATTAAATTTAATTAAATTTAAAAAGTGAATTACAAAACAGATACAGTTTCCCCATGGAAAATGAGAAACTACTTTTCAAAATAATTACATGGAATTAACCTACAGTTGACAAAGGTGACATAATTAATAATTACCCTGTCATCACACCTGGGAGTTCCTCTTTGTTTATTAGTGTCTAATTTATACTGTTTGATTGTTTGTCTTAATGATCTAGAACCCAAAGAATGATGACAATGGATTCCAGAACCACCATGTTTGGTCATTTCAAATCACATAGATCGTGCATTTTAGCCGTTCCTGCACTAAACTGCACAAAAGCCACACCTCTTGACCCTGTCTGCTAGCTTTATGTATTCAGTTGTAGCTACTCGTTTCACTGTTTAGAGGGGCAGGCTGATTTCATTAACAAGCCAGTCTCCTTAATAGCCTAGCTAATGAGTGTGCAACAACCTTTAAGATTCTTGGTTATTAGATCAAAACCTTTATAAATGAAAAGCCCAATTCAATACAACCCACCTTGATTTTTTCTAGTAATGGGTTACGTTTCGGCTGGAGTTTATCACACGAAGCAGAGGAGCAATCTAGAAGATACAGCAGTCCATCATACACCACGGCTGATTAAGAGACATCAGCTGACCTGACTGCATATCTTTGGACTGCAGGAGGAAACCATGGTACCCAGCGGGGGCCGACAAACGCAGGGAAAGGACATTAGCAGCCTACAAACTAAGTTCCTATTCGGTAGGAACTGCAGGCTCCTATTTTGGTAGGAAAAGTGTGCTGGTTATTCTTGTTTTAAAATCCACAGCATTATCAAACATCCTGAAGGACTGAGGCAGACGCACAATCACGACACCGGGCTGGGCCGGAACGCTCCGTCCTTTGTTACACATGAAAACATACAGCTGCTTCAGTTTCCGGCCTTGTTTATATTACCTGCGGGCTCTTCCAGTTCTCTAACCACAGCTCTTGTTGTGTGTGCACCTAATTATAATTAGGGGGGGCAGCCTTCATGGGCTTTTTTTGGCTTGTTCTTAGTGGGGGGAGGTGGGTTGGGGGCATTATCTCAGGTAGGGGGAAGTCAGGACAGTTCTTAATTGCAGTCGTTCCACAATCGAGGCTCAGACGCATGGCTAAATCTCTTCCACAATCTTACTGTACAGATACTCTTCATTTCACAAGGGCTCAGCTTACAATATTCAGAATTCACGGTGGTGCGATTGAGATTCACACCCAGTAGTCACCTTTATGATCTGCTGGTGGCTTAGCGATATGCTGTATGACACCTTCAACTGTCCGCATCCACCCAGCCACGCTTCGAGTCTTCATCACATATAGTGTCTAACAATGTATCGTATGCTGTTTAATCAAAAAAAACTTGTATTCATTTGTTTACTTTTCAATTACTGGTATTTAGTTACAGTAATTATTTTCTTATTCAGTAACAGTAGTTATTTATGTACATATTTATTTATTACATTCATATTCAAATTACAATATTTCCGACTTACGATAGATTCATTGTAACGTTACCCCATTTAAGTCTAGGAGTACCAGTCGTAAAGGGGGGGAAAGTCAAGATGATTCCAAGGGCCCCTGAATGACAGAGGCCCAAATAAATTTGAAACATAATTGGATTGGTCTGGGTTGGGGGCCAAATGTGATATGCTTTCATGGAGCCTGAAATCTCTAGAGCCACCCCTGGTCACTGGGGTGAAGTGACAGCTTCCGAGATGATGGGCGAGGGTCCTGCTTGTGCATGTGCGCAGTGCGGACGCTGATTGGCACACGACACTACAGTCACTTCACGCCTTCCGGAAGGATTGAGACGGACGGAGATGATGGCCTTTTAACAGATCTTTTTTTCCTTCATCTCTGCTCAAGTCTTGGGCCGTCAGGCAGGATAAGACCTGGCGAGAAACGGCTGTGTGACACGTTAGCCAGCGTGCAAAATCCACTCAGTGCGCATGGGAAAATGGGCCCCTTTGTCTGAGCGTCTCCACCTCCCCCTTCCCGATAGCGGGCCGCGGGCAGACAAGATAAACATGCCTGGCGACGGCGCTCATCATGTTTTTCATTTTGTTTGGTTCATGGGTTACCAATGCTCCCTTGTGTGGAATGCTATAACACACCAGCAGGTGGCACAGTGTTTAAGGGAAAAAAAGGGCGCCATCTCCAGAACGACAAACAGGCCATTGGTGACAAAAATTGAGAAAAAAAAAAAACTGTAAGTGAAGGGGAACAGGAAGCGCTGTGAATAGACCTTAATTGAAAGCCTGCATTCTTAACTGCCATTGATTTCTGCCCTCTTCTGCCAGAATTAAGTGTCATGTGCTACATGCATCAAGGCAGCCGGCCAAAAAGGAGAAAAGAGCAGAGAAACACACAGAAATCATTTTTCTGCACAAAAGATAACCGAGTCGCCCGTTCTTAGCCTTTCCAGACTGACTCAAATTGCCCCCCACTAATGAGCGTTTTACAAATAATGCTCTAAAAAGAATCAGGCAGCCTTTCACCGAGGCGGTTAGCCGGGAAACGGAGAGAATCTGCACTGGTGCGACTTAATTAAGGATTCACATGCAAATGAGAGCGACTCATGACTCCTGGTGGATCAAACACCCCCTACCCTCACCCCCCGCCCCATACACCACAGCCACTCTCCACTCCACTGTCCAATAAACGGCACCGACTCACCCAGGCGTAGCGAAAGGCACCAATTATGTGACTGAAATAACACGGCAATCTAATAATCACACCAGAGAGGGCAGAGAGGGACTAGATGCCACACAGAGAAATATATTTACAGTAAATTTCTGCTATCAAATCTGCTACTAGTTCCTAGGGCAGAATATGACTTATACCCCGAATTATATGACACTATAATGGAAGTTTTGTATGCTAATCTAATTACACCACAGAAGGGGGCTTTTAAATAGACATTGAGGCTCTGGCCTGGAAAACAACTGTGCCCTTCAAACTGTTTGAAATTTTACGCTTGGTTCTGGTACTCTTTAAAAGTGTGTGTCGCATTTTAAAAGAAATTAGGAATACTGTGGGACATTTGCAGAAGAAATGGTTACCTGAAGAGATTAAATTAAAGTATTTCTTAAACTAATCATCCTGGATAATCATTTTACATTGGCTTCAAAGGGAGGAACAGACTTCATTGAGCAGAAGAAATAAAGTGACAAAATATTCCCTATAGCAGAAAAGCAGACGGATAAGTTCAGCAGAAATAGACATATAATTAGGTTTTGATATTTAAGAATTGAGTATCAACAATGCATCACAAACACATTCCACTGATGACTTCCAGAGGGGATCTGAGAACAGTATTAAACATCAGTAACCAGTGAAAACTGTGGCCCCATTTGAATAAAGGGGGATTGATGGCATTTTGGACAGAATGTAAACATGTCAGGATGCAGTCCTGGGTTCAGAAAGCCGGTTAATGCAGAAATACAAAACAAGTCTGACATTTAAACAAAGCCACTGGTATTCAGACCAGCAGCAGTTAAAGACCATGTGATGGCCTAGGTAAGCTTCTCCACCGCTCCCCCTCCATCAGCTGTAAAAGTGACCCCCCCCAGACTCTAAGCTGGTGCTCCTCAGAGGATGCAATGTTGTCCTTGCCAGTATCTGCCATTAACTCAAACAACACAGCTTAAAAATCTGTCCTGGTAGAATAACAGTTAATGAAATTCACTGGTTAGTGGCAATGAGATCGACCATGAAGCAGGTTTGCATTATTAGTCAAAGTCAAAAGTGTCAGGAAGAGGAGGCTGACAGAGTTATCCCACACAGTGAGATAAGCCTGTTAAAATCTGACAGACTGCACGCTTCACGCAAAGAGTTGACCAAAAATGACTTTCCTGTACCTCAGTGTGGGCTCCCCATTTACAAAAGCCTTTATTTGCGCTACCGCTCGGTTGCCCTAAAGGGTTAAAAAAGCATCATTTGGGTCTGCAACAGGACGATGGCAATGACATTGCCATATTTTTCCTGGTAGTAAAATCTAATGAGCTGAGCAGGATGGCAGAGGTACAGTGAAGCAGCCTTTTTAATAGGTTACCTCTGCCTCGTTAGGTGGCTTTACTAGCAGGGCTCTAAATCTGGTGGCAATTCCCCCCATGCAGAGACCCCACCCCCCCCCCCAGCGCCGAGCGCTGACCCACGCGAAGCTGCCGGAAACGAGGTCACGTCGCCATTGCCGTGTTCACATTCGCTTCGGAACTCCCCGCTATTCGGCACGGATGGTGTGTCTGCCGTCCCCCGCCCTCTCCATTCAGGAAGAACGCACACCCCCGTAACTGGCAGCGGCGTTGGGGGAATAGCGGCCTTGGGTTGATGTCATCGGGCGCACCAGAAGGGCCGGGAAGGATCCTGCCAGGGACCCGGCCCGGTGGAACTCCAGGTGAATAACTGCGCTCCAGATGGCATGGCACAGTAATGGAGCCACATCCGCCCCCAGGCACATCACAGCAGGGGGCGCACTGTAAAATTTACCAAGAGACCCCCCCTCCGCCCCCAGTGTGGTACACGAAAACAAGAGCTCTGCTTTACACGTCACCCAAAAAGCAAACCTAACTGAATACAGCAAGACTGCTTTTTCAAGCGCAGCACACCGTTCTACATTTCGTTCCGTGGTACGTGGTGGTACATGTCAAATAACAATCTCCCCCCACCCCATAGGCCTATATAAGGTTCTGCTTAAGCAGCAAAAAAAAAACACTGAAGCCTAGTTCATCTGAGGTCCCATGATGTCCAGGGAAAAATGATCTGCAAACACAAACATTTTGATGCAACATTTAATGTATGTAGGTGGTTAAATGGCACACAATAAAGGGGCCGTGCAGATCCACTCCTCATGCCAGGCTTAATATAAAGTAAGACCGTGATGATAGTAGCAGCGAGTAAAGAGAACACAAAAATAATCTTAGATAAACAAATTCCATGTAATTCTTAAAGCAACACCATGGATATTAGTGATGCATGTTTCAATGAGTGATAAATGAAGTTTGCCAGAAAGTGGCGCTGTAGAAATTTCAGAGATCCAATAACATGGCTCTAAAAGGCAGCACACTATTCTCATCTCACAATTGCTTTATAGCCATATTGAGAAATAACTTTGGGAAAGTGTAATATAAGACTGTGGGGGGAAAAAATCAGGCAAAAGTCATTGTGTATTTCGCCAAACCCAAATCACATCAGGCAGGGGGGAATCAGACGTGTCCCCATGATCTCAGCAGTGCCAGGGGTTTGCGGCACCCCCCCCCCCCCAGGAAGAAAGATGAAGCTCCCCTTTCCACACCTTTGGTAGATTAAAGCATCCAGAGATGTGGACAGACGGGAATGACTGAGAAGAGGCTTCTGCATAAGAAGCTATGAAAAGACGGTTTATTTGCCATTTGCACAAGTACAGGTTTGCTTCTTTTCACATATCCCATCATGCTCTGCTTCGAGACATTAACAAAAAATATATACAGAGCAAGAAGCCTGGGGTATGAGCACAGGGTCAGCCATTTATTTGGTGCCCCTGGGGCAATTCAGTGGTTTAAGGGCCTTGCACAAGAGCCCAGCAGACATGGGACAATTCTGCTGAGGACAGGACTTGAACCTTCTGATCAGAGGCACAGAAGCATAACCTACTCTCCACCCCTCAAAAAAGTAAATATTTAAATACGACTTAGAATTGCTGCCAGCAGAGAAAGAGTTTTTTGGCTTCAGCTACTCAGCCCACGGTCCAGAATGACTCCATTTTGCTGGGATGATGAACCAGAGGTGTCTTAATTGCACCCTTTGATCCAAGAACACTGCCTGACCCTCTCAAACAAACGTCAGCACTGGAGGTTTGCAGCCCCGCAGCTGACAGCTGCTCTGCTCCGCCCCGCACTCACACAGTCGCTGGATTCCGTTTCTGGAACCTGCCGCGGATTTAACTGGGGAATTAAGTGCAAATGAATTAATCAGTGGTGATTTGTGAAGGATTATGTGATCCTCGTTTTGCCGTTGTTTTGGCATGGAACGCGCATTAAACAGGCATGAGGAATTGCTCTACGGCTCATAGACATCTATGAATTGCAAATCCAAGTCTGTGAAACACGGGCCGTTAGTGAACGATGCTCGCTCTCAACTGATCCGCGAGGACTCTGATATTTTGACTCCGGTGACCCAGTAATTCTATCCAGGTCACTCCAGCAATAAAGAGATGATTTAATGAAGGACAAAGAGTCAATTTCATATCATTAGCAGTGGTGCTGTCACATATCTTCGCTCGATTCTGGCCCTGTTTCAGGTGCCATTGTTTATATCTATAACCTGAGTTTATTGGGCTTTCTGACTAAATTCCTTGCTGCTGAACTCTCTGAAGATTTAGTTTTTTCCAGGTGCATTTCTATGGCGATCCTTTTCCAATCAATCAGCTTCTTCTTTGAGGAAAAGATTGGTGCTGGTCGATATTTTCTGCCACATCACCACAATCTGTAGCATCCGTAATCTATATCTTTCTTCCCACGGTCATACTGGCCAAACACTGCTTCTTGTTTGGTTTGTATTGTTTATCTTGAATCACAAGAATATTTAAATACTACACATTTATAGGATCAAATGAGCTCATGGGAGTTTTACTTAGACAAATATGTTCTGAGGGCAGAATGAAAAATGATTGGTTGAGAGATATAACCAGTCAAATTGTAGAGAAGGTGGATCCAAGTAACTAGAGGAGGTAGGATTAATCAATGAGATGTCTTGGTTCCACCTCCTCTAGTTGCACGGATCCACCTCTTCTATAATCTCATTGGTCAAAAGAACATTTTTGTGCAAGTAAAACTCCCACAAGCATCAAATGACATAGAACCTTTGATCCCCAGACCAAAGCACAAGGGCTGTTTTAGTGAGACTTTAGCCCCCCTAAAAAGTTCAGAAGTGCCCACAAATAAATGGCCACTAATTAGTTTAAATAATGTGTTCCAAAACATTCTCAGTAAAACTGAGCTGGATTTGTACCATCCGCTTCTGGGAACAGCCGAAGTGTACAGCGGAGGTTAGTGGGAAGAGCTCATACAGCGTCCCAGCGGTACCTTCTTCCTTGTTTACCTCCTCAGCTGCTGGGCTGAGAGGAAAAGAAAGCTCAAATCGAAACACAAGATGAGCTGTGGAGGAGGGTGGTGGTG
>JAODUD010000046.1:12179966-12193632 GCA_026784285.1 Stomatorhinus walkeri | reverse complement strand
GGGTTAAGGGAATTGGGCTCAAAAGAGGGATAGGCTGTGAGCAACCGCAGCCGGAGGCAGAGTCGACAGCTGGAGTGGATGGAGTCATCAGCCCAATGAGGAGAGAGAAGGCCCAGAAGCGGGTCCAGGAGACAAGCTGCTGCCCAGAGCGGCCCCAGGCCCCACAGCTCAGCATGCAGGAACAAGCCCCCACGCCATAACTGCGATTGCATCACCGAGCACTGCTGGGGACCTGACAAAACTGCAGGGCTTGTACTGGGCTGCAATATTCACTTGCATTTCTTTAAAAAGCACCATGTAAAGGGACAGAATAGTCTTCCAGTGGAGGCTGCCGCATGTAGACGGACTCCCTTATTTAGCAATAAAACCCATCACTGGCACAAGGGAAAAGCTCTTAGCCTGTCTGCAAATCCCGCACTCATATTACTGCTCTTTGAACTTATACATAGGAGCTACTTTCAAGCAGACAGTGTTACTCTGAACATAAAGTAGCATCATGGTATTTTTATCTGCTTAGTTTCCACAGATACAAATATTACTGTTTAGTTACCGGTCACCTTTTCTAAAGGCTTGAAAATACGCAGACATGTCTCATTTACATTCATTTATCAAGCTGATGCTTTTATCCATCTGGGTTACAATACAGATACACAGTCTGAGATTCAAACCTTCAACCCTTATATTATTAGCACAGTGCTGTATGTGTTGAGCTACAAAAGGCATCACAAGAAATAGTTTTGGTGCAGAGGATGCTCTGAGTAACACTAAATTATAACATCACAGAAACTGAGTAGGAGGTTTACCGATATCATTTGCACAAAAATCTTTTTAGCTGGGGAGAAACTATGCATAAATATCGTGACAACAAACCATGCAGCATATTAATAGGACAGGGATGTAATCAGGAGTCTTTCCAGCAAGGGTCGCCAATTATTTAGCAACACAAAGAAGACCCCTGATTATGGCTTGTTTAGCAAAGATAATAATATAGTTTTAAGTGCTTTTCTGAGGCAAAGAGAAAGAGTTAAGGGCTAATGTAAATGCACTTATGAGTGGTTATTAAATATTGATGAGAACTGTTTTGGATAGAATATTCCATGCCCTTACATTTCTGATCCCCTCATGCGAAGTCAAATCACTCAAGAGAATGCTTTGCTTGTGGGTTTTAAAAATGTACACTATAAAGTGCTGCGCCTCTTTCCCAGGGGGGAAAAAAGTTTTGTTGTACATCAAGTAAGTTAAACTTCACAAAGATTCTGCCCAGCAACCGCTTCTTTTGAAAAATGTAAATACCACTCTGCCATTTTTGTCAATGCTGTTTCCGAACATGAAAGGACGAGACAGAGAGGCTGAGAACCTCAGCACGCTCCCCCATAGCGGGTGCTTCACATAACAACAGTGCGCCAAATTCCACAAAAAGATAATCAGCAGCAAACAAAAATATTCAGGAAGCAACTTGGCCTAAATACGAAAGGTCAGGGCAAGATAAACGCATTAATCTGAGTGACATACAGCACCGCGTTTTCACCCCTTTTTCAAATACAAAAATAAATAGATTTGTAAATAAAAACATTTACAGAAATTGAATACTTTGACATGCAGTGAAAATTGTGATTCAGTTTTATTGTGTCAGTAAAATCGGCATGGAATTCTAAAATATAGATGTCAAAATCTTTCAGTGTCTTCCCTTGGTTTTCAGTCTGTCACAATGATCTCCTTTATACAAACTAAGCCTGGATCTACTCTCTCAAAACTTTTCTAAGAGTGAAAAACTGTGTCTCAAAAAAGCCCTTAAAACAGAGGGCCTTTGCTTCTTCTTGGCTCTCCCAGCCCAGAATGTCCAAGCAATGCTTCCGCTTTCCAAGTTCCTACACTTCAAGTCAGATTAGATCAAATAGAGGGTTGATGTGCCTGGATGATTTGCCAAGCCTTTGTGATTCCGGGGTTCTACCATAAAGCCACTGACAGCCCTGTCGTCTGCTGCTCTCATCCAAACCTAATAGATGATCCAAAGACAGGCCAGTTGAAGGACAGATTTGTAGTTGTTCTTACCCCTCAAATCCTGTGAGACACCCATGCTGTCCCCTGTTCTGTCACCCATATTGTCCCTTGCCTGTCACCCATGCTGTCTCCTGCCTCTCACCCATGCTGTTCCCAACCCTGTCATCCATGTTGTCCCTTGCCTGTCACCCATGATGTCCCCAACCCTGTCACCCATGCTGTTCCCTGCCCTGTCACCCATGCTGTCCCCTGCCCTGTCACCCATATTGTCCCTTGCCTGTCACCCATGCTGTCTCCTGCCTCTCACCCATGCTGTTCCCAACCCTGTCATCCATGTTGTCCCTTGCCTGTCACCCATGATGTCCCCAACCCTGTCACCCATGCTGTCCCCTGCCCTGTCACCCATGCTGTCCCCTGCCCTGTCACCCATATTGTCCCTTGCCTGTCACCCATGCTGTCCCCTGCCCTGTCACCCATGCTGTCTCCTGCCTGTTACCCATGATGTCCCCTGCCCTGTCACCCATGCTGTTCCCAACCCTGTCATCCATGTTGTCCCTTGCCTGTCACCCATGATGTCCCCAACCCTGTCACCCATGCTGTCCCCTGTCTGTCAAGTCACAGCTCCCCAACTCAATAGATATATATATACAGGGGGTACTTGGGTTACGACCTCTCAACAAACGATGTTTCCAGTTTACGATGCTCGCTCCCATAAAAACTTTTAGTTTGGTTGTACGTGGCAGAAGAATACACAGTAACGCGGCGTATGAGTGAGGAAAGCCGTCCCGATGGAAGTGAAATTAGAAAAAGGGTGTGTTTTGATTTACACCAACATTCAGGTTACGTCACTGTCATAGGAATGGAACTGTGTCGTAACCCGAGGACTTCCGATATAACGGTACACGTATTCGCACCAAGAACTTTTGGTACGGTTCTTTTGGTTCGGTATGCATATGTACCGAACAAATGCAGCAATGTGTGTTTGTGTGTTTCCCCCGAGCAGCATTCGGAGAGGGGTGGATGAAGCCGTGCCGCTACGCATGCGCAGAAGTCCTAATGCGAATTCTGTTAATGTGTATACAAGTACAGCACAGGCATTTTTTAAATGCTGCAGTGTAATGGATATTTCATTTTTATTTGCTTGAGAGAATATTTATTTTGATTTACTTTTAAGTACATTTTAATTTTTTTATTAGTAGGCTTCAGTAGTATTAATAGACTTTTTATTTAAGAAAGACTTTTTATAAAGAAAAAAAGAAGCAATTTATGTCTTTTACTCCCATTGTACCGAAAATGTACCGACCCACGAGTTCAAAATCAAAGTACGTACCGAACCAGGATTTTTGTATACCGTTACACCTTCATGTTCAGAGACATCTCCAAGATTTCAAAGGATCACTAAATGTTAACATTAGTTGGCAGGTGAATCATTATTCCAGGACACAACATGCAAAAAAGTCAATTACATTAGCTGGACGTCATCAATGGTTGTGATGCTTGATAAATAAATTCAGGAGATGGTGAAACCCAACATTGTCTGAAGGAATCATGGCTTCATCTCGCGCTGGATCGCGCAGAAAAAGGGAATTTTGAGAATGTGGTTTTTTGCACAGAGCTTCATGGGGCTTGAAGGCCCATAAGTGACCCATGCACACTGGGACGTAACGAACAGGGACATCTAACTGCTAATCAAACACACAGCCTGTCATTTAGCCTAAACGACCATTTAGTCCGGAACTCCGTCCCATTGTCTGAATTTATTGAGGCAATCCTTACAGCAGACTGAGCCTAATCCATGTGTATGAAATAATGGGACATCGACCGTGGCAGGTGTTCGGCATTCGGCAGAACATTAGAGGTCTGACTAACTGAAAAAAACTGCCTCATTTCTGTGCTCTAAGCTGTGAAAAACTATCAATGTGTCTCACTATATTATCTTTAGATACTCAGTTGCAACCTTATTGGTACATGGGGAAGACTTGCAAAAAAGCAAATATGTTATAAAGGAAGTACACAATGGCAGCATTTCTGTCTGTTTGAAAAAGACATTCCAGTTAAGGTTTTCAAGAAGAAATATTTCACAAAGATGAAAGCAAAGTTGTTCTCTCACATTTCCTGGAGATACTATTGTTTAAATGAATACAGAAAGGTGTGGAATAATGATTTGGATAATAACTAGTCTATTCTCAAATACTTTAATGAGGAAACAAATCAAGATACTGCACAAATGAACAGCTTGGGAGGTCATTTGCTAGAAGTGTGTTAAAATGGGTCACCCAGTGAATGTAACAGCATATTGCTATTTTAGGTACAGCCATTTTTTCTACTCAAAATATTTTGTTTGTTATTTTTTGTTTTTGAACACTGTTGCTGCTTTGGGTATGCTTCTGAATTTCCATACAGTACAGGCTTTTTAATAAAAACCTATTTTTATTGCTTTCTAGATGTTCACTGCATTATAAAACAGCCAGCCAGTGACCTTTAGGTGTAACAGAACCACTACGATTCCAAGTTAACTTGCTTAATGATCAGAAAAGTATAATTTCTGTCATTTAATAGTTTGCTGCAATCATACATTAATCACAATTCCTCACTATATTGTATACTGTCTTCCAAAGCAGGGTAGACCAGAGTAAAAATAAAAAGAACGGAACTGAAGAAGAAAGACCAGGGGGCCTGGTGCCAGATCCGTTTCTTAACTGTTCTGTTGTATTCTACGTGTAATGATTGGTAGGTATGAGGAAACAATGTTGTTCTCCTTCTAGCCAATGGCTTCACTTCTCAAATGTTAGCCAAATAGCTAACAGTTTCTGATTCCTGATGTTGCATTTCCTTTGTGTGACTGAGAGCTTACTTGGACATCCTTTATAGTCTATGAGTTAGGCCACCCTCTCTGTGCTTTTGCCTTGCAGGGTGCTTTTCTACATCCTGGGCACTGATCATGTTGCCAAGTAACCAGCTTTCAGTTTTATGACATTTCTCCAATTTTCGCAAAAGGTTATCGACTAAGAGCTTCTGCTAAACAAGCTATACATATTCTGTATGGCTTTGACAATCAGTGGAATACATCAACATATTACCATATACACAATAACAAATGTTTTGGGTACTCGGGTGGAATTTCATTAACAAAAACCCTGAAACACAGAGGGTGCATTGACCTGGTCATATAGCATTACCAAATACTCATAGTGTCCAACATGAGTGTGAAATGTTGTCTTGCATTCTACCCCTTTGCATATCCAAATTAAACTGTATGTACTTCTTTACATCTTAGTATAATAATTAGCTTCCCGTAATTGCACCAGAGCTGCAGGGCACTGAGGTGTAGGGTAATGGTACTACACAATGATTTCACTCAGATGGTGATAGTCGATGTATAGTCAGAGACTAACCTCCTTCTTCCCTGTTAACGTGTCAGCTTCTTTGGGTAAAGTTAATGGGTAAAGTTAATACTTCCCTTGATGCTTTCTGTATGTATTGTTCTGTGACATTACATTCAGGATTTGACAAAGGATAGACGTGACCCTGAGGGGGAGCGACTCCAAGTCACTAATTGATAGCACAGTCCCATGGTCAGTGGGATGGTAAATAAATGGCTTCTCTAGACCAAAGACAATCAGATTCGACCCACTTCTAGAATGCGCAGGTAGGGTAAGACACTGTAGAAAACGGTCCATTCCCCAACCAACCAATTCCTTGTTGGACCAGCAGATAACAGGATTGTGGGAGACTGATCTCTACCTCAAAATCAGGAGAATCAATAACCATGTTTTGGATTCACTATGGAGAAAACCCACCTGTAACATTATGGGAAGCATAACCAGATCCAATCCACCGTTAATGGCTCTCACAGCTATAGATGACTGACAAGGATAGAACAGGATGCTCAAGTGTTTCACCATGATCTCACTTGCAAAATTACTAGCCGTGTCAATCACTGCTGCAGCAGAGAGTGATGGAACCATAATAATTGAACTTAGATATGTATTTTCAATGTCAATGTGACAGGACATATACTGCATACCCTGGATTTAGTAAAGTGTGTTGTGTGTGAAGTTACAGCTAGCAATATAGTGCCCCAAGTGGCCATATGTATAGCCACAAACGTTGTTCCAATCTAGAGTGGTACTGATCCAATAATAGATGCGTGTCACCAACCTGCGTGGGTGAAGCTCGATCTCCATCAGAATTACTTTTTGTAGCTAGGAGAGGGTTCCAGGCAAGGTACATATGGAAGAGGGACACTCTTCTGATTTTTAAGATCCAGATGTAGGCAAATAGCCTCTAGTCCCAATGAGTCATTTCTCCAGACTAGCTTGGAGTAGTGGTAGGGATTAGGTGATGAAGGCACTATAATTCTAGATGCTGGAGTCCAAAACTATAAAGCATAGTCCATAGTTATTTTAATCCACTGCCTCAAATTTAGTAGATGCTCCTCAGCACTTATGCTGTCTATGGCATGCTGAAATGCTTCTGAAAAATGTTTGATGAATGGAAATAGGGGCCCGATTACAGGACCTTTTTTAGACCAGACAGCTGTCGCCCACAGTAAATCCCTGTCTGTGAGCTGAGAAATCATAAATACGATCCTCGCCTAAATCAACACAAAAATCAGCCGGCTGATTAGTGAACTCCATGGGTTCATCATAGTCCTTGTTTACTTCTCGGTAATAGTGATGTATCTGGGGCCACCTAAAGGGATTGTAAGGTAGTGATCAGGGAACTTGCACGCCCCATCTAAGGTACATTCTTAAGGCTTTGCAAAATGCTGTGTAGCATCATAAAGAAGCTCTTTTGCTTCCTTTTTCATAGCAAAGTCTTTTGCAATGATTGAGGGAAACTCCATGGGTGGAAATCCAAAGAGTTTATTGTCAAAGTAAGAATTTCAAATCAAATCAAAGTATAAAATGGAAATCGGTCAATCAGTTGCTGCAAAACCTCATAGGAGATCCAGAATTATAGTCCAGCAAGACAAGAAAGAGTAATACACAAAGTAACCATAAACCTAGCTATAGCACTCAGAGTGAAACTCGAGATGAGAAAGGAAACTCTGCAATACCCTAGCTAGCATAATGGCATCGCTGGAAAGAATCAAGCAATTGGAATAGTCCCTTCGTGATCGTTGGTGAATCCGTGTCAACAAAACCTGGGGCCTCATGTATAAATGGTGCATATGCATGAAAATGTTGCAAACGTCCATTTCCACGCTCACGTCGGGATGTATAAAACTTGATGTACCGCTACACAGCAACTCCAGACACGGCGTGCGCACGTTTCTGCTTGGTTTTGAAAACGGACGGCACTTAGTGGCAAGTCATTGCTGCTGTGGTTTCCCTTTTTAAACTCACAATCATGACGCTGACATTATCCAATACACCGACGTTAATTGTATGTTGTTTACTAATGTACGACACCTAATTTTTAATCAGTTTGTAACAATAAAATGGTGCAGAAAATGACCGAACTATAACAACTACCATGGCAGCTCTTGTGTTATTGGAAGACATAGCTTATGGAAGAATTAGAAGAGAGCGCTTATTCAGGGATCATGGTGATTTCTTGGCCCAGATTTCAAAAAGAAATCCTTTTGGAGCTGTGTGCTGAACTGGGGCCAGCATTACAAAGGCAGACGATGAGGAAATGCGCTATACCTGTTCCTTTACAAGTTCTGTCCACGCACAGGTTCTTAGCCACAGGTGCTTTTCAGCGAGAACTTGTGGACCAATCGGGTATTTCTCAGTCAACACTGAGTCGCGTCATACCAGCTGTATGGGACGGCATAATCCACTTGATACCCAGATGTATAAAATTTCGTTACACTGTGGTTGAACAGACAAACATTAAAGCGCAATTTGCAGCGATGTTCGGTTTTCCCAGTGCAAGTCATCGACTGCGTGCACATTATTATAAAGGCACCTTCAGAGAACGAATTAGCTTATGTTTATGTAATTAGAAAGCACTTTCACTCCATTAAAGTACAAATTATGTGAGATTCGAACATGCATCTCATTAACCCATGGGCGTCACGCCATTTCATAATTATTCTTTTGGATCCCGCCACATTTGACATAAAATATTAGTTTTATCCCACATTCAAAATGCTTCTGCATTAATGTTGTGGCTTGATGGTCTGGCTCAGTCCATGATTCATTCATTCTCAGAAATATTAGTGTTGGAAACAAACTTGAAGATGGGGTGGTGCTTGATGGCTGGCTGCTCGGTAAGATTTTTCCCATTTTATAATTTAGCCCAATAATAATTTGGCCTTGTTTGATTTAACCATTTGACAGCTCCTTAGGGGACAGTGAATACCCACTGATGGCTTCTCATGCCACTCGGAAACCTACAGAATGAACAAGAGCGGTGTTATAATGCCTCGCATTCTTGGGCTTGGGTGGTGGCGGAGCGCACTGTAGGGCAGCATAGAGGCTGTTGGTGCTGCCTGGACAAGACCGGTGGGGTGCTGCTATACTGTATATGCAGTCCGCAAAGAGTGTGTTGTGGCTAGCTTAGCAAGATGAACCTGACCCTGAGCCATCAAATGGAACAGCGTTATGACTTCAGTATCACACAGCGTATCATTTAGATGTTTTAATTCATTGGCAACATCTCACAGCGTTTACAATTTCTTTTTGTGACTGCAGCACAGCCGATAAAAGTGTCCCTGATCATTGCAGATCGTTTTTTCACGTCGACTTTAATGTCCGACCACTTCTTTTTAATTTTGGCCACCGTGCGAATTTCAGTACCAACACTTTTAACTGACTCCACCACACTATGCCACTCTGTCAACTTTTGTTTATTGCTGATGCCATTACTTAAACCAGCAAATAATATCACTTTTCTTTTCTCGATTTCCGTTAACATGACCTCCACTTCGCACTCGCTGAAATACTTCTTTTTCCCACATGGTTTATCCATTGTTGTTTAAGAAAAACATAGAACAAAGCGGGTATTTATACAGATTTACATATGCAAATACACATAATTATGGGCGGGTAGGCGGGGTGGCTGTGGGCTCGTTCACATACGTAAAATTTCATGCTCGTTGGGATTTATAAAGGGAATGTGCGTAGATCTGTGCTTACGCAAAGTTTTATGCATTTGGATTTTTTCTTGCTTACGCACATTCCTAGTTTTGTCCATACGCCATGTTTTAGTGTGAATTCTACACGCGTCGTTATACATGAGGCCCCAGGTTACTACTGAAATTCTTGACAGTAATAGAGCTTACATTTAGGAATATCACGTGAGAAGACAAAAGCACACAATCATAGTTCAATTCAGCTGAGAGAGCGGGGGGGGGGGGTCATTATTTTTTGCTTCCCTGTTTTTCCACTGGCTACAATTTGATCGATTACTTTTGTCCCATTTCCCCCTGATTGTCATTTAATGATGTGCCTGCATAACCAAACAAAAAAGAAACAAACATTTTGATGGAGCGGGAGGACCAGCTGCTCTGACCTCTGCTGGGCATGACTCAGAAACAAAAGCACTTTAACATAGTCCAATTACTGTTATTATTGCATCGTTGACCTGAAACAGGTGTCTGTGCACATGCAACTTAATTAGGACTTAAATACTTTAATATTACAATCAAGGTACAAGCAGAGCTGTACAAATTCCTTGCTAGCACTGACTGCTGAGTACATAATGTACACTATATGGACAAAAGTATTGGGACTGGCCATTACATTTACAGGAAATTTTATAACATCCCATTCTAAATCCATAGGCATCAGTATGGAGTTGTTCCCCCTGTTGGCAGCTATGACTGCTGCCACTCTTCTGGGAAGGATTTCCATAAGATTTTGGAGTGTCTGTGGGAAATTTTTCCCATTCATCCAGGAGAGCCTTTGTGAGGACGTGGAGGCCTGGCTCACGATCTCCTTTGTAATTCATCCCAAAGGTGATAGATGGGGTTGAGGTCCGGGCTCTTTGTGGGCCAGTCAAGTTCTAAAAACACCAAACTCACCCAACCTTATCTTTATGGAGCTTGCTTTGTGCACCAGGGCACAGTCACGCTGGAACTAAAAACGGCCTTCCTCAAACTGATCCCACAATGCTAGACATTTTGGACAATTCTAAAAGATACTGTGGGTGTGATGGCCAAGACGCCTGATACGTTTGTCCATATACTATATGTTATGTATTCAGCAGTCAGTGCTATAGAGTAGTTTGTGCAGTTCTGTTTTGGCTTGATTGCAATATATAACTATCTAAGAGCTAATAATTCTTTTCTCCATACAGTGTAAGTCAGCTGTATAGACAGTTAAAGTGTTTATTTTAATATTCACTCTGCAAGCAACATTTTTACATTTCCGCGCATTATTCATGAGCATACAGCTAATTTGCCTCTAGTTACCTTACATTGAACTCTGCACCTCATGCTGGTGTATTTTCACCCAGAACTACTGAATATTAAAGATCATTCATTATACAAGGCGAGTCATGAACACTCCACAGCTCTGAAACTGTGCAAGTGAGGCAGCAAAACACCTAGGTGTCAGAGGCAATCAAATAGGACAACCCCACGTCATAAATGCGAGCGAGGCAGAAGTGCAAACAGGACCCCCACCAGCGGCCCCGAGCTCCCCGCACTGGGGGAAACGAAGGGCAGCTGGGGGCATTGTGATCGCCGCAGGGCTGGCCGACAGACGCAGGCAGGGAGGTGTGAAATTGCCCCCTCTGGCAAGGGTTGCTGATGTGTTATGTAGCCGGGGGGGGGGGGGGAAGGGCGTCAGTATGTGGGACAATATTAGAGCTGTCATAAGCAGCTCCAGAAGGGGATTAGTGTCTGCCATGATAAGAGAAATGGCTGAAAATGTAGAAGGCAAATGAGAAGAGCGCAAAATGCAATATTTTTCCCCTCGCTGTAATTTTACTTCTGAAAATGACTCAGCAGATGCTCCTCTGTGTAGCGCGACATTTATTGAATATTTATATGACGTTTACTGGGTTGGGTGTCCTGCTGTGGCAGACTACTCTTCCAGACAACTGAGACTACTCTTCCAGACTACTCAGACTACTATTCCAGACCACTCAGACTACTCTTCCAGACTACTCAGACTACTATTCCAGACTACTCAGACTACTCTTCCAGACCACTCAGACTACTCTTCCAGACTACTCAGACTACTATTCCAGACTACTCAGACTACTCTTCCAGACCACTCAGACTACTCTTCCAGACTACTCAGACTACTATTCCAGACTACTCAGACTACTCTTCCGCAGCTCAGTTTTCTGTAGCGTAACTCGGCAGGCATGCGGTGTTGATTCAGGCTGGCCTGGGATTGGCCGGTCTTCCCGCGTCGGGGGGCCCCCAGTACAGATGCAGGGATGTGGGTGACGAGTAAGCTGGCTCTCCACCGGGGTCATTAACGTCGTTGTGCTGTGCTGCTTACAAATTGAGGGGAAATGCAAAATGAATCATGTTACACAGCACAGCGGAGCCAATCAAGGGGGGGAGGGAAAAAAACTATTGGTCCCCCTTCATGTAACATGACAGGTGAGACATCACACCACTGTTAGCATGTAGCACCTGTGCTGTGACTTTCCCAGGAAGGGTGTTTATCATCAGGATGGAAAAGAGGACCATCGTCCCAGACTGCTCGCGGGAGAAGGCAAGAGAGACGGGAAGGAGGGGGCCAGATCTGCAAAGCCGCAGGCGACATGTGTGAGGCAGATACCTCGCTTGTTTGCCAGAATTTTGCTCCTGTCCTTTGGTCCGACCCACTAAACACAAACAAGCACTTCAAGTCGTGAAGACGCCTACATGTATCCGCTTGGATTTACTTCCAGGTCATTGCAAAATGTGTGTGTGTGTGTGTGTGTGTGTGTGTGTGTGGATTAGGTTTACAGTGGGGTGCGTAAGTTTGGGCAACCTTGTCAATGATCATGATTTTCCTGTATAAATCATTGGTTGGTACGATAAAAAAATTCAATTAAATATATCATATAGGAGACACACACAGTGATATTTGAGAAGTGAAACAATGTTTATAGGATTTACAGAAAGTGTGCAATAATTGTTTAACCAAAATTAGGCAGGTGCATAAGTTTGGACACCGTTGTCATTTTATTGATTCCAAAACCTTTAGAGCTAAATATTGAAAGTCAAATTGGCTTGGTAAGTTCAGTGACCACTGACCCCACCACGCACCCCACTGTATATTACATTGTGGGGACCATTTTTCAGGTCCCCACAATGATCTGTGAATGCAATCAAAAAGTAAAAATACCAAAACTATCGTATTTTTTTCAGTTACTTGTCGTTAAGGTTAAGGCTGGATAGTGGTTAAGGTCATCATGTTGGGATTAGAGTTTTCCCCATAGAAATGAATGGAGAGTCCTCACAAAGATATAATTACAAACCTGTGTGTGTGTGTGTGTGTGTGAGACTGTATGTTTTGGTAGCTTATTAGTTCTCTCAGATGTGAAAATATTATCAATTTTTTATTACGAGATACACATGGTTTCCGCTTTCCTGGGGGTGGGGATAGTTAGTACCTATTTGAGGCTCACATATGTAACAGTGCAGGTCCTGCTGAAGAGAAACAAGAGAGAAAGGCAAACAAGACAGAGGATGCTGGGAAGAGAATGGGAGGATGTGACACACGCCTTCCAGGGCCTTCCCTCCGGGCGCCCTCTGAACGAAAACAAATAAATAAATGACAGGACAAGAGTGAGGGAGTGAGGCAGAAGGAAATAGAGACCTGTGAATAGGAAACAGGCACCCTGAGCAGGAGAAAAATAAGCTGCCTTGAATCGTCTCCATCAAAGGAGGCAGTTTTTGAAAAGACCCATCACCCAAACCAATCGTCCATGTGGGATAACAGGTTATGGCGGCAGAGGGGAGGGGGGTGGATTGGCCCAGTATGAAAGGCTCCGAGGAGCTGTGAATCGTCCCCACGGCGACAGCCCCCTGGCCTCCTGCAGCCCCTGGCTCCGATGCTTTGACGCTGCAGTCATCAGAAACTGTACCACTCTTTCTCCCTCTCCCTCTCTGTCTCTCTCTGTGTCTCTCTCACTTCAACTGGGTCGGCATGGCGACAGAATTACTTGCCATGTTGGGCTAGGGACCGCCTCACAGTTCCAGGGACGGTTGCAGAGACTGATTCTGATTTCAGTTCTGCTGGGCAAGTCCGGGCACAGCCAGGGCTGAGGATCTCCACCGGCGGGCCGCCGTTTTGCCCAAACACCAAAATAACATGATGGGCAAATTCCCTATTTGTATAGTTACAGCTGTGACTCCCCCAAAAGATAATACAGCAATGGGCCTGTGGGCCCCCATCCATCCATCCATCCATTTTTCATACCTGCTAGTCCTATGTAGGGTTGCTGATATCCAGAGCCTATTTCAAAAGTTACAAGCACATGGTAGGACCTCGAACGGGGCACCAACCCATCGCAGGGCACAAACTCATGCACACACTCACACACACACACACGCACACACACACACAAACAATTTGGCAACTAGCCTCATTTCAGGTGTTGAAAAAAAACATCCGAAAATGACATCCTTCATGAACTTCAGCATCGTCTCCGCCGCCTCCTGTTCCGAGCACAGCCCAGAAGTCCCGGGCTGCAGTGATCATGTCTCATCAAAGGGCCGCCGTGCTGAGCGTAATCCCGTTTCTGACGTGCGACACACGGA
>JAODUD010000046.1:12109517-12135284 GCA_026784285.1 Stomatorhinus walkeri | reverse complement strand
GATTTTTTTTCTCCTTCTTCTCCACCAACCCCCCCCCCCCCCCCCCCCCCCCGCACTACCACTACCACCTACTTTTCCCTTCCTATCCTCCCTCCCCCTCACTGTTGGGGGCTCTGCTGAGGCAGAACTACTGGGAGCACTTTGTGAGGTCAGCAGTTTATTATTTTGGCTCTTGGAGAGGCAGAGGAGAGAGAGACAGGGAGGGGGGGGGCACACACTGATGGGTGCGGGCCGGTGTCCATGTGCTTATCAGTAACTCTAGACAAGAAATGAAAAGTGCCAGGGGTACAGTGCCATCTACTGGTAGCACTGGGTATTCTTTCATCCACTGTCATCCAACCAACTGTTCAACTTCCATGATTTAAAGGGTTTTATTATCCCTGTTGGTTGAGAGTTCATGTGAATGCTGGCGCCTGGTCCAACTGAGGTGTTCATGTATTAACTCCCAGTAAAAAAAATCTTTTATGAAAATGGAGTCTCAGAACAAGTCAGCAACTCTCTTGTTTACTTACACTTGATGTAATTCATCTTCATGGGAAGCAGTAGCCAGCTAAATAGCATTGTGGCAATGTCCCAATCTGGATCACTCGACCTGACTAACATGCTTCGAACATCCATGGCTTCCTTATGTACAATGTAACGGCTAAAAGCTGGCGACTGTAAGCTTTGCAGGTCACACTTAGAGACCTGTGTTTTGATGGGATGATAATGACTTTTTACCTTAAATCTTTCCGAACATTTACACTAAGATCATCGAATTATTGTGTTAGACTCACACTAAGACACCAAGATAATGCATTTGGAAGTTGATTTACTCCTGTTGTTTCCACTGAGTCAGACTGGCTTAGGTACTGTGCACATGCTCCACATTGCAGTATTCGAAAATTTATACAATTTCATAGTATATTATGCAAAATACTTTATTTCCTGCTAAGCTGTCCTGATCTTCTTGTATCTGTGCTTCCGGCCAGATCCCAGTTGAAGTTTATGTTGCTTCATTTGTCCATGCACCCATTACCATAACATTTATTAATTTTTACATCTATGACACAATAGGGCAACTGGAAAAAGCCTGATATCAAGCTGAACGGAGCCATATTGCCACCTATTGCCGCAGAGTCGGACATACTTCGGACAGTAAATCAATTCCCCTCCCATACAAGTATACTGGGACAAGGACAGTAGTCGAGCTATAACTTCACTGTGCATGTATTGGTTTGCTGTGCGTGACTGTCAGATGTGTCACTGCATCATTCAGTTTGCTTGAAACTGATACAAAAACTAATTTAAAAGTCATTATTTAATAGTCAGGTCAGGTTACAAAATCTTAGCCTTTCATTGCAGCAAACTTTCATTTCATCTTAAAGTACAATTCTTAATCACAGAAACCAGATTTAAAAAAAGTAACATGAAAAATAATGCAGCAAAGAAACTAGAACAGAGATTTTGCAAAAGCATCGAAAAACAGGCTGAAATGCATCAAGCTGCAACTTCGTAAACAGGAAAACATGGATGAGGGGAAAAAAACAACTGAGAGGCCCTCACTCTGAAGGTATCAGAGTGAACTAGGAGTGAAATGCTCACCCATTGTGGCTAATGATATTATACCAATCGCAAGTCACTGTTTCTATTGGCAAGACAACAAAAGAGCTGTTTCCAAACAGCCAGGAAAACTAAAACCGTGAGTCCTGAGGTATAAGGAGTGTAGCCTGTGATCTGGCTTATGTGGCCGACATGGTCTGCTTGATGACTATCTTCTGCCGGGCGCCCCGGGACGCGGAATCCCCCGAAAAGCCCCCCGCGGTATTCGGCAGGCCGTGAGCAGCCACGTATTTCTTGTAGGCCTCGCGGATGATCTTGAAGGCACGGGTGTTGGCGTAGGGGATGTCGGTGATGGGGTCCCGGTAGAGCGCGGGCTTGTGGGTGACGGGGCAGATCTCCCGTACTGGAGGACGGGGCCCCCGCGACCTCGGGAACACCGACTCGAAGGCCTCGTCATCGCTGAAGGTGATGAAGGTGCGTGCGGACTGGCCCCCTGGCGGCTGCTGGGAGGTTGAAACTGCCCCTTCACAAGGAGTCTGAGTCAATGTAGCCGAGGGCTGGGGGGTGTCTTGGTCCAACCTAAGTATAAAAAAAAAGGAAAACTTCTACAGACATGTCTCACTATGAGGAGCAGACTGCACAGGATTCCTTCTGAAACCGAGGTTAAGAAACACCCTTAATAATATTAATCAAGTGTAAAATAAATTTAAAAATGAGTTTCACCATTTACACTTTGTAGTAAAGATTTGGGGCAAAAAAGGACAAAAGAATCCCTCTGATCACAAATTTTCAGCCTCTTTTAATAGAGAGACGAAGTAAAAGATCTCAGAAAACCAGCCAAACTAATCCTGTAACTGAGTGCTTCCCAATCCACTCCTGGAGGAACCACAGACAGTCCGCGTTTTGGTCCCCTCCCAGTTGTAAGCCAGTACCAGTTCTAGAAATTCAGCATTCTTGATTGGCTAGGAGCAGTGAGGGAGCAAAAATTGTAGACTGTACAGGGGTCCCTATGGACTAGGTTGAAAAACACTGAGGTATGCTGTATGACATGCCACATGGCCTCACCCTTCCACGTCCACGTTTTCCTCCTTCAGGCTGGCGTCTGACACGAGGGGCATGAGCACTGAGTGGTAGCGGATGGTGGGGCCCTCGAACGGCCGCCGTTTGTGCACCTGCTTCTTCTTGTCCGCCACCAGACGCTCGTAGTTCTCTGAGTGAACCCGGGAGACAGCACTGATCAGGACGACAGACGCCCCCTAGCATAGGAGGCGATAAGGCTTCCTGTACATAGTGAATTGGGGTGGGGGGGCNNNNCCACTTAACTCACAAGCCACCCCCCCCCATACCCAGCCTTCCTCACCTAGAGATCGGAGGTTAATCTCGGCGGTGACCTTGGCCTCAGCTAGCAGCTCCTCCTGCGTGAGGGGCCGGTCGTGATGGGCCCCCTTGCGACGACGGGGGGCCACCTGTCTCTCCTGCAGCCTCAGGTACGTCATGCGGGTGTGCTCTGTGGTCGACTGGCGGACAGACTTCCGATCTGGGAAAACCAGCCCCATCGTTATGTGCACGGGCAGGTTATAAGAACTACATTATCAAAAATAATATTTTGATTAATATTGTTATAAAACAGAGAACCAAACCAGCACAGGACACCTTTTGATTTTGTTTTATTTTTAATTTTATCGACACGCCTCACTTAATGGACAAGTTCGTCCTACAGCTAGGTCGTTAAGCGAATCGGTCGATAATCGAGGAGCCACCCCTTACTAATATTTCAAGCATACTGCATTGGTAGTAAGTTTGTGTTAACCATCTTTAGATATTGTTTTAATTTCACCTTTGCACCATTTATATAATTTTGTATATTTATAAATGATGCGTGATGAGATGCTTGAGGCTGACATGCCAAGCTGCCGTTTCCATGATCAAAGTTCTCCTACAGCGTACTGACTGGCCGGGGAGCCGGTCCTAAGTCCAGGCGGTCCAAACAGGAGTACCTGCATTATCTTTTGGAAGAGAGCCTCATTATCAGTTATCCTAGCTCTCTCTGAAATTTAAACTAATTTACAAATGTGCTGGTCTTGGTTCACCTGACTGCAAAGCCCAGTATGAAGCTGGGAGGAGCTAAAGCAGAGTGTTAGACACTTTGCATTACAGGAAACACCCAAACCGCCTTAAAATTCTATGCATAACAAAAACCAAGCAGGAGACATACTCTCGCCAATGTCCTCAAACGAATCCAGTGGGACAAGTGTGTCCACCTTGACCTTCTCAACCCTTCTGGGCAGCTCTGATGCCTTCTTGGCTCTGGGCTTCACTATGTTCATGGGCTCCTGTATTCACAGAGGCATGAATGTGCATCGCAAAAAGCTCAGCCTGAGCATAATGTAATATGAAGAGACAGACTCCCCCAAAGGTAAGTGAAGTCAGGCTGGGCGGAGGACCAGCCAGACCCCTTACCCTGTAAGCCTTGGTGACAACACGCCTTTTCCTGCGGGGCTCGTCATCCTCCTGGTCACTGTCCGGCTCGTCACCCTCGTCAATGTCGAAATCACTGTCCACCTCATCCTCCGTGTCGGACTGATCGCCCTTGTACTCGTCATCTCCAGATTCCTGGCCAGAACAAAAACATTCATGTTTAATAAGAACCCTTAGAACCCACACGTTTCTGCGTCGATATCCGTCATGTGAATCTCTAAGTATCATTCTGAGGTTGATAAAAGTGAGGGGGGGGGGGGTTATTTCCACCGAAAACACAGAAAACCCGTGAAGTGAATTCGCTAATTTATCTCAGAAGGAGCAAAAACGTCAACACCGGAATGCTTAAAATATAATGTTCCTATTTGCATAAAATACGTTGGATAATTAGGCCCATAATCTTTTTAATGGCACAAGTTTTAATATACTCACATCGTTGAATCCACCGTAGGTGGTTTTGTAAAATTCATCTTCTTCCTCAGCATCCAATAATTTCGACATTCGATTCCCCGCTGTCATGCGGGGTTCTCTGCTGAAAGCTAAACTCATTGTGACCTGGATTATTTTACAGTTCTGAAAAATAAAAAACAAAAGCAGCTGGTGGTACTATGAAATCGACGCACCCGTGACACTTCATACAAAGAAACGAGCTATCATTAAAAAAAAAAAAACACGCATATGAATTTCTTCCTAGACTCAGATTAACAGTTAGTGTTAGCAAGATAGTAGACCAAGTCCTGTTATATGATATTACTATAGTTCTATGTCAAGCAATACATTACAATTTTTGATTCGCTTCGTCGCCACGTTTGACGTCACAAAACGGCGCCAGTCATTTTAGCGAATGAATATAGGCGGGCAGATCTGCAGAGCAATTTATTGATTACCCATTAGATGGCAGTAGTGTCTCATGTTGCCAAGCCGGGTGGTTTTGAATTTGGTTTTGCGGGTCAAAGTTACTTGTGAACACAATAGTTGTTGGTTTAAGGTGAGTTTGGTAGTTTTCATACATTGTATAGGAGCCTAAGAGTGCATATATGCCATCCTGTTAGTCATCCCGACGTATAAGACAGTCAGCCTTATTGTAGAGTCAGCTAGGGACATTTGATGCGTCCCACTCTGTCGTTTTTTAGGCATGCAATTTACAACCGACAATCGAAAGGTAAGATCTCACGGACACACCCGTCTGTACGTAGTAAAATGTCATATATTTACCGCATTTGGAAGACGCCCTTAGCTAGAGTGACTTACGTAAATGCTTAGAAGTCTCATCAGTAATAATTATAACAATCATTGGTTAATCATTGTGCATGTAAATGACTTAAATCTTTAAAATAATTTAAACCCGCACTGTAAATGTGCATTGTGAGCACAATGAATGCACTCTGAGTATGTTTGTGCAAAGGCGAGCGTAGTTGTGTACGGGTTGTATTGTTCAAATAACAGGGTTGACAACTTTGATGCATCTGGTAGTGATCTATCGGTTCTAAGAGCCGATGCTTTGAAGCGAGCGAGAGGACCCGAAGCTTCCGCCGCTCCTGCTCAGCTCTACTGAAAGTCCATTCGGCAGGGGCGGCTCTTTATTTATATGGGCACACAGAACAATGGCTCTTAATGTCGGCTCGTTCACGAACCACACATCGGACTAGAATCGTACCATTATGTGAAAGAAGGAAGGGGGCAGACGCTCCGAAGACAGCGAGTGTTGGTACAGGACACTGTCGCTCTGTGTACCTGTCGCTGCGAGAGACGAGGAGCCAGATTTAAATGCAAGCGCATCGTGCAGAAGAAAATGAGTGAAGAAACGAGTGAAAGGCGAAAAAGAAGCAGCATATGGCTGCATTTCAGTGATATTGGAGACTGCAAAGCTAAGTGCAGAATTTGTAATATGAAAATGTCTGTTAGAGCAGGGTCAACAACAAACCTGCACAGACATATAAGAACCTCCTAACCTATACGTGCAACTGGAGGAGAGTGTGCCCTCTCTCCTGCCGTCCACTGACCCTGGAAAAGAGCCAAGTACTTCTGCTGCAGCATCCACTGCCTTACCGAAAACTGCAGGTATAACACGGTCTTCAGTTCAAACCAAAATAAGCACATTTATTCCGAAACAAATGGCGCCAGACAAACAAATAAATGTTGATGAGGATCTGGCTAAAATGATAGCTAGCGACTTTCAACCATTTGCCATTGTGGAAGACAGCTTTTGTACAGGCCTTAAATCCCATGTATGTTCTCCTTAGGAGAAAAACTTTGTCCCAGACAATTAGTCCACAACTATATAACAAGGAGCATGCATTATTGCGAGACAGAGTCAAAAAAGCTTCAGCAGTCAGTTACAACTGACTGCTGGACATCCAGAAAAACATTCTTGTACATGTCTGTCACTTTATTGAAAACTTTAAGATGACATCCTGCCTTCTTGACTGTTATGAGTTTGCTGAGAGACATACCCCAGAAAACCTAGCACAGGAGCTTCTAAGAGTGGCAAAAGAATGGCAAGTAAATGCCAAAGTGGTGTGCTGTTTTACTGATCATGCAGCAGACATAACAAAAGCCATAAAAAATGTGCAATGGACTCACAACCCATGCCGTGCACACACAATAGTTAAAGATGCGCTGAAGGTGAACCAACTGTGGACAAAATAAATGCTATTGTAGAGTTTTTCCATAAAAGCACAATTGCCACAGAGGAGCATCCAAAGAGCTGAAGACCCACAGAGCTGGTGGGAGACCAAGGCTGTAGTCTACCCACGCCTGGTTATGGTAATGGTAGGAAGACTTTGCATTGTCACTACCTCGGTCCCCTCAGAAAGAGTCTTCTCAAAAACGGGACAAATAATCATGGAGAGGAGAAATCGCATCAGCCCATCTAAGCTGAGGCATCTGGCATTTCTGAATGCCAACCTGGCTTAAAAACTTTTATTCAAAGAGTCATAGTGTTGGGTTGTCGTTGAGTTTAGCCTTTATTTAATTTGTTTGCTGTGGTTTTGTGTTAAGTTGTTCATTTAAAGCTTTTATTAAGATGTTAAATAATAGTAACAATTTTTTGCAATGAAAAAATGCATAAAAATATTCAATGTCTGAAAACAATGGATAAGAAATTGCTTATACACAAACCATTCATAATTGCTTAATTAGGGTACAAAATATAAGCATCCAAGTGATACTAATTAAACGAAGAGCTATTCGGGAGCCGATCCAAAAGAGCTGAAGCTTTCAAAAGAGCCGGAGTTCCCATCATTAGCATCTTGTGTGACAGACTCACGCTCACGCAAGATTTCTTACAGTAGGGTTACCATATTTGGTCTGGCGTTTCCAGGTAACATAATATTAATAGGTTTTCAAATTCACCGACCAATCACGTAGCGCGTAACTCCTGAACATTAATAATATTTCGAGTTCAATTGGGCAATTAGGTAGCACTTCTCTAGTGAATATTTATATTTCCGTATCCACCCTGTAAATTGGAGATTCGCGTGTGGTACCCTTACAGTTAACTGTCGTTTTACAATATACACACAGTTGACACAATGTACGGCTATACCAGTCTTTTTCAACAGAAGCTACAAAACACTAAGCTAAAGTTCGTTAAACTAAAAGCAACGCGATTCACTGTTTACACGAAAACAGTGTCAAAGTGGAAATGGTTTCCGGAAGTTGACATCACTCGAGAACAGCGTAACACATCAGGATGTACATATTATTATTATTTTTTAAATAAACGTGTGCTTCGAGCCTTGCAGACGTTGTATAGTGATACTTAGTGCCTTTTCTTTCACTTGGTACTCCACTGTAACTTGCAACATTGCGTTATTTGGGTTTGCAGCGCTGGAAAACCGCCGATTTCTGAAACGGCGCCCGGGCAGGAGCCCAAAAAGTGGGATGTGTCCGGGGAAGCCCAGGCGTATGGTAACCCTAGTATGGTACAGTAAGTAATCGTGACAGTTGAATTACTCAATTATTGACGAAATATTTTGGGCAGTTACTCAACCGTTTTTTGCCTGCAAATCATACGCCGCCCTCCCAGATGTTGGGGGGTGTTGGGATCAGAACCTTACAGAAATCTGACCATTAATTATCAGAACAGGTGCAAGGCCTACCAGGCCATAAGTAACTCAAAGGACAGCTCCACGGAACTGAAACTAAGTCAAAATAAGACGTTGCTCGCACCCAGACAGGACAGGGCGGCTTGGCCCAGCCAGATGGGGGAAGCTCACGAGATAAGGATAAGTGCGGGCAGAAGGACCAAGACCAGCGAAGGAGAGAAAGGAAAAGCAAACTTTCTAACAACTAGGGCAAAGTTAAAATATGTTGCTGTCACATAGTAGGAACAATTCCAGGAGAGGAGGGAGAAGCCCAAATGGGCTATAGGAGAGCAGAGCAGATAGGTATGTTCGAACTTCCTTCTGTGCATGCTGAATGTATGTCAGAGCGTGGCTCCCTGATCGATCAGTGAAGGAATAAACTTTTGTCACTTGCAACATCTCCGGCGTGAATCTCTCCTCATCAACGGACTCGGCGGAGTTCCACTCCCAACGGGGAAATAAAATATATAAAAATTATATATATATATATATATATATATATATATGTATGTCAGTTTTACTTAATAGTATGTACCTATATGCAATCTGAATTATTTAAACAACATTTAACAGTGAATTTCCACCGACAGATTTCCACCAATCATTTCTCTTCTTGGGTGCTCATCAAAGCACCCCAGAAGTGCAGCAAAATAGCCAGGACTTTTTGCGGTGGTTGGTTCCAATGTTAATTTACTTTATCTGTGAAACTGCAGATTTTGAGAAGGAAATTAAATTATGATTGTGAAATTGTTGTAATTTACATTTGAATGCTTATACTGGACTAGGAAGGGAAATCTTTTGGTACGTCAGCCCCACCAAGAGTTTTTTTCACCAGCCGCCACTGTGTAGCAGTTGAATCCCTCATGAAAAACGATTGCTCTTCAAGTAGGCTTATATATTAAGTTACCTTAAACATGTGCATGACAATTCAGAATATTTACAATTTTATTTCATTTTTCCAAAACTGACCAATCTGCAACTACCACACATCTGCAAGGTTAAGCATATTTCCCAGTTTGCAGTATGGTCTGTACTTCCAAATGATGGTGTATTCAAATCTATATTTACTGGGTATAAAAATTTTGAAACCACAAGATTCAGATCTTGAGAGAGCACAGAAAATATGAGCATTGTTCATAAATGTGTATCTGAGCTTTGTCTGTACTCTCCGTTATTTGCACGTCGTGAAAGTATTTATCTGTGGCATTAATGGGAATAAACAAGTATGACTGTATGACTGCCCACTTTTGTGGCATGCTAGATAATAGCATACATAATGGAAAACTGTAGGCCTAAATTGGGTTGCAAAAGGGCAGGTAATTTCTGGAAACTTTTCATTGGAAGTTAAGTTGGGGAATTTTGGAAGCTTTCCATGGAAATCAATGAGAGTATATGGGAAGTAACTGGAAATTTGGGTTTATTTACAAAACTATTATATACAAACAAATGTAAACATTTTTCATTGAACAACAAAAAAACCATGAATGTTGAATAAAATAAACATTCCCTATGGTACCACACCCCCCTGAAAAAGTGTCATTCAGAATGTAAAATAAGATTCTCAAGCCTCTGGTTTCTGCAACCTTCCTCTCGGTTCTTACAGGTCTCAGTGGCTTCTTCTTGGACGTATCTATGTAATCCATGTCCACTGCGCATGTTCATCTTCAGTGTCACTGTCCAACCTTGTTAAGGATGGCTCTGTGTCAGGCTTAAAGAACCTTAGGTTTGCCTGGATGAATACCCATTTTTGCATTTGTGAGCCTGTTGCAATCCTTTTTGTTCCTGAACAGTGAATGATTGTGCTCACAGGCGGCTGATGGTGGGATTTGGAGAATGATGGAGGCTACAGGTGAGCTCCACAAAGTCCTTTCCACCAGGTGGATGCAGATATGCTGGCACGACTGCCGTGTCCCATCCCCTTCCCACAGGCCTTGCTTGGTATGGTACTTTGCCAGACTGCTGAGAACTTTACCTTCATCAAGACCCAGGTGGTGAGACATGGTAGTAGTAACAGTGTAAGCTCTGTTGATCTCTTCACTAGAGAGGATGCTTTTCTCATACTTTGGGTTTAGCATGTATGCTGCTGCATGTACTGGCTTCATGTAGAACTTTTGGCACTTCTCCATTGATTTGATCACCGTGGCTTTCTCTACTTGGAGCAACAGGGAAGTGGGCAGGACAGTATGAATTTCTTCTTTGAGCTCAACAAACAGACATTGAACATCTGACATGATGGCATCATCACTTTCTATTTTAGGAGTAGCTGCTACTATTAGTTTGAGGATTTTCAGGCTGCTATTCACTCTTTGCGAGAACAGCAGGACCAATCTTCCAGCAGGATTCTCTTGATGGAACTTTCAATGGCTGCAGTCTGGGATCTGACCATCTCTTGCAGAGACTCCTTCCCTTCTCGTAGACTCTCATACATGACGACAACCCCTCCCCATCGAGTGATGCTGGGGAGCACCAGTGTGGTGCTCTTATTTTTTTCTTTTTGCTTTGAGAAGTAGATTTCTCTCTTCTCTTTGAGAAGTAGCGAGTGAAATGCAGTCTGCTTTGTCGGTGGTTTGCTCGACCTTTGCTAGCACTGTCGAACTCTTCATCCAGCAGATGAGTGTTTGGTGGGAGGTGTGTATGCTAGGCAAAGAACATTTCGAAATCTCTTCCAGTAGATATTGGCTGTGAGTCTTAGTGGTGAGCCACTTGCACACGCTGCCCGAGCAAAACATTTATCAGCATTTCTCTGGCTACATTCATCCATTGAGTCAAAAAATCCTTTGATTCCAGAGTGAGCAGCAGCTGGTGAGAGGGTGTCTGAAAATGATGCGGCTGAATCATTTTCACTTCAAATGGAAGCAGTGGAACTCGTCTGAGGTTGCTTGTTTTGAGCAATGGGGAAGCTTTGGGCATTTGGCTACATCTTTGTGGCATTCTTAACATAGGTCTTTGCGTAGAATTTGCAAATGTACACTGCCTTTCCTTCTGTATTGGCTGGGGTGAAATGTTTCCACACATCCGATAGTGCACAAGGCATTGTTCTGTACAATAAGATGAGGGGGAAAATTTTTGTATAAAAACACTAATGCAATGCAATGCACATAAGTAAATCATTAGCTAAATAACTGAATTGGTCTTTAAAAATATTTTACAATTGATGCTGGATAAATGAACAGAAATAGGATTGATGAATGGATTCCTCAATCAGTATGCTAAATTAAATCATAACCTACATACTTGTATCATAACAAACAATGGCTAGCAAAAGAAACAGCATCACAGTTGAGCTAGCTAGCTCCATCATAGGTAGCCGTTGGAACCTATCCATTTTGAGTGTTATAGCAGTAGATAAATGGATAAATCATCCCCAATCATACTGATGGGCGCGTTCCATTTCACCCATTTTGACAGAGCTCAACCTCAAACAGGCGTATGCAGAATTCTGTGGATACATACTGTGAAAGCATTATGTAAATGACTTCCTGATGAATAGAATGTTGTGTTTTATCATTATTTCAAGGCTATAACAGTCTTTTGTCTATAACAAAGGAGCTGAGTTAGATGTTTCAGCGAGTTGCGGGGTTCTGTGTGAGCTGTCAGATATAGCAAAGAAAGCAAACTGTGCATAATGCAACATAGAATATGAATTATAAGCATTGCATTTTGATACAGATGTTTATTTTCGGTGTCTTACACACACATAATTACTCACAAGCATTTGGTTATACAATGATATCACCGTTAGTGCCGTCAAGTTAGGCCTCTTGGATTCTGAAGGTACGTGTATGATTTTAGTGCATCACATGATTATTGTTTTTAAACTCAGTCAACACATTGTGTGGCACTTGGATCCCAAAGGTTAAATTGTTAATGAAATGTTGTTAGCTAGCTTCCATTTATAGTATATCTGAATTACCAGCTAGCTAGCTACCATATAAACTCATTTTCTTTAGTATTTGCTACTTAACTTTAATACCATAGATCAAGTATATTTAATCTAGTAGTATCATCAAAACTTACTTAACTGGATATAGCTCAAATGCAGTAGTGTAGCGTCAACAGTCCTGTTAGTGTGCAGGATTCTAGAAATAATCTGTGCATGTGATGGAGGAATGCCCAGTGCAGGGTAGAAATTCAGCTGAATTTGCATTAAATCTGGTTGTTTCCAACATGGAATATTCCCAGAAATTTGCAACCCTAGACTTAAATAATCACAAAATAATCCCTCTAATTCATGTGTGACTGGGGAAATGGGGGCACACAATGGTTAATTTTAGTTGAACTCCAGGAGCAATATCTTAATATGGAAAGGTGATAGTCTATCTACCCCAGCCAAAAATGGTGGACATTTTGGCTGAAATTTTGATGATTTTGTTATTTATCAGTCGGGATAGGTCTTCAGGTCTGTAATTTTTACGTAAATGGTCTCTGTATATATTATCTGTTGCTGTTTTCCTAAACTAATGTGTTAAGAAGGTTAAAAAAAAATTTAATAACATACCATACACACACAGCAGCTATGTTCTCTATGAATGGCATTCTTCTTGACGGCATTCTCTTCTTTGTTCTTCCAGTTCTACAGTATGAAACAATAGGGGAAAAAACGAAGGTTATTTAGGATTTTCTATTCTTAACCATACACAATACTTGACCTGTTGCCAGCTCACGTAAGTCTCCTCATTCTTGGCGGTTTACAGATTCCACATGAATGCACAATGACAAAAGTAGAAATGGAAAGAAATACTTTGTTTGGTCTGCCACCACTTTCTGAAACAAGACAGGGGACAACCATGGTAGGATGGCAGAATTTAGAGTAACTACCCAATCAGAACTGCATATCTTGGAGTTGTGGGAGGAGCATCTGAAGAGAACCCAACATAGTCGGGGCAAAAACCAAAACCTGAACAATGGAGATGTGAGGCCACCTGGCTACCCACCTAGATGTCAAAGATGTCAAGATATACTTTCACTTTCTAAATGGCTTCTTTTACGGTGAATTAAACTAAGGCCCAACTTCCCAGACATACTGATGTACACAGGAAATATTTTATTTTTCCTGAAAACCCTGGGGCAGAGCAGCATATTTAGCTCTGGACCTTAGCAAGGCACTACAGGAAAATGGCATATTGGAGAACAATCATAAGCATGTGCAATCTTAATATGGTGCTTACCTGCTAGAGCATCAATGTACAGAACTACTCTTCTCACATTGGACTCTTCATTTCACCTCAGCATGCAAAATACATAATATTATCATGTATTTGCTAGTAATCCATATCAACATCAAATAAAAATTTCACTGAAACCACAGCCGTTTTTTTCCTAAAATGCAAATGAATTTCCATTTCGAGCTTTAGGATTAATGGTTGGGAGATGGACGGAAAATATTTTTGCATGAGCTTCAGGAAGAAAACTATTTGACTACTGCAGGTCGGCGGAGCCTGCACTCTGGAAAAATTTGTGGAAAAACAGTACGCAAAATATCTCAGAATGTGCATGTAGAAAAAATTCTCAGAGACCACTGTCATCCAGGATACTCACTGTTCAGCTGGAGGAAGTCTGGGTGTAAATAAAGACATCAAAATGTGATCATATTATCAGGCACAGAACATGTTTTCACAACAGCTGGTTACTGTGGGCATTCAGGATGCCCCCCGAACTCAATGTCAAGTCAAACTAGACTCAGACACTGTCAACTACCCTAGATCCGACACAAAAGCCACCTGTCTATCTTATCACTCACTCGCCTGATCTTGTAATCTGTTTAATTTAATTTAATTTAATTGTAAAAAACTTAACCCATCCATCTTTCTTCGCCTGTTATTTTAGTGTTTTAAATATTGACCAAGGGAACCATGCAAGAATTCTAATGTACTAATGCACCTGTCCAAATGGAAAATGAAGTTTCATTTTAATTCAATTCAACTGATCAACAAAGAGGAATAATTTCCATGTTGCCATACCTTCCTCATGTTAATATTGAGGCAGTTATTGTAATGTTATGTTTGGGTTTTGCATATTTTGCCTATTATATTTTTGTCTGTGCTGTGCTTGCCACACACAACATAACCACCATCAGACCGTAGATAATAAATAACCTTCTGGACACACCTTATATGATGTGCATAAAAAGTAATCACATATAAATTTGAAATTAGATAACATGGCATAATAATGTGAAGTCGAAAGTGAAACAGACGCACCCTAGAAACATAGAAGGTCCTTATCGCATTACCGGTACTTGTAGTTACTGGGTTTTCCACTAGATGGAACTTCCCACCAATCTCCGCTAATTTTCCAGTAAAGATATCTTGGCGCAACAAAGTAAATATTAACCCTTATAGATTCAGGGAAAAAAATAATAAGTTTTTATCTACTGTGACTTTAGCAGAAAGTTAGCAAGTAAAATTACCATTATAGTTTTGAGGTTATGGTCTTTTTCTTGAACATCTGGTTGACCGGATGTAACGGTGAAGGATTTTCCTCACAATGAACAATGGGTTACAAGGAACAGCGCCAGTCATCTGGGAGCAGCAGGTGACACAATGGAAGCAGGGAATACATTTTCTTTTGTGTTTACAGCAAACATGAACTGTTCCCTATTGCCATGACAATGGCCACGCGCGTAAATCGCACTTAACGGCTCCTAAGCGGTATCCCATTTCGTCACTTAAACAGCGACCTGATGTAGGGATAAGCTAAAGATTAATTCTGATGAAGTGGATATGTGTGGGAGTTACCTTAGCGACCCCTGCTGGCATACCCCGGGAGCCAATCAGCTGAGGCCAGTGCCTCCAAATACATGATTGCCAGTATGTATCATTTATAATCTACTTATCTGGTAAGTATGTTGGATTCAAGTATTATTGTAATTGCATTTTGCATCATCAGAAGGGGTTCTTATAAAAGAAGTGTGATTTAAATGCGAGCAACTGGGTATTTATTAATGGGTTAGTGTTAATCCAACGGGTCATCCTCCAATCTAATAGGTCATAAAATCCACCCCACACACACAAAATTGGGGGGGGGGGGCTGGATTCAGGTGCCTGACTCACAGACAGGGCTGTCATGAAACATGAGTCAGCAGAGGGGAGTGGAGGTCTCCAATGGAGTTAGGCAGACACCCTCCCGCTTCTCACGTCACAGACCAAACAGAGGAGCGGCCTCTTCAAAGGAAGGACTTGCACATCTTACTGTCTGCATCTTGCCTGCACATCAGCCCACCCTGTCTCTGCAAGGAAATGGGTGGAGCATCACTAATTCTGAGCAACATCTGATTATGAGTGTGATGTCACATCCAGTCAAAAAAAAAAAACTCAGAGTGCACCAGTTTGTGGGGTGTGCGACAGCACCGGTTCCCAGGGTCCATCACAGATCACGTGTGTTATGGTCACATGACCGTGTGTCCATGGATCACAGAACGCCTCAAAACAAGAGTAGGGTCATGGGGGCATGAAGTCATGGTTTCTTATCTGTTTTTATCTGTTTATTTGTTGAAAAGCACAGATATCACCTTCTGTTAAAAAAAAAAAAAGCGTATATAATTTAGGCTTCGATAAATACAGGTTCGTGAGTTTACATTAAATTATTTGTCACATTCTTTATGATTGCCCCCTCCATGTTCCATGGTCCTTGAATGGACACAGTAGGAGTGTACACTAATAGATGTCTCCCTTGATATGACAATAATAGCGCAACAGTCATGTCAACCGCAAAATCAGTCATGTAAAAATGCAAAAGCAGTTGACTGGAACTAATTTTTATTTCAAAGGGAGACATGAGGCATTAGACTGACTCAGATTCTGCCGACAGCTCTGCCTGCTCCTCCAGTCAGCCTAGGAATCCCCACCTCAGAAACCACATTAATCTGTAAGTGCTGAAGGTCATCTTTGTCATACATTCTACCACGTGGCCCTGTTCCTCCTCCACCTCCTCTAAATATGTCTTTTTGCAGTTCGCCTTTGTCATATTTTCACTTCCCACTGCCCCAAAGAGACCATTTATCAGAGTGGCTGCATCTGCTGGCCAGCCTGGTGCCTTCTGGGCTTCTTGTCATGGCTGGGTCACAAAACATAGTAATCCATAGCAACAACCAGAAGACAAAGGCCGGATTCTGCCTTGACGGCAAGGAAAAATTAAGACGTTTAATTATAAGCAAGAATAAACAGGACTCTGGGAATGGTCAGGAACACACTGCTGTGATTTGCTTAGAGGTGGCATTGGGTGGAAGAAGCTAAGATAAATGGTAGCATTGTGCAGTTGTAGTTTAGCAGACAGACAAAATATCATCTGTTTGTATATGGATATGAGCGATTTAGATTCAAGTCCAGTGACTGGATATAAGTTTCAACCATGACTGATAAAACGTAGCCTTCAGTTTTGGGAGGCATTTGAAGCTTGACATTCTTACGCATCAGACATCAGGGGGTGCTCACTTACTGCATCAACAATGTTACCCACCCCCGATCAGTCATGGCCATTTCAGCCCCTCTGTAGGTGCCAACCCCCCTGACCCCGCTCACATGGGGCCAGAGTCTCACAGAGGCGCCATTGAGCAAAAGCACAGGACAGGACAGCTTGTTCCCACTCTGAGCTGACCTCATGGTACTGGAATGCGTAAACACTGGAGGCTCTGGGACTGGCGGGGGGAGACTGAGCACACGGGGAGTCAACTTCCAGACCACAAGAGCGTGAAGACTGGGAAAAAAGAAGAGCCAAGAAGACGTCCCATGACGGAGGTCTACATTTGTGTTTTACTTATCCAGTAGACAGCCTTGCTGAAAGTTATTTTAGAGAAAGCAGGGTCGGGCACAGTTCCAGATACAACTGGGGGTGAAAGCCTGACTCGGACCCAATGGTGACATCACTCCTTCAACACTGGGACGTGAGCCAGTGACCTTCTGATGACAGGCGCTGACTCCTCACCAGCTAAGCTGCACGGCACCCCAAAGCCCTTCAGAACAAGGGTGTGTGTGGGATGTTAGGCTGAGAAAGAAGACTTTGGGAAAAACAGGAGAAGAATAATGAGGGAAAAAAAGACCCAAGAGAGTATGACGAAGACTTTAATCAGAGAGACTCGCGACAAGTGCGGCCATAACAGTCTGGCCATAGAAATGGAGTTTGGGGTGAAAATAAGAAAAGCCATCAAAGCAGGGATGGAATGTCAGGTAAAAGAAACACAGATAAAGGGGTGAATTGATGTAGAGACATTAAATAAACCCCATAAGTCATATCCTCCTGAATCCCCACCCATTCATTTATGTCCATTGTAGCGGACATTTTGTTTTTGCACCTATCTTTTCACTGATGTAAGAAAACATATTTATTCCTGTTGTACACTAAAGAGTACATGCTGTGAAATTAAAAATAAAAATTTATTTGAAAAAATCTCAATTGTAAGTTCTATTTCCTCCAAAGACAAATAACCTAAACTTGAAGGACACTTTTTTCCTTGGGTCTCAGGAGCATATGAGAAGTCAAGGTCTATAAGAAGGGGTGCTGCGATGCGTGGGGTTACCCAGTCTGAAGCCCAGGGGCCTCTGCTAAAATGGGGTCCAAACTAATAAAACTTTAAAATGTATTATGGGATTGTCCCGTATTGCATCCCATTTTGAACCAATACAACCAGTATTTTCATGTCAGGAATTAAATATAGTTTAATCTGGACTGCATGACCAACCTCCCCTAATAATTTTGAACCCCACCCCCGGTTGACAAGTACACCATCGTAGAAAATAGCACAGGGGTCTCTGACCATGCTACTGCACGTCTGCATCTATGGAGAAAACGCTGCATCACGGTGAGATGGACCCGGCACATGGACTCTCATCGGCAGATGAGAGAGGAAATCATGCAGTGAGAGGAGTCAGGATCAGGGCAGGCGGGAGGGGATGAGGAATTCCGGAGGAATTTTCCTCTTCACATTCCTGTCTGAGTGGCTTCCTGTAAGCTGGACCCCCTTCCCCCTCCATGCCCCCCCCCCAGCACAGCTGTGGGTCTCACAATGAGGCAGCACAGCTGGGGTATTACAAATCGCTATACATTTATGTGTCACTATTCGTTCAGTTTTTGTCGTCCCTTACGTCATCTTTTTGTAGGGAATTATTTGATATATATGCCCCCCACCTACTTTGTCACTACAGCATAAACAATAAGGGCATCACCGTTTTTTTTTTTTTTTTAGGCGGAAAGTAAAGCTTGGAAAGTAAAGTCATTTGTGCCAATGAAGTGAGTTTCGCACTGGTGCTTTTAATAAAGATTTCCAGTAAGCAGTTTCGGTTTAGTGTGTGTTTAATTTTCAGTTGGGGATCCCCTTTAATGGAGGCTGGCTCGCACCTCCCCCGCAGCTCCATGACGTGACTAGCAGAGGTTCAGGGCCTGTTATTCAGCATCAGCTTGGCGTCTGATGCTACTGTGGTTTGCCTCCCATGCATAGGTGAGCGTCCAGTGCATGTCCAAGCATGTCCAGACCCCGGCTCACATTGCGCCCCGTGTTCTAGGACGCTGTGTCCTCTGGCACCGAGCTGATGACGTCATACCGGCTAATGATGCACATTCCAAGCTTATGTAACATCCTGCTTCGGTTCACGAACGCACGTAGACATGGGCTCACAAAGGGGGAATGCGAACATCCCGTGAGTTTACAGTGTGGCCTTTTGTTTGAACCAGAAAGGAAAATCACTCTGAAAACAAAAGTTATTACTGAGCGAGTACCTGAAACAATGTAGGTAACCCTAGATGCAAAAGCCGTCAATGTAGGTAGCCCTAACCCGTCAAAAGTTGTTACATAGAGACCCAAAATATGACATTAATGTGTAGGGCGGAAAGGGAAGTGATTAGACTTGTTTAACTGAAATCTTTGCTGCAGCCAATCAACAGCGGTGGTCATAACTACCACTCAAACCACACATTTGTGTATGGGCCCCATACTAGCCACAAGCCGTCAGTGAGACTCTGAGGTCAATGACACGACACACCAAACTATGTGACATGCTGGTAGATGACTTCTGGGTGTGGATGTGAGTTAGCCTTGGGCTGTCAGCTCTGTTGTCGGGCAGCAGGCTATATTTCGGCTCTGGGAGGTGCACATTTTAACACTTTCAGAGAAGACATGAAAATGAGCATCTACTCTCATGTGGCAGGGTACGGGCAGCGTGTAGCTCAGCACCTGTAATCGGAAGGTCGCTGGTTTGAGTTCCATCCTTTGCAGAGCAGTCACATCTTGGTCGGGCCCTTGAGCAAGGCCCTTGACCCCACGCCCCCCCCCCCCCCCTCAATATCCAGCAGTGTTGCCGGATAAATGATTCACCCTGCGCTTGAAGTCCAGGATTTGCCCTCAGCTGTATATATGGGTCTGTGTTTGTCTCAAAGCAGAGCATGATGGGATACATGAAAAGAAAGATCACGGTTCTTTAGTATTCATTCAGTCTCCATAACAATAAAGCTGCAGTAAATGAGTAAAAACAGTATCTGAGTGAGATCCTGGAGCTCAAATGACACATGAGAAGGGTGCATACAGAGCCCGCCATGGCCCCAGTTCGGGATTAAAGTGAATTCTCACGCAAGAAGCAGCTTCACCTTCAGGGCTCATCAGCGAACGGAATGTTCCGGATGAGGATACAGCGATGCCGCGATTAGCCGCCAGGTGACTACAGGAGACTCCGGAAACCTCCTCTGTGCCTCTTACCACAGGAAACAAAAAATGCAGGTAAAAAGACTAAAACAAAGACTTTTTATGTGTTACTGTTATGGTAGTTGTTCATAATAAGGGTAATCTCACAATTATAAATGTCAAATGTAGCTCTGAGTATATTATACATGATCCAAACTCATTTCAACCTGGCCACTACTCACCAGTTTGCCTTTTCCCTTTGAATGCAGTGTCAGAAGGTGTTTGACATTGGAGGGGACCGAATTTGTGACACATCATGAAAGGGAGTGATGTGATGTAAGACAGCATCACAACTACTTTTTAAAAAGATTTCATGATTTAAAACAAGACTAACACTGTTTGGAGTGTAGTTTACAACTAAGCAGCTAAAAACTAATCCCATATGATGAAATGGGTTTGTCTGATACAGGATACAGTTCTCATTAGGCAGGCCTATATGTTTGGTCCGTGGCTCTGCATGCGCAGCGAATTGACCTCAGTAATTTGCATATTTATAGTAAAAGGTAAGGAGCGCATTTTTTATTTTGTTTATTTCATTTTATTTATTTCCCCTTGCTCCTGACACCCTGACTGAACAGGCGATTAAACAAATCATAGCCTAACTTAAAAGTTCAATATAATTTATTGGATAATTTATATTAATTCATTCTATTAACACTTCAGTCAAAGCACAAAGGGTTAAAATGATGGTTTAGAGATCAAGAATCAGAAATGCAACTGATGTTTCATTTTTGTCTTCTTTCATCATGGGAAATGCTGTAATATGAGAATTACGTGCTGTAAAAAAAAATACAAATCATCTTGTTTAATAGATCGTCACGCCAAATTCTACAAAAGATACTTTCCTGAAAATTTCCCGGCAACATCCGCCTGAATCGGAATAGAAAGCAGAATGGGAATGTGATTTCGGAATTCAGTAAGTCATCTTTTATTTGTTAAATCTGAAACCTAGTTCCTCGTCCAGAACAGGACGGAAGGGACTGGGTGCGTGAGCTACGTGGCAGAGCCCTCCCCGTGCAGACAAACAGGCTCTGTGACATTCAGGTCTGAGTGTGAACTTCTCGTACGCTGCAGAGGACCCGGTTTGGCTCGCGGTGCTGGTGGGTCCCGCTGAGCCTGGGTGTGACCCGGTCTGCCTAACGACGAGAGCGGTGACGAGACTCCCTGTGTTTGTGCTGCTTTCCTGTCTCCATCCTCATTTATATTTAACTTCAGCCAGCTCCCATTCCTGATGCTCAGATCTTTCAACAAGCCCCTTTTGGCGTCTGACCAGCTCACCTACTGTAAACTGCAGGGCTTTTTCTGTATTCGCTACGATCAGAGATATTTCATAGCACAAATACCTGCGACGAGTCCTGAAAAATTTGCCAATGTGTTCCGCAGACGGTTATAACGCAGGTAGCCTGCAAAGCCTTTTCGTTGTCTTTGATGTATTTCCGTTTGTAGCATTTAGCGACGGATTATCAGATCAGTTTCCAGGGTCAGTTGCATGCTCATAAATCCTGGATCATCCCATACTTTCCGAGCCAGTGAGATGCCCGGTGCCCGCTTGATTACTGTTAGCCCTCGAGCTCCGGAAGGAAGCGTCTCCGTTTTCTCTGGAAAGTATTTGTGTGTGTGTGTGCAAAGTGGGAACAAGGAGCCAGAAAGCCCCTTATGCAAAGCTGAGTTTCAGGTTTTTTGAGTTTGATCTCGGCAGAAATGTTTGAAAAAAGTGTCTATCAAAAACCAGCAGAAGGGAAACGATTATTCACAGAAAAATCACCTTCCCTATAAAGTGAAGTATGTTTATATTCTGTCATATCACCTTGCAAAGGCAATGTTCGGATAATTATGTATCTACAAAAAAGCTATACAAAGCCAGCAAGGCAGCTAGCATACAGAAAGGTAATGTAGGAGCCAGCGGGGTTCACACTTTGATATTTCATGCCCTCTTGTAATTGGATCTCTTATTTCATTTCATCTGTAAAGGTCAGACACCCCCCCCCCATTAAAGGAGATGTGTAGGGCGGATGAATTGGGGGGCGCCCAAAAGTCTGAGCATGTGACAATCGTGCCCCCGCTGCTGAGATTGCCCCCGAGATGAGGGCCAGCTGGACGGGCAGAGGGATATGGGAGACAGAGAACAGAGCAGCTGCCCGCTGGAAGGGGCAGGCAGAAGGCACCCATCTGCTGCGGAACGGCGTCCACAAACGCTGCGTTCGGACCAGGTCCCCGTTAATCCTCGACTGGTCATTGGAAAAACTGATGGGGGATTAATAATAATAATAATAATAATTGATTCTTTATTAATCCCCATGGGGAAAATTGTCTTTACACCTCCCTCAACTTGGTCTTTGTAGAGCAAGTTGTCCGCGAAGGGCAGCCACCCGTAGCGGCGCCCAGGGAGCTGGGGGTTAAGGGCCTTGCTCAAGGGCCCACAGACATGCTGAGTTTTGAACCGGCAACCTTCTGATTACAGGCACACATGCTTAGCCCACTAAGTCACACGCTGCTAAAAGGGTTCATCCTGTTTTAGCACAAAGTTTATAAGAGAGCCAGTGGGGCCATGCTTTGCGAGACTGCTTCCTAAAATGAACAAAGAAGGTGCTGTGCCCTGTGTTGGGATAGAGAGGAACAGCTAAATTTGGGGCAAAATGAAACCGTTGGTAGGAGGAGCAAAATGAGGCCCTGTTGAGGTGAAAACATTACAGTCAAAAGATAAAAGATCATAACAGTGACTATGACATTCCTTGTGCTAAATTCCTTATGCTAAATTCCTTTTGCTAAATTCCTTTTGCTAAACCAGCGTCTCAATGATGCAAGTGGTAACTGGCTCCAACATCTTATCTTAATTGAGTTTCAAATTCTTGATTTTTAAAAAAATCTTTGTCTTATTTCATTTATGTTTAACTACATGTGATAATTGCATTTTGATCCAGTATGCAATAAACACTGTATTTGGCGATGTTTTTTGAAATGTGTGTATCAAACTAAATAATACATGTAAACGAGACTGCAGAGACAGTTAGACCAGTGGAATGGATTGAAATTAAAATTAGGAACCGAGAAGATTTCCTGTACGAAGGCGTCTTGAGTTTGCAGGCTTGTGTAGCTGCTCCATCGAGCGCCCCCTGGGCAGGATAGTGCCAATCCTATCGTGTGACACCAACCAGGAGGTGAATCTTAATAGCCGACGGACACCACTCCAGTAGTTTGAGAGATCAGGTATTCCTGGGTATCTCCATCAGTTTGTATTCAACTTGCGGTAATCACATGAAAGTAAATAAAATGAGTGAATCTGTAGCTATCTAGCAGTGATGGCACATGTGGTACTTTCCGAGGGAAATCGACGACCGACGGGGAATCGCTCTTAAGTATGCAGCCAATTTATTTCTCATTTCACTTTCTCTTTCACCTGGGTCTTTGAGGGACCTTTGGTATGTTTACAATGACATTCTCCAGCTGCCAGTTGCATGTGTGATTACAGGCATTCAAACTTGTGTGGCATTAGTGGGAAGGAGATATAGACAAAACTGAACATGGGCGCTTGTTGTGAGAAACACAAAAACTCAAAGGTAGACATTCTGGGAGCCGAAACCATATTGGTGAGTTGCAACTGCACCACCATGATTCCTGAGAAATGCGTACCAGCTTGGCATTGACATTATGTGGCCAACGCCAAAGTTCAGAGTCCACTGATAACTGTGGCATTTTATTACATATGATACTTATCTGGTCCTGCTAACAGCATGTAGATCTTTAAAGAAAGATGAATCATCTCCAACAAAGTAGCTGACACCACTGTAGATGTGGCCCAATGTAGACACACTACAGTCAACACACCGGTGCACTTGTGCAGAGTAAAATCATTATGATTTAAACATTCGAGCTGGACAAAGAGCTAGCGGGCTGAGTTCAGCAGGAATCTTTTCTCAGCAGCGCTTCCACAGACATCACAACAAATGCCCTTCCATTCCCACGGCCCAGTCAATCATTACCCGTTTAACCTGGCTTCTTGCAGATTTTCCACTTGATCATTCCTCATGCCAACACGAACACTAAATGTGTCAACGAAGCAGATAGAAGTTTGATTTTTGAAAATAACATTTCTGTACTGATGCTAATTTGAAGCTCATCCTGCAACTGGAGTCTGAATGTATTTGGTCTTTGGTCAGACTCAAAAATGTTGACATTCAGCCATTGTTCAAATGAATAATGATGGAATGGGAGATATAGAATTCCAATCATGCCCAGATAACATTACATTTACGAAGTGATTCTATATGTTGGGTGTTTTTCTTTCATTGAAACACATTAGTAATAGTCTAAACATAGACACCCAGACGCAAAAGTCCTATGATTCACGTGCGGACACAAACATGTGAACGTCACATGACGCAGGCTGATTTTTGTGGGAATTTTGGATAAACGGCTGGACCTTTGGGCAATTGGATACGTCCCACCACTTCCTTGTGTTTATCCACATCTAATTTTGAGCCAAAGTATGAGCCTTGTTCCCATAACACAGCCCACACAGTCACAGGCTTAGCTTCATAAAAAAACGCGTGGGAAAGTGTCCAGTGTCAGGGACTCAATAGCTCATGTTCCACCTCCTCTGGCCAAAGACAGGAATAAATGGGACATGGGCCTGTGCGGAGCGAGACCTTGTCCTCTGCAGTCTCCTTGGCAGCTCCTTTAACATTTATTAGAGAATTGCAGTCAAATAGTCTCAGCTTTCTCTTTTATGCTCCGCCAAATGTTTGCTATCATTTTAAAGCCGAACAGAGGTGCATTTCCCAGAAGCATCATATTGCTATGGTGATATAATATTCAATGTTCAACAAAACCCTGCAGTGCTTGTGACATTTGCACCCTGGGTTATGAGACACTAAGACCTTAGACACGGCAGACCTCAACCTTCGTGGGCATGATGTCACTATGGTTCATATTTCGAAAAAGATGAGACCGCAAACAATCGGGGGGCGGACCCATAAGTTCTCATAAACGTCATTAGAATTTGCTGAGGGGAAACCCCCCAAGGTTCGATTTTGACTATGCTAGGAAATCCATGTCCTGGAAATCTCCTGAAAACGTTTATCTCCTTCAGGCCACTTTTCGGGAAAGCAATTCAGATTTGAGAGATCAGGCATTGCCGGGTATCCATCAGTCTGTATTCGACTTGTAATAATGACATGATCTTGTTTGTGTACATAGCAGCCCTACAAACAGGCCTAGTCACTGGTGAGGAGGGAGCGGTTCTCCTTCAGTGTTTTGCAGACATGCCGGCAGATCTTGAGACTAATCCACTCAAGAGCACAATTTAGCATTTAATGAGAATAAGCACTGAGCTACTTTAATGTGCCGAACACTTATAGATGAGGCATGTTGATATGGGTCCACTGGGAAAAGCCAAGATAGGAGGGTTTTTCTTGGTGTTTTCACCAGGTCTTATCGTCAGGTCAAGAATGTGTTTGTAAGTATTGTGCTCATTCTGCACACTGATTGGCTGATCCTTACAATAACGTGACCTTTAATAAAGTCATCATTGCAGATGGCTCACCTCTTGCATCAAGATACTGCAAACTGCAGCATTATGAATAGAATAAAATTCCAAGCAGAAAATTCTAAATAAAAGCCCCTTCATGGTGGTAACAAATGGTGGGATTCTGTCTGTGAGATTGAAATTCGAGTCAACATGCTTTGCATAAGTACATCATTATGCGGTGAGATTTGCGTGATGGTTTAGGGACTGTCCTTGGCATTCACCAATCCCTGCAACGGATCCACAGTGCGAGCAAATCCAAGGAATATAATCCACGTTAGCATGCATTAGAAATCTGTCCAGCTGCATAATAGGTTAAAATGTTAAGTGAAAGGGTTATGTTTGTATAAGAGCAGCTGATAAGTAAGATAATCATAAAAGTCTACTTCCTTTAGAACATAAGAACATAAGAACTATACAAACGAGAGGAGGCCATTCGGCCCATCAAGCTCGCTTGGGAAGAACTT
>JAODUD010000046.1:12081192-12102519 GCA_026784285.1 Stomatorhinus walkeri | reverse complement strand
TCATGGGAAAACCTAAGCGGGTGCAGCAGAAGTACAGTGATATGGCTGCTCAGAATGTATTCTCAGTCACATTCCCCATTGCGTTATCCCAGTTCAGGTTAGGGAGACTGTGAACTACTCTTACAGGGGAGAATGGGAGTAGGGGCTGATAAAGCATTATGGGAAATACGTCAGCAGAGATTTGGGGGTCACCTTCCTTAGATCCTTCAAAAAACAAAAAATCGGCATAACATGCTGCTATCTGACCTTTGTTTCTCAAGGTTGCTAGCTGGACCGGTTGATAAATGAAACCATAACTGAAGGTTAATGAACTTCATCTTGCCTGCAGCTTCAGAAGGGAAAAGTATTTCCCACATAAGTACAATAAACTTTGTCTCTATGCCTCATCGCATTGTAAGTCATGTGATGTGTTTTCTTAATATGGTTCCTTATTCATTTTACATATTCTGCAGACCCTTTTGTCCAAAGTGACATACAAGTCAGGCAAATAGTCTATTGCAAATATACATGCGGTCAAGGAGTCAACCAGGCATCAGTGCGGCTGGGCTGAGTATTGGAGTTGGAGCAACACAACAACTTGTAACAAGGCAAGAATCTGTTCAAGAGCCAGAAAAGCAACAGAAGAACATTCCGGGAACATAGAGAGGCATTAGGCTAGTAGAGGAATTACACAGTAAGAGCAGCAGTCTTTGCTTATTAAATATTGTATAATCAGACCCTTTGAACAAGCAGACATTTCAAAGTGCAACTAACTTCAATTGATTTGCCCACATGTAACTAACGATGCAGTTGACATTCTGTGTTTCCTCTGATCTTCGCAGTCATTCAGTTAATCTGCCCTGCTCCATCCGTCCGTTCCCAGCAGCCATCACTCCCGCGTGCGTTTGTTTGAAGGGCGCCACTGAAATATAATGACGATATATATCCGATAGCATGGTGACACTTGCACTGAATCGGATCTCATTTCCCGCTCATGCTAAATGAACTCAGGCGAAGGACCAAGTGATTAAAAACCAATGGTCACTGAGATCTCATGATCACATCAAGATGTATAAAATACATCAAGTCGTTGGGGTGTTTCTTTTGTCTTTCAAACACTACACGTTAAGATGAGATCTCCTGACAGACCAATGGGCCCTTCTAATCTGAATAATAGATAAATAGGTATCAAAGAGTTCCTCCCAGCCTTCTGAAGGCTGCCCAACAGTATCTGGTTTCCCACGCGATGTTTCCGAGGCACATTTCAAACTATGTGACACTGGTGGCCTTTTATTTCCAGCCTGGCAGCACGGGGTGAATTACGACAGGATCGCTTAAGCTGACGGGAAAACAGCCGCAGATGGTGCCCTGCTATGGCGGCAGCTAATTGTAGCACGGTGATGTTATTTAGCAATTATACACGCGCTCTATATAAACTACAGTACATGCGAAGGCTAACTGCTCTGTTTCCCTACCCTAGTTGTTTAAAAAGATGTAGCATATTAGTTAAAATTACACTTTGGCTGCAGGGAACTGCATTGATTCTAAGTGCCAAAGACACTAAGCAGCCAAATTTACTTCTCGTTTATATATTATGTACGCACATGTATTGTTACATTTGTTTTTTTTCCAACAGCAACAGCACAACAGCACAGAAACAAGGGCTGTATGCAGAATGTTACATGACTGGTACATAAGTATTCATTTTAGGTGCATTTGTGCCGATATGACAAGAAATTATCATGCATTTATTGCAATATTGTAACATGTGTATGTATATAAAGTGAAATTAATGATAACAGGATAGCATATGCTTGCATTTTATTAGTTTGCTTGCTTTGTTTTAAAAGTTATTATGATGAATATTATTGTAGTTTTTATAATAAGTGATCCTTAAATCCCGTAAAAAAATTTGGTCAAAATGGATACGTTCATTGATATTATTTGCTCAAACTAAGACCTGCATATTTCATTGACTGTAGTTTAAAAAACACATAAAACATTCATTGACTCAAAGCCCTATGCAGGTCCCATGCATAAACCAGCCCCTCCCTCTTCGAAACTTTGTGTCAGCTGACTTCTGGGAAACGTTTTTGTTTTGTTGCTTTTTTAAGCTCCAGGGGGCGGCTGTTGCTGAGGAAGGTCGATGAGTCTGACCAATGAGCAGCAACCTTCTGTGATCCTATACGTCCGTGGTTTGCAGCAATGCAAAAGGAACGCCATTTTCATTGCTGGTCTTGCTCAAATAAATGTGGAAAGAATAAAGGACATTAAAAACAATATTTGTTATTAGTTTTTGACATTTCATGTTACTTTGCTTTTTTAAACTAGCTGACAATCCTGGGATCTAACAATTCTGTTTTTTCAAACTTTAACTGAAAGCAGAATTTACCACCACAGATCGTTTCTTACCAGCATGCACAGCTTCTTATTTATGCAGATTTTTCTTACTGGAAAAACAGAGGCTCTGATCAGAGCTGCAGGTCAAACTGATTCTTGCAACTACACAGGAATGTCTGTCGGTGACTTTCTGTGACTTTTTGCATTCCTGTGGCGCAGTGTTTCTTCACATACTGAAGAGTCTGGAGCTTACAGGCCATTGGTGCAATGAATAAAGAACACCTAGTCAATGGGATTTCTGTGGCTGAAAATACATTATTAATGAGAGGAAATCATTCGAGCTTACAGGAAGGCCCCTTGCAAAAATAACAGCTCAGCACATCAGTGGCGTGCAGAGAGGCTTCTCTAAACACAGAACTTGACTACCCTCAAACCAAATGGGTCCTACATGACACTTGCTAGATGCATGCAATAAAGTGGCCACTAAGTGTACATTCCATACTGGCACGAGACTCAGCTTCACACGCACACATCTGTGACCTTTGACCCGTTGTTAAAAGCCTGGTACACAGCTGCTTCTTTTCCTTTGCATCATTTTCCACACATTCCCAGGCAACCATCAAAGTCGGCGACTGGGGGGGTGTACCTGTGATCATATTGTGCGTCCCTCGAGCGGCTTTGGTGAGACATACCGCTTGCTTCACATGAAAAGCACCGATAGCACAGGCTGAGGTGCCCTGGGGGATGCGGGACAGGGCCGTGTGCATGTAAAGCAGGCCGGTAGTGAAGGCAGCTGTGCAGGCCAGCGCTTGGACAGTCTTAGCAATCCGCTCCTATTCCATTAAGCCATCTGCATGGAAACTGCTATTCAATCCCTTAAACCCCTAAATGAAAAACATTTTTTAGCTTCTAACTGAATTTGCTATACACACGTTTTTTGTAAAACATGAAAGCTCATACGCAAAGGCTCCGTAAATATGGACAGAAGCACAATAGCACAATTTTTACAGAAGACAATCATATAAGCTCCTTTATTTTCCTAATACCAAAACGTTCATCAGCAGCACAATGTAAATGAATTATATGCAGAATTTCAGAGTTTTACCAAAACAAAACACAGGCTCAGTAACTGAAAGCTGAACTATTGTAAAGCGTACGGTTATGTCACTGCTTACAAATCATTTGTAACTCTGGATAAAATGAAATAACAAGAAATTACTTGCTAGGTATGTTATTTAGGGTATGAGCAAAATATCATCTTAAAATCCCATAACTGTGCCCTATCATTTAAACATTTACACTAAGGGGAAAAGAATCTATTATATTAATTGCTTAATTATGTTTATTAGGTACGCCCGTGGCATATTTTTCATTTTTAAAGATCCTGCCCGTTTACCATAACTGACTATTGTATGAAGGATATCCAATCCCTTTAATTATTAAACGCTGCTGACGCACCTGATGTCCCTCATTCTCACTCAGATGGAGAATCCTGGGCTCAAATCTAAACCAGAAACGAGATCTGTGTCCGGTATCCCATTCATTCACACGAAGGCGGAACTGAAAGGCTAGCGATTAATGAGGAAACGAGTGTGAAACGAACCCCGGGGCCACTTCAATGCTGTACTGAGAAGTTTCACTGCAGCCTGTCGGGTCACATGCCTCATCCTATAGCCTCACGGGGTGGCAGTTATTTAACTGAGTCCCACCCTAGCTTTGGCTTCCAGGTCAGAAGATCGAGTAGCCTGCTTAACAATGAACAAACGTCTTTGAGGTCTGAGGAATTCAAGGAAGTCAATCCTGACTCAACTTAGTTAAGAGTAAGAAGTTTCAACTTGAGACCAAAATAAAGACAGTCTGAACATGTCTGAAATGAGTTACATTATCAGAGAGCTACCAGCTGTTCCAGCAGCATTGCCCTCCGTAGTTCAGGCTGTCCGGCCAATTATAACTGTCCTGGTGATAGACCATTCATACCTCATGGATCATCACAAAATTCACACATGACAGAAATAAATACTATTCCCGGCCAGTATTCCTGTGCAGGATATGATGTCACGGACACGTTCCTCCAATCAGGGTGTGGGGAACATGTCATGGTGACAAGCTAGTCACCTGGGAGGAGCCAATGACTGAGACACAATGTTCTGACTATTGTTTCAATATTAAATATCCTCAGTCATGTTTTATCTTTATTGTGAAGGAAACATGTGATTTGCTCTGGGGCCTGCTCCTGTGTGTGTGTGTGTGTGTGTGTGTGTGTAGGTATACCTATCCTTATGGGGACACAATGTCTCCATAATATCCATATTTTTTCCTGGTCCCCATAAGGGAAAACTCTATTTTATAAAAATCAATGACTGCTATGAAAAAACTAAAAATACAAAAACTCTTGTATTTTGCTTGGTTACTTATGGATACGGTTAGGGCAGGGTGGGGGATAAGGCTGTCATAGTTAGCGTTAGCATTTTTCCCATAGATATGAATGAGTGGGCCCCATAAGGATAGGTATACCCGACATGTGTGTGTGTGTGTGTGTGTGTGTGTGTGTGCGGCTCACGATCACGAACCAGTTCCACATGGCTTCCGCATATCTGCTTTGCGATGGTGCTTGTCACCAAACAAAACCTTAGCGGATGTTTCCCCTTCTTCACCATGTTTGCCCAGTTTATACCCATATCCCGGATGTCTTGTGCTAACATTCTGCAGCTCCCACTGATGTGACTCCAGGTCAGTGCACCTGCCACATGTATTGCGCGATTCTGCCCAGGATTACCTCTCAACGGAAGTGGCAGGTGACGGCAACACTGCAAACCCGGTGTAAAATAGAGCTGATTCTGGCAGATCCTTATTTTTATATTAGCTGCCATGGCAGATTAAGAAAGAACTATGTTCATATTATACACATTTACATACGCAAAGCAGTTTGTTTTGCTGCAGGTGGCCGCATCTGTGTTACCTCCACATTATATTAAACATGAATTCAGTAAGCAAATATGTCTTGCTTGGAAAATATTGGAAATGTATTATTGCGATATGTCTTGTGTGAGTTAATGAAGCGCCAAGACCAATGATGCTAATGAGCTAACCGGTCGTATTTATGCTGACGGACATCAAATAATTGTACTGTGCGCCCATTTGCGGCGCTGTGAGGTATCCGTGTCCTTGTCTGAAAGTCTGATAAATTGCAGAAGGAAGGAATAATGTCTGCATGCGGCTGCAGCAGCATCCAGCTGAAGCTAATCAGATGTGAGCAGCTGCCACCAGCCGTCAGGTCATCTCTGTCTCCGTCTTCCGGAACGGAACAAGAGAGGTATATTTGCAAATTTCCATAGTGGTGTATATCAGTGCCCGACTAAATGCATCCCAGAGCTTCCTTTTTCCAAGCTCCAAACCTCCTGAGACCACAAGCCGAAGGCCTTTCCGGTACCAGAGCACGTGCCACCCGACTCACCATCTGCAGCAGACGCGTCACGGGCCTGGAGCATCGGGGACCGAAGCCCCGAGTGAATCCGCACGAGCTCCGGATCATGTGTATAGCTCAGGTGTTTTAATGACCATGCTGTACCTCTAACCCCCACAATGTGGATCAGTTGACTGTAATAGGCTGCTCTTTGGGAGGAACTCTTTGACTGGAGCAAGGTGCTACCAATATAAAAATCCATTCTGTAAGAAACCAGCAGTGCTAATTTGCATCCATACAAAATTTCATGGACCAGTAAAACAACTGAGAAGCATGCCAGTGATTTCATAAGGATGTGTTTATTAGGAAAATATATATATTAAATACTATATTATATGTTATCAGTGTTACATTGTTAGAATTAGCTGTATATTAAATATTAGATTTTTGGAAATATTTTTGGAAATTAATGAACCCCTCAGCAAATTTCCCTTTGTTCCGCACCCAGACAGTTAGGATCCACCATTGAAAGACCACCAACTGAGGTTACTGTCATAAATGACCTAATTATACTCTTCCCCAAAACGTATTTCCCAAGTCTAATGTCATCACTGTGTCGTCTGCCTTCACTTCCTCTTACCCTTATCAGCTTGCACCAAATGGAGCACATCTCCAACATTTCCACAGCCGGCTGAAACGATGCCCAGTTTCGCTCTCTATCTTCACACGGACAATTTCCAGGCTATGAAGAGTGAAATCCACTTCCTGCAGAACCTGCGAATGTCCCCTTCCATCACATCATATCACAAAGGACACCCACGCATTCCTACATGGCCCCATCTTGGGTTTTCACAGATGTGACACGTCACACCATAAAGCCACACAAACCCACCACTTCGAAAATAGAGTAGTTAGCTGAGAGCGGTACCCCCGCACCCCCAAAGATATTGTTGAAAAGCGATAGTTTCGTCATGTTTTCAAGCACTTCTTGCTTCAATCGTGATTTTGTGACCCAAATCCAAGAGCTGCCATCCAACTCGAAATTTACAGGATTGTCCCAAATTGAAAAACAAAATGTCGCCTCCTATTTTGAACCAATACTAGATGCTATTTGTCCTATATTTTTGTGTTTGGGACAAAATACAATTTGATCCGGACCTTATGACTGATTCCCCCCAAATTTTTGAAGTAATTGTCAGGATATTTAGCCTACATGTTGCCTTACGTAATATATAAGACTGGAGTTTGTGTTTTGTTGAAATTACTTTATCTAGAATAATTTTCAAGGTTACAGAGGGGTTTGGAGATTGTACAACAACAATGAAGACATTCTATTCTATGCAAACAATGGAAGTAAGACTGAAGCAACTGACTCTAGAATTATGAGTCTACACAATGAGGCATCATGCTCAATCACCAATACTGATGAAGAAAATCAAGATACACTGGTACTTTGTTCTTACGCAGCTGACATTCCCTAAAGGTATCTGTGAAGGTAGTGATATGCGGATTGTTGATGTCTGCTTGCCTTATCTGAATGACAGCCATCATCCCTAGGAGTTATCTGGAATACCTTATGGCTAGACGCATAGCACTGTCAGCTTTCCACTCAAATCAAGCTTTTAATTCTTTTGAGCAATAGTTGGACATGTTGCTACTTGGGCTTGGATTTATCTGTCAGAAGGTGACTGAAATGTTACCTGAAGCTTTCAGCAATTCTGTATATGGGTCATTTTGACATTGGTCTGCAGTCTGATCTTGTGTTTGGCTCATGCTCCTTCACCCTGGATGTTCCCCACAAAGACTTCTGCTTTTTTCGCACAAAAACTTACTTTCAAAAAATTAAAAAAACCACTGACCGTCATCCAAGACGCAATTGAAGACAAACCCACAGCTCAAAGGCTAACCGTTAGCCTTTTGAATCAAAAGAAGAATCGCTTCCCAAAAAAATGACGCTGACGTGAAACTAGCTAGCTGTTTGCTAAACACCTGGCCCTGCGTGCCTAGAAACGATAACCGAGACATGCAATGGGGTCGGTTGCGAGAGTGCAAGCTGACCCAGAACAGCCACTTTACGACAAGTTCCGCGGCTTCTGTGAAATGCTCCCTATGTTCCGTTTTTCTGGTAGCACAAAGTTTCATTTTAATCACGAAAGTTTTTCAGTACGGCTAATTACGATTGAACAAGCAGAGAGTTCAAACATCCATACAAGACCCATCAGATCTATGGAGTTTATATATAGTGCTTTATACATGCATTATAATACATTATGAGAGGGGTTTATAAATAACTTTTATTTATCTACTTGTGCAAATTATTACCAAATTCATTAGTAATAAATACTTTTGGCACTTTTGGTTTTCTAAAATGACAAAATGACATGTTTAATTTTTCAGCTAAATGTAATAGTACTTCATATGGGAATTTTGGTCATTTCAGTCTGGACTGGACTGAGAAGCGGTCCACTTGGGTGGATAAATTCAGCGACCATTGAGATGACTCCTCCTGTTGGGCTGTGAGGGAGGCTGTAGGTATCCGGGCGTGCTCAGGTGTGACAGAAACTGTGAATCATGACACGTCGCGGTTCAGCGACATGCCATTCATCACCAGTGACGTGCGCAGACTTTTGGAAGAGTAGTGCTGCAATGGGGGGCGTGGCCAACCGTGTACTCGGTAAATTTTTCCGATCAGGTAGTCGGGGGTAGGGCTTTCGATACATTTTCACGATCGAGAGATTTCTCATGAAAATCCAAGGGAGGGGGGACTTTCAGGCTCACCCCTCTGCACGTGCCCAATCAATAGGCCTACCATGATATTACTTCAATGAATCCCTTAACGAATGACATGACAGCTAAGCTTTACGTTCCTTCTCACTAAGATGAAAGTTATAATAGGACCTGGGATATAACTTCTGACCGTTTAGTTGGATGTGCCAGTTTGGAACCTGTTAGCTTGTTTTCATGGTGCTATTGATCATAACAGAATTAATCACACTACTGGGAGGCAAAGGCGAGCCTTATTGCCGGGGATTTTACTCTTAAATTGTCGCTGCATATTGAGAAACACGTATCTCCAAAAATGCATTTCAGGAGTGTGAAGAAGCACATTTACTCAGAAACTATTTTACAAAATTAAGGTAAAACAACGCAATGAGTCTTCCTTAGGTAGAAATCTTGACACAGCTGTTAGAGAACCGGTTTATTGTTTTAAATGGGCTTAAGTGGATTGTTCTCAGTGAGTCACATGTGTGTCAACAAGATGCAAACTATTCTCGCTTTACAGTGTAGCGCCGGTGAGATGGCTCAACATAGCAGCGCCCAGTAACAGCGCTGTGCATGCTGGGAATGTTGTAAATACTTGTCGTATTTCTTATTGTTGTATTGCCTGTATCATATGTGAACCGTATCCCACCCTGTTTTGTCATTAGTTGTTGTATAAATTACCCACTGTGTGTGTACTTTACAGTCTTACCTTCTGTGTTTTCGGGTTACATGTGGCTAGGTGGTTATATGTTGCTTGCGTTAGTTTTTTTAAAGCATAATGTTGTCGATGTTCTCTTACCCCAATGTGATTTCTCAGTCTGCCAGACGCATCAGTATTTACAATGATGTGAGTTAGCTAGATATCAGCCTTACATTGTCATTTTTTTCCATTATGAACACAGATGTGGGCTGCAATTCGCAATCTCTCTTTTGCCCCAACACGTCTATCACAGACAGAACCACACATGCAGGTTGACTCGTTTTGTTCTATGGAATTAACTGCTATGCATTCTTTGTGTTCTTGCAATGTCAGTGGAGGAAGTGCACAAGTGCAGCTAAAAAGTCAAACTGTGTTTGCTTGCGACTTTTTCAGAGAATGACAGACATTCTTAAATGTCTTTAAATATCTTAAAGGCTTCTAACAATGTTCAAGAACGAAAGCAAAACATTAATGTCTCCAGTGTCCAAATGGCTTGAGGTCATGTTGTATTCTGCTACATTTTTAGCAATAAAAAAACACACAAACACATCCCGAGATAGGAGGTGGGTGTAACCTATTTCAAAACTGCCACATACCTTGTCTTCAGGTCTGAACAAGTTAGCAGTTACAGTATTGAAAGGCAAATTATCCAAACCATATCTTTCTGATTTTTCTCAGTAATACCAACATTCCGACCCAAGACTCTTGCACAATATTCTGTAAGTTAACAGACCTACTTCCTTGAGCACATTAGCAGTAAACTTGGGGCCCCCGATATCGGTTGAGTGAGGGCCAAGGGCCGAACACATGCACAGTGTCATCCATCCTATCAGGCAAAATAGGCAGCCTCCTAGGGCACGATCTTCTAAGGGAACGCTGACTTAGAAAGTCAGCCGCGGTGGGGTGGGGTGGGGTGGGTGTGGGGGTGGGGGGCGCCAGCAAAGACTCTTCCTCAGGGCAACATATGGGTTTCAACCAGTACTGCATATGCAAGTTGCCATCATAAGATGATTGCCGTACATATTCAACAAAACCCAGGTTCTTTAATCAGTCCAGCTCTTTTTAAGGTCAAGGTTTAACCATTTTAGTCATCTATCTTCCAGCAGTTTATCCAGTACAGGCTCACACAGGCCTGTACCCATCCCTGACTACACAGTAGCAGGACATGCACATTTGCAAAAGTTGAGTACATCTAAAGATGATATCATTGTGTGCCTTGCTTTTAGAAAATGACATCACTTAAACCAATGAAACCAGGACTGGAAATAAGCTGCTTCTGGCTGGTAGCAGACAATAGACAATACTTTATGCAAAATTACAATAGTGGAAGGATCCAAAGAAGAGAGAAAATATGTTCATAAATGACAAAAAAACTGTAGTAATGAGTCACTTCAAAGTTACTTATTTCATTTTATAATCTCAAAAACAGTGGGAGGTCCTATCCCTTCTACCTCTATGAACCAGAACATACACTTCTGTCCAGGCTCTGTCTGAACTAAATCCTGCAGGCTAATATCTACTTATGTGGTAAGGTTATGGGTAACTCCCATAAATGCAGACCTGGATTTAGACACTGTGTTTACAGCACGTTTGAAGACTGTGCCAGGCCTCTCATAATGGTAAAAAAAAATTCACATGACATAATGTCTGAAGTCAATATTTTTGCAGCACTGAATCCTTGTGGGTTTCCACCCATAAATAGATTCCTTTTTCTTTGTCATTCAAAAAAAGACCTGATTGATCGGCTTTTTTTAAATTGCATATTTATCATATTGTAATATTTACAAAACTGTCATCTGAATTTGAATCTTTTCATTCTACTATATTTTAACCAAGAAACTTATCATTTCTTACAGAGTCCCTTTAATTCCCCACCCATATTTGAGTAGCAAATTCAAGACTGGCCAGAGGGGACAGTGCATATAATGAGAATTTCCCCCAGAAGGATCAATAACGTTTCTATTTATTTTAAAATTTGTTGTTTTCCAGTTAATAGTTATGTAACTATGGACATGAATCATGTGTTTGTTCTGCCTTGTTATGAACTCATCAGCTGTTTCACAAGAGTCCTGTGAGGATTCTCACAGTGACATATCGCAGCATTGTGACACCCTAGTCATTCTCTCAGCTGATGCCATCAGCACAGCGAGTGGCAGGCTGATAAAGGGCAAGGCCTTGTCTCTGGAAGGCTTCTGCTCTGAGTCCCAGAATGAGTGATATATTTTATCTGGTACTGCTGTCCGTATAAGTTGGTCATTTGACTAGAGGCAACTTTTTGGTTATTACCACAAACAACCTGCTCTTTTGGTCACTATACATTGTCAGAAAAAAAGGGTACGGCTCAGGTAAGGGTTTCTGTAACCCCGATGCTACAAAAATTTTTGGGCAGCGTGTGGCTCAGTGGTCTAACCCTGTGTGCCTGCAATCACAAGGTTTCCAGTTGGAACCCAGTCTCTGCATGTCTGTGGGTCCTTGAGCAACGCCCTTAACTCCCAGCTCCCTGGGCACCACTATGGGTGGCTGCCCTTCGTGGACAGTTTACTCCACAAAGAGCAAGTTGAGGGAGGTGTAAAGACAATTCCCCCATGGGGATCAATTAAGTGTCAATGGTTAAGATGATCAGAGTCCATTTCAGTACCTTAAAAGTTGCATTTATCTACAGCTCACTGACCTTTGAGGTTACAAGCCCAATGACAAGTAATTGTACCCTCAAAGGTACAAAAGGTTTTTTTTTTCTCACACTGTATAACAATAATTCAATAATTCACTTCAATTGCTGGGTGGTTTTACAGAAAAGTATTTTATCCAGTTTGGCCTGAATATTTCAAAATGATGCCTCATCTTAGTGGTTTTCATTCATGGAATATGATGGTTGGATGGAATTTTAGAAGCTTTTAATTGAATAAAAGTTAATAAGAAATTATATTAACATTAATGTTAAGGCTCAGATGTCTGATTGCGAAATGTCACAGACCATATGATCAGGAAGGCTATGATGTCTTAACCTGGGGTTGCTGTTGAAAGCATGTCTTGCTTCAGCATTTCAGACACGCACGATTCCGTGACAGCATCCGTTTCTATGTCTTGAGCATAAGGACGGTGACTGTGTCTTTGTTGTTCTGCTCTTACGGACACGCACCCAGTGGACCCACTGGCTACGGAAGTGTTATAATGCAATGTCCGCCATATTGTAGAATATTTTTTGAGCATATCAAGTTTAAAAACCAGAAGGAACAAAAAACGGGGCTGTGCGGTAGTTAGCACTATCACCTCACACCTTTGGGACCTGCGTTTGTGTCTCCACCAGGATTCCACGTGTGTGGAGTTTGCATGTTCTCCCCATGTCGTCGTGGGCTTTCCTCCAGGTACTCTGGTTTCCCCCCACGGTCCAAAAACATGCTGAGGCTGACTGGAATAACTGGATTGCCCATAGGTGTGAGTGACTGGTGTGAGTGTGTCATGCAATGGGTTGGTTCCCCATCCTGGGTTGTTCCCTGCTTTGTGCCCACAGGCTCCAGAGCCCCCCCCCCACACCCCTGAATAGGACAAGCCGTTTCAGAAAATGACCAAAGTTAATACATTAATGAATATTGAGGGGAATTTATTGATTTCCTGCAGGACCGTAGGTTTGGATTCAAGATTAATAAGGACCAGATGTCCCTATCATCCACACCCAAATCTACGTCCTTGCTGTAGTGTCATGTTACACTCTCATAGTGGCAAAGGGCCATTCTGCATTATAACCACTAAGAAACACACTGACTTCTGACTTCTGATAACACGGGATAAAAATGGCAACATTTAAGGCATTTTCATGCCAGACCAGGACTCATTTTATTAATGGGAAAACCAGACAAGCTATTCATATCATTTTCAGTTCACCAAAGAACAAAAGTAGTATTGATATGGAAGAAACTCCCCGTTTTGTTTGTCAGGGAACTAAATAAACCCCATGAGGAAGCTATACTGCACAAAGAATCACTTTATTTTGGAGACGTTTCCCGTGCTGCCTTTGTGTACGCCATGGAAACTCTGCGGTCCTGTAATTCTCCATGACCCCTTCCAGTTCAAAACCAGAAGTGGAGCGGACAAGTCGAGCATTCAGAAATTGAACTTTTCTGAAAGCAGTGTACCAAAAGTTGAACATTTTCAGACAATTAATCCTCTCAAGACCTCTTCTGTACCCCTTAAAGACCTCTACAATTTGCGAGATAGCACAAATGTTTGAAAAACACAAATGATAAGAGAGGAAGGCGGAAAAAAGCTGCAGGTTGCCTAACAGCTGACAGTAGCTTGGGGCGATATAGCAATCAGACCAATCAGACCAAGGTTACGCATACAAGAAGTTCTGCTATCATCTATGACGCAGAACACGCTGAAAAGGAAGAAGGTGAGGACTGTTTGCAGATGCAAAGAAAAGAGTCTTTTTGAGCTCATAAAGCTTCAGGGCCAGTTGATAGGAACCTAGTTGCACGCATGACTGAGTGTTTTCGAAGAACAAGCAGTCTGGCATTCCTTGAACTCCTGCTGTCCAGTCACACTTCGGCCAGGATTTTTCATTTCCTAGGCGATTCCCCATAAATCCTGGTTTGAAACTTCATCAGAGGAACTTCTGATATGCGCTCGAGGAGACTAGTGCATTCAAAGTGCAGTTATGTGGAGTTAGGGTGAAGCTGAAGCCGTTTACACCAATAGCTTCTGTAAGTGGAAACCTTGATAATTTAAGGCTGATATATACTTCTGCATTGAATAGCCGTGCACCCTACACCGTAGCTTATGCTGAAGCCTGGGACACACCACCCCAGAAATGTAACTACGCGTGGGGCCGACGAAGACTGCAACCACTGGTCCACTTGGTAGCATATTGCACTTCCTCCTGCATAAATGTTTTCCAGCTGGGGGGATTTTAGTGTTGGACAAGTTGCGCTTTGCTGGTTGCTAGTCTGCTGTTTTTGCCACTGATCTAGCTGATCACGCTGTAAAAAAAAAAAACTTTGCAGCCATTCATGCTTGGGCTTATTGGGATATTGGTGAATTTAAGATATCGTGATGTGAAATTTTGTGATAAAAAGTTCAAAGTAAGTTAATTTCTCACAGGCCTGTCTATGAGAGATTTAAACAGCAAGGATGGGAAGGTTTATGACTGAGTTGGAGAGCGGATACTCTGCAACCTCTGTCTGACCAGCAGTCTCAAAGCCATAATTTGACTGATAACTGTGGCTGCCACTAGGTGGAATAGTGGTTAATGGATTGATTGAAATTTCAGAAAAAGTCCTTCCTACTGGCTGTCTTTTAAATAAGTGTGTTTTTATGTACAAACAACTTCAGTGGAGGAAATAATTATTTGACCCCCTTGCTGATTTTGTAAGTTTGTCCAATGACAAAGAAATGAAAAGTCTCAGAACAGTATCATTTTAATGGTAGGTTTATTTTAACAGTGACAGATAGCACATCAAAAGGAAAATTGAAAAAATAACTTTAAATAAAAGATAGAAACATATAAATATGAAGTACAATAGAATATAATAAATAATATAAAATAAAAACTGACAATCTTCTCACAAACACAGACATCTTTCAGTGCCCAGACTTTTGCATTGTTATCCATATTAATCAGCATCTAAGTTTTGCTAGGGTAGGATGCATTAGGGCAGTGTTTCCCAACAAAGTCCTCAGGGTACCCTGGACGGTCCACGGTTTTGCTTCCTCTAAGCTCCCAGGGCACCTGTAACAGGTATGTGATGTTCCTGATTGGCTGGGAATTGGGATGGAGCAAAAACGTGGACTATCCAGGGTTCCCCTGCATTAGGGAATTATGTGCATGAACTTTGAACTCTGTGTTCTATTGAGGATACCTTTGGTTTGGAATCCCCCCATTACGGTGTCCGGAACTCCAAGGTAAACCCCCAGAAACATTACTTAAACAGAAAGTGATGAGAAGGGTCCTATATGCAGGTGTGCGCCATGATGGTTATACCTGGACAAAGATCCCGGTGGAGTTTTAAGACTTTCCCCCCAAGGTTGCTCTGAAAACATGATCAAAGGCATCACTAATAGGAAATTTTATATGATGTCCTCCCCATAGCACCTTAATAAAAATGCAGCATCACAGATGCTCTTATACAGCCTTGAACTTTCAGCAGTGTTGAAAAATCTCAGTGGAACAAAGTCAGAAGACAGTGGTGGAAAGGAAACACAAACTCAGGCTACATTAACCCTGTGGGGTGTTCCATGAAACAGGATTTCTTACTGCGACAAATAACTTGACGGATTTCTGCAATCAAAGTTAAATGCAAGGGAATGAAGGTAAAGTCCATTTAGCCCAGACTACCTTAAATCTGACAGGGAATCCTGCAATGCGGAATAGCCCCCTGGGCTTTTAAATCCAAGTGACTGCCAATGTTTCCCCAAGAAAGGCGTCAGTGTTAACAGAACTATGTTATGGTCCTTTGACAAGGCAGCCAGTGATGCAATCGTGTGTTTGCGTGCTAGTAAGAAATTATCCACTATTATAAAGTCCTCGATGTTTACTGCATTAAACAACACCTCAGAATGAAACAGAAACTTAAGTCCACAGCCTGTTTCACATAAAGTGCCTCTATTGTTTTGGACATAAAAGCCAATCTACCATTCTTTCATTTTCTCTTTCATGACCAATTCACAGTCTTTCCATGTCTTTGGCAAACAATGAAGGCAAAGATTTGCAAGATTTTCTTTGCAATGTTTGCACCAGGGAAAAACCTGTTTCAAAGTGCATACAGGTTTCCTGTAGAAAGATACTATCGTGTTTCATCTACAAAAAGTTTATATTTCCGTTAAACTTTGCTGGATTTTAGGGTATCGACTGATAAAGTATGTCACCGCCATAGCAGACATGCCTGCACCAATTTCTTAAGACTACATCTTACCTGTGCTTGCGTGATGGTGTTACAAACACGGCTGCACTGTAATACAATTTCTCAAAACAAACAGTACTTCATTCATTAATAGTAATTCTTAATTAAAACCCGGTTGGATGGTAAAAATGAATAAAATGACCATAAAAAAGACAGATGAACTCAACTGTGACAATAACAAACATGCATTTGGGAAGGCATACTTCAGGTTCAGAGACTAAAAATCCAGACCAAGATTTTATATTTTCCAACCAGTTGATCATAATGAATCACAGTCAGATAGTACTCAACTGCCTGGTAGAAACATATTTTATGTGCATTTTCACCGATATGACAAATTATCCTGCATTTAACCTCTATACTGCAAATGAAGTACGAATTAGCATAAAAAGGTCAAAATGCACAATAATTTCTTCTCATATCAGCACAAATGCACATAAAATACGAACGGATTCACGCTGTTGCAACAATCGATTGCTGCATTTATCGCTTTTAAAAATGAATGCATACTTGCGTACCAGTTATGTCAATCCCTGCTTATAGCTGATGTGAATAACATTGATTGTCTTGTTACCATGGCACCTGTCAAGGCTGCCATTAAATATCAGGCAAGTGAACTACCAATTCTTGAAGCTAATGTGATGGAAGCAGGAAAAATGGGTAAGTGTAAGGATCTGAGTGACTTTGACAAGGACCAGATTGTGATGGTTGGCTGATTGGGTCAGAGGATCTCCAAAATTGCCTGATAGGCAATGCTCAGTACCTATGAAAAGTGGTCAGATCACAATCAGATTACTAACGGGGTCATGGGTGTTCAAGGCTCATTGATGCGCATGGGGAGCGAACGATAGCCTGTCTGGTCTGATCCCACAGGAGAGAAAATGTAGTACAAGTTGCTGAAAAAGTTAATACTGTCTATGATAGAAAGGTGTCAGAACACAAACTGCATCTCCGCTTGCTGTGTACGGGGCTGCACACTGCAGACTGGTCAGTGTCCATCTCCCAAAGCGCCTACAGCGAACGTGTGAATGTCGAAGCTGGACCACGGAGCAATGGAAGAAGGTGGCCTGATCTGAGGACCCGTGATTTCTGTTATATCATGTAGATGGCCAGGTGCATGTGCATCATTTACCTGGTGAAGATATGGCACCAGGATACACTACGGGAAGAAGGGAAGCCAGCGGAGGCAGTGTGACACCCTGAGCAATGTTCCGCTCGGAAACCTTGGATCCTGGCCTTCATGTGGATGTTATCACCTACCTAAACATTGTTGCAGACAAAGTACACCCCTTCATGGCAAGGGTGTTTCCCAATGGCGTCTTTCTCCAGGATGTTTCCTGCCACACTGCAAAAATTGTTCAGGAATGGATTGAGAAACATGAAAAAGAGTTAGCAGTGTTTACCTGGCGCCCAAAATCCTCTGGTCTCAATCCAATTTAGCATTTCTGGAATGTGATGGACAAACAAGTGTGATCCATGGAGGTCTCACCTTCCAACTTCCAGGACATAAAGGATCTGCTGCTGACATCTTGGTGCCAAATGTTATGCCTTGGTGCTTTCAACGTTATGGCTGATCAGTGTACGTCATGTGCTTGAGTCATCAACTAAATCCAGCAATCATATCCGAAGGTCCCTTATGGTAATAAAGACTTCTCTAGCTTCAAAAACATCAGTTAAATTGCACTTAAATTTGATTTGCAACTGAACCCTCACCAAGAAAAGCCTAATGAAGAACATGAAACATTGACTTGTCGCATTTACTGAATGCTTTCCCTTACCGATGGGGAAAAATGGGCAAACGGATTCACTTGCAGGGGATCAGACTTCTGCTTCCAAGTCTTAGCTATGCAGTGAGCAGTAAAGCAGCAGCAAAACTGCAAACTGTGACTGAGCAACATGGATGCAAAGTGCTACTTATCAAGACTTTCAACAGGAAGTATGGTGGTTGAAATGTAGTCTCAGGGGTTGATGCTGATTCTGAGATGCTGAAAGCACAGCCATGAGAGGTTTAGGGTCCAGATCTCTCACCTACAGCACCCCCCAAACCACTCAATATGAAAGAGTAAGATGAGGTGAGAGGAAAAAAAAAAAAGTCATGCAACAGCGATGACCTACATATTTGAAAAAAGCTTTAAAGCGACGCAGAGGGAGGAAACACACTAGGAGGTGTCAAGCCTGAAGAAGCCTGCTTCTGTGAAAGCCAGCTCCGACCTCGGTGTCAGCTCGGGTAAGCACACCCACGCACAGCCTGACGGTCTTCCTGTGACCCTGTTTTTTTATCAACCGCCCCCGGACGCAAGGCGAGGTGTTTAAGTAAGTTTTGCTGCCATATTACCTTTTTATTTTTTTCCCTTTTTCGCTTCTGTCGTCATTAAGAAATTGTAACACCGACGGCTTACATTCTATGTGGCACACTGGGTTAAGTCTCGGTGTCTAATCAAAAGGTTGCTGGTTTGCACATCAGCCCAAGCATAACAGTCTTTTTTGGGCCCTTGAGTAAGGATCTTAACCCACTGAAGTGCTACAGGGGCAAAGGCACACAGACACCCAGTTTCAGGCTCAACAGTACATACGTTTTAAAGGCGAGCATGACGGTATATGTATCATTAGGGGCCAAAGAGCATAGATGTTGGATCCCTATTCATTCTGTCCCTATTCTCTGTCTCCTCCCTATACTCATTATCATTGCATTGTGCCTTCAGAATGTATAATATATTGCAGAGCCTTCAATATCAATACTCAGTTACATCACAGGATTCCAAAAATATTCATACCCACAAAATAATATCTCCAGAGACCCACAAGCCTTTCCTCCGTGGTACACGCCATCCATCAGGGTAGGGGAATCCCACAGAAGATCGAGCGATCAATATTGACCACAATGGGATTTTCTGCCATTTCATGAATATATTCTTGAAATCAACCCCGCCACGTTGGGGAACCCCCCCCAACTTACATAAACAAAAGTCATCAGGCTTACACCACAGGGTGTGTAGCAACTATTTATTATTTCTCTGTATTTAACATCATTTTCTTTCATTAAAATGTCCTTATTTGCATTATTTACATATGCCTACATATTTGGTCAAGTACAAGGTGAGCATAATGTAATTCTGAAATGATTTTACATATTATATATATATACACACATAAACACAGACACACACATATATATACACACATATACATATATACATAAACCAGGCAATTCAAACACTCCATTGCCGGTATTTTATTCTACCAAATGCTTCTACCAGTCTAATATGAACAGGGAGCGTTTTCCTTAAAGCTGACAGCTTTGAGTTTCCGCCCTCTGGTGTGCTGAGCTCTGGCCTGACTATATATCATGTCTTTGCCTTGTCCAACAACCATAGAAAAAGCATGCATTTTCCCCAAACAGCCCCAGTCGGATAGTGTTCATTTACGCCGTTAATTCCAACAGCGAGCAGAAAAAAAAAATCACACAATAGCACTTATAAACCACACATAACTGCATTTAACTTCACTGTCTGTAGCTTTTCTAGGGATGGGGGATGCGGAAAGTTTGGTGCCACGTTTTAATATTTTGTCCTTGAAAGTGGAGCTTCTTGTGTTTCCAGTTGGTGGAAGCAAGTGGTAAGTGGAAAGTGAGCAAATTAAGCAAAAGCTCTTTCAGAAAACAGGAGAGCAGTGAACTTCCGTAAACGTCCTAAAGGATGACAAGCGTCAGGTGGATCTAAACTTCTGCAAAACTACCTGGGGGTGGCGAAAACAAGGCAAGTAACATCACAGATGAAAGGTAGGAGTGACACTTCCACTTTAAGGCTGAATAATCATGTGGTCCGTATAAAGTTGCTTTATCTGGAAGCTGCGGAGCTCAGCTATGAGCACCAGGAAGCGCAAAGTAAACGCAAGTCATGGGCCTTGACTGCAAGCACTGCATCAGTGGGCAAGAACATGAGGAACGAGGAAGAAGCGGCCTTTGAGATGTTTGTCTCAGTCACATGAGCGGTTTGAGTGGACGAGTAAAGCTGCAACAATGCAAACTGAGCCAGTACCTTTCTCAAATTAGACCCCCCCCCATATGAAAAAAGAAAACTGCTGGGGGATTCTTTGTACTTTTAGTTTGTATTACGTGGGCAGGATGGAATTTGGGGCGGGGTGCAAAGAACTGGGGAAGGATTATTCTGCTCATTCTCCGCATGTTCGCAGAGGCCCAACAGGAACACGTAGGCTGGGACAGAAAGCAGACATTCCACACAACTGGCAGTAAAGCCAACAGAAGGCCAAGCTGGAGAGGGTGTGATGCACAGGGCTCAGGAATGTGGCAGTACAGTCTGTGCTGGCGAAGTACGGACTTGGTGTTAGAAAGCGAGCACAAAAGAGCTGCAGTGGGTAATGTGAGAAGGACAACAGCTGTACAACAACGCAAGGTGCTTCCCAGGGGAAAAGAAAGGAACAATTCTGCAAATATGCCACCACAGGGAAGACTCCAAAAACAGAATTTCATACACGAGGATAAACAAATTGTGTGTTTGCTGGTGAGGGTTGGACATTTTTCAATACTTGCTGTAGCAGCACCGTTTCCTGAATCGCTTAAAAACACACAACATACAGCAGATTTAAATACTCTACTTTAATAAACTTTATAGAAAAATAGATTTCATAATCTACATTGTCACACGCGATTTTCTGGAACGAACAGACCAAGTCTCACTTCCAGAAAAAAAGTGGGTTATAACATATGCAGTTAATGTGTTTGCAGGACTGCAGACTGAGTCCTGTCACCCACTGACAAACATGTGAAGACCAAATGGGGGGAGGAGAGAAACGCTCCAAGACTGCTCTTACTGCTGCATCTCTACTCCACGCCTGCGTCTCCCCCCGGCATGACAGTTGACCTGCTGAGTCTTGCATCCATCATTGGACACGTGTGCATGATCTGGGGCTCAGACTAGCTGTTTCCTGACTGTTCCTCTGATAAATTATTGGAATCACCTCATCAACAGAGCAAGTCCAGCCCCTAGGCTTGCAACTCCTGCAAAAGCCACAAGTGCATTGCGCACAGTGGACTCTGGGTCTTCCACATAGAAGAAGTCTGTAAATCCCTCCTGTGGGTGGGGGAGAAAGAGAAAAAGTAAGAATGTTGTAAATACTATAGGAGAAAAAAATGCAGTTTGTGCAGCCAGGAGGTCATTCCCCATGCACATGCATAACAATACTAAACTTGGATACTGACAAATAGCAGCTGCCTGCTCAGATGCAAG
>JAODUD010000046.1:12058322-12073893 GCA_026784285.1 Stomatorhinus walkeri | reverse complement strand
TATTGCCTCATTAGTTCCTTGGTTATTTTCTTAGCACTAAATCATGAACAGGATAATCATGAACAGGATAATAATAAAATTGCCAGGCAAGGATAAATACAACAGTTCATTGCAATTTTAATGTTTGAAACTGAGGCATTATGGTGGAGAAGTCTTTCCTCATACATACCGAAATGGCTTTTTCTCACACCTAAATGTCAAACTACACTAGATGATCTCTGCCCCCAGTTCACGTTAGACCTGTGATGCATTCACAAAGGCGGGTTTTCCTCACAGCACATGACAATGGTTGCGTAGGGGCAGTGACGAAGTGGAAACACCGCCCTCACTGCCCCCAGCCGCGGCAAAGTGAGTCAGTCCCTGAGCTCACAGCTTGTCTTATGTTACCCCACCCTCACACCTAAGCCTCGTCAACTCAGATACGGGGGGGGGGGGGCAACTGGGGAAGCTGGTCTCAAGAAACAGTTAACTGGTACAGAGCATGTAAATGTCCTAACATTGAAAGAAAATTCCGGTGTGTCTTGTGTGAGTTTAAGTAGGTGATGGCATCTAAGAATGACACGTTTTGCACAATAAGTGCGCAGACTAGAGTCTGAAAAACGCAACGTCAGCCTTGGAGTGTTCATCTGTATGACCTAGGGAGCATCCACAAACTCATAACCCTGCCTTTTAGAAAAGCTGTGCCAGGGATCGAAGGGGGAGCGACTTCAGCAGGCCCGCATTGTACCATGACACGTAAAACAAAAACACACACATCCTCCAGATCCAGTGCTAATAAAAACGATGTCAGTATAAGTTCTCAACAAATATCACCAATCCCTCACACTCTCAGTCCCGCTGTGTTCACAGGGTTTTTGTTGCAGCTAGATTTGATTACTTAGGGTTTAAATTCTGAATATTTCTCAACACATCTTAACACTGAAAACTTCTGGAAAAGTTTGATTGCATTAGACCATTTAATGTTTTGTCCAACTGTGCCCTTTGAACAAGTGGATAATTACATAATCTGATCTCTGCATAACAGTTAGTAGGTTGAACAGCAATTTAGTCTGTGACTTGCCTGATTAAATCCATTGAGAACACCAATACCAACAAATGATCTCCCACTTAATACCTAATTAAATCAGACCTTTGTCAAAAGTAAATTCAGCAGACAACTGTGAAGCAGAAGAAAGTTGAATATATTACAAATAAACTAAAGAAATGTATAAACTATTTTACATAAGCACACTTGAAAGGATTCAATATGTATTCAAATGAGGGCTCCATTCACCTACACGTGTTATGGGCAACATTAAAGTCATCCTGACACTGTGTGAGATGGAATGTGTCTGGCACACTAAAAATGCCACTGGAGAGACTTCCCCCTCCACAGCCCAGGGCTGATTCACTGCATCCAGGCACCATGACATCCCCATGGAAACTGGAGCCCTCAAACAACCATGACCAACAACAGACGAAAGTCTGAATATGATGGATAAGGGGACTGGACAAACCTCTCTGCTCAGATTTACATAATCCCATACTAAATCACGAAGGCTCATCTTAAAACATTGGAGAAACCGGATATCTTATTGTGCAGGTGGCTTCTGATGACTTATGACTACCTTCCAACACTTCTGGATTTACGCAGAGCTCATCATTCTTGCACCAGATGTAAACAGGCGTGCTGGTGAACTGTAAACATACTGGCCGATCCATCTTAGCTCCTTCACATGGGACAGCAAACACATTCTCCATTGTCTTGCTGTTTGCCAAGGGGTGTCATGAGGAAAGGATGCAAGAAACCTCTAATTAATTGGGGGGAGGTGAATGATCAAAGGGGTTAAACATTCTGTAAGAACGTTTGCATTTTTTTCCTTGTCGATTCATGTGGCATCGCCATCAGGGTTGGTTTCCACTGATAATCCACCAATCAGTGGGCAACCCCGGTCAAAATTACACCTGAGGGGAGTCGCAACAGCTTAAGCAAAAATTGGGTGGGTCTTGCATCTTTACCTCCCTCTGCTGGAAAAACAAAAGTCTTATCATATGACACAGCGGCCCTGATCTGAGAACCAAGACATGAGGGGTGGGCCGCCAGTGTGGGTAAGAGATCGGTTCATGTTAGGCAGTGGGACTGAACGCTACTTAGAAGCTTGTACTGATGTTTGGTGGTTATGTATACAAGTCTATGGATTTAGATTTTTTTAAGTTAGCAGTGGTTTGCTGAAAATATTTTTGTGGCCAGGAGACTATTAAGAGTGATATCACTGCCCCCATCAGGTAAGATGGGTTCATATAAGAGACAGCAGAGCAGAGAAGCTTCGGTCAAAAGCTGATATTCCCAATTACCGGTGGCAGTGGAACAAAGTGGACGTTAAGTCACTACCATGACACCGGCGACTGCAAATCCCATCATTTTAAATTCACCATTTGTGCCAAGCTACACTCACATTCTTCTTTGGCTACTAAACCAAGGCTCAGAAATTTGGTTTCATCAATCCACGCTTCATCCAACAGAAAGTACAAGATAATAAAGAACAGCGAGATGACGATCCTAGCTGACACGATTCGACCCCTTTCCCGGTGGCTGTTGCATTGACTGAGGCTAACGCTAATGCTAATTCTTCGGACTCTACTGCCTCCATTCCCTGAGGAGGAGGCATGCCACAAGCAGAAGTGCGCATGGAGAGGCGGCTCCACCCTTATCCCGAAAACAGGAAAAAAAAAAAAAAAACTAAATTAATCAACTCTAGAGCCCTTTCCTCACTGGATATGCCCAATGGAGCCTGGCAGAGGAGTACTGGGAGGGTTGGGTATACTGGAAGAGGAGAGGGGAGCTGGGATTGGTGTGTGTGAGTGGGGGCGGCACGTGAGCTGCGGTGAGACCGCAACGCGGCTGCTGCTAGCCCGCCAGCTTGCTGGTCACCAGTGACGACTTCCTCTGGGGCAGGTCCTGCGGCGTGGGGATGTGGTCCCCTGTCACCAGGTTCTTGTCCGGCCCAGCTGTGGGCAGCTGCTTGTTCTTCATCTTGGCCTTAGCCATGTTGTAGTCCCCCGAGTCAAAGTACTTCTGCTGTGGGACGGCAAAGAGGCAAACATGGATGTCTTGACTTGGAATGATTGGCGCATGTGTTGCGACGGTATTCCCATGCAGAACTATGCGGTATGAAATCGCAGGGCGATTTAGATAAATCCTGACTAAACACATTACCAAACAAAACATCCTTCCTACAGCACTACAAGATAGACTGTAGCTTTTATTTACATTTTTAAAATTAATTCATATATCTTCAATAACAATGTGTGATCCAACATACCATATTTGACTATTTACCCAAATATGTACTCAACTCCAGTGATGAAATCTTGGGTTTATATGCAGCACATCGCAAAAGTATTTAGACCCAGGACAAGTTCTCTTATTTTACTGAATTACAGATCCTATATTCTGCTTAAAATATTTTGTTTCTAAACATTAAAACTATAATTAATGTTACTGCATTTTATGTTTGGAAAATATTCTTAAATAAAATGCATCGCTCCATCCCCAAACAGCTTCTGGGGATGTAAGGAACAAAGCAGGATGCCAGTTTTAAAAAGAAAAAAAAAACTGGAATATTCCATTCGCATAATTAATCAGTCTAATGTGAAAGCTGCAAGTTTACTGAGGTGGAAAATAATGTTCTAACGAGGAAACAACTGCCTTACAACTGTGTCCTACCTGTGAATAATGAAAATGAGTAGCTATAAAGACTAAAGTGAAGTTCCAAAGTTAAAGTAAAACAAATACAAGCCAGAAAAACAGTACAAAGTTGTTCGGCAGTCCCAGTGGATGCTGCTGGTTCAATTATCAGGAAGCAGAAGCCACACCAAGCTAATGAGACGCTGCCTGAAAGGTCTTCCCTCAAAACCCCCTGCGAGAACCAGGATTATCATTGTTAATGAAAACTAAAACTAAAGGCATTTTTATAAACTTAAAATAAGAAAGTAAAATAGATTTTTTTTTTTAAACTACAACTAAATGAAAGCTATAAATATTGCTTCTGATACTAACTGAAATAAAATAAAAACAAGGATGAGTTAATTTACATTACCATTTTTAAATACTACTTAACTAAGGTTATGATTTCTTTATATTTTCTGTTACCTGGGACATGTTTTCCCCATTTGAGAACATCAGTACATGATCCATACTGTGTATTCGTATAGGATTCACTAAAGATCAGACACAACACACAGAACGGTTCTACATCCATCAGTTTATCCCTAAAAAAAATCCACAAAAGCTAGAAATATGTCTTTAAAATAAAAGCTATTTAAACTACACTGAAAACTAACTTAAAGTGAACTGCACTTCAATTCAAGATTGAGCAAGATGAGAAAAACAGAGTATTTTAAGCAAAATTCAAAGCAACGTGGCACAAATCTAACACTGGCAACACCTACAGAAAGGGCACACCCTAAATGTGGCACAGTAGGGGAAGCATCACGCTGCGGGGCTGCTTTTCAACTGCCCAATGTGGGCATCCTCTCAAAAAGGAAGGAAGGAAGGAAGGGAGGGAGGATGGTGTGAAACACAGAAAGACAGCAAAAAGACCTATCTGCTAAAAAACAGATGCTGGGGAGAAAGTTGGTCTTTTATCAGGACAGTGACCCCAACCAGAAGGCCAAGGTAACACCAGAGAGGCTGGTGAACGTGCCCTAGAATGGCCTAGTTAAAGCTCCATCCTCAACCCAAGGGAGAATCTGTAGAGCCTTTCTGACTGGGAGATTGGGCCAAAATCACACCTGGACATCATGCAAAGCTGGTACGGACTGATGCCTAAAGACACAAGGCTGTTTTGGAGAAGAAAAAAAACCTCACAGAACAAAAATTTCCACGTATAATTTGTATGTCAATCAAACGATAGGATTGGTCAAGGGTCAAGATAGTCTTACGAGGTGCAGTGAATTAGCAACAGTTTATTACTGACAAACACAAAATAGGATTCCCAACATAACATGGAAGAAGAGGCAGATGCCAGGACGAAATCCACGTTCGCTTCACCGCGTGGGGACATGCAGGGCGGCACTTGAGTGCCAACTGTGATACGGCCGCCATTGTTGCGAGCCGGACGGTGGGGGTGCTGCCTACCCCCTTCTGAAGCCGCTTCATCAGGAAGTCAGAGCCTCCAGGTTTCTGTCCCAGGTTGGGGTACTTGGCTTTCAGCTTAGCCTCCTCTGCCTTCACCGGATTGTTGTCCTTTTCCTGAGAGTCCTGTCAAAGAAGGCCTTTCCCTTTCAGTAAGTGCTTTAAATTTCAGTTCACATCTCTCAAACATTTAAGGGATCTCAGTGTCGCAATTTTGAGCTGAACAGAGGCTGTCAGAGCTGTGAAACAGGAAGGGCTTAGAGTGAACCGGCATCTCCTCAGAGAAATCTCACTATATGGGATTAACATTCTTAACCCTCCTGACATCACTCAGTCAATAATGTTACCTAACATTTCAGTGATTTACACAGCTGTTTATGCCCCCTGTATTTCTTCTTGTGCAGAACTACCAATATCAATAGTGCCAACAGAAAGGTCCAATTTGGAGGCTGACCCACCCACTGTCCAATAAAAGTGTAATTTCTTGCATGTCCAGCTGCATTAACTGGGCAATAAAGGAAAGCATCAAAGACATTTTAGTTCAATGAGAGACACACAACTGACTGACTGAAGAACAATATAAACTTAGAAGCACAAAAATACGACAGAGTGGGGCAGCTTCCAGAAGTTGCCATGGCAAACTCGGCCCAAACCAAATGGCATGACTGGAACTCTCTGAGCAGGCAGCTGGATTCTGTGATGCTCTCATTAGCTAAAAAAGCAATCCATTCTCAGAGAACCAGGAACATGAACTGGCTCTACCAGCTTGTTTGTCACCTTGGCCCGCTCATGGTGACAAACCAGGAATTACCCATCTAACAGATGTTCAGACACGCCCTCCGTTTCATAACTAACCATCTCTTAAGATTTATGGTGGATGTTAATATGTCACTATTTTCAATACTGGGACAAAGTCCAGAGATTTGTTCCAGTGATGATAGCTTGTAAATTACTATAACTACCCACTGCAGAGGGAATACATGTGTTACAGTTTATCCAGTATATAAAAGGGCCTTAATCAGGTTTTAGTGTATGTTAAAATATACGGACATAATTATTTCACATGACTCTGAAAGAAAGCTTCCCAATTAAGTCCTAATATATTAATCTTCTTTGGTAAGGTTTTATGATTCATTATGCAGTGCAACCCTAACCCATATGCAGCATACGGCCAGAAAAACAGACTAGTAGACTAAAAAACAAACTAACAGGCTTCATCAAGAAGGAAATTGTACATTTTACAGCAGAACTGACACAGTGTCTTTTAAGTACCAGCTGCATGTCTAGTGGTTTAAACTGCAATACATTTTGGTAGCAAACACTATCTATGCACATTGCATTGCAATATATACAATAGATCTTTGTCAGTGTTTGTCAACCCAATCCTCAGGAACCCCCAGACAGCCCACATCAACTCCCAAAACACCTGCACCAAGCAATCAAGAACAGCAAGTACCTGGTACAGGTGTGCTGGGAGAAAAAAATCTGGACTGTCTGAGGGTTCATGAGGACTGGGTTGACAAACACTGCTCTACTGTGTCCAGTCACCAGCCACATTAACTTGCTTTGGAAGCCAACAGTCACGTGTATGTAAGCTCAGTGTATAACCGCCGAACACCCTAACTTGCCAGTTACATTAGGAACCAGAAAGCCAGAAAATGCATAAGCCTGTGCCACGCCCACTTTCCCACAAAGCCTGACTGGAGAATTCATAGCAGAGACAAACCAATTCAAATCAGCAGGCCTGCCACTTCTGTGTCTTATTCTTCAGACACCGTCAATTATGTGAGCCATTAGACCAGAAGGGCTAACTTGCATCCTGAAATACCACAAATCCCACGCTCCCCCAACACAAGCAAAAAAAAAAAAAAAAAGTGGTGTGACAATTACACAAAAACCTGTTTCTAGGTCACAAAAGATGTGACCTAAATCAATGCAACTCTGTCCTTCTTCATGAGATCTTTCTAGCCAATGACAAAGGAGGTAACCTTTAGCTCCTCTCGAAGGCTGAAATTAATGCTGAGCATTGTTATCCCCCTTACTCCAGGCCAAAGTCATCTAAAGACATCTGCATTCTGAGTAGAGGTAAAAAGAACTAGCTGAGAAACTAGAAAAAGTGTCAGGGTCCTAAAATAAACCCTCCCTGGAGGGTAGCAGCCGCAAAATTGAGTTCATTTCAGTGGCACCAAGTCTTTGTTACTTTGGAAGCCTAAAAAAGTAGATATCAAGACTGCCCCATGCCACCTTAGGGAAAAATGAGGAGTAATTCACAAGAAGCAGTATAAATATGCGTGTTAAGTATACGTGATGTATAACGTCTCCAAAGAGCAATGCCAAGAGAGCCTCGATTAAATTAAATTTAACATAATAATATGTAGAAAATAATAATAATTAAAAAGCACGTGAAACAGTATGACAAGATTTTGGTCCATGTGCCTAATTCACTACAATAATCAAATTTAAAGCAAAACAGCTGCAACGCATGATGTACATTACAGTAACCTGATGGGTGGGTGGATATTATTAGCCTTATCAGCTAACGTGATTCCGCTTCACCTTAGAAAGAGAGCTTTTCACCAGCGCTGGGGCTGGGTGGACTAGGTTAAGTATCTTCTAATTGTATTGCATTTCCCAATGTGTTAAAACGTACTGGAAACCAATTACAACAGCACGCCTAAAAACGCTTAATTAAACAATGGCCTCGTGACATATATGAGTACTTCGCGGCTGGTTATTCCATCTGACGAGCATTCCTGTATATTGTTAAATAATTCAACCAGCAGCGACCGACGTGATTGTTAGCTACCATAACATCATGGTAGCACAGCTGGCTTGCAAGGCAGTTAATTAGATAAATGAATATAGATGTCCAACATCAATACAAAGCCAAGAGGAACATAAATATCAAAGTTCTAGTTTTACTTTATTAACCCGATAAGTTATTTTCTCCTTCAGTCCAACCGGAAAATAACTTTGCAACAGCAGGAAAGCTAAACTCTAACCAATGGCGCACACGACCGAATTGACTGCTTAGTTCAAAAGCCAATGGGAGTGAAGATAAGCCGTGGGCGGAGGCGGGACTTCCGTGGCTCTTCAGCGTAGAAAAATAGGGAGGTGGGCACGACTTTCGGATTTTATTAATTACATACTTAGTTTTTGTTACATTTTGTATGACAGGAATCGCAATATTAGCATAAAGAAAACACATACAATAATTTAACTCACACAAATGATGAAACTATCGAGCGCAACAGAGAGACTAGGTACCTGCGTTATTAAGTTGGCTACTGACTGCAGAAAATTAACCTACCTGTTTCTCCTCGCCAGACTCCACCTGAGCCTCAGACTCTTCTATTTCGGATGACATGTTCACACCGTAGCCAGCAACAGGACGGCTTTCCTCGTCTAAAAGGAGGAGGGGGCTTTATGTAATCAGCCCTGTCTACACACCTACTCCGCTTCTGTATATGTTGACTATTCCGTTGAAAATGGCGAATATCGCTGGTGACATCATCGTGCGGGACCATCAGCTGTGAAAGACAGATACAGTCACCAATGGTAAAACAGAAAGTCTGAACACGGTTAAAAGAAAACCAATGAGCGATCAGCAAAAGCAGTCGCATTTAATGACAGCTTGAAATTACTGTTTATTTCTGCTAAAAGTTGCAGAATTTCACTAAATTAAAAAAACGCGCATTTCCTTATCAGTCAGTGATAAAAACATATCCAATTTTCTATATCATAACCCAAAGAAACACTTAAAAAAATTATAATGAAGCGCAAACCAAAAACTTCGTGTGTAAAATTCTGTGTTATAATAACATTTATCATGATCATTATTCTAATAATCAATATTATAATTGCTAGGGAACGCTGCAAATGGACAATCAGATTGAAAAAAATAAAATACATTTTGTACCGAACTACAACTTCAGTAAATATTTTATGTGCTTGTTGAAAACTAATAACGTTGTACAGATAAAACTAAATAACTAGAAAACACATTTACTGGGTTTACCGAAAAGTGTCGTTGTTTGTCACCTTATCTAAATACGGTAAAATACTCAATAAGGCTTTGGGAGCCAATAACATATTTAATATTTACTTTTGATTAATGACGAGTGTTGTGATACTTTATTGTACGTCCTTAAATCAGTGTCACATTTTTTCAGGAATGCATAAATGCGTTCAACCTTCTACGCACGATATCAATGAGACCTTGTGCGATGAGTTTACCATATTTACATTTTCAGGGGCGAAAACAGGCCACCTCCTTGGCGATTCCGTAAGACACATATTGTGCCAGATTTCAATGCAAATGTCCAGTTCAGCAAACCCTGTTAAAGTATGCTAGTTTTGGTGTGGTTGGTAATATATTGACAGCTGCTGAGAAATGCATGATGAAATGAGACGCACTAATAATGGTTAATCAGTGAATTACATATAATCTTAAATTCAGAGCCTGGCTCTAACATCAGTGTCATGTTGGGAAAGTAGCCCATGTTCCAGAGGGAGGAAAAATAAAACAGTCAAACCAAAACCAACATGTTACCAGATTAGTTTTAGCCCTACCGCCAAAGCGCCAAAGAACATTGGGCGGTGCTTATGTCGGTGTATTTAGGTCATTGGTGAATTTTGACATGCACCGTCTTAATTGGTCATTTTGTGTACGAGGGCGGGTCCACAAAAGGCTATCATGTTTGGTTGTTATTAACAGGAAGTTTTGTATTTACTTTACATTTACTTCGCCTAGCCAGATAGGCTTTACAACTATAGGAAGTGTTTAGCTAAATGTATTTAGCGATTTTTTAGCAAAAGGGGAAAACATTAAAATTATAACTAAACTAACTGATTGAAGATCTGTATATAAAACCGGTGGCAAGCATACTGACAGTGAGTAAAATGCTTCGATAATTGTCTGTGTGTGTATTTTTACTGATTAGGAAATTGTAAGTAGAGAAGCTAATTATCGTTTAACCGGTCAGATTCTTCATAGATAACTTTATGGAGCAAGTATGATCCACGTTTTGACTTAGTTGAGCTTTTTCTGCTATTTATTTCTGGGTAACTATATGGCCATAACTCACGACAGTTGAATTGTCAAGTATTAATCAGTTTGTCCAGGAAACCGTAACTTATTGTGAGAGTTTTTTTTTTAATTTCCAGCGATTATTTTTGTTAGTTTTGTTCTCTTCATTCCTTTAGTTTACCTGTGCATTCCTCACAGTGCACGTGAGTCTCGCTAGCCTGGTTTACTTGTAACATGCTACTAATTAACATAGTAAGCATAAAACAAGGGTAGCCAAAATCTTAAAAAGAAAGTCTTTTTTTTTTAATCTTCCCGCAGCCGTAAATATCGACTAAGAGTAAAACAGAAGACGGGGCCTCGTTTCTTTATATGATACAGTTGTAACAGAATAAGCAGCTCCTGTTTTATTTTATTCCACGTTTTAGGACCTTATAAATACTGGTTGTCTTGAACAAGGTTGGAATAATATTATCTGGTACCTTGGTAAATGATAAATTGTTCGGTGTTACATCTTGTATTAACACTGTCTGTATCAATCAGTTTGGGCAGGCTGATTGGTAATTCCTGTATGATTTGTATTACATAGTAGTGATTGTTTTTACTCATCTGGCCTGGTGATTAGGATGACCACACTTACCCACCGTAGTCGCCGCTCTGAGCCAGCGGTAGAGAGACGGAGCCAGGAGGAGGATGCTGGCTGGGGAGGCTACCCCCCAGATGATGACGAGCGTGACTCCAAGGATCTTCGCCTGACCCTCATGGAGGAAATCCTTTTGCTAGGCCTGAAGGATAAGGAGGTATGGTGTTACCTTTCCTGCCCTGAAAGAGACGAGTCTCCAGTCCAAGATTCCCAACACAGGACCCCAGTTATATCTAAAGCATGTATTGTTGGATCAAAATCGTGAAAGGAAATCACAGTATGGAAGGCAGATGGCTGTTAATGCACAGGTTTACCCAGGGTAGGAGCCTCAGCTGATCTTGTTTAATAAACTTTTATCATTGCTAACCCCGATGAAATGGGTGAATTGGGTGGTGAAGTTTGCAGGGGGAAATGAAGGGGGGCTCGTGCGTTTCCACTCCCACTGCTCCTACCTCCCTTCCTGTACTCAAACCATCATGGAATATAGAAGGGGCACTCTGACAAGTGAAGTAGTCCAATGGGCCTCTGATAGAAAGGGAACATTGACGTCGGCCTGACGGGAAAAAATCTCAAAGCCCTGGCAGGAATCAGATCCATAACCAAGGATGTACAAAGCTGGAGCAGTGCAGTAAAAAAAAATCATCTACTTGCCTGCTGTCACTGAGGACTAGAATCTGATTCATTTTAGTCACTTCACTTCTGAGTGGAATAAGCTCTCCTGTCTGGGTTTAGGGGACTGTGGTACCTGGTACTTGACTTGTTAGTCAGATTGCAGAGAACGGAAGAAGGGCCCATCCAGGCCGTGCTCAAATCTGCAGGGTGATGGGAACAAGGAGCTGGTGGCACATGGGGGGGCGGGGGTCACCCCTGCCTGGGTAACCTGTCACCTGTGTATCTCTGTTCTGGCTGGGGGTGCTCAAAGAATTGAAAGTTGCCCCCTTTTATGGTTCCAAGTGGCCCTTTTTGATAACTGACAATCCACCCCACTTGAGCACCTGCCCCTAGAAAAATCTGTGCACTGTTACCATTTATCTCGTCCATCTTTCTGGTGACAGTAACCCTTTTTTCTACTGTGGCCACTGCGCACTGCATATACTGAAAAGCAGGCACAAACAGATCCTCACAGCCTGGCTGCACTTTTCACCAGTTTCCGGTAGTTTGTAAGCAATGAAAACCGCCATCCCAATAAAGCTTACATTCTTCCCTTTTCTTTTTGTTCTTTTGACATAATGGGTCCTAAAAGTGGTGTCAGGTCACTGACAACTGTCACGCTGGGTGGGGAAATAGACTACAGTTAAATTTGTTGTTGAACTGTCATCGTATTGTTTTGTAATCATGCTTTTGTCAAAAACGAATAGCCACGTATTTGATATTCAGATTTTTCTTTTATATGGATGTTAAATTATAAATGGCTCCATCATCGTGAAGGGTTTTCTCAAGGCGCCATATACATATAAATGGCTTTATTAAAACTTTGCCAAGCCAGCCACTAGTGTCATTGTAGAGGTGCTGGTCACACAAACTTTTGCAATGACTCTTTAAAACTGAGACAGTGTATCTATCTTCGTGGTTGTGTTACAGGCCACACTATGCAAACCGGACTGTGATGCTTATTGCCTAGTGAAGGTAAAAATAGTTTAAGTCACAACAGATTTGCATTTAGTCACATTTCTTTCAGCCAGGTAAAATGCCTGTAAAGTCCATATGCGGCTTGTGTTATTTGGACAGAACCTGTGAAATGCTGCAGGAGCCTTTTGTTTGATTGTTTCTTTTACAAGTGTATTTTGGTACTTCCCGTAAAAGCGCCGTACAGTTCATAATGATTAAAGCAGGTTTGTAGCTTCAAGCTGGGTATGTAACCTAAGGAATGTGTGTGTAAGAGAATTACCCGGTAGTGCAAAAAAGCTGTAAATCAGGTTAGTTCTTTTATTGTAAAAACCATGTGTATAACAATAGGAGTAAAGAAGTTAAGTGAACTATGGCGCTCATCCGTGCGTATGAGTGAAACGTTTCTCTGCGCTTTTTGCCTCGTTAGGATGCTCTCTGTACAAGAAAGGCTTTATGGATATAAATAACGTCGCTTAATCTTGGCCAATGCTGACAGGCTGTTCAAAACCCTGAGCCCCGTATTCCGTATAAAAGCTGACACCTTTGAGAATCCTGACTTGATGATGGATGTGTGGGTGAAGAATTTCAGGTTCTTGGTCCCATCATGAGCAGGTGCAGAACATGCAGTCATGTGACCACTTTAGCGTGGCTCGGCTGGGTGTTTCTCATTTCCTGCCATGAAGTTCTTTATAATCGAAAAGCTTTCACACCATTCCGGTTCTTGCTTGGTCTCCTCTGGCCTTGATTTTCAGGGGCTTCTGAAATGTGGCTTGGTTTGAGAACTGAAAAATAAAACCTAGTTGTTTTTCATGAGACTGATTAGCATGTTTGCTTTCTGTCGAAGTATCCGGTATTGCCAGCATAATGTCCTGCTCCAAGGTTGGGTCTCACTTTCCCTTTAATGGTCTTAAACAAATCTTGTAGAATGTAGGCTGAAGGACAGGCCTGTGCGTCAGGAGGAAACATTCAGGAGAAATGAAGCATAAACAGCGAGGGCTTTGATGTGGGATCTCTGTGTAATAAGAGATAAACGGAACAGATGTAGTTCTCAAAGCGTCAGAGGTGTGGCCTTGTGCTGCTGGAATTTGGTGTAACTAGAATCCTTTTTTTAAAAAAACAAAAAGTATCTTCTTAATCAGCTGTGGATGTTGACTTAGATTTTGACTTGACTTTATTGATCCCCTTGGGGGGGGGTGGGGATCAGTTTGGTGCTGCAACAGGTTTACAGATATAATTAAGGGACGAGATGTAAAAATGCATGAAATCCTATAAGTAGGTCCTTTCTGATGTTCGACATTCCTTACAGAATTTCAGTGCCCATACGTTAGGGATACTTTGGCTGGGTGAAGAGAGTCCGGTCCTGCTGGTTCTTCAGTGAGCAGTTTGGGGCCCATAATAAGGTTATTTCGCAAGGTGCATGTGTGGATTGGCAAGCGCAATGGAATTTCAGAGGAGTGGCTCCACAGCAGTGCTGAATACCACTGCTGCGTCTTTGTTAGAAAATAATAATTTAAAAACCTAAAGGTTTATTAGAATTGGCCAATTCAGGTTAGGCTTATGAATAGAAATATAATAAAAGGCTTTGCTGCAGCTTGATATGGGAAACCTTAATGCTAATTGTGACTGAGTTGCTTATGATTAATGCTAGTTACAGTAAATCATAATTTGGTGGTTTGGGAACATTTTAGTTTCCCAATAAATTGCACCAACACTGGAGAACGTATGGAGTTTGTTGACAATACCAAGTCCGACTGTTATAGTTGATTCTGGAAACACATCCAACATGCTAACTCCTTTGAGACATCATTGTACGTGCGAGCGAGCGTGCGAGACTGGAGCAAAGCAGATTCAGCCTTTAAGTTAGTTTCCATGTTGCATTTAAGGCATTTCTGCCAGGATATTTTGACTAGGCTAAAAATATACACCTATTTACAATTCTGAGTGTGTGCATTGCTACAGATATGCAAACGTACTTGGAGGTAGACAACTCAGAATTTACACGAGATTTAGTTCATTGTGATGTTTTTGTAAAAATGTAAAAAAAATAATAAGCAACCCTTAGGTTTCGTTGTTCACACGTTGACAGAGATGCATTGCTTTTGATTTGCGGCTCTTCCTATCTGTGTTCATGTTTGTGGTTTTAATAAAAAATTTCAAATCAAACTCTTCTCCCTGCTTTGTGGAGCCATGATCCTAAAAGTGAGGTTTGCAGTGAACCATGAACTTTATGTACCATTAAACTCATGGATAGTTGCTATTCTGGGGCGGAGTCAGTGACGCACAACCTGTTCTTGTTCAGGGTTACACGTCTTTCTGGAACGACTGCATCTCGTCAGGTCTGCGGGGCTGCATCCTCATCGAGCTGGCACTGCGGGGGCGTATCCAGCTGGAACCCGCGACCATGCGGAAGCGCAGACTGCTGGATCGCAAGGTGACGATGGGGCGTCGATTGTTAACAACAGCACTTAAGCTTTGTACGTTTTTGTAACCGCTTATCCACTCCTGGGTTATGGAGACCTCACAGATTATCCCAGGAACCATCGGGCACGAAGGAGTGGCCAGTCCTGTTAATTATTACCACAGTCTGCAGCAGCTAAATATGAGTCACCAAAAAGATGCTTGCAGGAGCATAGCTAGGATTTCTGTGCCTCCTGCCCAGTTTTACGTACGATTTTATGTATTGAAGAGCCCCCTGAATCTGCCAGGGTGTCCATGCCCCTCCCACACCCTTAATCGCATGTTTTATACATATTGAACTTGTGACTTGCTAGCACACACTGTCACACACACAGACTACCAAGATATCCCTTGTTGTGCAGATGTTTGAATGTATACCAGCTACTTGTTGAACATATCTTAAAAGGCTCTGCTGCTGATTCATTATACATATTCCCTTTATATATGTTCTTCATATATGTCTTCTCGCCTACCCCATCTTGCGATCCATGACACACAGACAGGTACAGCGGGGAAAATAAGTATTGAACACGTCAACATTTTTATCAGTAAGGGGATTTCTAAGTGGACTATTGACAAATATCCACCAGATGTTGCCATCAAGCCAAATATTGAATTCATTCAAAGAAATCAGAACATTGAAATATACAAGTTGAGTCATAATAAATAAAGTGAAATGACACAGGGAATAAGTATTGAACACACTTTATTTAATACTTTG
>JAODUD010000046.1:12037263-12058222 GCA_026784285.1 Stomatorhinus walkeri | reverse complement strand
ATTTCACTTTATTTATTATGACTCAACTTGTATACTTCAATGTTCTGATTTCTTTGTATGAATTCAATATTTGGCTTAATGGCAACATCTGGTGGAAGTTTTGTGTCAAGAGCCCACTTAGAAATCCCCTTACTGATAAAAATGTTGACGTGTTCAATACTTATTTTCCCCGCTGTATGTAGGTGAGAGCAAGTGGCAGCAAAGGACATGGTTCGAGCTGGGCTCGAACCTGCGACCTTCCGATCACAGGCACAGAAGCTTAGCACGGATGCATAATGCCTTTTAGATGTTGTAGTGCTTTACAGTTCTAAATGAGGGAGGTGTCATGGCCAAACTGAATGATACCTCTTTAACGGGACACCCCCCCCCCCCCCATGTGAGACCACGTCCTGACCCTGTGCAGTAGCATGTTCCTGCAGTATCAGCGAGGATCTCCTCTCCTACTGTCCTGCTGGGAGTTGGATGTGTGTGAGACAGGGGCTTGCTCGTGGATTTTCGGTCCATATTATATTATAACAACACCCCCCCCCCCAGGTTTTGTTTAAGTCAGAGGCCCCTACAGGAGATGTACTTCTCGACGAAGCCCTCAAGCACATCAAGGCAACGGAGCCTCCAGAGTCTGTACAGAGCTGGATCGAGCTCCTCACCGGTGAGCTCTACCACTGATCTGGGATCAGGTTTTCTGGTGCATCCCCCAAAGGACACCAGAGTCTATCCCTGATGCGTGTCGATGTTCACTATGGGTGGTCACACTTTACTGCTATGGACATTAACATGTAATTAAATGTGATCAGTGCTTAACAAGCTTTCGAGATATCATCTAAACTGACAAACTTCTGCGAAAAAAGTAAGAATTCTGTGATTAAAGTCAGAATTCAAATATTATTTTAATGGTGGCCCTAATCCTCTTCCATAAATTCCATATCCAGCTCTAAAACCTTGTGTTGCAAAATAATGGAATGATTACTCCCTGAGGAACAGTGGATGGAAATCAGCTGTGGACACAGACTTGGAGTTAGACTTGACTTCATTCATCTTCTTTGGGGGGGGGGTAGATTTTGTCTAGCAACAGGTATACAAGTATAATTAAGGAAAGAGATATAAAAATTGTATGAAAGGTACCAAGGAAAAGAGTATTAACAGTTTAGCGCAAATGTATGCAGTTACTTTCGGTATAGCGTGATGTTATCTGTAGTGCAAAAAAGAACTCAAGGCAATACTGCATGAGTATAGTGTAAATGTCGTCATTAAAACACACATGATCCATCGGTTAAACCCTTAATTACACTGATTCTGACTTCATCAGAGAGGTGGGTTGCAGTGCCGTCTTTCTTTCTGGTAGCTAGCTGGGGTCCCTGTACCAACTACCATGTGTACACTGAAGTCTACAACATTGTATAAATGTACAGCTGAACCTGACCATGGAAGTTAAATCTGATAGGCTGTAACAGTGGTCTGTAAACCTTTTGGACCAAGTACCACTTTGGATCAAATCAAAACAGCCAGGTACTATGCAGGTGAGGGGGAAAAAAATCACCATAACTCTATTCACAGAAATAGATTTTCAGTCTTCTTGAGTACCACTTGTGGGCGCTCTAAGTACCACCATTTAAGAACTACTGAGCTGTAAGATCTGCTCTGTGGAAAGGAGTGAAACCAGGCCCCCCTGGTTCTAGTGAATGGATTTGTGTCTTGTTGGGTGGGTTTTAACCCCTCTCTCCCCCAGGAGAGACCTGGAACCCCCTTAAGCTGCACTTCCAGATCCGCAACGTCCGCGAGCGCCTGGCCAAGAATCTGGTGGAGAAAGGTATCCTGACCACAGAGAAGCAGAACTTCCTGCTGTTCGACATGACCACTCACCCGGTCACCAACACCACGGAGAAGCAGCGACTGGTAAAGCGCGTGCAGGACAGTCTGCTGGAACGCTGGGTGAACGACCCGCATCGCATGGAGCAGCGCATGTTGGCGCTCATAGTGCTGGCTCACGCCTCCGACGTGCTGGAGAACGTGCTGACGCCCCTCGGCGACGAGCAGTACGAGACGGCGTCTACACGCTCCCACGCCCTACTGGACTGCAACCCCGACGTGGAGGGCACCAAGGCTCAGGCCTGCGAAATGATCTGGGCTGTCATGGCCGCCTTCAGCAAAGCTTGAGGTGGGGCGCTGGGCCAGGTTCCCAGGTCGCCCCCGTCACCCGGTATCTGACACCCACTTTGAGCTGGCTCAATTATGTAGGAGCAGTGAGACAGGAAGGTGGACTCCCTTAATGGGCCTTATGAAGCCTTATTTTTGTTTTTTAAAAGAGGTGTCAATTCGGTAACAGAAACTAGCTCATTAGTCTTTCATAATGATCTACTTGTTGAGCTGCTCTCTGTTTTGACCCCCCCCGTCTCACTCTCCATTCTCTGGATGTCAGCCAGACTGTGCTGGAACTAGTTATGTGACTATCTGTCCATTCTGTCCCATAAACATGCAATAAAATCAGTGCGACTCTGTGCTTTACCTACTTTTACCAGTGTAACTCACTCTCCCATTGACTGGCTCCTGTCCAGGTCTGCTTAAGGTTTGAGGAGCAGTTAACTTCTTAGTTTATTAGATATGGGTGAATACTATGGGAATATGTGCTCAGTTGTGAATGAGGTGTTTTTTTCTGTGACTAGAGGAGCAAAACTTATTTAAAATCCAGGTATCGTTTTATGTTTATTTGTTGTTTCTGATCTGTCAAACTATTTAAGCCTGCAGCACATTATAGAAAATATTATTTGCAGGTGAACGATTTAAATGTCTGACTGTCCATGTTTTATAACAAATTAGATCTTGAATGATATTTTTAGAAAATGTATATATTGGGTATAATATCAGATGTTTTTATATCATTTAGTGCTCGTAATTATTTAAGATGATATAATGTTTTTATTGAGATCTAAAGGTTTCTTTAATTTTTTTTTTCACAAATCGAAAGTGTTTTTACAGCACTTGTGAACAACATACCTTTTTTTGTTTTGGAGTTGATTCAGAATGGTCTTTATTAAAGCAAGGGAGGCTTGCGTGATGTCACCTATCTGTCATCTGCTCGTGTGACAAGCCACGTGTGTAAATGCTGCTTCACTTTACACGCACACAGATGGGTGGAGTAACGGGGAGCTGGTGAGCAGCGTATCAGGACGTCTGGCTATCAGGGTTCAAACCGCACAGTGGGAAAGGGGGAAAAAAGTAGTAAGAAAGTAAGGGAACCAGGGTTACCTAAAACCACAGGGATCATCCTGGCTTCTCCAGGGCTGTTTTTAGAGCCGTTTCCTGCTTCCGGATGTAAATTAATATCCAGGTCGGCAGGGGAAGGTGCTGCTCGTCCAACACGAGTCACACAATGAGCGTGTCGGACCTGTGCTGCTTGTGGTTTTGTTAGTTCTGTTGAAGTTTCCTTGTTCCTGCTGCTTTGGGTCTGATGGTCCTGATTCCCCTTGTGTTTGGTCGCCAGAGGACCCTCACTGCCGTTTACCTGGTGTCCATAGATGCAGGGCCAGAGTCTCCGTAATTAGACCCCTGCTGGCGGCCTATTTATGGCCGCCTCCTCGCTTTGCACAGATCAGTTGAAGCTCCATTTGTAACTCATCGATGCTTTTATTAATCTCTGCCAGTAAAATATACCAGCCCTGGCTGCAGGTTAATTCGATATAGTAACACCATGAGGGGAAAAAACAGCGACGCTCCTCATGGGCGAGTGCAGTGACGTCTGCCCCTTTTTTTTTTTTTGCATTGTTTTGATTTCTGCATCATTCCCCTCTTTTGCTTTCAGACTGTTTGGTTTAGCAGACACTGTGGGGGCCTTACAACGAAGTCGCACCTCTGAAGCGCCAACCTTCCAGTCATAGGCGCGGAGGCTCGGCTCACTGAGCCGCAAACCCCACCCTATATGATTCTGTTTACTCGTATCAGTTCTGTATGAAGCTGTACCCCAGCCACCCTGCCGCACCCTGTTTCACGGGTCCGTGTTTACAGTACATCTCTGATACCTCCCATTGTGCTGCCTTCACGGGGCCTGGCCACCGGTCCAGCTGGCCAGTGCAGGGGGTGGGCATCTGCCCTCTGCGACTGCCGAGAAGCTGCTGTGCAAACACTCAGCTAGTGAATGTGGGCGTGTTGCTTCAAAGCTGGGCGCCGCCCCCTTTTGTGCACTGATCCTTTGAAACTGAGAAGGTGGGTGTAAAAGTGGAGGGGGAGGGTCCTTGGTGAATATATGAGAGTTCCGGCCTGATCTGTTTTGATGGCTGTCAAAACAAAAGATACCTATTGATCCGTGTGTCTGTCTTCATTTGCATCTGAGAGCCTGGCCAGCTTGCCTTTGTCAGGCAGGGGTTCAAAGTCTGCTGTCTGTCTCTGAGACAAGGTAAATACGCCCCCCCTGGAATATCACCTATTGTTTTTTTATCACCTTATTAAAGAAGTTGTCATACTGCAGGGCAGAGGCAGCCTTTGGGAGAGGACGTTGTGTACCCATGCTCGCTAATTGGACCATGATTCATGTGCTCCAGTGTGTCACATGTGAAACAGGCAGTAGCTCAAATGTAAATGAACCTTCCACTGCTGATTCGGAAAAAAATAGCACTTTTAATAGATGTTAAATCTCTGTTCTTTTCAGGCTTAGGGGAAATAAAGCAGAACAATTAAGATTTAAATAAAGTCTGTTATGTGGGGAAGTATCTCCTGGTTCATTGTTCCACGTTTCCCGTAGTAAATACACCAGGACCTCGCAGATCCACATGCTAAGCTGACCCAGACCCCTGGACATGCGGCCTCCAGCCCGCAGCTCTGTCACGTGTCACCCTGGGTTTCTAATATTAGCCGTGGTTCCGTCTGCATGCAGACGCGTGAAGTCTCATCACACATCTGGTTTTCATAAGCAGCCATGCAGCTTATCAGGTGAACTCCATTGTGCACTTAGAAGGTGGCACCACCAGTACGTGTGAACCTGTCTGGCCTCTCCTGCTCCTCCCACTCAGCCTTGGATCATTCGGCACAATCACAGGGACGCTGGAACAGGTCTGAAGGTGTGGGCCGCCTTTCTGGAACGATAACCACCACGACAGCTGCACAGTCACGCTGCTACACAAAGTGCGATTTCGATTCCGAAGAAAACCATTGGGCTCAAAGCAAACGCAGAAGTACTCTTCACTATGCATGTCCTCAAAGATAACATTCCTTTTTCATGTTCTGTCATGAGTTGAAAGAACCCATTACACAATAGGGCAAGAATGATTTTTACCATTTTAAGCTGTACTTAAATACACACATTTTACTGCTGGTCTGCTAGGCTCTACTGGTTACTATTGGGCAAATAGATTCCTGATTTAAATTGGCATGTATTTATTATTTAAAACTATTCTCTGACACAGGAGTCAGACACAGTAGTGCTAAATGATTCCCCGTAGTATTGGACTGTTTTATCTACAGTTAAATTGAGGTTCATTTATTCATTGTATTGCTTTCAGGCCAGTTAAAACAATATGGTCAAGAATGACAATGGGACCAGATGGGGATTCCGCTGGACAGACTGCAGCCTAAACCCAACATTTTACAGGCTGTTGTCACTCCCTGCCTGTGTAGTGTGAGCAGGGAGTTGTCATCCCTTCTGAAAGAGATGGTTTGCGATCCATCCCAGAAAGACAGCAAACACAAGACTGATGACCGGAGGCTTAGGTAATCCTCTACAGTCAGGGTTCCCGACCTCTGGTCTGCAGTCAGTTTTCCACCAGGACTGGTACCCTGTTTTATGGAAGGCCTGGTTATTTCCCAAAAATAAAGGCCTATATTCTCACGACCCCCGATGTTGGAGCGAACTGTTCTCTTCAAAAACTGTAAACTGCTAAACTTATGAAATCGCCCATGGATTCGCCATACAGACCAGTCCGCGACCATTACAACATTGGGAACCACCGCTCAACGGACACTTAAGTACGATTAAGTACGATTTCGCTGTATAGTTTTGATGACCACGAGGTGGTGCCATTGCATTCGCAATCTTTCGTCAACACTGCATGAGTAGTACTATACCCCGAAGTGCTTTGCACCTCTGAAACCTTTAAGCTACGTGTTACAATAATGTGCCAAAGACTTAGGTTTGGTACAAATAATCCTAATAATTACAGTCTCTCTCTAATTAAGAGTCTGTGGAATTCAACGAACAGACCTGAATTCGTCAAATACGTCTTTTTCATTTCGTAATGATGCCAGTAATGTTTAATTACTTGTGGCTATTTCGTTTAATCTCATTTATTTACATGCACTTGTTATGTTATTCTTTAAATTATTGACATAGGCCTAATTTGTCTTACAGAATCGTCAATGTCAAAGGAATACCTTAAGGTGGACGTTAAATGCGTCTTACGTCATTATTCTTAGTAACATAATTCTGGGGCCGGGAGACTGTCGCAGTAATTAGAGAACGTATTCTGTTATATCGACTGCATGGAAAATACAGTGCTAGCGGTATTTTGGCTCATTTCTTAAGATGGAAGTATTGCATATTGTCTAAACAGTGGCGCGACTTTCACATCGAAAAATGAATCGTGCCCTGTCTTAGGCACATTTAATTCTATATACGGCGTTTGTACGCTGCCTTTAAGGAACGAGACTTATACTCTCCTATATCAAATGCCTGTCCTCTTACGCATGTCCTGGGCATGTTTATGTTATTCTCTTAAATTAAACACGTGTTATTCGTGCATCTGTCATTTCAATCGTGTATACTGGTGAATGCTGGAAATGCATTCATTACAAATTCTTTACAAAATTTGCAAAACAACATTGACATACAGCACAAGTCGAAGTTTAATTAGCCAACATGTAAAACCCGTCATGGTTATGGTGATGGAAAAGATTCGATTAGAGATTTGCAAAGGCAACAGCAACTAACATCCGCCTGAGGGAGGGAAAGTTGTAGTTCCTTTCACTCGCCCACTAGGGCTCAATGCCGATGACCCCATACCCGCCCCTTCTGTTCGGGCTGAGAAGCTGAGGGTGTTTCATCTCAACAGGACCCAAGAGCAACCGCTCTGCGCCCCCTCCCCTCTCCTGCCCTATCCTCCCAGCCCCCACGCTCCAGATCGGACAATCGCAGTGCGATTTACATTACCACCGCAGCTCGAAGCGCAGGGCGGAGTACAGGACCTCGAGCGAATCGTCAGATCGCAGCCCATCGGGCTTGGGAGGGAGGACGGGGAGAAGATAAGGCAGAAAGAGCTTTTCCAGTCACGTGTGGTCAAGCCTTTCCTACAGGTCATAATTCCAGTCCTGCTACTTCTCACTCTAAAAATTGAGCAATTTCACCATCGGCGATGAGCGATGTTCCTTTCAGTCAGAGGACTGCTGTATTTGACCCGGACGTAGCAAAATCAGTACCAAGGCTATTAGGTTTGCTTTTTATGACTGCAGAATGAAATAATATTACACCGTTGGTCAATATTTATCTAAGTATATATTTCTGGGCACAACATAGTTCTTGCGGTCTAGGAAAAACCTAATTGGTGCATTTAAGCAAACCGTTTGATCTTTTTAAAGTTTGCAGTTATATTTTATACAAGAACACTGTAAGTCATCAAAACTCATAAAACTATACCTTAAGTTTTACACTAGGAAAATTCCTTAAGTTATGGATATGATTCAACAATACTCTTTTTAATATAGGCCACATTTCATATGCATGCCATTTTTAGGAGTACGTGTAGGCTTATATAAAAATACTTTATTTGTATTTTCCAAGCAGTCCAGTCTTCTTTTCAGTGCAGTTTAATTGGCCTAATAATATCAGTATTACAACTTAAAATGCATCTTAAAAAAACTAAATTTGTGGAAAACAAATCTCTTGGTGATACTCATGTAAGCCTACAATTAATTGCAACTGCAATAAGAATTCATAATTTTTTTACAAGCAAAAATTCTCACACTGTGAGCAGCACAGCAGATGGCCAGGCAAAGGTACCGTCATGACACGTCCCACCGGGAGAGATGGCGAGGATTGCATGACAACCACACTACAGGCAAGATTGTTACTGTCTCACTAGGACGCCTAGACTCCGTGGCGAGAAAGCGCGATCATCACTGTAATACTTTGTAATGCACTACCTTATTAAAGAGTCTAGACCTTTTAGTTAAGTGGTTGCAATTTCGCCCACAGTGTGGAAGGTTGCGCTCCTTTCTTTCCTCTATCTCTAGCAAGTCACGTGACAGTTAATGGCTCAAACGCCATGTGGAACACTTGGTTGTCTTTCTTTTAAAAATTCCCATTAAAAATGATACATTGTTTCATGTCGTACGTTGAATACGTCTAATCAGAACTACTTAGTTACGACACTATTAGTCACAATTGTATTTATAATTTGAAAACCATACACCATATGAACATGGAAACTGAACATTACTTAATTAATTAACCAGTTTATTGACCAATGAGATGCATTTATCTAACAATATTGACAGAATGCACAGAATGGCAAGTGAAAATCAGTAATTAACGCATAGCAAAGTTTAGCAAGAAGTTTACCAAGCGACATAGATTCCAAACAAATATATTTAACTTAATTATATCTATATCTATTATATCTATAAAGCACACACAATAGAACTATTGTAGGTTTTTGTTTCGAAATGATTTGGGCTCATTATTTTCAGTAATATTGGCTTTTTACCCTTAAGCCACTACTGGCGATTGCTTAATAAGTGCATTTATACTTATGAATGATATATTCGTACATCTAATTCTGCAGATTTATTCTGAATAAGATTTTTAGACCCTGCTGCTTCTCCACGTGTTTTAAACACATTTCTCTCTACCTCCACGCACTGCCTATAACAGGTCAACTATGGATTGCCCTGTTTAACATACCGGCACAACTAATTACATGGGAGCCTGAAGGCGCTAGTTTTACTATTGGGGCGAATATTTTGACCTCGATTTAAAAGCCCAAGAAAACCACAACCTCCACAGCGTAGGCAAATGCACATTTCAACCCGGTACAGTTGGAGCACCGTCTTACACTTTGTTTTTCCTGTAGGCTCAATGGATGGTGGCTTACCTCGTCTCCATGGAGACACCCAACTTCTCCCATCGACGACGCTCCCCCACCCCAGCCGATTGATCGACAGGAGCCCGAGCGGCCGAATGTGGAGCGCGCTGTTTCATTGTTCTCCCACCGTGACAGACTGCAGTTCCGATCGATACCCTAACCCCCACCCATTGCCACCTCCTCTCCCCGCAAACCCCACAATATCTCTCGTCTTTGAATCATCCTATTCAAAACTGACGGTGACTGATTTTGAACTATAGTAAATTTAGAACAATAGGCGCGCGTGCACCGAGAAAGGTTTTTTTTATATTGCATCCTTTTAATAATTCCCAGCTGTTATATACCTGTCATGTAATACTGATTCAGCTCTTTTTAATCTGATGCAATCTTGAACCTGATAGCCTCCTCAATTCCAAATAAAAAGGATATATGTAAGTTACGTCTTAAACTTGTTTGCGAACTTTATTCGTTTGTTAATGTTCCTTTTTAAATTGCGTCTATTGCTAAGTTTTGCACATCGGTGAAGGGCATTTCTCTTACTAGGGCAAAAGGGCAGAATAAACCTAATCCCCCTTTGTCCCTTGTGCACTTTAGTTTCAATATTTTCATCTCTGCCAGAATTGCGATGACTGCCTCGGGGCATGAGAAATACCTTAAGGGACGGCCACCTTTTGAATCCGACGCAGTGAGGCTCCATCCAGGACCCTTGGCTGGCGGGGTCCTTCGGGCGAGGTTTAAACGAGCTCCCCTCGGTCCGTTTTTTTCGCCTTTAAAATGTTAAACATTTGAATCACCTAACAGCGTGGCGACCTTCGGCTACATCTGTTCTCATGATATAGACTAAATGAGATAAATCGGTGTCGGTGCTCATTGCTTTGGCAGCGCAGCGGAGTCTACGTGGGAAAATGCGGAGCGTGAGAAAGTGATGATTGGCAGCTAAGGACGGTGAAAACGGTCTTTACCTTAGTAGGTGCCTTAATTTCATATATTGACAGTCATGTATAATTATTCAAACAATGATCCTTATAGTGAACGAGTATAATTTTCAGATGTGTTTAAAGTTTTTTAAATGTAGAAAAACAACCACGTTTTCGTTTAAAAAAACAACACGAAATTCACGAAACAAACAAAAAACATTCACATGGACGATTAGGCAGCAATTTATTTGCATTGTGGGTTATGCTAACGAAAGTCGCGCAGCTAAATACGGCTCCAACGACTTAAGTACATGACCTCAAAATAACATTGACATACAGCGCAAATGGAAGTTTAATTAGTCGACATGCAAAACCCCGTCATAGTTGTACGATGTAGACGACGAGCAATAAATTCTTACACAACATCAAGTAAACGAACTGTAAACCGAAAAGAAGAGAAAAGGGGCGTGCAGGACCGGGGCTGGCAGCACTGGTGCGAACAGCAACCGCTACAGTTAGATGAATATTCCTACGAAGCTTATGTATTAGGTCTATATGTTGTCTATTAAAAATATAAAAAATCCGGAGAGCCGTTGACACTTGAGTCTGTATATATGCGGTTCATCCGATTCCTCCCCTACGGTCCAACTAAGCTAAGGAACGCGACAAAAACATATAGGCCTCAATATGGGGTATTGATCGACGCCCATCACTCCAGGAAAAAATGTCGGTTCAGGGGCAACACAATTCCGACTGGACACTGCGATCGATAGCACGCTCCATCATCGGTTTCTATGGAAACCTGTCGGAAAAAAGGACACGGCCTGTCATTTAGTGGCGATCCGCCTGCAGCCGAACCGGACACGGGGCGAAGCTGCTGGGGTCACCCGGGGAAATTAGCGCCCGAAGGCGATCCCCCTTTCATCTGCTTTACCGGCTGTGTACGCCAATGGCGCATCGTTTGAGCCCGGGACACGGAAGTGTCGTTTTGCTTTTATGCTTTTAGTTGTTTCTGTTTTTGGTTGGTGTTCTGGCAGAATTGGCTATTTAGGTATTTTGAAAATGGTTGATTGTTTATCGGCTCACTTTAATATTTTAATATTCTCTAAACGATGAAAAATTGTGCCAATTGTTCTTTAATTTTAAGGTAATGTTTCAGCCTTTCTTGTATTTTGTTTGTACGTTTAGATTTTGTTCTATCTGTCTGTATTCACGGAAAGCTTTTAAAGGTGTCTGTCCATGCAGATAAAAGGGTGATACTCACATCAAAGTGTTCTTATGTTTAAGATGGAGAGCTTATGCAGTTGACCCAATTGCGGAGGTCAAGCAAACAGAGCCCTTGGAATGGTATGTTACGGCTGGAGCACCAGCACGGCCATTAACCCACTGGTGACCAAAAGCATGGTATGTTATAAATTGTGGCAGGTTTTTTTAAGTTTTTTTTTTCTTTTTCATTACCAACAAAAGCAGAAAGAAGTGAAGGACACAGAAGAGGACGTGTCAGCCGTTACTGATGGCATACCTGCATCCCACGGCTGTTGCAGTGGCAGGTTGTCAATGGAGGACACATTAAGACTGGACCGAGCCGATCACAAGACGAGCTCATTAACTAGAGACTGCAGGTAGAAGCCAACCAAAGTAGGCAGGTTATTTTCAGAGGAATATTCACGTTAAATGACTAGAACCATGAGCACTATTTCTATTTCATTAGCTCATACTCCCCTCTCTGTTTTTCAATCTCTTTGTTCTGCTTTGTGCATCCACATGGCTGCGATGCATGTTACCATATTTTTATGTCAAACTCAAAACCTCCAGGTGTGGAAATGCATTTTAGTAGCATATGAATGCATTGCCGGTCTGGGACATTCATAGCCGTTTATGCTGGGGAGAGAGAAGTCAGGTGGACTTCGTACAGAGATAAGCAGCACATGCAGCCCAGCCTCCTTGCTGCTCAACAAAGGGACACGGATGGCCGTGGTGACCTTTGACCCCGGTGGCTACCGTGATTGCCTTTTCGGTGTTTGCGCCTCCCTCCTCCTCGCCCCTCCCCACTCCACCCTGACCTGCAGCCATCATGTTCTCGCAATCCACTCGCACACGCTCACACACACACACCCTGACGATCAATGTCAGGCTTCTGTGGTTTCTTGGTCCTGCAGTGACGTGCGGCCTATTGATTTATCGATGGTCTTGCGCATTACTCCGCAGAGCCGACCCTGGGGCCGCCTCTCTGTGGGCAGAGAGGCTCCAGCGGGCGTGGAGGCTTCCACCGTTCGATCACAGCCCCTGGGTTTCACCCACAAAACCATGTCTTTGTCAGGCCCTCTGTGGCGCCGCTGTCGTTTGATCGTGGAACATTAGAGTTAGAGCAGCGGGGTTTTTTAAATCAGTTGATTGAGGTGGAGCTGCTGAAGTATCTGCTCACCCGGCTATTGAACAGGACAGCTGGGCTGCTTGGCTTCAGACCAGAAACCTGCCTTCCAGACAGACCTTCTCTCCACCTTGACGCCTCCTACTTTTGTATTTTTTTGTTCCTAATCCAGAAAGAAGCAAACGGTCAATATAAGTTCCTTGGTCCCTCAGCCACTGTCCTGTTAGTGTTCCTGCTGTTCTTTGAGGTTTTTTTGCAGCCCCCCCCCCACCCTGCCCCCACACAGCCTCTCACCACCCCTCTGGCTGTCATATTTGCTTCGAGCCACAGTCCAATTCATATTTGATGAATGTGGAGTGACCAGCGAAAGACCTGGAGCGGGGGGATGGGGGGCAGTGGACACTGCTAGTTCATCTCATTGGGGGGGAGCAACCACATTAGCATACACTGGGGGTGGGGCTGGGGAGCTGCTGACCTGTCCACAGTGGGCAGCTGCGGGGGGTCGAGTCCGTGTCCAGCCGCGTCCCGCAGGGCCATCTGCAGCCAGGAACCAAAAGAACCATCTGGATGACCAGAGGCTGGGGCGGCACACGGAGGAGCGGACACTGTCTCCCGGCAGCACACTGCGTGGACCCGCCTCCGTGGGCTGAGAGCCCTTGGTGTCTTTTCACTCATTCTATTGTAAGTCTTTCTTTCTGGTGCTCTGCTGTGATTGGTTGAATCCGTTGTGTGCGCTTTGAGCCGAGCATATACAAAAGCACCTGCAAATACCTGCTCTGCATGGCGGTTCACAGTATGTCCAAGATGTTGTGGCACATTTCGGGGATGCCCTACTGAAGAATTCCGTGCCTATATAATTCTGCACAGATGTGTGTGTGTGTGTGTGTGTGTGTGGGGGGGCGGGGGGTTCCCATTCAGCCTGGCTATTCTCTGTGGTGGGCGCAACTAGGGAAGGGCAGATTAACGCCTATTTGTAATCACTGTGGCCACCCCTCCACCTAACCGCAGCACGCGCACGGAAATGAGAATCCCCCCCCCTTGTCTTAAACTGTTTAAGGTAATTGTATTTACACCACAACCGCCCCCCATCCCCCAGTGTGGGAGCACCAGATCAAAGGTGCCTGACCCTTGTCCTCTTATAGATGGCCGCTCATCCAGGACCCTTGTAGGATGAGTGGGAGAGGAACAGCATCTCGCACATGGCACCCCCACCTCAGTGCCCCTGCCCTCCCCAGCCCGAGTGTCCCATATTTGTTTTTTAGCTTCTGGGTGGAGCCTGTGCCCCCCCCCCCCCCACTCCCAGCGCGTGTGCCGGGTGCCAGGCCCCCCCATGTCCTACAGTAATCTCTTCGTTCCCCCCTGGTTGATTTCAGTTGTTCATTCTTCCTGATGAATGAAACAGTCAGTTGCCCCTAATGTTGACAAATTGGGATGAGGGGCTGTATTCCTTTATATTTCTGAGTGTTCCTGTACATTTTCACCCTCATAATAAAAATGAACAGTCATCAGTATTTACCACATATTATTGTAAAGTTTCAGTTTTATAATTCGTTGTTCTTTTCGCAGCTCAGTATGGCTGGAATCCAGTTACACCCAGGTAACATTAATTGGAAATCAACGAGATTCTGCTGGGTTCATTTCATATAATAACATTTGAATACAATATAGAGCTTGCATTTTACAAGTAGTTTAAATAGTGGCTTTGTATTTAATGGTTCCGAATGCTTCACAGTCAATGGCTCTTGCAAGAATATTACAAGCTAGTCTGGCAGCAGTTAGTTCTTGGCACCCAGTACTGGCACCTATAGCTGGAACGGGTTCTTCTTTGTGGGGAAACAGAGATTAATACCTTTTATTACAGTGGTCACTATGAGATTGATTATTTGTTTATTACTACTGTTGGCAATAATACATGCGTATGCAAATAATTTTGTGAACTGGAATTTTCGCAGCTTCGTATATTTGCTCTTCTTAGACCCTATACCTGTAAATGACCAAAATGTAATGTGGCGACCTGGACTTGACTGCTTCTTAATGACTCTGGGCCAGTCTTTGAGGTTCTGGGGAGGAAGATGTAATGTGAATGTAAGGCATTTTCTTACTGTGCACACATCTGTAGAATTTCCTAACCAATTTATCAGCCTCCATGTTTCTTTCGTGATCTCTGTTCTCCTGTTCTCCTCTGCTTTTCCTCCCAACAGCTCGCTCTAATATAACAGAGGGCAGTGGGAGCCAGGCCTTGTTTCAGAGACATTGATTCAGGGGAGTTCCAGGCTTGAATGTGTCCCTTTTTGGACCCAGTCTCCTGGAACAGGGTCTGCGTCTGCAAAATTAATTCCAAGGGAAGAAAAGAGCGAAAAGCCTGGACCACGGCTGCGAAGGCACCAGGAGGGGATGAGCTGAGTTTGGCTGCAGTCCATTTATTATCTGAGGGATCGATAGCCCCTGGTCTCCGAGCAGCCATCCTGGTTACCGTTGCTAGGCGACTGCAACATCCAAGATGGAGGCCTGGGTGATGAAGGACGACAGCCTGTGGGGGTCAGAGGTCACTGAGGCCATTGGACAGCATGACCCCCTCAGGGTGATTTCAAAGCTGCACACAGAGAAACCTAAGCGGGCCTCCTAGCTGAGGAAGGGCAGCTGAAATGCTGCGGTGGGTCAGAGGGGCTGCCTCTGTCCTAAAGCAGCATGGAACTGCCCACTTATGGCTCATTCTGGAAATAGAGCCGGAGAGAATAAATGATTGGAATTAATGGAGGTGCCTCCTCTTTCTCTCGCTGATGTCACAGCCTTTTGACTTTTATAAGTCATTTGGCTGTTAATAAACTAATGGCTGCTGCACTTGTTTTGGCAAACAGTCCCCTGCAGTTCACTGGCCTACATTTCTGAAAAGAATTTCATGTCGCTTCATGGTCCAAGGTCAAGTTTTTGTTCTCGCTCTAGGAAAACAGCCACTCGTGCCTTTTTTTCCACGCCACGTTGTGTGTTTTTTTTTCTCAGCAAGGTGCCAGCTGATCGGTTTCTGATCACAAAGTTCTGATGGTGTCCTTTGATGTGAGCTGCTCTTTCTCGGTATAGGAGAGGTATGGGGTTATAGCTATAGATTTGAGGTTGAACCCCAAACCCCAACCCCAGAGGGAAGAAGAAAACAGTTAATGACACTAATATTAGAGCCACAACCTCATCATGCTTTGTGATGTAACCGTCTTTCAGTCTTTCAAATGTCCTGTGCTGTTGTTTCAGATTCAGAGCATTGCTAAGTCTTGACTCCTATTCCTGGGGTGAGTCTGGTTTGATTCTCCTTCTATATTGTTATATCTATTTATTTTTGCCCATGTTTTGGGAGGGGTGGGCGTGATGGCAAACGCATATTTTTCTCTTGGAAGATTTAAGCCCTGGTGGATTATTTGGGTCAAAAAAAAAGAAAGAAAGACAAGACAGTGGAAAGAGACTTTAAATGAATCTATGAAGAAAGCGTAAACCCAGTAAGACCAGTAAAGGGAATAGCGGGGAGGCTAGCACTTTACTGGGTAATTGGATTGATGTGACAAATTCACCACTCACATTAGGAAAATGATCATTTATTTTGATTAGCGTTGAAGGACCCCTTAACCTAGAGAGTCCGGAGTCAGAACGTGTGTGTGTGTGTGTGTGTGTGTGTGCGCGTGTCCGCGTGTGTGAGGAGAGGGGGGTGGGTGAGATAGTATCAATCGCCGGGGCCTTGCCATTGAATGTATTGATTAGTTACCTTTCTTATTAACATGCTGATTAAAAAGGGAACGGAGGGAAACAGAAGGGAGAATGAGAGGCAGAGAGGCAGAGTCCCTTTGCCAGCGAGAGGAGCAGGGCTGCAGCTCAGCACGGCATGGGGAGAGCAGCAGGCCAGGGAGAGGACATGCCGAAATGGGGGCCAGGCCGGCCCGGAGCCTGCAGGAGGGGGGAGAAGGTGGGGGGCCGAGGTTCCGACTCTGGACGAGGGTTAGGTGAGGCCGTAGGGGTCAGGGGGGACACAGCCCGGGTGTATTCTCATGTTTGCCGTCGACTGACGGGACAAGAGGCTCTGTGACCGTGCTGGATCCTCCGAAGGTGGACAACCATGGCATTATGTTTCTGACGGGGACCCACTGGGGTCCGGACGGTGGTGTGGGACTGAAGATTAACGTGCGGGTACGTACTCGTCGGAGGATGAGGCTTTTCAGCCCCGTTGCCACCTCTGCTGTGGCCGCGATCAGGAATGGGGGGGTTTTACGTTGATGCGGAAATCTAAGCTGTTCTTTTTTTTCTATTTTTTTTTTTTTTTTTTTTTTTTTGCTGGTGCTTCTGCTTCTTAGGGGGGGGGTATCATATGCCGACGGGAAGGGGAGAGGTCGTGGGCAGAAGGGGGACAAGCCTTCGTCTGCGAAGTGGTGCCGCAGTGACGGGGACGTAGACCGCGTGACGGGAGACGGGCGGCCGTCAGCAGGGGGAGTAATGGCAAAGGCATCTTAAAACCAATCAGGGAGGCTGTTAAAAGACACCTCATCCCACTGCCTCATTTCTCAGGTTAAGCTTTTCTGCCACAGTGGCCAAGTACTTTTTTTTTTTAAATAATTGAACTACAATCTCCTGTTTGATTGTAAATGCTCAGGTTTAATTAGTACGGAAACCACCTCTATTAATGCGGCATTTAAATAATGCAATACTTTCACATTTATGCTTCGTGTTCATTCTTGATCAGCTATGTTCTATAACACGTGTGTCGAGTTATTACATATGAGATGCCGCATGTATTAAAGCATGTTTCTCTGAGATATTTCCTGAGATCTTTAGGCCCAAGGTAATATTTTACAGGACCTTTAGCAGGTGTGCATAGCTTTTTGTGTCATTTAGCATTATATCTAAGACTCCTGTTTGGCAGTAAGGGTCATACCATAAAACGGGACGTCAACTTGCATTAAACATCACCTCCCGGCACTAGCAGAAACACTGCAGAGTAGTTGGCTAGAGGAAGTGATGTCATTGTTTAATTTGAACTGTGGATCCTGGCTGATTGGTCAGACCAGTTTTTTCATTCATGAAACATTTTGAAAGACGCAACAGTAATGATGGTTATACTTTATTCATATGTAAATGAAAATCTGTAACTTTTTGTCAGATTAAGGCTTTCTGTGGTTCCTTAGATTTCAGCATTGCAGGGCTAAAAACCCAGCAGGCATTCAGGTAGTCGCCCATATCCCTGTGACAGGTCGTGTCCAGTTAGGACCCGTTAAGGACACCATGCAGTGGGGCAGCACAGTGTTTCTAGAATCTCTGGAAACAAAGAACATTCTGGGTGTTGCTTCACGTCCCTGTTTGATTTGGAAACTTATTCTCTGTCTACAGAGACATTTTGCAATAATTTAGTGCCTCGTATTTATGTTTATTTGCGGGAAATAGAGATATATAACTGCAACCTGCATTTAAATTTTCTGCTGATTGTATATATGTTTTTTATGTCAGATTAACACTGAGTGACCTGATTCCAAACTATCCACTTTATTTTACAAAACATTTCAGATGGCTTTTTAAAAAAGAATTTAAAAACATAAAACCTGAAATAACTGTGCTTTATCTTTTTAATTGCGATAACTGGGTGTTCCTTTTAAGTTTAATGTACATAACATGTAGAATTGCCATTGAGAAATACGAGGTCAGGCACCTTTGTCTGTTTTAGGGTGAAATTTCTAGGGGGAAAAAATCTACATGCACTAATTACGCGCGCCGTTAATTCCAGTCAGGGCGCCTGTGTCTCCGAGAGTCTGCAGAAACTGAGACAATAATTGCCGGTAGTTGGGCCAAGGAAGGCGACATGCCCTTAAATGAATTTGTCCACTCCCTTTTAACGAGTTCGTTTTAGGTTCTCCTATTTCTCAGGGTCCTCCGACGTCTGAGGTCTCGTTTGGGGAGTCGGAGAGATGGAGAGAAATGGAGAGCATGTTAATTCAATTTCACCCCTGTTATCTCCCAGCGCCGAGGCCGGCAGTGCGGCATCCCTGCACGGGCAGGTTAAGTAATGATGATTGCTTAAAAGGAGGTCAAACTCGTCGTTTACTTATAGGCACACTTGTAGAGATTACAAGAAAAATGCAGTCGTTTTAGCCCGCGAATGATTCTCTCTATTATAACACCTAATTGCCCAATATTTGTGGACTGTTCCGCTTCCCGTTTCCCTTACGGCGACTTTGGACCTGTCAGTGTCACTGTTTTGGCCAAATGTAAATCAGTGTTACTATCAGATCATCGAATGTAGGCTACTTGCATTTTTAAATTTTATTTTGTTACGATAAAATGTTATTGTAGCCCGAAAAATATTCCTCAAGACAAGTGTTATTTAAAATCCAGAGTCATGTTCAAGATGTTGCCATTTTACGTGGGAAAGTACGCATGGGGGTGTGTTGTATGTAATTTTAGATATCAGGGTCGAAAACGGCCTGGAAAATGGCGATGCTTGTCATTTCATAAGTCAACCCCAAATATGTAACTAAAGTATAAAGTCTACAACAGCATTTCCGTGCACAGCGTTTTCGACGGTTGTCTTCCAGCGTCGTTAATGTTGAATATGTGGGTCTGTATTGCGAAAGTTCAGGAAATGCGCGTATGCCTCCGTATCTTGGAGCAGCCCTTAGTTTTCAGGTTGCTGCGATTTAGTCTGTCGGTCAAATTACAGCATAAATCTAACCAATAAACGGCAGGTGGAGTTTTATATACTACACAAATGCTGGTATACGTAGAATTGTGAAATCAGTTTTGCTGCGTGTTCGTGTGTGCGTGTTCCAATTACAAATAAAGCTAATCACACTGGATATTCGGTAATGCTTTATATTATATGTGAATATTTAACTCGAGAAACATAGCAGATTAAAAAAATATATAAGGATATAAGGGTTTTAGCAATGACATCGATAATTGGTAGTTGTCATAGCATTATAACTATTATAACCAGTATTTTTATTATGCGCTTATTCTTTACACAAATTATAACAACAGATATTACGTTGGTCTGTTATTGGTGCCGGCATCTATTACAGTCTTAAAGTCTCACTGGAAATTCGCGAGTTATTCGTGCCGATGGTATTACAGGGTGAGGATAAAAAATATTTAAATGATTAGGCCAAGGCATCTTTTGCGAGCGATATGATCAATGGGGAGATACTTAACATGCTTTAAACTCCGCCGTGAATGGCTTTAATGCCAATTGAGAAGGACGCGTCACATACTTGGGGCCTTTCCAGCGTGAGATATGCCTCTGCATGGGGCCTCGGAATACAAATGAGGCGCGCGTCCGCTGACAACGATTGTTTGTGCCACGTGTCCTCAACGAAAGGGCTTTGGGCGCAGTTAGGAAAGCAATACGCCATGACATCTATTCAAGTATTCATTACTTTGTTCACATAATTTCTTCACAATAACTTCTAACTTGCCTGCAGTTTAATTGATTTCCCCCCCCACAATAGTCTGCCATCGAACCCTTGGTTTTTTATAGAGAAATTCTTATGCCATACCTGCGTTCTAATTTTGAACAAATTGTTTCTGTTACATGCATCTTAGCATAGTTTTATGTATATTACGCCCAGACTTTATTCAGGCAGGGTATCTTTAGTTTTACATGAACTGGCCTAGTATTTTAGCCTCGTATTTCTACTTGATAGAAACAGATGAATCTACAAATCGCCAATAATCGAGTCTAATATTCAACTGTCATTCCTCGAAATTTCTTTGGAAGGCTGTACGTAATTAAGAGTTTAACTTGTGGATACTGGGTATACGTGGTTTTGTTTTTAGTATACATGGCAAACCTGTTGCTGTTGTTCTTTTCAGTTATTTTACAGTATTTTCTGTTTTCATTCCTTCAAAATACCCTATACATCTATTTGCTTTAAAGTCATATCTCTGTAATACTAAACTATTACTAATATAGGCCTACTCATTCATTATTTTCATGTTCCTTTTATAACAGCGTGTGTTAAAAATTCGAATATCAAATATTAGATTTTTCGATGAAGCGAGAATTATTACACTTTCAAAGTGGACTGACTAATCGTTACACAAATCAGACATATAAAAATACATTATGAAGAATATGTTTGATTAAAGCAATGACGAGAGGATCATCAAATGCATGTAATTCCTTTGGAAATTTTAAGAATACATTTAATTTAGGTTTATCACAAAATGTGCCATTAATAAGTTATTGTATGCGCCAGGTCAAATATTTCTGCCGAAATATTTTCACCTTCAAAATATCTTCAAAATATAATTTTATAATCGTCTGTTTTCCTTACCATGTGAACGTTTTTTCCTCTTAATGCTGGACGGTCCTATAGGTAGTTTGTAAAGGAAACATCGATTTTATCGATTTGTGTGAAGCGCGAAGATTCTTTTGTTGCATTCGCATTTTAACCTCCTGCTTTTGCATATTGAAACTCGAAAATGTTAAATGCTAAGAAATAGTTGGCGTTCTTAATTTCCAGTTTAAAAATTTTGCTTAGTGTTCTGCTTTACAAAAATTGCACCCTCCGTTAATATTAAATAAGTGAAAAATATTTTAAGTAGCAGGGAGAAAATTAATCTTTCATTTTATTTAGTAGGCT
>JAODUD010000046.1:11954226-11973490 GCA_026784285.1 Stomatorhinus walkeri | reverse complement strand
TAATCCCACCTAATTCTTAATTCGTCCTTTTTAACTGCCCCCCCCCCCCCCCCCCATCCCTAACACCATTAATCAACATGACTACTTTTAGGATATATTTTACTTCTGACATTCAGAATCTGTTATCGAAAAACATGATGAGGTCTCTTCCCAAATTATTCTTCATGGATCTGAGATCCCAGTGACCTGCGTTTCTGCTCTGGGGTATGGTGGGGTAGCTACCAGATATCATCCTTCCATCAGTCCATCCATGTTGAGATGGCTGGAGTTAATCTCAGGCACAGCCAGGGGAACACCCGAGATGGAATGCTACTCAACTGCAGAGACAGTGAGGTATTTTAACATATAGTGACTATTATGATGAAGTGATCCAGCAGGTGTCGATCAGAAGCACACAGCTGGACACCAACAGCACTGTTCCTCATGATCAGTGTGCAAAGCACCAGTGAAAAATGTTAACAGGACGCTGCTGGTGGTAATTGCTCCAACCAGGTGGTAGAATTGTCTTCTCCAGTGCAGCATAAACATGATCAAGGATAAAACTCTCTTCCACTGCCGCTAGACAGCCCCAGAAATGATCCCCTCCCCCACCTCCTCGTGAGGACAGCTGCCTCCCCCCCCACACCCCAGCTCTAAAGGACCCATGTCAGCCTGCCAAGGGTAAGAACCACAACCCTCAGTCTCAGCCTCCTTATCATAATACTCTATATTTTGACTCATGGTGTTGTCGAACCTGGACCAGATCAACTTCAATGGGGACCCCCAAGTGGGCCACTGGAGTTACTTTTTGGACCCAAAGGAGAAACAAGAAAGAATTTAAAGTGATGTAACCTCAATGATCTGTTAATCAGTACGCAGGGCGCCAGCCATACAATTTTCCAATTTGTGGGGGGAGAATCGCACCAGTGGGTCAATTTAATAAATGTAACCATTTCATTTTTCCCAAGGCTGGGTGGGGTCCCTCGTTTTGCAGGCAGGGGCCCCCTGGTTTTGCCAGGGCCGTAGGCTACAGTCTAGGGTAGCCTACACGTTAATCTGTCCCAGGTCAGAAGACAATGTTGATGTTCTGAGTTAAAAACTGAACACACCTCAAACAAACATAAATCATGAACAAACTGGAACAGCTACTGCTCCTGTCAGTCTTACCATGTCTCCCAGACTGTTCATGCCCAGCTCATAGGAGTGAAGGCCCAGATTGTATGCCTGATTGTGGGCTTCTATCAGCTGCATATTCTTCTCCCAGATGGCCCTTCGAAATATTTCCTCATCCTGCAAAGTCAAAGCTTAAATTATATGTCCAGCCCAAGGCTCACTTAATATTCTTTGACAGATAAGTCTGCTGGGATGATGCAACAAGTTAGAAAATCAGGCTATAAAAGAGTCTGCTTGATCTTAGATAATGGAGAAAAATTCAGGGTTTGACTGTGTGAGATTTATATAGGAGGTTGTCAAAGGTTTCATACAAAATAAGGAAATTGTATCAGTATATGCTACTGGATTCTAAACATGTTTACTAGCAGATTTACAAAGAAGCAATGAGCATAGGTTCAATTATTGCTTAAGTACTCCTTGATGAATCATTCATTATAAATTAGCATTAAAACAAATATTTTTTTGCTGACCAGCAGATAAATTTTTGTTTAATAGGTTTGGACATTTAACGTTGGTTTTATGATATCTACCAGCTCAAGTCAATCTCTGAGTGAAAATCAAGCAATTTTGAAGTATTTTCAGTGCTGCAGAACACAATACCGACAGATAGTTCAGGTCCAAAAGTTATGATAAATGCAGGCAAATGGGATGCTTTGGAAGCTTATAAATATGGAAGAGATGTGCTGTTTGTTCTTATAAATATGGAAGAGGTGTGCTGTTTGTTCTTATCTTCAACTGACAGAACTTTACCGTAAGTTCTTAAACTGTTAAACCTTGGTGGTCTTGGTAATGACAGTTTTGTTAAGGAGCTTGGGATCAAGTTTTGACTAAAGAGTAGAGAGTTCAGACTGAATCCAGTCTTTGAAATATTTAATGATGGCACTCTGTTATGGAACAGTGTCAGACATAGCTAGGTCTAACAAGACGTTTCGTTTCACCCTTCAGAATAGTATCTATACGCATTACAGAGACAGGGTGAGGGTCCTCTGAGATCTCATCCACTCTTAGTATTTAAATTAATCCAAGTGCATTCAGGGCAGAGCACTGTCACAAATGAACCTCCATGCTGGCAGTTTTCCAGCTGAAATTCACATGATTTATTACCCAAGTGTCCATGAAGTTACCAAGGTGATAATGTTCAGAAATATACCATATGAATGTGGTTCTTTTGCATTCCCCCAGAGTCATTAATCAAAGCCCTGTGGCAAAATATGCCTGCATCTGTACCAAAACATGTCAGTAGGGGGCGCTCTGCCTGTCTGAGGCTTACCAAAGCATTGTATTCCTTCTGGTAGGTTGTCTTCCAGCTCTCCCACTTTGCATCCAGTGACAGGGAAGGATCCTCGCTGAAGCTGGCCAGAGTCCAGCCCAAAAGCAACAGTGCACCTCCGTACCAAAGCATTCTGGGAGACGGACGAAGTAAACAGGGTTGCGTCAAAGAGTAATATGATCCAGACACTAAAGAGGCATGAACTGAATGTTTTTTTATTTGCCAGTTGGTTCCACTTGCCACCATTTTTATGGCACAAACCCTGTACTTCTTGAAAGACAACTATGACAACATCATCCTTTAACAGATTATCCAGACACTATCCAATGCCAGAAAGGCCACTAAGTTGTACTGGCTGTTTGTCCTATGATAGAGTTTCTTCACCCAGAATTAATCAAAAATGTCACTAGACTGACACGTTTGCAGAAAAATTCCATAGGAACAGGGCCATTTCCAGGATTTTTACAAAACCGGTGTGCAAAGTGTTAAACCATCCTAGCTGTGCCCCGTAATGCATCGTGGTTATTGCAGTTGCAGAAAAAATACTGAGGATTTGACCTAGGTTTCCTCAGTGCTAGGTAGGAGTAAGCATATGAACAGTTACATAGGTCGTGCATAGTGCTATATATGCTGAACAGAGTGGTTTACAGTGAGCGTGGTAAAAGGTAATTAACACACGCTGAATATATGTAAAGAAATTAACTACGTATAACAACATTCTGATATACTATGATTTTGCGGAGTGAACAGTGATTATCAACAAGTTCTACATTGGAGATGCACGTAACAGAACAAAGAACCTCAAGTGAAACCAAAAAAGGGAATAGAGAACAAGAAACAGATGCTATGAACACATTTTTATACCGATTATGTTGAACGTCTATGTAAAAATATGCGGATAAATTTTTAAATATATCAAACGTACACCACGAAGGCGAAAATACATAAAAGCGATTTACATTACCTGACACTAATTGTGCAACAGAAATGAAGATTTTGGCCTTCTGCACAGGTAAACGTTCTGTGTGTCAGAGAGCCGCTTACAAACACCGCAAAGATAAGGCTGAGTTTTAAGGAAGTGAGTGTTGGGGGTGGGATCGCTTTAGGCGAGCATATGGATTTGTTTAGTCGGAGTTTGTTACTGGAAGTGGGAGTATGCAAACCGATCTTTCGATTTTTTTCACTTCTGTCTCGTGATGTTTCTATACTTTTTTCCCCGTCAGTGCTGTCGGCTGCCTGCGATTGGCCGTACTCTCTGATTCGTGATTATGACGATGATTTTGTAATAACGAAAGACAATAAGAAAAATCAGCGCGCCACGCAAGTATACCCTACTGGACGATTAAACTATATGGCCTTCGAGATATAAATTAGCACTCAACTTAACAACTAATCTAAACACAGTGAATCGGAAAGTATATATGTCATATAAGTAAGTTTATTTTCTGATAACGTTATAGTAATAACGCCATCGTGCTAAACTCGTGAAAAGGCATATCCTTTAATTATTTCTTTGTCAGTTGTAATGTATCGTGTTATTTTTTTTATAAAGACGACGATTTCCATTAGATTTGGGACACATTTTCAACTATAGTTTCACGTCAATGTTTTAGCGGGAGGACTAAAACTTAGAAATAAACCCATGGCACTCTGCACCCCTAACAGAAAGCTAAGCAGATCCCTGTAAACTGGCTATCTGTAATATAACCCCATGGGCGATAACATCTGATGTAAACTGACTTCGGGGTTTTTCAGGTTTCCGTCGAGGTGCAAGTCTATTTTTAGACGCAGTCACGTAGGGAAAACGAAATCCGGCTTTCAGATTATCTTGATATGTGGAATGTCTTTCTGTGCACTGTTCGTATTAATTTAAATTAATTTTATAAAGTTGGAAAAGCTCCTCGATATGGGTAAGTATCTGAAAGATTGTACGTGGGATATAAGCTACTGCTTCCATTGCAAATAATATTAGTGAAACTCGTCTATAGCAAGAGTAGCAATGGCATCGAGTACGCCCTCTTAATGGTGAAGTGTCGTGTGTTGTATTCATTGAGGTGTTCACTAAGAGCGATCTTATTTTCCTAACAAGTGGCCAGAGTACTCTTGAGGTCTCCAGAATAAGAACCACAAAATCCGCACAAGTAGTGCTTGTATAATGATGCTTTCCTCTGTTAATTAAGGAGAAAAATTCTTCTGTTTAACTCTCCGTTAATGAGTCACAGATGGTTGTCGGGCTCTTGTTTTGCAAAGTCTAACAAAATGAATGCTCTCGGGAAGTGTCTTTATTTAGAACAGAGATAGACCCCAGTTAATGTCATTGTCCCCTGAGAGGTTGTGGAGCAACTCATTCGTGAAGTTCGCTGAACTGAGTGGCGACAGTGTACAGCTTAGTTAAAAATAAAAACATTTAAAGACAGTTGGCAATTGATATAATTCAATTGTTGATCAATCCATCCTCCCAACAGGATCATGGGGATTGTGGAGCTTATCCTAGGAAGCAGTGGGTACACAACAAAGGACATCCTGAATGGCACGCCAGTCCACCTCTGGGCCCACATGCATAATCACACACTAAGGGAAGTTGTAAGACATCAGTTCACCTAATCTCGCATTACCAGACTGGGGGGGTGAGGCAGCCAATGACAATACAGGGATCGCAGAATCCAACGCGCACAGTCAATGACAGGAACCCATAACCCTGTAAATGTCAGGCTGTAGGGCGGAGAATTTCCTCTAAATACAGGACGTCTGCTAGTTACTGAGAACAACAATAATAATAATAATAATAGCAATAATAATAATATACAATAACAGTGATAATAACACAATGCCAGTCTTTCTCTTTGTTTATGCAGCATGTTGGACAAAATGTTTTGTTTTACATTATCTGCAGACAATTATTTCATAAACTTATTCCAGCAATGAATACGTTTATGAGACATTTTACCTACAACTTAGCCTCATTGCATTATTTTGTACTGCATTATGAACTTTGTAACATCTGATTATTCTACCACTGATAATAATAGACCGTAAGTTATATGTTTGGAGTTAATTGAAGGAAATAGTTCACACAATAAAATATAGTGCCAAGATAAAGGGTAGTATTTGTTATTCATTACACATTTTATGTTTTTAATGACAATGCCTTGTTGGTGGTTTAATAAAGACATCCTGATGTCAGCTTATAATGAACTTCTGTTGCCTCATTATTAACTTATTACTAATTGTAAGAAATGCATTTTTTTCCTGCTTCACATAGTCAGTCTCAGTCTTTCGTGTAGTCTCAGTCTTTCCTGAACTCCGTGACATGGTGATGCATAGTTTTGACGCCTCTGCTTCACAGATCATGATTAGTTAGAAATTTTGCATGAGACGGCCTCCATATGATCAAGACAGAGGAAAGGGGCCAGCATGATGCACAGCAGGGTACTGACGTCTAACGGAGGCAGCACTGCGAGTCGGGTACCAGGTGTCGCCATGTGGCCCTGTCTACCGCCTCTCATAGGTACCAGGCACACATTCCACTCTGTGACACTGGACCTGGAACCCTGGGGACCCAGGAGAACAGCATCGGTTGTCTGGATGATTGTCATGGTGACACCTGAGAACATCTACTTACAGGATGTGAGATTCGAAGGTTTCACGTCCACATTCTGTGGAGGAGTCACATGATCAAGAACGAGAACCTTGAGGTGATCCATAGAATGTTCATCAATAAAATATGTATGTGTTGTTATCCATCCATTTAGAAATGAAAGCCAGCAATTCCCTTTGAAAATCTATCAGCCTGGAGCTGTCTGTATCAATTAAGTGGTAGGTTTGTGTCTGTTTACACGGCTGAAGGAAGGTATTAGTCATATGCAGCGACTGACCACATTCATCTGAATGACAAACGTCTTCCTACAGCCCATTCTGATTGGCTGCCTAAGTGACATTTCAGAGGTTCGGAAGAGCTCCCTCTTGTGGTTACTTGGTAATGGTGGCCAAAAGTAAGGTATGCGAGCCAAAGGAGCCAGGTGGAGAAAAGAGAAGTCACATGATTTTGTTGTGGCTTTGAAAAGAGGGCTGTGCGGTTTTGAACACTTTGCAGATTGTGAGAAATAGCAGGACAGCTTACTGGAATAATTATACAGAATGAACTAAGGATATTTTGATTGACTGCCACACATCAAACTTAGTTTTATATTCAGTTCTTATTAAATTAGCTACTTTATATTGAATTTCATGCAAGGCAAAATATATTAAAATATAGAAAAGAAAATCCATTATGTGTTGCATTATAAGTAATAGTGTATATATATATTACTTAACTTATGCAGTCTCTTCCACCAGGAGAGGGCACTCTTACTAGCCCTGCCTGCTGCAAAGCACACTGACCGAACCGGATGCCAGGTGTGGATTAAAGTATAACGTCCCAAGGCTAGGATTTGCTGCATCCTGGCTTCAAATCTGGAAAATGCTGTTGCATGCTTGACAAGAACGCCCTGCCGAAACAGCATCTGAAAAAGGGCTGCTGTGTATGTAAAAATGTATGATCATGAACAGAGAAGAAATAAAATCCTTCAGTAATTTACTGAAATATCTGGATTATGTAATAAACCCATTGTTATGCACAACCTCATTTGGGTGCATGATTGCGATGAACAGCTCGGCTTTGGCAACTACAAATGCCTGATGTTCCGGGGCTGAAAAACTCTGAATGTGATTCACCTGTCCTGAGGCAACAGGGGGTTTTGGTGACTGCAGAGGGAATACAGCTGCTTATGCATGGCAGGGCTGGGTTTGCAGACAGGTTATAGTACCACAATTATGCCCTTGCTACTCAGTTTAGAATTTAGTGGTCATTGTTGACACACCACAGCACACAACTATGAATTGTTGTCTCTGCATTTAACCCATATGTGACACAGCAGGGGGCAGCTAATTCAGCACCCAGGGAGCAGTGCTTGGGGTCAGTACCTACCTCAGGGTACTTTAGTGGTGCCTTGCTGATCAGGGATTTGAACCTGTAATTTTTCAATTACAAGTGTGTTTCCCTAACCATCAAGCCACCAATGCCCCACATTTATATTGCAGCTTTGCTAAATGATCAGTTCCGATTGATGACGACATCATGGAGACCACTTTAGCTAAGAGAATCTGCGTTGTGTCTGAGAGACAGCATGTTGCATGATGATCAAAGACCCAGACTGCGATTGACAGAAAGGTTATCCGATGCAGAGCCCTTAAAGAAGACCCCGCCTATACCGTGGTGCTTCAGTGAATATGTCCATGTTCATAAGTGGTTACATAATATATGAATTTATGGATTAGAGGTTCTATTAAGGAAATAAAAATTCAATGGGCTTATAAGTACGAAGGACAGAGAGTCTAAGCTGAAGAGCATCTAAGAGGTACAGAATGACCTCCTGCTGAATTATTACAAGAGCAGTCACCTAAAAATACCTCTATTGCCTTTCACAAACATTCAAAAACAGAATTCCGCAAACTGGGCCATCCATCCACAATGTCAGGTCTTGAGCCCACCAGCTGCTGACTGGACGGGCGGCTTCAGAAAGATGTACACAAAAAACAAAGTACAAAGAACTGGAAATGTAAGAACGAGGAAAGAGGAAGTGGCACTGAAACACGAAACCAGAAAAATCACGACAAACCCCAGAGTACGACACCAGCTGCCCAGTGTGCCAATTGCGGAACTCCAGCTAATGAGAACCATGTACCCAGAAACCAGACACCAGTACCCAAAACCATAAAGCCAGTCACTATTCTGGCAATTCTAGAACATCCCCCTCTTAAGTCTCACAAACTAACCGAATACAGTGCAGTTCCCACCTGTCGACTCCAAGATCAATAATGATGGGTAAGCAGTAAACAATGTTCCGTGCTCTGTTTAACTAAGATCCAGAGAAACACCAAAGACCAGCTTCAAATACCCGATTGACAAAGAGGAGCAGGACGTTGAGTGTTCCCAAAATGGAGAAGGATTTTCCCTGTGGCTCGTGGGTAAACAAACTGCACTCATCACAGACTCATTCTTGCTTTCAGAGCTCATGTCGGCTTGAGAGTTTCTCCACTTGCCATCAAAATGCTTACCTGCATAGCAGAATTTACCCACAAATAATTTCTCTCCCGTGAATCCCCCTCCTGGACCGGAGCCCTGATCAGTTTCTTTAGCTGGTATCCGGTCACCTCTGTGGCTTGTTAGTTAGGGCAAACACTGCCTCTCTGATAACCATCAGCTCAGTCCTCAAAAAGAATACCACCTACCTGCATATCCGCGCTCCAGTAGTCATGCTCAGGATTAGGTTTTTGCCCTACGGAATCTTTTATATCAGAAAGTGAATCAATTATGATTTGGCGATAAGACTTACTTTGTGACTCACCATCAATTGTTATATTTAGATTGTCAGCTAGAGATGACTTCTTTGGCCTAGATCACAGCCTTCTGTGCAAAGGGTGACTCTTACTACTGCTCTACTGTCATTCATCTAAGTCCATAATTCTTCAACGTTGAGTCTGGATATGATTTTTATGTGGTGTGGATGGAGCCTCAGAACCATCTTTGTAGACCATGTTTATCTGTAAATATATATCTTGTACCTGCAGGCACCTGGTGATCATGTGGATTCTGATTGGTTCAAGCAACATATATGTTAATCTGATTGGCTGAGTCTTTCATATCACATGTGATGGATATGATTTATCAAAATGATATAAGGGCAGTAAAATCACTGTAAAGGGGGGTCACTGGAGTTGGCTTGAAGGGACTCTGGTCCTTGTCTTCACATTGAAAGCTGATTAATTTTTAATTTGCTCATGATATTTTCAGCATAAGCATTAACAAATCTGCTGAAAACACAAATTTGTTTTTATCCTACAGAGCAACCAAGTTCGATTAATTGCTATTGTAAGAACATGCAAAACACAGCTTCCAACAGGGCTTTATTTTCTTGTTGGCTCAACTCCTTGAAATCCAATACGATTCAATTCAGGACAGTTATTACATTACAGGTGAATTCTATACTCGAGATGGGCTCTGACTTACAACACACCCTTGCGTTGAGCGAATTTCTCTCCAATTGAGTTTGTGTTAGTCGTTGGCTTTTCAAGGAGATACGGTTAGCAGACGGCAAACTGGCGCCGTTCGTCTGCCCGTGTTTGTAACACAAAGTGGAAACTGAGCGCCTCTCGTTGAGAAGCCCCATGGTGTGCTGCGCTCCGGCTCTTCACCTGGTGCCATCTGATATCCATTTGTGGAATAACTGGGGGAAGAAATCCCGTTTTGCTGGAATAAACACAAATAAACATTTAGAATTTGGGATTATTCTGAATGCATTATATCATAGCTATACGTTAGAGGAGTCCGCACATGGTGATGCGCTACTGGTAGGGCTGTGTTTCGTTGGGTTGGTTTTGAAATAAATAGAAAATGTAATGCATAAAACGCCAATTATCTGCATTCTACGTCATACAATACATGCACGATAACGGGTAAACGGTGCTAAAAACCGACACAGATTAGTGCTGTATAGCATTATATGCACATTATAGGTATGGCGTAGATAAGTACTGCTGTATCAGCAATATTCTGAAGGCTCAGGTGATATTATTGTGTTCATTTTAAAAAGTACCTCCAAGTGATGAACGGAACTAGAAGCGGTGAGTTTAGCCAAGGTTCAGAGGATTCCGCTGGGAATGTATGACTTATATTGGCTACTAATAATTTATGACGCATCGCTTTCGTTCATATTTGTACTGAAAACTAATCCTTGTTTGACTTTTTTCGGGGATGGAGGGACTTCATAATTCATATTATAATCCACCTACTTAATTAGTGGTTTAACATAAAGTGCAATTTAATGTAATGTTATTTTCTTTAATCTTTGTCGTCGGTTAAATTTTCAGAAGGAGACGCTAGTCAGCGCTCTCCTGCTGTCGCTGGGTATTCGTTGTTTCTGCCAATACTAATTTGGTCTCTATTTGGTATTTTATTTTAAGGACATTCCAGTCTTACCTGTCTATCATTTAAAACCTGGTTTCTGAAATACTATTTAAATAACAACCTATGACTTGACTTAACTTGACGTAACTTGACTTAACATTTTAAAAGATCTGACGCGTCATTTAACCTGCAGCACAATTAAGTTCAGCCTGCCGCCGAGACCATTCAAGCATTATTTATCAAGTGGCGGCGTCCTGCTTTTATAATGTCCGCTACCCCACCCTTCACCTCCATACCCTCTCTGGTTCCCTTCCACAGATGAGAAAGGGATATCGTGATTGTCTTGACGGAGGTGTAAAGACACGATTGTTTTTCCAGTCGGGTGTGTGAGCGCTATGTAGCATAACTAAAGTTGTCTAAACATATTCAGAAACAGAGCTCGCATGGACTGGAGGGTTTTTAGACGTAATTCAGTTATATGTATGCCTCTTCGATAACTTGGTGTCGTTCAGTTTGTAACCTAGTTTTTAGCAGTGAAGCATTTTTTAATATCAGGGAATGGGCAGACGACGAAGAGGAGTCCCGCAGCTGGAAGTTCGGCGAATAAGTCGCCGAAGCATGTATCTATAAAGTTACTGCGAAGCCTCCCACGGGTGAGTTACGATTAGTCATGTTCATCATTTTAAAAGTTTGTTTTCCTAAGTTTTGTACCAGTATGGCTCAGTTCCCTTATATAGTTTTGAAGAAATTATATTAACTTAATTGTAACATTGCCACAACAGAATGCATACAATTGCGCTGCGCACTGCAGTTAGTGGAAGAATAATGAAGAAAAATGATTATTTATTGGTGTAATCATAAACACGCACAGCAGTCTGTCTGGTTAAAATGTTCTTGTCTTTGTTGACGACGCCGCATGCATATTATGACCGCATCTTAAATTAAGCCCCTTTAGTAATGGCTTCATTGCAACGAATGAAATTTTTCGGTAGATCAGAATGTAGCGCTCAAATTGATGGCCAAAAATAATTTTCTCTATGCTTTTTTATTAATACGCTTAAATGTAGTATAATTTGTTTTGAAATATTATTTTTTTGGTTGTCAGGGCAGGACCGTTTACCTTGAACCAGGTACAGGTCTGCTGTGTTCTTTGAGGGCTCCTCAGTTTTGGACGCATTTGCTGTTAAGTCATGCCAGACAGCTATTATCTGGTATAGTGTTAAGACCTTATTTATGAATTATGTCTAAAGCCTACCTTTAAATATATCATCAGGCAATGTGCATGAACAGCGAAGCGACTAGCTTTTTAGAGTGATAGAATAGGCCTGCGTCTTGGCTGAAAACAGTGAAGATCAGTGCATTATTTAAAAATTAGAGCATAAAGTAAGACATTGACTGAAGAGTGCAAAATTGGCATTAGGAGAGTAGACATCGTCCCCAAGAACTTTTATATTAGTTGTCTATTTAGCTCACACGTAAGGACAGCGTTAGTACACGTCTGTTTATCAGACTATATAAATGTAAATGGAAATATAAATTAAACATAAACGTCGTAATAATTCAGGAATCCGTATTAAATGCATGTTGGCGCGAGGCATGGGAAGGAGCGCTGCTTCTCCTCGCGTTACTCGTACGCGCATGCGTATTATTGAAGATTACTGAAACAATTTATAAAAATAAACGCCGACGGCGGCTTAATTTACTGGGCAGCTTTTGTTTTTACTGAATTGTGTGCACACCTGGCCGTCGTTTGCGATTGGTGCAATAGTGCATTTTTTCTGACCTCCTCTCTGTCAGGTCACTTAATGCCGACGCCACCTGTTGTTTGCCTGGACAGACGTGAGAAATGTGTCGACGGAATTATTCCCTGATTGAAATAAATGACCGCGGTTTTGCACTGCTGGCCGGTTACGGATCACATGAAATAAAAGGATATGTGTATGTATATTTCAAAGGGGTGCTGAAAAAAATATCAGCAGGGGCAGATACAATTAAGGAACCACTGAGGCGGCAATACTCTGCCTTGTTTATAAAAGAGAAAGCGTGATCGCTTTGTTATAATTTAGGTTTCGGATTGGCTAATGATAGTTGATAATGACTGATCCTGATTGGATAAATGGGTCATGACAAGCGCATAGAATTACAAAACACTTACTTCCATTTATTAATGCTGTAGGTAATGAAACCAAGTCTTTATTGTAGCTATCGGTATGCTGTTTCTTCTATATAACGTTTAATGAATTATCAAACCAGAGATAATTCCTTTGAGAAAATAACAATAGCCTGTGTAATTCATATGCTTGTTTTTTGGGAGCCTTGAATGTTTGAAGTTATTTTTGCGACTTCATTCGTGGGTTTCCTCATATCTGCTGCTGCATTATTCAGATAACGTAAAATTAACTGGGCAGCGGATCCTTTTATGTGGATTCTCTGGCTGCTTTAGTGATGCCGGTATCGCCCCATATCCAGCTCGTTGTTCCTCTCAAAAAATCTTACAAATGTTTGACATCAGCTGCTCACATTCAGTCGCGTTGGTGGTGGGTGTAGCGGTTGGTTTGGTTCACATACATACAACCTCTGTCAATAAGGTCCATATTGTTTGCCAGTTTTAGCCAAACTATTCATTAGCAGAAGAGCAATAATTTATAAAATGCTGCAAGAGATACTAGAGTATTATTGTCATATGCACAGTAAACAGTCGCTTACAATATTCAACTCACGGTCCTCATGGGCCGAGCCCTGCTGATTTTCCAGCCTTCTAGAATCTGTGAGCCAGGCGGGAAGCCTCTGGCCAATCAGAATCAGTAATTATTAAACTAATTACCCGGGAGACCTGAAAACAAGGCCTGGATTTGAAATCGAGGTCCAGATTTGAAGATCCCTGCACTCTACAATGAAAGTCTGCATATCTTTCTTGCCCCCGGTAAACACAAACCACAAATACATTATAAATATTATAAATAAAATTAAGCTGCTGAAAAGCAGAGTACAGTTACATAGTATGTCAGTAAGAATAAATGGGAGTCCGGTTATGTTGACAAATTTGTAAATACAATGAAATGCAATTTTAAAAACAGTGTAAACGTTGAGCAAATATTGTGAATATTGCATAGAGGTTCATAAGTAAAAGGTAGATTACTACCTAGTCCTTTGTGCCAGGTTATTGTGTAACAGACAGAATAGTCTCTGCAAATGAGCAGGCAGCTGTGCAAAGTCTGCAGAGTCTATGTGCAGTTTTTTCTATGGTGGCTAATGAAATGAGGCATCGCTTCCTTGGCAATATTTCATTTTTGTGTTGACTTGGACAATGCATTCATTACACTGGTTGGATGTTTATCATTAACACTGACAACCCGTATTGTGTAGCAAGTTTAATCTCGCGGGTCTGGATTAGTTCCCACTGGTGGTCTTTTGATGTTGAATCAGCACTAGCACTGAAGCAGTCCCCAGTGCTCTCAGGGCGGTGTAGGCTTTGATCAAGCCTCTCCCCTGCAGTAATCTTTGCCGTAGCTTTAGTGAAGTGAGCCGCTAGAACCTGGGCTCTCTAGGGCCAGGCTGGATTTGTTCGAGGCCATGAAGTTGCAGTCTGTCCGCTTCTCAGTGCCGCTGGGAGAACAGATGCATTATTATGAAACTGTGCCTTATTTGCAGGTGTATTGGAATGCATGGTCTCCCATATCCCATCATGCACTCCTCCAGACATAAACCTTTGAGAGCAAAGCTTAGGGTCCAAGCACAGGATCAAGCCCTTCTTCTAGTGCCCCTGGTGGGGGGTGGGTTAATGGCCTTGCTCAAGGGCCCAATAGAGATGAGACTGTTCTGCATAGGGCAGGTCTTGAACCAACAACCTTCTGTTCACAGGCTTAACTCGATGAGCCACTTGCCAGTAATGCTTAAAGTTGTATATAGTAATCCATCCAGCCATCATCCACTATGGGGGGGCAGGGAATCTGGAGCCTATCCTGCAAAACACAGGTGATGAGGTGTGATATCATGTGCAGTTACATATTCTGAGAAACGTTCGAGATTGAAGTTTGCCTAGTTGCTTGTTTTTCGACAAACTAGAGTAACTGAAGGAAAGGGACCCAAGAGAGGGAACATGTAGACCTCACATACACATATACACAGTGAGAGGATTCGACCGCAGTGCCAACCGACTGCGAAAGAGATTGAAAATGAATTTTTTAATGTGCTGTTTATGTAGCCTACAGCAGTTTGGTGTCTCATGAGATAGTATTAAACACAATCCTGCTGGCAAAATTTCAAGCTAAAATTCTGCTGTTACCACTGTAGTCAAACATCCATGAACAAATTAGCCAGATTCCCCCAGTCACATTCTTTGAGAATGTGAGAAATTAGCTTATTAATGTAGGACATACTAACGGCATTTTATATTGTAATGAGTGACCATATCACATAAGCTGTGGGCAATTTAGAGGTACCCGCTCATGTAATTGTGTGTCTTTCGACTGTGGGAGGGATGCCTACACACTTCCACAGAGGGGTTAAGCAAGAGCGCTGACTACCATGACCTACCATGACACCCTAACTGGCAGACTAACAAGCCAATTAATTCATTATTTATCTCTCCGTCTGAACCGACATGAAGGATGAACACTAGTGGGAATTGCTTCGTGCTATATATACATTACCAGTCAAAAGAACAGGTCATTTATCTGGAAACACCTACTGAAAATGATTTGTGTTTCACCAAGAAAATGACCCTAAGCACTCCTTGAGGTTATGCAATAGTATTATTGTGTGAACAAGGGAAGAGATTGAGTACTGCAACAGATGACCCGGCCCCCACAATCCCCCCCCGACCGAAGCCCTGTGGAGCTGGTTTGGGACGAGTTTATTAGCAAGATAGCGAACTTGTGACCTGATCTTGTGGAAACTCCTTCAGGACTGTTGGAGAAGCTTTCCAGATGGCTACATCTCTTGTTGATTGCAATATTTGATATGTATTACTTCACTGCCTCAAGAACTTTTACTGTAAGGTGAATAATAACATAGCTGAAATAGAGGAAAATGCATTAAAAGGTAGTGCGTGTAGACTGTTTACTGGTATATGCAACAGTAAAATTCCAAAACTTGAAGGATGTTTGATTTTTTTTTAAATTGCATAATATTGGAGAAAGTTACCTGTTCAATATTGTTACAAGCCATGATTAGATTATTCTCATTGTATAAGATAAGGCTTACTTAATTCAGATACCAAGGGTGACCTTTTTTCGTTAAACCCATAAGCAAGGATACTAAACTCAGATTCTTTCAGTAGTACTTATAGGATAATATGTCAGACTGCATTAACAATCTGCTCTTTAGCCAGAGCAATGCGCTTGATTTTCCATAGATTGCACGGCATGTACGTTCTTGCAGGGATGCTGGCACATCCATTTATACGTGAATTATGGGTGCATCCATTATTTTAAAGTGATGCAGGCGCTGTTTACTTGTTGCAATAGGAGCGGCGGTCTGCTGTTCCATTACCTATGGTTCCATTTATTAATAGTTACATGCTCCGAGCAAAGTTTGTTTATGTCTATTGAATAGTGAATGATGCCTTTAACAAGCAATCTGGTCTCTTTACTGTGTTCTCTATATACTCCTGTTTCACTCTGGAAACTTTGGGCGTTGGTTTTTTGTGCTGTCAACATAATACAGGAAAACGGCGGGATTGCCATCCATCCATCCATCCATTTTCCACCGCTTATCCGAGGTCGGGTCGCGGGGGCAATGCGGGATTGCATCCACTCCATTTATCAGCCCGTCATCAAACTTGAATCTCCATACAGGTGGGGGTCAGCAGATGTCTCGCCTTGAAAAGATGAAGTGGGACATCTGCTATGCGCTCCATCGCTGGTGTTTGTTTAAATGATGAATAATTAATTCGTTCTGCTGCTTATCTTGATATAGAAATGGATGAAGTGTAAAATATCTGACCTACTCGAATTGCTTTGGAGGAAAAAAAATGAAGGATAAAAAGACTGAAAATACCATTTCATGTTATGGATGCCCAATCCTGTAATGAGTGGTAGTTTGGAGCATCTGTGACTATTTTGTACTGGACCGAAGCTTTGGCTTTATTCAAAACCCAACAGCTGATTTGAGGAACTGATTTTTTTTTTTTTGATCTCCAGTGTTTCAACCTGAAAGCCCATCAATTCCCAGGTGCTGAAGAATTGTTTAAGTAGCTGAAAGTGAGATAGCCAGGAGCATAATACAACAGGCTGCCTTTCCGTGTGCTCCGGACTTCAGGTGCGAGAGTGTGGGACTTCAGGCCAGAGTACCCCGTGAGTAGGATATATGAATAAATGCAAGAGGAGCAGCAACTCACTTGGTATAACCTGAATCAATATAACGCCCCTCAGCTCACCTGGGCAGAACAGTGGTAAACATTAAGACAGGCAACTAAAGAAACATCCTTTTAGAGAAGTGAGTACAGGAGCATAAAACCAAAGGAGATCATTATTAAGACTTTCAGGAAAAGTATTAAAAGAAAACTTAAAAAAGAAAAATGTAGTGTTTTCCCGAAATAGAACTGACCAAAAACTACAAATTTGAATAACAATCTGGGTGTAACTCTGGATGGGTGGAGCCTATTTCCATTGGCGGTTGATGCCTAATGGGAAACGTGCATGCATTTGTGCGTGTGTGTGTGCGCGCATGCGTGTGTTAGGCTATATGTTCCATGCCATACAACCTTCCGGAATAAGAGACTATTGACGATGTTGGCGTGAATAAATGGAGATTTGCAAAGCACTCTTGAGTCACCATCGTGTCCTTGCTGCAATGCAGTGCGATTAATAACATTATTTGCCGTGTTAAGGGGAATAATGATGAGAAATGACTGAACATAAGAGTCGACCGGCTTTTCTCCGCCAGCCAGCTGAGGCTATACACGTAACTATTTCCAAGAATTGTAACTGAATCCTATTCACGGGCAGCCCGCCTCCCGCACGCCATCCTTACGGTTAAAAGCCGACAACAGGATCACCTGTCCCGTGCTCGCTCATAAATCACACGATACTCTTACTTGCCTATTCATGTACTGATTAACTCTGTAAAACGGCTCATATATACGTGATGGACGCCGGTGTAGCCCTAGCATCGTGCGGAGAGAGCACAGCCTCCTGTGGTGAGCGGCAGTCTGCCTCGATGCTTGATAACTTTGCAGCAGATATAATTATATTTCTCTGAGCCTCGGACGGCTTTGGGACTCTGACGATATTCCTGACTCGCCGTGTTGGTTTATCTGGGTTATAGACAGATTTACTTTATTGATTCCAAGCAGGAAACCGTGGATTATGGGTAACACCATGAACACTTGCATCTGAAAATTCGGGGCATGAGAAGCTTTGGTCTGTCAGGTTTTACTGATCAGGTTAAACATCCGTGGCCTTGACATGTCCAGAAAAGCTAATGCTCTAGCTGACATGCTGCACTGCTGTACTTTATTGATATGGGACGTTCTGTCTGAACAGGTGAAAAGGTGACGGAAAACAACATCTAAGATGTTAGGTGTCAGAATATTAATTTAACATTTCTTATTGAACATTGTTTTAACTTAAGGTTAGATGCATAACCATTGGGTCAAAGGGGTTGATACCACAGTCTTCATAACCAGGCTCTAAGTGACTCAGTACTGGATTAGGGGTTGTGGGGATGTATGAATGGATGGATGGATGGATGGATGGATGGATGGATGGGTGAATGGATAGAGGAAGGTACTGACAAATTGTCTTTTGGTTTCCTTGTCTATACATTTGACCCCCATAATCAAACCATTTTCGTTGGTGAGAATTGCCAAAGATAGGCTTAGTTCTGTGATTTGTCGTGCTCTTATTCTTTTCTTGACGCTAATAAAAATCCATGGGGTGATAATATAGTCCCTGAGAAGCTTTCCATCGATCTCCAGATGAGTCAGCGCTCGTGACAAGTACCTGGTGATTAATCTCAATCTCAGGGAAGACTGCGGCTGCATCTGCTGCTAATTCATTGGATGTGAAGTGTCACCAGATGAGCCGTCCGCTAAGTCTCACAGATTTCAGTGCCACCTCACATCGAGAGGCTTGCAAAGCGGATTCAGCTCGAATGCAGCTGGCCGCAACAGAAGGGATTTCTCGAATGGTTTCATTTGACCAAGTGCAGTCTTTCACCAGTAGTGCATGCCGTCTTTGGTTTGTGATGCGTTGTTTCATGCATGCTGTCTTAGTGTGTGATGCATTATTTGATGCATTCTGTCTCGCCGTGCTATGCATTTTTTCATGCACCCTGTCTCGGTGTGCGATGCATTGCTTCATGCCTGCTGCAAACATGCAGCTTTAGCTGGGCAGACTTACGTGTATATTTTAATATTTCATAAAATAAATAAATATTAGGACACTGGCTGTATTTCATGACAAATTAGGCAGAAACTTATCTCTTTCCATTACATAAATGTTGCACAATTATTTCCCATAATTTTCCAAAAAGATCCTACTTTTGTTCAGAGGCAGTGATGGTATCTGCATTCTATTGTGCATAGAAAAAGAAAAAGAACTAGAAAACTGATGACAAAGACATTTACTGTGGGATTTAAAATAGCCTGATTTTTCCGATTAGCCTCCTGTCACTGTCTGCATGGTAAGTTGCCTTAAAGGAAATGCTAAACGGGGCAGCTTGGTGGCACAGTGGTGAGCACTTACCAAATTGTCTGTGGCTGTGAATGATGTTTGTGTGTATGTGTGCCCTGTGATGGGCTGGCACACCGTCCTGGGGGAGGGGGTTCCCTGTGTTGTGCCCATAGCCTAGAGTCCTGTACAGTGTATGTATTTTTCTGAAAATGTAAAACACGTGTAGACGGTTTTTTTTTAGAAAAATTTTATATATATATATATATATATATATATATA
>JAODUD010000046.1:11932623-11943166 GCA_026784285.1 Stomatorhinus walkeri | reverse complement strand
CATGAGACTGTTATTTGTGTTTGATATCTATAGTTTTATCTTCAGTTTTATATGTCTGTGTGTGTGTGTATATATATATATATATATATATATATATATATATAAAAATATAAATACGATTAATTTTTTATTCTTGTTTTTTTAAGCCTGTAAATTTAGACGTGATTGTTTTTATACCTGAAAATCAGAGAATGTTTTTGTGGTTATGTTGAAAACTGTACAGCAAATCTTATCTACTATAAATAAATGGTGTTGTTGCACAGCGGTCTGTTGGTAAGATCTACTGTTCACATCAGGCTGTAGAAATACATCCTTAATTGTATAAAATTGAAACACATGATTTTTTCACGTTTGGAAATTTTTAAAAAATGTATCCCACAAGACTCCATGGGAGAAAGTTATTTCATACATGGTGCAAAGTCCTTTTCTTTTTGCTAATTTGATTTATGCAGAAGTGAATAGTTCAGGTCCAGAAAGTAAAAATCCAGACCAAGATTTAATTTCAACCAACCAGTTGAGTATAAAGAGTCAGAGTCACAGAGTACTTAACAGGTTGGTTGAAACAAAATCTTTGTCTGGATTTTTACTTTCTGGCCCTGAACTTTCCACCTCTGCCTGGGATGTTATGAAGGACTATGTTTGAGCCCAATAAAACTGTCAAGAGACTTGGTTTTGGATTAGTGTGGATATATAGAATGTTTTCCAAATCAGTAAGGCCACTTCTTAATCCTCCTTCACAAATAGATCTAGAATGTTCTTTTATTGCGGTTTAATCATTTGGATTAGTTCACAAGTTATTTCATTAGTGTATAGATTTAATCACATCAGTTGCTATGGTGTTATATAACAAGGAAGAATGTAATTGATTATTCATGGTGTGAAACTGAAGCTACTGTTTTTCAAAGAATATATATCCCTTCTGGGAAAAAAGACAGCTAAAAACCATCTTATGCTGGTTAAGATGGGATTTTCTCTGCTATCTTGATTCATAAGCTGTGTTTCATGCTTTTATTTCTGTCATTCGGATATATTCATACACACTGAATGTTTCATGTCTACAAATGCCATTAGTACCTGTAAATGGACTGTGTGTTCTTTACCATGAGCATATAGTTATAGTAAAACCTTCACATCTGATATAAATTATACTTCACTTTATTATTAAAAGTAATGTCAGCCAGGAGTGTCACTGAAAATATATAAAAAGGAGGACTGATTTTAATGGATGACAGTTTAAATAAAGTACTGCAGATTCATTCAGAGGGGTTAAATAACCTTTTAGGTGGGTTAGAACCATCCTCAAACAACCCTAGCAGGGTCCCTGATGTCACCTGTCGCTTTTTTTCTTTTACACCAGCAGACAAAAGCATGCTGGAATAATTATAAACCTGCATTAAACCTTCATATTTCTTTGCTTGATGTGTGTGGGTTCATTTTTTTCTCACGAAAGTGCATTATCTTAGAAATGTATCATTGAGACAACTGTCCAATACAGATATCTTTGATTTCTCCTATTATGGTCTACAGTTTGATACAGAAACATCCATCACCATGTCGTTTTATCTCTCTACCTCTCCACCTCTAAATCTCTTTGGTGGCTAATCTGCCTCGTACTGAACTTGTAATATAGTGGACCCTCGAATTACGACTGACTTGACATACGAACAACTTGGGTTACGACCAAAATTTTAATTTTGACTTACGACCAAAGTCTTGCGTTAGGACCCGAATGCCAGTCGAGGTCAAAAATTGCTATCAAAATGGCCCTACAAGAGCTAGAAAAGAAGCTAAGGAAGGAAGAGAAGGTAAAGAAAGCAACCAATCGGAAAGAAGGAAAATGCGCAGAGGTATCACTGGCATTAGTGTGACCAATCTGGCTAATATGTACAGCATGTCGACATCCACCATCTCGACAATCTTACAAAGAAAAGATTTGTATAAGGAAGCTAGTGTTGCTAAAGGTGTACCTTAAATTAGTCAAGTCACGATCAACAGACTTAGAGGTAGAAAGGCCATTATTAGTGTGGATAAACAAAAGGTGAGTGAGTATACTAGGGAAATCATTGGTGGTTCTGATCAATTACGCACATTATACAACCCTTTTTATTATGAATAGGTTAGGTAAGGGGTGCTTTGGGAGGTTCAGAATGCATTATAGGTATATCCCTTATTTCTTAGGGGAAAAATTGTCTTGACTTACGACCAACTTGAGTTACAACCAGCCCTCGCGAATTAATTCAGTTCCTAAGTCAAGGGTCCACTATACTTATACTATAGGACATTAGCCACTGTTTACTCCAGTTAATCCAAAACATATCCTATACTGATATAATCTTAAATTACTCTTGCATTTCAAGTATGCACAAAAGGCAATATTTCGAATAAGGACCATCATGCAGAGACTTCTCAGGCACACACAGTGCTTTGGATGACTCAAGCACAGTATTTAGCACATTTTCTGGAAGTTAATCCCAATGCTTAAACCCTTCTTTCAACTTCGTTGATTCAAGTAGAAATACAAACAACTAAAAAGGAATCCTTTAATACATCTTTAAAAACATCCTGTGATTGTTTTTTCTTCAAAGTATTAAAATGTGATATTTGCTGGAAAGAACAACATTGAGTATATACAGCATGATCGATTTCCATGCTGGTATATGCTGGTTAGTGCTGGTGTCGCTGCACATGAAGCTGGTCCACCAGCACCAAAACATAACATATGTTGGTATAACCAGCATGCATTATACTGGTCATGCTGACCTTTACTGGTTTATTCAGCAGGGATGACCCACAGAAGATGGCAGCACACAAACGCGCGCAGACAGCTCCTCGAGACCTGATCATTACTAGCGTGCTCGTGTGGCCAGGTAACCATGCATAGAATATGTATCGGAATATGGAGTTTTGTTCATTGTCCTCCGGTTTTATTTTCTATTAATCCATACCACTGTGCCGTATACTGTTATATGTCAATATGATACACTTGTTTGAGCCGATCTTATTGACAATAAATTAAAGGACGTGCGACAGAACGACCGATACTTCCAGTTGATTTGTAGTAATGCTACTAATCGTAACAAAACCGAGTTCACAGAACACGTGACGAAACGCGGATTTAAAAGCGTGTTATCGTGCATAATTTTCGGTCCATTGTAATGTTTATGCTCACTGTAAGCCTCAAGGCAGCAGCGAACACGGGAATTATATTCACAGCAAATATTCTTCTCTATCCTTAAGTTACACTACATTACCCATGAAACCATAGGCACACTTATGACCTGGGATTCGAAGTCCTTCGGATTACCTTTACAGGACTCGCTCGCTTTTATTTTCTCTTATTAGACTGTGTGTACTGTGTTATCCTCGGATATGATCTGTTTAATGCAACTGCAAGTATACCCGTGTTTTCAATAAACATACGGAACAAGAACTGTTCAATCATACTCTGTGAAACTTGCATTCTACCGTGTTTAAAAGTTGTCTCAGTTTTATTTGGCAAGAACTGATATGATGTCTTCCCATGATCTCCGGTTTGGCGATTTTCCTTTTTTTTTACATAATCATCGTTTGATACTTAGTAAGTTAACTGTAATATTACACAGGATATCTAAGAAGTCACACAGTCTGAGTGAGGATTAAGCGCTCACTTTGCATTAATATGAGCGTTTATACACACTTAATACCACATCACGTTAGGAGTTCATTCAGTCTATATCCTCCGTGATCCATTGGTAAAAGAACAGCAATACGACCATATGCTTCCTATTTACAGAAACGCCGAAGACGGCTACCGCGCTAGCAACCCAGAATACAAATTAACTCTGGAAAGGCTGCGCTGCTATTTCCATTTCTGTCCACACGTGGAGCTACACAAAAACGACGTATATGTTATCCGGACGAGGCTATAGGCCTATGTGAATAATCAGGTGTATTTTTGAATTTGCAAGAATAACAAAAAATATTTAAAATGATCCTTTCATTGCATTGCCGTAAGACATCTGCTCTATTTATTTCTATACTTTATTCTTTACATGTATGATAATTAAATTTAGCTGCATATAGGCCTTAATACAGTTACAAACATAAGTTAACATACATCTGAATGAATAACATCAAGTAAATGATAATTATATAGCTACAAAATAACAGCAATCATATTGAAATGTATGTAATCTATGAAAAACACCATAAAATACATTAATAGATAATATATTCGTTTCATAAACAGCTCGTTTGTTTTCGGTATAACCCCCACTTAATGAAAAGCATTTAAAAGTCTTCTCATATGATATTGCGTCAGTAAATGAGAACTGATTGCTCTTTAACTGAGGCTCGCTGACATTATCTCTAGCCATTGTAAGCCAGTACTCCATAACACCTTTAAGCCTGAAAGTTTTTTAAGAGACGACTTACATATTTTAACACAAAGTAGATACTCTTTCGTGTTACATAACGTTATCTGCTAATAATGAAACTTATTGCAGTCTCATTAGGCACTGAGTATAACCACCAAGGCCCCGTATGATGGCGAAACCAATCAATACAGTATTTACTTCAATAACTTCTCCTTAATTGCCCATCCTGCGTAAATTTAATTTAAAGTCTGTGTTGTTCAAGTATTATGTTGTGTTTACAAATCGTACATATCGACCTATTCGGTTTCTACCCGTTTATTCAGTACAGGTTTGCGCGAACATGGAGTCTCCAAGGAATCACTTGGCACAAGGCAAGGGGACATCATGGAAAGGGTGACAGTCCATCGCTGGGTGTGCACACTATGGGTAATTTAGAAGATGCTAAATTCCCCCAAATGCATACCTTTCAACTACAGGAGTGATGGTTTAGTACTACCATGTTAATGTACACAAAGAAATGGAAATATTCAACCTTTTACCATATTTTTTTTCTACAGAAGTCCCTTTTAAAATGAGTGTTGTGAGCGCCATCTAGCGGCACTAGTTTTCACCCGTCGACCATGTGATCAAAGCTTTATTGACGTAATATTTTCCATATTATTTGAAATGATTATAGCATGGAAAACACGAGCAAGTTTCAGCACTGAACCCTTATATAATTCATCATCTTTTAGAAAACCAGCAGTATGTTTAATCCTGCGACATCAACTGCAATTACGGCATCAACACTCGCCCTTGCTTTTCACATGATATTGATGGTTGAATTCACTGAATTAAATAACATTCCCTGCCTCTTGTTAATTACCGCTTCTATTCCCCTTTACATTCAATGGGATTTTGTCCCCAACCCCCGTTTTCTTTTAGGTAGACCTAGCATATCTGTCTCTATGTAAATGTGGCTGAATTTCTGTCAAAGACCGCACAGTAGAAAGCACGTTAACGCCAAAACATCGCCACATATTACTTTTATCATCAGCTGGACACAGGCAGTCTTTATAAGACACGCCTTAAAGGGAGGGTAACTTGCTTTCTGCGATACGTGTTTTAGATGAGTTAAACGCATATACTGGCTTGACGAAATCCTGGGAGCGAAAAATAAGCAATTAGTTATTGAGACAAAAATGAGGTATTTCATATTTTGTTCACTTTTTTTCATTGTCTTTGCGGAGAAAGGGCCGAGGCTCAAATTCGTCGTCCATGGTAGGTTTGTCGCTAAACATTAAAAAGATGAGTTAACATATAATCATTTTCAGTTGTTAATTATTAGTTACATTTCTGCTGAATTCGTATTAACAGTCCGTTATTACCTGTGGCTGCCACTTCTTTGTGATGACGACAACGAAGGTGCTAAAACATTTATTATTTATTTCCTGACGTTTTTTCTTCGTATATATTTTAGGCGAAAGTCTGCATTCGGATATCTCGGCATAAATTTAATTGCTCGAGGGAAAGGACCGTTGTTTTGGCTTTTAGTTTTTCAGTCTATCACAAGAAATTAGACACGTTTTCTTTGTTTCTTGCAGTCACGAATTGCATTTGGTAGCGTCGACGATTGCTAGGGATACTAATGGTATGGAGATGTTACGGCGGAGATAATTGTACTTTCCATTGACTAGTCATGCTCGCTCCTTCCTAGTATATCTTTCTCCGTTGTTTGCGTGCCTGTTGATTGCATTTTCTTTTGCTACCACTTATGACGACCACTTTAACTTGAGTTGGTGAAATCAGCCAACGTGGGTGCCTTTTGTTAAGTTTCATCATGTCATTGGTTGTTGAATAACAAATATATCGCACGTAATCTGTTATTTCTGGGAAATCGTCGCTGCTAGTGGCAGGTTTATTTCTAAATTAGACTTACTGTAAATGTATCCTAGCTTCCTCTTTCTAACATCTTCAGTATTGTATCATAATGTATGTGAATCGGATATTTTCTTCCACCCACCTGCCGACATCCTTTTTACTTATATGTAGTATGATTAGTATTATTGATGTTTATTGTCCGGTCGATTATTGGACAACATTATTTTAATTTTAGGAAATACTTAAAACATGGCTGTTTTAAGTTGTTTTCCCTGTGATACAAGAATGTTATTTGAATCAAACAGAAATCGTCACCATGAGATCAATATAATGAGTTCATTTTAATAGTAATCTTATTATATATCGTGGGTACCCTAACTGGTTTTCGTACCGTATCTAGGTTATATTTAGTATCGTTGGTGGTACTGAAGTCGCAATGATTTATGTTTTGCGATCCCAGTTTTTTTTTTATTTAAATGAAGTCGCATAAAAAACACGCGTTAAATACGGAAAACTACTAGTTGAAACTATATTTCCTCTCGGTGCTGGAGTTTGAGCTCGTATTACCGAACTGCAATGCAGGTCCGTGAGGGTACGTGTTTGATGCTGCGATAATGGAGAACAAGTGTGGAGTAGCGGGCATCGATGACCTGGAAAAGATGCATTTATCAGCGCGTACGCGGAGGGGATGCAGAGGGACAGACACATAGACGGCAACAACAAATAATTACAGTTTTTTTTTAAGAATTGCTGTCAAGTGTTCAGTGACTGTAATCATGTAGTATTCAACAACAGCTGTTAATTATTAGACAATAATTCAGTGCTTTATACATCTATTAATCCATTCACCTTTTTAATAGTTTATCCTGATCAGGGTTGGGGTGGGAGGCGGGGCTGGGGGGGGAGGTTGGGGGTGCTGGGGCTAGAGTTTATCCCTGGTACCATGGGGCACAAGGCCAGGGAACATTCTGGACAGGATGCCAGTCCATCGCAATGCACACAGTCTCATACTCTGGGCAATTTAGAATCAGTCAGTTAGTTAAACTGTATGTCCTTGGACTGCAGGAGAAAATCTGTGTACCTGGCAGAAACACAAATGATCCGGGTAGAGCATGCAAACTCCACGCACACAGCGGAAGTTCCACGCTTCGTTTTCAGACAGAGACAACATATTCACTGAGATTTCATCTTCTGTGCAGTAAGAGGAAAATTGTAGCACCGGCATAATAATTTACGGTAGATGCAACTGAAGGAATATGGGAACTTGTATAGCTTGTAACCAGGGTCGGATCCTGGCATGAGCGAAGTATTCAGCTGCCAAGGGCCCGACTGGTGCAAGGAGGTGCTGAAGTTGTGAAAAATATATATGTATTATATACATGACTGGGTCCAGCAGAGCAGCCAGTTGCCTAGAGACCCTGAAGAGATGAAACCTCTCCTGCTTCTAACACATTTGTACATGTCCATGATAAACTGAGAGGCACACTGCATTAGTAACTCGTCGTGACTGGTGCAGCCTCAACTTATAAACAAATGTGAACTCACGCTGCCTTTTTGCTCTCACTCCTCATTTCAGAAAGCTCACTTCCACCCACACACGCATATATCCAGTGACACACTGGCAGACATATTTCAATACGTCTGTGTAATCTGGTAGATGGTTGATTTGGTGAATTTAAACTCTTACCATCACAAAAGCAAGACGCTGCCAGTATCCTGCAATGCTCTGCTTGTTTTCCAGAGTCTGCAGGGTTCCAGTTCACACGGCCACAACTGTATACCACTGTCAGGCTACTGGAGGGAGAGGATGTCCTGTATGTTGGTGGACAGGCAACACTGTATATGTTGAAATTTACAGGCGGTGCAGTTAGACATGCAGAGGTGGGTGAGACGATGAATATAAATCTAGCTGTATAAAGGCAATATAGACATAACTAGGAATAACTAAAATATATAAATAATTAATGGTTATGTACAGTATATCCTAACTCTGCCCTGGATGACTGGTCATGGGTGATGGACGAGTGGGTGGATCAACTCTCTTTGATTTTGTTTTTCTCCAGATTCCAATTTCGTCAGAAGAAAAGGTGAAGGAAGCGTGCCTTTCGGAAACACCCCAGTCAAAGGTGGAGCACTGGACTTAGCAGAGCACTGGAAACCTACGCACTGGAATTAGCAGAGTGCAGTGTTGTAGTTACCATCATCATCATCATCATCATCATCAACATGTATGCATTTCATGGATCCACTGTCAAAAACAACTTAACACCCTGAACTCCTGTATTCCCCTTGTTCAGTGTTATTTTCACATTTTGTACCATTTTCCCATTCATCTCTTGTATATATTTCTGTTTTTATATTTATGCTACTGGACATTTATGCAGAAATGCAGTTGCTTATGAACTGCATTAATATTCTAACATTACTGTTGGTTTATTGAAATGATTAAATTCTGCACCGTGCTGTGAGGTTGAGGAAGGGTCTTTGTCTGACTTGTAACTGCTTTTGTTTCTTTTCTTATAAGCATAACTGTTAAAGTGAAAGTGAATCTGGGGGAAGTCAGTGTAGATGGTTCACTGTTAAGTGTGATGCTGGGAATGTCACACAGTGCTTGTATGAAGATGGGATTATCTAAGCAAAACGAAGTGGCTAAATGGGATGTTTCATTTTTGCCCCCCCACCCCCCTCGAATCAGGAATGCGATAATTTCATCACCGTCATTGAGAAAATTGATGGCTACGTTATGGTTTGCGGAACAAATGCTGGACGTCCAAAATGCTGGATGCTGGTATGAGTTTTATTTTTATTCTTTGCGAAAGAGGATGCTGCTGCAGGGCAAATGGGGCCGCATGAAGGGAGGGGGCACCTTCAGCATTTGGGGTCACATTCCCGGCAGAAGCCATGGGTGGAGCTTGCATGCTTTTCACATGTTTGTGTGGATATCTGGGCTCATCTCCTGCTCCAGAAAATGTGTAGCTTAGGTGAAATGAGGAGCGAATTTCTAAAATTCACTCACTCCATGGAAAACGTTTTAAGAACATTTCTGCGCACTTTAGCTGTAGAAATTTAATCAAAGTGCTTCACTGGATTACATGAGGACTGAGTGAGCTTGGGTGTTCTGAAACGTGATGAGGAAGCCTGACATTAGGTCATTGGGGATCACATCTGACACACAACTGAAAGCTGAACTGAGTGAGTTCTTAGAAATTTAACAAAAAGTTCTTCATTGGAGTACTAGAGGTCTGAATGAGTTTTAGGTACCGGTAGTGTAACATATATGATGCGGAAGCCTGACTTTGGGTCATTGTCGGTCTCATCTCAGAAATGACAAAAAAAACTGGACTGAGTGAGTTTCTGAAACTCGCCCTTGAGTTGGTGTTGCGCTGAATTGCCCATGGTGTGTTTGTGTTAGATTGTGCTCACTACCTTGGACTTCCTTGGCTAGTGTAGTGTATTTCATAGCTGAAGTGGGAAATAATAGCCAGTACCAGAGTACTTGCTGTAATAATGCCTCACTGGCAAAATGGAATTTGATTCACTCTCTCCAGGTGAATGGGACTGCAATGGCCAACAGTACAGTCAATGGAGTTGACATTATAGCCGCAGATGTTGCTCCACGTATTCCCTCTCAGCCGTCTGTCAGCTTGACTGCAGGTAAATCGCTGTCACGTCAGAAAGAAGCCTTAGTGTGGCCACCTGCTGCTGGTCATCCACCTAACATCATTTAATCTTCAGAGCTAAAAGCCCCAGGTCTTTATCACGAGTTGTGAGGACTCAGCTCTTGTGGTCCCGACACTCTGCACTGTCCCCGGCAAGATAAATGGTCTTGTGCGTGCTTTGTGTCTGCTACAAGACCTGCACACACTACGCCAGCCACTGCACAGCATCTGACACACAGCGTCTGCAGTAGCGGTGATCTGATGTTATATTAGCCCGGGATAGTCCTGGTGTTTAGAATGATCTGGATAGATTTAGATTGTAGTTTCAAATGTGTGAATTGGCCTGTGCTGCTTGCATTGCAGGTAACTAATGAATCCTCCAGGTTGAAACATTGTTTTAATTCATCTCAGGGGGGAGTCTAGCATGATTTGGCCCTTAGGGGGATCCACCACGATTAAATTAGCTGAGCGATGGGGGGTTCCTTGACAATAAAATTACAAAATTGGGGTCCTGATAACTATGAAAATTGTACAAGAGTACTGGACAAGATGTTAAATGGATTTAGAAAAAACTAATTTTCAGGACGGCTTACATACAAAATAGAGTGACTGATGCCCACCTAAATGGGGGGGGGGGGGGTAATCGCCTATAATGAATGCGGATAATTT
>JAODUD010000046.1:11919117-11932521 GCA_026784285.1 Stomatorhinus walkeri | reverse complement strand
CCCCCCCAGCCGCAAATCCTGACCAAGATTTAGTTTCAACCAACCAGTTGAGTACTCTGAGACTGTGACGCTTTATACTCAGCTGATTGGTTGGAACAAAATCTCGGTCTGGATTTTTACTCTCTGGACCTGAACTACCCACCTCTGACCAGTTAAAACTTATGGTGATGCTTCTCTTAAGAGGGAAATCAGTCTCTGCCAGGCCAGCTGTGGTTAGAGGTCTGGCTTGGGACATGCAGTGGTGTGCATCACCCCCTGCTTCTCTCTCTCAGGTGGCAATTTCTACTCAGCAATAACAGCAGAAGGACACCAGCCTGGTTTTATACGCCGCACCTTTGGTCCTCGCAGGCTCATAAAGACTGAAAACAAGTGGCTTCAGAGTGAGTAGGGGGGAGGGGCATTGGTGGAGTTTGGGATATAATAGATTTAGGTGGGGGGTGGGCAGGGGGGTCTGAAATGCCGACTGAAGGTGCAGCACTGGAAAAGATATATGGAAGTTATTATAGAGAATATTTACAGGGAATATTTCAAGAAAGGATCTTTAACGTTTGTGTTGTTGCTGTTCCATACGCATGGTGTAAGCGTAGTTATGACAAGGGCAAAATTAGCAAGTTGGCAATTTTTTAAACGTTATACCCTTAGATTTGCTGAATTATAGACGCAGAAATTGCCACATAAATGAATACTGATGAGAGTGATGAGTCACACGTTGCCATAGTAACCATCTGATTGTCCTTACCATTACCTTGTCAGTCTCTTTATACGTTACACTGTCTGATGAACCTGTTTGTACAGATCCCCAGTTTGCGGGTGCAGCAGTGATTCCAGGATCTGTGAAGCACAAGGAGGAGATCTACTTTTTCTTCAGTGAGATCAACAAAACCGCCAACGTTGACAAAGAACCCTACAGGGCTTGTATTGGACGAGTCTGCATGGTAACCAACCAACAAATGTATTGACTTAGGAGAGAATAAATGAGGACATATGAGTACAGAAATAAGGTTAGGGACCTATATTGTGTATCAGTGAGGACATCAAGCATCATTCCAGTCCATAACTGGAATTAATCCAATAATGCATTGTTTTTAGATCGATGAGGGTGGCATCAAAGGGATTCTGGAGAATTCCTGGACCACTTTCCTGAAGGCACACCTGATGTGCGGCTCAGCCAGCAGACACCAGCAGTTCAACAACCTGAAGCAGGCGTTCGTGTTGACCGCCCGTGAAAAGAGGACCGGTGTGATGTACGGGCTTTTTGCCAACGCCTGGTGAGCACTGCGGGAAAGAAACGACGTCAGTGTCTAATCAGACCGGACCGTGTTCCTCTCCATACATCCTGTACTTCAGACTGACTCACAGAGCTAATTCCAAGATCAGCAGGACATTTTGAATCGTATTCAAGTTGTTGACGTTCATCTGCGCTTTGTTCTGCGCAGGGACGTCACTGTGGTGTGTGCCTACTCTGTGGAGGACATCGATCTGGCCTTCTCTACCTCCAGACTGAAAGGGTACCGGGGAATCCTGGCAGGCTACCGACCGGGGATGGTAAAATAAATAAATCCTGGAAAATGCAGCACAGACAGGTTGCACAGCACCCATTCAGAAGGCCTGGTTGCCATAGACACTCTGTGTATCCTCAGATTATGCTAAAATGTTGTCACTTTGACGCATTAATGTTTCTTTAGATTTGTTGTGATATGCACTTCTGAAACGAATGAAACGGCCAGATTATTATAACTAAGGAATTTCAAAGATTAAAATAGTGATGTGTACGGTGCCACCGCTAGATCATCACAGGATTGTTTTCCACCGCTAGTGCACTTTTAAGAATGTGACGACATCCCTGAATGCCAAGACCCTGGGAGTGATACGGGACCACCCGGAGATTGAGGATGTGATCTGGCCAATCGGACTGGCACCTTTGGACCTGCCCACCGGCGACCGCTTCACCAAGATCGTCGCCGACACCGTCCTGGCTGTCAATGAGGAGCACTACAGCGTGGTGTACCTGGGCACAGGTGTGAGCCGTGCCAGAGGCGCGATGATATGCAACAGGGCCAGGGGTTCCATGTGCCTCAAGTGTGTCGAATGGTGCTTTATCGCTTAATGTTCTGAGACTCGGGTGACATGGTGGCGCAGTGGTCAGCTCACACCTCTGGGATTTGGGTTCGAGTCTCCACATGAACTCTATATGTATGGAGATTGTATATTTCTTCCAGTTTCCCTCCATGGTCCAAAAACAACAAGTTAAAGTGTTACATTTAACATGAGGTTAATCGGAGATGTCAGATTGTCCCTTTCTGCGTGCCCTGTGATGGGTTGGCACTCGGTCCTGGGTTATTCCCGGTCTTGTGTCCATAGCTTCTAGGATGGGCTCATACGGGTATGGAAGATTGATGGATGGATGGACTTAAAGAGAGCCATAAATTACTTTTTTTAATGAAACATAATTCTACATGAAGTGAATGTTAACATACAAAGATCAACTTCATTTATGCATTTATAACATAAAGTAGTAATTCAGCTCTCTTCTTGAACTAAATCTTCTTCCCTTCAGAGGTGAAGATTTGTGTTGAATTCTTGCTGTCTGGTTCTTTGTAAAACCTCCATATACTTCTTGCTGAGGTTGTAATACAGATATTATTCTGAAACTGTATTCAAATTCAATTCACATTTGTATACGGGTCTTTGTCCTTCAGATGATTCAGTAGCCATCCTCCCGTTTGGTCTCAATCCTTTTCTCCTTGTCCTGTCCTATGCTAGAGAGTGGTAAAGTGCTGAAGGTCCTTCATACTATCGAGGAAGCTTTCATCATCTCACAGTACTCAGCCTTCCGTTCTGAGGGTCCAGTCACAGCCGTGGACATCGATTCCGAGAGGGTACGCTGCCTCTTCATCTCTCCCACTCATGCTAGTTGGCTTGCTGATTGGGTCATCTCCTTTGGTGCGTGCCAATCAGAGTGTCACCAAGGGGGATGTTTGGTGCCAAGATAGGACTGTAAGTCCAAATTGTGTTCATTGGGCTCTCATTTCCTGTCAATTTTTTTTCTGCATGCCAGTTTCGGGTAGTACGATTTCAGGCCACTACTCCCGCCGCGCGGCAGCGGAGCATGCATACTCCCATCATTCTAGTTCTTTGTACTTGCGTATATCCTTAAAATGATGCTGAATAACGACTTCACTACATTTCAAGTTACGAACGGCCGTTGGGAACGTATCTCATTTGTAAGTAGAGGACCGTCTGTATATATTTTCAAACCCCAGCTTGGCTCTTCCCTGCTATCTATGAAGCCCTTCTTCCTTGCTTTATAGGACTTGAGTCCTGCTTTTAGGAGCTTGCTACAAACTAGCAGTCCTAGCAGTGCACTTCACACCTGCACTTAATGTTTCCCATTCCTTTTGATGGTCACTTAATGTCATCCCCCAATGCATGACAAACTGTCAGATGATCATCTCTGGCATTAGAAAGTCACTTCTGCCTTTTACCTGGCTAGTTTTTGGTCGTTCCCAGTGTCTCCTGTTTCACCTTATTCTTGTGTTCTGGTGTCTTAGAAATCTTGAGCCTGGAAGCAGCCTGCCATGTAGCCCCTACCAGCAGAACCAGGATTAAACCTGGATTTAAAAATGCAGATTTGAAAAAATAATGTAGAGTGGTCTGTTAATTTTTTTCCCGGGCTGTATATCAATTAAACCCCAGCTCAGTCTTTATTGACATTTTGTCTGTGAAATTCCACGGTGACACCACTTGTCTATTCATCTTGCTTTTCTGTTGGTCCCAAGGGGTATCTGTATGTGAGCTCACCCACAGAAGTCCAGCGCATTCCATTGGCTGACTGTGGTCGCTACGGAGACGGTTGCCGGGGATGCATCCTTTCGCGTGACCCTTATTGTGGGTGGGATGTTGGCAAAAGGAAGTGTGTGGTGATTCCAAAGGAATACAACATCAGCACAGGGTGTGTCATCTGTTCTGTCATAAATTCCATGTTTTTTCTACAATAGTAAAATCAATATTTTTTGTTTTAATGGTGTGTAGATTATAGCATACATACATATACTTTCTCTCTCCATGGAATTACAGTATGAATAATTGAATCTTGAAGGCAGACTGAAATTTTTCATAGTTTCATTATTTGGGAGAAATGTATTCTTACCTAGGATGTATTCTGATGACCAATGGTATTAGAACAATAAGTGAATTTTTCATTTATGAGATTTAAATCAACAGGCGTCCCTCCAATAACCTCTGAATATAGTTTTTTTTAGATGTGGCATAACAATATAGAAGTTTAATTTAAAAATATCTTCACAGAGAGTCAATAGTTTTCAGAAACAAATTGTATGCATTGCTTTGTTTGCCCTTCTTTTCATATCTTGTTTTTGCCATCTGTTTTCCCAGCATGATTGTCCAGAGCCTTGACCAGTCCAGTGCGTCTGAGTGTGGAGAATCAGCTGCAGGGTTTGCAGGTCACTCTCTCCTCCCCAGTCCTACAATACCTTCTCCTTACCAATAGAGTCAATCTAATGGCAGCTTTCAGGGAATCCCAAGTTTACATCCAGAGAGGCCTGCATGACTTAATAAGCATGTTTCAGAATTGAGAATAACCACAAACCAGAAAACCTGGTAACCTTCGAGGATAAAGAGGTGCCATTCCTTTTCCTAAAGCATGACCTATTTGTATTTAGGCCAATCTTTATCTCATTCTGGACCTCAGTGGATCATTCAACCAGACATATGCTTGGCCATCCCTGCGTACCCCAGAGATTATAAAATGCTAAGTTTTTTGTTAATATTCATTTTATGCTCCCCCACAGTTAATATTTCTTATACGGTAAACAAAGATCAATACTGAATAGAGTCTACGTTATTTTGTGGTGATTATATTACCGTGCATATGATTATCTGAAGGAGAGATGCCAATTTGGGCCCTGACTGCTACTAAAATCTAGTTAGAATCTGGCTTTGGTTAATCTAAGATAAGTCATCAGAATTATAAGCCTTTTTTGTGGGATAGAGAGAGGTTCTGATGTTACTTAACCAGTTAACTTCATGGCTCTGATTTTGGCTCCCTCTACAGGCCTGAGGGCACATAGCACTTCCCCCAAGGAGGTGGAGGTGGACGCGGACGGGCCAGTGCTGCTGCCATGTCCTGTGTACTCCTTCCATGCCTCCTACCTTTGGGAGAAAGACCACTGCACGCACCGTTACCCATGCTCCATCTTGGGGGACTCCTGTGTTCTAGCGCCCATGTCACTTTTGCCCTTCACTGATGGAATCTTTCGTTGCATGGCCCTGGAGGACGGCCATAAGGTGGAGGTGGTCTCCTACAAAGTGGTCATCAACAAGGGACCTGTTTCGGCTTCTGTCACCTGGTTGCTTCGATACTCTCTCTTCCTGTTCACCATCCCATTCTGGTTTATCTAGCCACTGTTCTTTCTCAGCCTTTTTATATTCTCATAAACAGATAAATAACGTCAACACCTAGTTTGAAAAGCATTTAGCATCACCATGGATGTATATCACTGTCAAATTTACATTTACTTTGGAAACTATATATTTATGGATCTCAAAAATAAGTATAAATCTTGCTTTTTGACTGTGTTGAACTGCTGTATTTGGTTCTCTGTAATGTAGTCTAACTTGTGTGCCCCATCAATCATCTGCTGAAATTCCTTAGTATTTAAATAACGATACCAAATCAGGAAAAAATATCAATTCATATTAAACAGAAATTATTTTTACTGTATACTTTAATTATGTGAGAGACTATCAACTGATCTACCTTCTACGAAGCACAGGAACCACCTGGACACTTAGGGTTAAAGACAGAGGTGCCAGAAACCTCTGAGGTGTCCTTCTTCTGGTGAAGACTACATGTTTTCATTTGAAATTATCTCACAGTTTTGAATTTAAGTATAGTCATCCATTCTCAGGCATAGTATTACAACTCAAGTGTACAATGTAAGGGAATGATTGAGGTCATTCTTTGAGAAATTTTGGTATTTACAAATGTGGGGTGTTGCTGTAGTCTTTCAACTGTGCTGTATGCTTTACAAATCTAGTACTTACTTTTAGTCTTTAGTTTTTTATCTTGTAATAATTTGTGGGTTTTTTTTTTTTTTGCTTTTTGCCAGTATTTCATGGTGAACATTGTTGTCAAATTGCTTTTATACCAATTTTCCAAGTTGACTGTGTTACTTTGAACAGATAAGATGTTTAGCCAATATCTAATACTGTAAACTGTCATAACAACTACCCTATTACCATATGTAAATATGTATGACAGTCTTGTCATATAAATGTAAAAAGCCTTAACATTATGTAACTACTGTATCTTACAGTATTAAGTGATGCTGTGACCTTGGTGTAAATGAGCTTAATATAGAACATGGGGCCAGATTCACACATCTGGCAACAGACAAGCTACTACTGTATGATAATCCAAAGTGGTTATCGGGAAATCCATTTGCTATATCTGTGAAGCAATCAGAAAGACGATACTGGGGGATCGTTTATTTATAACCTCAATTAATCCTTGAAGTGTTGAAAGCCAGATAAAGCCACATAGTTAAATGTAACCATAGAGCATTTTACTTTCCTTCTGGTGAATGACTTCAGGATTAAATGTTTTTTTTATCACCGCCTAATTAATTTGTAGGCCTAATAGCATTTATTATTTGGAAAATGTTTCAAGCTTTAAAATATTTCAAGCTTCGAAGATATCGGTGCTAAAAATTCCTTTTATATTTTACCTTGAACTGTTTTGTAGAGGCAGTAAGCATACGAGGGCGGCTATGAGATTTGTACTCCTACCTAATGAAAAAGCCTTTGTATAAATCAGTAGAATTTCATTGAACGGTCTTCAGAAACAGCAGAATTTATGCATAAATCTGAACGGCTAGTATGGGAAATTCTTCTGTAATATTTTAAAATTAGCTTTTATTATATGTGTAGCTTGATCGTGTGGTGTGCAGAGATGTTGAATATGGAGATTGAGATGGGACATAATAGTAATTTGATAAACGTGCTACAGCCATTTGCAAGTGTTTTGTGTGTCGGGTACGTCTAACCTTCCATCCTTTTTTGTTGGTTGATTCCTCTTACTTAGCTGTCAGGAAAATACCTGTCTGGGTAGGTTTGGTTTCTGTTTTTATAATACACTATTTGAGTGCTACAGTGCAGTAGATGGCATTGTTAGCTCACACCTCTGGGACCAACATTCAAGTCTCCATCCTGGTGTTGACGTGGTTCATCGTGGAGTTTCCTCCAGGTACTTTGGTTTCCCCCCACAGTCCAAAACATACTAAGGTGAATTGCAGTTAGTAAATTGCCCATTGGTGTGCATGTATGTGTGAATGGTGTGTGAGTGTGCCCTGCGGCTGGTTGGCACCCCATCCAGCCTTATGCCCATACCTTCTGGGATGGACTCCAGTTCCCCGCAGCCCTGAATAGGACACGTGTATACAGAAATTGTTTGGATAATGCACTATAACACATTTGCTGAAACTCTTGGTTACTTCAGGGAAGTTGTAGAATTCATCTTATCTACAAAGTTGTAGAATTAATTTGTAAGAATTCATTCAAAGTAGTAGAATTCATCTTATCTATGACTTTGAGAAGTTGGCAAAGGCATAAAACAGCTATTTAAATCATATGCTTAAATTCCATACAATTATGCCGAGTAAAATTGATTTTTTTCCAGTGGTTTTGTGTTTAAATATTTCACTACAAAGTGATATCTTTTGTTGGGATATTGGAACATTATTGAAATATATATTAATAAGGTACCAAGCTTGGCTAATGAATAATGAAAGGTAATTGATGTATAAAACACATGGTCAGGAAGACAGAGACTGGAAAGTAGATTGTAACCCCTCGCGCATCCTGATGGCGCCATTTGGATAAACAAAACTCAGAGGTTGGTGTCGTAAAGGGGGGTCATAAAGAGGGGGACACATTATACCCTCATAAAAGGGGGTCCTGTCTAAACATTTTAGGTAATAAGACCTTCTAATGAAGAAACCGTCTGTACGTAAAGACACCTTCCTGAGGATGACGTCATCAGGGTATGCGAGTGGGCAGGGTTGGTAAAGAATGTATAAAACACGAAGAAAAACTGTAACAATTCGAGCAGACTCCAGCACACCCTCTGCAAGGTGTGTTTGACTCTGTTCCTGGCCATGATAAACAGCGCTTGGTGAAAATATACTGAACGTCTCCTGAGTGTTCTTCTCATCTGGACCCGACGGAGTGCGAGCAATAATGCTGCTCCAACACTTTTATGTGTGCAGCTTCATGTATGTTTAATCTATTATGGTTTTAAGGTAACGTCTGCAGAAATGTCAGAACCCTGAAGGAGGTCCCTCAGAATTAATAATCATCTCAAGCCCTTATAGGGGGATGCGGTACTATAAATATTAGGTAATGTTTTAGATATAAGCCTTTAATTAATGGCAAAAATGGCTAGATCAACAAAACAGCACAATGATATATGAAGAGAATACATTTAGAGCAAATCACAAACCCCAAAATGTATACTGTTCTGTCAAAACAGTCGTGTATGCAATCGCTTCAGATTAGACTGCTAGCCTTGGAAGTGAGAAAGTACATCAAGACGATTATAAGCTATATAAAACAAAAATAATAATTACGCCAATATTTTTTTTAGTGAATTATTGGTCTGTAGCACACGTCTTTCATACTAGCACGTATTTTAGGGCACGTATAAAACTGCATATGACTATGACATCACTCTTTGATCATCCGATGTTTACATTTTTTAAGATTTTTGGAATAAGTAAAAAACGTTTTATATACGTGTACCTTATATTTATTAACGAGTACCGAAATTCCAAAATGAATCTGGCTTCGCGGTGGCCACCTAAGTGGGGCTTTTTGGGCTCAGTGTCGCGCCATGCTGTTCCGAAATTTCCAAGTAGACTGTTAGTTGTGCTGTTTATATGTTAATATGTTGTATATTAATATAAACCACCGATCATAACAGAGCTTTACTCTTTGCTGGAGTTTATTATTAGTTTATGTATTATTATTTTCTCCCTCATGGTAAGGATAATTAGCCATATAGCTCATTATGTTGGCTCATAGTCGTTTTGTCCTTCAAAATTTGGTCCGGGATCTAAGTAAAGTCACGGTTTCTACTGTTCAGCGCATCTCGCAAACAGCTTTCAAGGTAAGGCTGTTTTCCGGTATACTGCATTTTTGGAACCTCGTAAGTTAAAGGGAAATTTGTAGCTATAGATTATATTACGTTCACGTTAGCAGGACTCTTAGTGTTTGTGATTATGAAATCAAATTGTATTGTACAAGAGATGTATTACTTACGAAGTAGACGTAAAACTATAAATATATAAAAATATAAATTTTCACTGTATTGTAATTAGTACAGTGGTGTTTTCTAAGGAATGAACATTGAACCATTCACTGCCACAATACAATACAGCTTTCTTTCAGTTACAAATTATCCAAGAATAATTCAGTCGACTAACTAAAACAATTACATGCACTTAGTAGCAGAGTTGTCGGGATCAGCTTCACATTTTAATTTAGAACAGGAAATTTATTGCCTTAAATTTAATTGCCGTTATTAATGGACTCATCACAGTACAATTTACTTTGGGGTAAAAGTGTATAACCTATATAATAGGCATAAACTTTGAAGCATAACGAAATTGTCTGGAGCCTGTGATCGGAAGATCGTTGGTTGGAGCCCAGCCTCGACAGATCAGTCACATATCTTCATCCCTGGGGCCCTACAGAATGGCACCCGCTTTGATGTGACCCCTCCAGGTTTCCCATGGGGAGAAAAATGGGTAAAAGTGAAAAGAGAATTTCCCCACAAGGATTAATAATGTATCTTTATTCTGTTCTATTCTAGAACACAGTTGTGGTTGAAAGATGGTGGCAGGTTCCACTGTCAAAAGAAGGACGCCCCCCTAGGCTCTACCCACCCCGGCATCGCGTTTATCGACTTGTGGAGGATACAAAGCACGCCGCTAAGTCTGAAAAAATGGAACTCATCCTGACACAGACTGTTCCTAGTAAGTCTGCCAGCCTGAGACGTGTTTACAATTAGACTTTCTGATACTGTTATTCAGTGAAGACCCACCATATTTTTTTGTTGGTGATTTCATGCGTGTTTGTCCTTGTTTGTAGAGCTGGGGGGCCGGGGTGACACAGTTTTCGTGAAGAAAGCTTTAGGCCGCAACAAGCTTCTGCCTGAGGGCCTGGCAGTGTATGCCTCGCCAGAAAACAAGGAGATGTTCCAAGAGGAGTTACGGGTCAGGCTCATCACCATTGCCTTTGCATGAGGGAATGCTGACTGTTACCAACTGCAACAGGATTCAAAATGCATCCTGGTTAATGGGCTAATTAGTGAATTGTCCTTATAAGGTGGCAGTTTTTCTAGTGTCATAACTTTGCAGTATTACAGTGATTACGGTATTTGGGGCTGGCTTGTATGAGGTATTTTAATCTGTAGTTCTGAGCCTGTTGCTTTATCCTATATTATGTTTTGTCAGGGAGAGACTAACTAGCTCTGTACTAAGCTTGTGGACTGGTTCCATAGACCTGTCAAATTACTTTGTCCACATTTCATTCAGTGTTGCGCTTTCTGGGAAGGGAGCTTGGATTAGTATTCAGGAAGAACTGAGCTGTCTCTACTGACCTCCTAAACCCTATTACAGCAACTGCGTGAGGGGAAAGTGGAGGACAGGATACAGACACGCACCGGAAAGATGGTAAGACCATCCTTGCTGGGCATATGTAATGTTCTGGTAAGCTCTGCGTGGGATTTTCTTTGAGTTAATGTTCCCCTAGCTACAAATGTCATACACTGAGGCGTGAGAATTAGTCCAGTATTGCCATTGAAGAGAATTTTAAATCTTCACTTGCTTTTAAGATGTGACTTTGTAGAGTAGTTTTACTGCCCTCTCTTGGCCATCCCTGTGTTTGCACACAGACTGTTGAGTACCTGAAACGCTGCCGGCTGGAAGTGGGGATGAAGAACAATGTGCAGTGGGTGCTGTCAAAGGAGATTGTGTGTCGTCACTTCCTTTTAAAGGTAATCGATTGCTGCTCTGCCAGAGTGGGATTCACTGCAGAATTGATACCTTTGAAATTACCTTATCACCCCCACTGCTGTTGGAATAATATGTATAACTGCTCCTTCCCTGAAGCTGGGAGTGTTTGTACCACCTGAAGCCTTGACCCTACCAGAAGAACCAATCACACGTTGGGGAGAGTATTGGTGCGAGGTCAAGGTAGGTCATTTGATTAAAGGCGAGACCCGGATGGCTGATTGATGCTCAGGTGCTGCTGGCTTGCTGTGCCTCAGGCATTTGTTCCAGCCTGAATCCTTATCCCATCTGTTTCTGCTGATTGCCATGGTGTTGAAATTCTTTGCCAGCTGGATGACTTACCATTCATCACAGAGTCCAGGCACTCAGTCATCTTGTTAACAGTGTAGACCAGCTTTTCGCAGTCCGGTCCCCCTAGGGAGCAAAAATGTTGACTGTCTGGCAGGGAGCTGGGAGGCAGAAAAAAAGTGGACCGCTGTGCATCCCTGAGGACCGGATTGGCATAGACCATTATAGGGACTAGAATTCATAAATAGGTGTCTACGCAGTACAATAGAAAAATTACTAGGTCAAATGCAATTTTTGCCAATATTCCAGACCAAATGGGAAAAAAAGCCATGAAGGAAAATGCAACCTTGAATCAAGTATGGATGGTTATGAGCTGAAACAGTAGCTTTTACTAAAGAAGATCTGCACTCAGCATTATGTGTGATTTGAGTAGAGCAGTGTTTCTCCATCCTGGACACAGTCACCTGCTGTTTAATCTGTGTCACAGACTAGCTAAACCCCTAAAAATGTTATGGTCGAATGTAAATTATGAAACGTTTAAGGTCTTGCTGCAATTATTATTATAAAAAAAATAATAATTTGTAAAACCTGAAACCAAATAATTTGTTGTATGATTGTATTTGGATATATCACTTACATGGTTATTTTGAAGGCTATGAGTAATTAATAATTTACATTATATTAATAATCAATAAATTCATTTTTAAGAGTCATTTTTTAATTATAAGTATCTAATGATTTAGCAGAAATGTATTGTTGGAGATTGTAATGCATTTGACTTATTCTACTGATCAAAGTCACGGCTCAGTGATGCCTAATTAAAGTACTCAGCTGGAGCGAAAACACACCCACGTAAAGGCAGGATGGTTCTCAAGGGCCAGGACAGAGAAACACTGGAACAGAGGCTTGAAGTCGTCTCGGGGCTTTAAAGATGCAGCCCCTGAAACACTGTCTGTAACCGGTGATCGCCGTCCCGGCCTTCCCTTTCCGCAGGTGAATGGCATCAACGCCATCCGTCTCCCAATGTCCGTGGTGAAGTTCATCAAGCCAAGAACACAACGTTATAAAAACTGGCTGGAGAAACAGCGACCGGACAAAGCACAGGATTTCCCCAAAGAAGAGGAGTCTTAGCAAAACCCGAATGTCTCAGAACAGCAAGAAGCAGATAAATGACTTGGTGTGAAAGTGATACATCATTGCAGAGGTCATGGACTGATTACATAAACTGGCCATCTGACTTATAACTGGGAATTCCATTAAAAATGCTGACAATTCCTTTTTCCTGTCTGTCTTTGGTTCGTCAGTATTTTGTGATGACCACCACCAGCAGGGATGCAGTCTGCATTGCACCTCATGCCCCTACAGGCTGGAATTTTGTGTCTCATGAATTACTTATGAATCATCTGTCTTGGCTGCTGGCTTTCTTACTGAAGCAGCTCACAGCCCATGAGGATAAATTGGGCATCTCCGTGTCTGGTTGTTGTGGTGATGTAACGTCAGGGATTGTCCTCCTCGTTGCTTGTTAGGCCCTATTCCACAGCAGGGGGCTCTGGGCACATCCCCCCCTGTGCCAAATTAGCCCCCTCTCACAGACGGCTGGACTTTAAGTCAGGAAGGAAACAGTCATTTTATCAATTTTGAATTATAAGGAATTTAACATTGTGAAGACTTGCTTCACTAATGAGCTCACGATTCCCACTGTTAGGTTCTTGGTGTTTGCCCGTACTCTCTCTATATGAATGAGAGTGAGAGAGTACGAGAATACATAGGCACACACTCTAATTGGGTACAGGATGACTAAGTCCCAATATCACCCAGATTTAAACTGACAACTACATTTTCAGTCCCCTGCTGGCCTTGTGTTTTTCCCCTGAAAAGCTGAAGACAACATGATACTGACACCCTGCAGCAGAAATGTTTGTGTTCTGCACTGCACTCATTAGCTACTGTCAGAGGAAACCTCCAACTACCAGCAGCTTCGACTCTTTAATGGAAAGGATGAGACTTAAACTCTTTTACTTGC
>JAODUD010000046.1:11902038-11919017 GCA_026784285.1 Stomatorhinus walkeri | reverse complement strand
ACATACATTGTTCAATACATTTAGCACAAAGTTCATCTATAGAATAACACAGGATTACCATCTTTTCCACTCTAACAGCTACCCCTGAGCTGGCTCCTACCTTCCACCTACCTTACTCCTCTGTCTGGTGTAGGTAACCCGTTAGGAAAGTGTCTCCCAACCCGGTTGTCAGGAACGCCCAGACAGTCCACGCTCCCTCCCAGCTCACCGGAGGGAGCAAAAACATGGACTGCTGGGGCTACTTGAGGACCGGATTGGGAAATATTGCTTTAAAGGATTGGTGGGCAATCTTATATGTTTGTGGGTTTTTGCTGCAGCTCTCGAAATAAGATTACTAATTAGAGTAATGATTGACTGAGTCCTCATACCTGAGTTTGGACAGCTGACCTAAAGGTTACCCCAACAACTTGCATACACACTGGCCCTTTGTGGATAAGATCGCCAGCTTTTCAACACTTGATTGATGTCCTTTGGACATCAATTAAATCCAGATGCAAATACTTTTGGGTAGAAATATACAAATTACTTGTCTTTAAGCCCTGCTAACCTCATCTTTTTCAGTATATTTTATGGTTATCTTATAGAACCTGGCTGTAAAACTACACACAATGCAGAAAATTATAATAGAATCATCCCAAATATTAGTGGGGAAAAAAAATGTGTAATTGGGGAGTAATTTCCTTAATTAACTACTCAGTAATTATCAGAAATTAGCAATTACATGTGTGTTGTTAATGAACATGTAAGACGTCCTTTTTTAAGAGGGAAGTTGCCTTATTAGGATGCAAACATAAGGAGCTGCTGGTTGATTTTAACAAGTTGGTTACACCAGTAATACATACTCCCTTTACCAGGTATACTAGGTAAGATTATCCTTATCTTAACTAGTATTGGTTTGGAATGTGCTAGAATAAATTATGAATTAGTAAGTTACTTTTAATTACTTGACTGCTGTGTTTGTGGTTGCTGGGGCTGGCTCTGCATAAATAAGCAAGAGCACCAACGTAAATTATTCCTCTTATCTTTTAATTATCTTTGTTTAACTCTCTCCTACTGATTGAAACATTTCCTGCATTTTAAAAGGAAATTCTACCAAGGTACCATTTTGCAGAAGACTTTCTTCAAAGTAGATGTTTTCACGATGCAATGCTTTTAAAGGTTTGAGTCAGTTTTTGGAGGAACATTTTAGTTTCCAAGCAGCTGGCTGATCAGCACTTGATTAACTGTGGATCTATAAAATGTTTTTTTGGTTCTTGTGCAGAGCGACTAGCAGGTCATTTGGTTTCTAGTATTACTCCATTTAACTTTTTTTTTTTTTTTTTTCCCTTCAGTTCCTGTAACGTTTTTTCTTGGAGAAAAATGTCTTCCCAGCTTCAGAGTGTGATGGAGAGTCTGATCGCGGTATTTCACAAATACTCTTCTAAGGAGGGAGACATATACAAGCTGAGTAATGCAGAAATGAAGAGTCTGCTACAAAATGAGCTTCGAGAATTCCTTGCTGTGAGTTTTGTTCCTTTGCCTTAAGCATCCCATGTTACTTGTGTTCCAGGTGAATTCAATGTGTCTTTGGCAAGCTTGGCTTTGCATGCCAAACCATGTCTGACAATGCAGTCTTTGGGGGGGGGGGTTTCCCCAAGGACTGGGTTGACACTGTTCTAGATCATTTGGCAGCTTGCTATCTACACTAACAAAATGAATAAACACGTCTCCACTCTTAGGTGAGCCAGGATCCAATGTTTGTGGAAAAGCTCATGAATGACCTGGATGAGAACCGTGATGGTGAAGTGGACTTTAAGGAATTTGTTGTTCTGGTGGCAACACTGACTGTTGCATGTAATGAGTTTTTTGTGGTTCAGACAAAGAGTTGAACACTATGCTCTGGCTGTTTAATCTGCCTTAATAAATGTTGGATACCTGATCTCTTGCAGTCTGTATATTGGCAATATACTCTGGTTATTTGGAACTTTTAGAAGTTGAGCAACACCTGTAGGTTGCTGGAAGCACAAGTAGTCACAACATGTAGTGGAAGTGCTTTCATACATTTAATTTCAGCTGATATAACTAAACATGGACTGGGGTGAAGATGTCACTTGACAAACGTAGGTTTTTACTGCTTTGAAAATACAGCAGAGTGGTTCTGAGAACTGCAGTATGTTCTTGGATACCACACATTTCCACACAAGTTTATTCTAAATTGCAGAGATATTGGCCTGGTATTCCATCCAGTGGGTCCAATAGCTTGCTCTCTGGATGTGCCCCAGACTTCCAGTGACTCTGCACTTCATGAAGTGTTGAAGGAATAGAGCCATGAGTAGCAAGAGGCTCCATGCTGCTGCTAGGCCAGAAATACTGTCCTTCTGCCTGTAGTTAGATGTTGATGATGGACAGAGTATCAAGGGCTGCTCTAACAAGCAAACCATTAGACAGTTCAAGGGAACCTTAATTTAACCAATTTGTTCTGTATGACTAACTGGAGCCACAAGAACCAACCCAGGATTAAGTCTCAACGATTTAACTGCACAACATGTATCTCTACAAGTCCAGGAAATTCAAAGTTAGAATATGGATTTTTTTCCCCCTCCCTATAGCTTCAACAATGCCAGAGTACCAAAAAAAGCCAAACTAAATGGTGGAATTACACAAATGGAAAGAGGGGAAACAGGCAGACAAAGGGAGCAGATGCCCAAGGAGTCTAATCCTCAGTGCTTCCCAACCTGGTCCTCAGAGACGGTCCATGTTTTTGATCTAGCGGGAACTGGGTAGGAGCAAAAATGTGGACCATCTGTGTGACCGCAAGGACCAGGTTGTGAAATACTGCTCTATCAGGTCAAGATGCAACACTGAGCTCCTAACAATAAACCTCATATATAAATATGACCCAAGCTGAGGGGTACTACTTTAGTTTTAATGTGTTCTTCCAGTTTAGCCACCCCAAACCAGGCTGCTTCCTGCGCACTCAAACAGTGGTCACTAGAAGCCATATTTGGCTTGCGTTTGCCGACGGGTCAGCTTGTTATCAGCCCAGCTGTTCTTCAGCTCCAGTTCCCGCTCCTTTGCCTGTAAATAAGACGGCCATGTTTAATGTCAGGCACTGAAACAACTTCTGGTACTGTGCGAAGGAGACATTGAACGTACATCATACTGCACAGTAAAACTACGTTACATGACCTACTTAAGTCCAGATCGCTAAAATTCATTGTAGAGTCTTAAAGCACTTATGTAAGTCACTCTGGCTAAGGGCATCTGCCAAATGCTGTACATGTAAATGTAAAATTCCTGGAGTTACACCTGATTGCCTGCAACCAATCAAACTTGTACTGTCATTAGTCAGTCTTACTTTTTTAAGCTAACGGTAGGCTTAGATCACACTGTTCAACATCAACAGGTATGAGAAAAAGGACCCACACTTGGTGTGCATTGTCTTAGTGTATCAATGCCCTCACCTGGTGAATGAGATATGTGATTTGGTGCTTACGCCGCTGTTGTCCTGTGGGCTGCTCTCCTTTTTTCTAAGATGAAAGGAACAGAAATTTACATACTTCTATACTTTGCCAAGGTTTGTTCATAAAGGTAAATGTTTAGCTCATGGCTTAGCTCAGCGTTTCCCAACCTGGTTCTCACACTGTCGGACAAAATGGTGTCACCCTGGGGGTGTGCCACAAAGCAGGATTTCTTGCTTAGCGGACAGCTTTTCAGAATTAAGGTACAACAACCATAATGTCCCGTCAATAGTACAAAAATGTTCCCCAGAGTCCATTTCTATACCTTATATTGGACAAAATGGTACATTTACCTATAGCAAGAGTAGAACTGGCAGACCCCCAGTGACAAGCAGTGACCAGCTTGTGCTTTTTGAGGGTACTTTTTTTCTGACAGTGTAGGGACCCTCCAGACAGTCCACTTTTTTTGCTCCCTCCCAGCTCCCTGCCAGACAGTTCACATTTATGCTCCAGGAGCTGGGAGGGAGCAAAAACATGGACCTTCTGGTGGTCCCTGAAGACTGGGTTGGGAAGCACTGGCTTAGCATATCCTAAGATCGCCATCTAGATCAACATCGCATTAAAAATCCAAAGTTTCCCAATATTTAATGAAGCGGGTGGCACGGTCCTGGGATCCCTTTCCCCTGCAGGCCCAGACCTTGCTAAACGATTTGCGCTGCTCCTTCTCTTCAGTCATATTTTTGGTCAACCACTGCTGGCTCCCACTGAGCTGGTCGTCTCCCTTTATTTCGAGAAATTTCACTTCCTCTTTTCCCCGGTTCCTCTTCCCCTGGAGTCGTCGGAACTGTGGGGTACCATCAGATTGGGATCAGCCCCATTTACAGTACAGGGCAACTGACATTAAAAACACAAACCCTAAACCAGGGAGACAAGCTGGGTCTCTCATTTGTACCCTATGGTTTGCCCACATTCAAGTTTTTCAACTATCCTAATCCTGACACAGAGGCCTCCATTCTAAGTTAGGTAGAGCAACAACAGAAGTCAATATCCTTTGTACGTGTAATCAGACATACACTGAACTAGTTTTCCTTTTTTTGAATGATTATTATTCATGTGTAATGTTATCAAACATCTTGCACTAAAACAACACAAAGGCTTTGCTTTACCGCCTCATCGTCAAACAGGGACGATGAACCGGCTTCTTCCTCTCCCGTCGTGCCACTCTCAGACTCCTGGTAGTAGTCCCCGGCGTAGTACTCCTGTAAATAACGTTTAGATGAGATTTGTGGCACGTCACTACCAAATGCAGTGGAAAAGTGTCACTTATCACCGTTTGACCTACAACAGCAGTTTTTAAAGATGTGCTGAGTATGACACCTAATATGGCTGATGTACCCATGTGCACGTTTTTAAAAAAATGTCAATGTGTAGCATCTATCTTGAGTATGATTAAATTGTTCATAGGTGCAGCATTGACGATACCTGGGAAAATGCATCAGCTGCTGGAATTTGACCAGTGGCATCCTGGTACTGAGGGTATGAATCAATCTCCTGCCCTTCCCAGGTACTGCTAGGTCTCATGCATCCCTGTGGGACGGAACCAAAATCTAGAGGGGCGTCTGACTGAAAAGGGGCCTCCATGCCTGGGGGTGGGGGCAGGACAGAGGCAGCAGAGGGCTCGGGGTCAGAAACCGGGGTAGCTGAGGGTGGCTCCGCGCTGTCCTGCAGGGAGAAGTAGTTTTCGGGGGCCACCTCCTCGTCACTGCCGTCCTCCTCTTGCGCCATCTGCCGTGCCAGCTGCATGGCGGCAGACTTGGCTGCTGCCTTGATAGCCGAGGGTGAGGCGCTGACCCCTGGAGCTGGGGTGGCACCCAGCGAGCGAGCCGGTGTCCTGGATTCCTGAGGACGCTTGGTGAGGGTGTGGGGCACCAAGGGCCGCTGGGTTTCCTTGAGGACCAGATTCCGTGGCTGAGGCAGGAGAGATGAGAGGCCGCCACCAGAGCCCTAGCAGCGAGCAATGTACAGGGGGTACTGTCAGTGCACACCGATGGTGCACCAATACTTCCCAGATACAGACCAGTTCCAGAGTAATCTTACCTGAGGCAGTACCTTCTTCTTCGCCGGTTCATCCTCATCTGAATCTGACTGTTAAAGGAATGGCAAAGCCCCTGTTTAATTTCTTGAACAGAAATGGCTATATTAAAATGAACTATTAAATTCCCTCTCCAGTTATTGTTGGGACAGAAGTGACTCAATTTATGATAAGTAACTACTATAAATTAATTACCAACATTGTGACTGCAATCATTCAATAATTGTGAATACCACCCAAATATTTTGGCCAGCAACCAGTGTGGTTAAAAGAAAATCGTGCACTAATAGAGAATGAATGAATGTTGTCAGATTTCTTCATACTCACGTCGCCTCTCTGAATTTCAGGAATGGTAATTTTCACTGGTTCCGTGCGCTTCTTCGGTTTAGGCAAATTTAAAAGTAGTCCAGTCGACGACTCTTGACTCAACGTACCTCTTGAAGGGGGAAACCCCAGACTTAATGTGTCTTCGTTGCCTTTAGACTCCGACTTCTGGCTGGGGTTGGGGACCGCCGTGAGCTGCGTGGCCCCGGAGATATGCGGAACATCTCGAAGTTGCGGGACATTTGCTCCAGCGTCTCTGAGACCCTCCGCACTGGGATTTTTAGGTGCAGGGAGGCTCGCAAAAAGTCCAGCGCTCCTGCCTCCGGCTCCCAAAGATTTTGGCGATTCTTCAGCGTCGCTCTCATCACTACTACCATACGCTACCAAAGACATGGTTGTTTTGCAATAACCGTAAATATACCTTGCTAAAATGTAATCACACACGTTGTTTTTCTCCTATGCAAACTCAAAGCCAAGCACGAAAATTAGAAAGCGACACCTATGATTCTGCATAAAATCTGTTAGCAGTATTTCACCAAATTCTCTCAATTAAAAATTCCAGAACACTCGGTCACAAAAGACGTATTTTGTTCCACGCTAATTCCCCTTAAGATGCCGATTAATCTTGCTAGGCTAGACTGCATTTAAATCCCGTTGGCCTTGCAGCATTACATAGGTAAACTTAGGTGGTACTAAGGTTACTTTCTCATCAACCTTGTTGCAACAAAAAGCCGTTTAAGCAAAACGTATTAAATGAAGAGATTTCCTAATAAAAATGAACGAACACCTTCGCCTGATGCGACACTACGATCCAGCGACTGCGCGAAATTAAGGCCGGGGATGGGCGACGGAGAGCTAAGTAGGCCGCGACAGCTCGTTTATCATAACTATTAAATTAGACTCCAAAGCACTTTTCATATTGTTCATTTAATGCGCAGGTTTTCACATGGCGTTTAAAAAACGAACAACTCGACATTCCTTTTAGCATGAAAATACCTAAACTGCAGCGATAGATTATTGTTTGTATTTAGCCTACAGCAGCGCAGTTAAGATCCTGCGCAGATACTCGGGCATAGAGGTGTTCGAGATCATCATTGCTGCGCAGCGCTATTGGGCCGCCAAATGTTCATGTTTGTGAGGATCGTACGAGCGCAGCGAGTCAAAAAACGCGACTAATAATAGGTGCTCTTGTCTGGTTTTTCACAGGCCTATATTTTACAGTTTACTTAAAAACACACCCGAGTTTCGTGAGTCCTAAATGGGTATAATTAAACAAACAATAAACTATTGATCAAATGCAATTAATAATAAAATGTTAAAAACTGTGAGTATTACATAGTGATATTTATGATTATTTGCACACACAGGTAATATGTTTTCATGGCATGTCTATAAATCAGTAAGAACTGCAAGTTCTGAGTATAAACGCCAGCCAAACAAATATATTCTGTTAACTAGCTAAACCTTATCAACATAATCTCAAAGGACTGTAGAGAAAGTGCTTTTTTTCATTACACCTTCGGATTATGGCAAACATTATGCCCTTGGATTTTTTCATTTTTCTTGAACTGGAATATTTATATGAAAACAGCTACCAAAATGTTATTGTCCCCTCAGGTACTGATTTGGGACAACGTCACCTATCAGGAATTAATCTTTCATGCTAAAATATTAAAAAGTCATATGCATGGTCAGGTCTATTCCTCCAGGGGGCTGTACTACGAAACGGGGTTACTGGCTTATCAAGATAACTTGTCAGATTTAAGGTAGTGTGGGTAAAATGTAAGTGAACGAATATGAAGTCCATTTAAACTGTGGTACCTTAAATCCGATAAATTATCCCGATAAGCCAGTAACCCCGAATCGTAGTACATGTCACAGCCCACAGGTCTCCATTTAATCACAATACTGCATGGTATGATTCAAGTTATTAGCCATTACAATATGTAGGCCATCATTCTGCAGAAATTGCCCAGCAGTGTTGTAATTTTATTTTTACAGTTACTGTTGGCAAATAAGAGTAATCTATAGTAATGCATTTTAAAGGGGATTTTAAAAGGGAATGATCCTGTGAGGTAATGTTCATATACAGTACTATATATTCTTAATTAAATAATAAACTGATGGGGGAATGTGACAAAAACCAAATAATATGAAGCCAAATATCTGATTAGAGCAAAAAGTAAAGCTATTTTAACCAGATTAAGTGCAAAAGGTCACACTAATGCAGTCATGGTTTTTGATGTCAAATCCACTTTATGCCCAAGTCAAGTTACCTGTTTTCATTTTTTAAATCAGCTAACAGTTTAATACAAGGGTACAGCAATACAGCAGTTACTGATGATTATATGTGTTAAATCTCCCACTTTTGATCATCAATAGAATGAAGCCTTTTCATCAGTTAGAATTTTATTTTCATGAAATCATAATTATACCTTTAAAATAGACTAATATGAAGTATTTTACCAACATTTAGCTGTGGTTTATTAGCATAGCGAATGTTAAATTTTTTATTAAAACGTGTGCATATATTATATAATTATATTATATAATAATTGTCCATATGTTTTTCTTGAAAGTGAATTTAATCCCATGCTGTACTTGTGTATCTAATTATGTCTGCAGTACCTTCTAGAAATACATTTAGAAATCAGCACTTTACACTTACTCAGAACACGTGTTTTGGTTTGTATATAAAGTGTGCATAACGTGTGAACAATTTTTAATTTCAGTGTTAGTGAATAAACTACCCTGGTATAAATAATGTACACAATAATGTGCACAAGTAATTATTTTAAGGTTTCTTATTTGATATATCCACTGCGCGCTGTGAGTACCTATCGATTCGTGACGCCTTACCATAGAGCCTTCGTGTTTCTTAATCAGACCAAACCAATCAATCTCGAAGTGAAGAACCAAGAGGGGGTGCTTCTGTTCGGAGGAGGGAAGCGGTTCCAATTTCAAACAAAAACAAGGAGATAGGAGAGAGTGCGGGTTAGAGCTCTGGAAGCAGGAATATCTGATAAAAGCGAGCGGCAAAAAGTAACTACAAGCCGTCGTGTGCTTGTCGTGAATATCGAAAACGGCAGCGCAGTGCAAAGTTTTGCGAATCTTGGTTGCAGGCACGTTTCCATTTTACGCACGATTTAATTTGGATTTTTAAAAAGTTCTTCTGGGTGACTTATCTAGTGATAAAGCAACCCGGCTTGCTAACAAGTGTGCGAGTGCTTATAAACGGCATACTATTCGGTTTTATCAAGGGGAAGGTTTTATTAACGCTTTTACTTTTGTTTATAAAAAAGAACATGCCCAGATCGAACAGGCAAAGAGAATACAAACCTGGCGATCTCGTGTTTGCAAAAATGAAGGGATATCCCCACTGGCCGGCGAGGGTGAGTACCTGCAAGCATTAAAACCGATGCAACTTTTATTGCCGTGGTGGGAGCCGCGGATTCTGTATCTTCGGTAATTGTGACATTTGTTTTGGGCCTAGCTTTGGTCCCCCGCTCAAACTTTATCTGCCTGCCAGCTGCCCGAGCTGCTGGAAGGTGTTTCCTTGCCAGGCATTTGGCGTGTTACTTTTTCGGAGCACGAGCGGGCTGCTCTATAACGTGCGCGTGGCTTCGCCCGCGCGCTGGTCCGCCGCACGCGGTGTCTGACGCGGCCTACAGCGCGAGCTTAGCCCGTTAGCCGTGTAGGTAACCAGCCGCCACTGCAGGACGTGCCTCGCCGATTCTTGCCATAATTTGGCGGGTTGGCGAGACACCCAGAGGTTTCTCCCTGAGCTCTTCCGAGTCGCGTTTTATTAACCGCTCAACGTGTGAAAACCGGCGCGGGGGTGGGTTTTTTTTTTTGTTAAACATTTGGGGAAAATATCGGGAATGACACGGTACTCGTGTTGGTGCTGTAAAGAGCGGCACTTGTTAGGAAAATGGGGAAACGTGGGGGAGGCAGGGCTGGCGAGAGGGCTTGAGGTGGGTGGACGGTTACGCAGCGCAAAGTCCCTTAGGCGGAGGAGCGTGTTTGCAGCGATAACAACACGGAAAGGGGCTTCGCTGTGTGATCAACAGCACAACTTGGGCCAGTGCAGTAGATAATTGTAGGCACGGTTGCCTTATACCCACTATAGTGTTCACCAAGTCTTGAGTCGATTACTAGGCGCGTATCATGCAGCTACATACGTATTAACCCTAGCAAACTCCATAGCCCCGATGGCTCTCTATTCAAACACCATCTCAGCCGTTGTTTGCCAGTCGTGATAAATTACTTGTATACTCTCATCGAGCCGTTTGCAGGATGCATTCAGTTGGTTCATTCATCCTTGCTCGGTGTGAACAATAGGAGTTGACAAGACTGGGTGCCAAATGTAGTTGATTTACTGTTTGAATAACCCAAGTCTAGCACATTGGTTTGATATTTTAGATATTGTGTGATATTAGTTTGTTTTTTGTGCGTGTGTAAATAATGAAGTTTCCTCCACCCTTAAATCGCTTTTGGACATACATGTAAGCATGCAAAGTTTAGTCGTTGTTTCGTGCCGGTTAGTGTAGTTTGCAGCATATGGATTCAAAGATTTTGACAGTAAGTCTGGGAAGGCGATTCAAAGTACACATTTATTGGATCGGTTGTGATCTACGCGTTTCTTTCAATTGCCCTCCGCACCTATTGCTGAGACGCACGGAGTGGCGTGACACGTGTGGTCTTGCACTGCCTTCCAATTCTACTCTGAAGTTATTGTGTCAACTGTAGGGCGTATCCAGTTTATCTAGTAGTAAATTTTCATGGCCAGGTATGTTTTTCATTGAGAGAAATTGCTTATTTAAAATCTTAGGGTGTACAAAATGTAGTATAAAATGTATGTTGTGTTGAGTGGATATACAACATCACAACCTATTTATCAGAGATGCATGAAAGGGAAACTCTCTTGCTGGAATTCTGTAAATACAGTACCTTTGCCTTAGCGTTCCACCGCAGTACTCTGGATTATTATGTTGTCTTGTACATGGGCTGCTAAAGCGCCCCGTTTCACATTGAGTCTGATAGTGAGCCGTGTTATCTTGCCCTGATAGGCGATCTGGGGAGGCTGTTTGAACATTTGGCACAGCACCCGCCAGGAAGCGAGCCTGATCACTGTGAGCGGGCGGGTGGCTGGCTGCTGCTTGCACTGTGACTCAGGCCCAACCGCCCAGTGTGCTTTCCCCTCTCCCGCTCCTGTTTCCTGACAACAGTGGAGTGAAGTGTATTAGGGTGTCCCATTTGGCAGGGTTGGCAAAGGCTCTAATAGTCTGGATAGAACTCGTTATTGGGACAAAGCTTCTTCACCAAGGCGTGGATTTCAGATTTGTTTTATTCTCCTGGGGAGAGATGTGCTTGGTCGAATGTGTTAAAACGTAAAGTCATTGGTTGTTCATTATTTCAAGGGCAGTTAAATTGTCCTTTTTTGAATCCACTGGTTTAGCTGGTTGCCCTTAAGCGAAGATAAAGAGCAAAGGACAGGTTGTGTCTCCTTCTGTAGCTCTGATTAGCAACTGTGAAGAACTGGGAAAAGTCAAGATGATCTCTAAACATCTGATTAATCTATGTTCTCACCAAGGGGACAGAGAAACCAAAATTGAGGCACATTTCGAATAAGGGGGGAAAAGGCCTTATTTTCAGTGTTGATTTGAAGGACAAGAACTGTCTGTGTGCTTGTGAATATGGATATGAACGAGTTTTGACTGCTAGTTGCCTTAGAGCAAGTTTGAACAGCAGCAGCTACATGCAGGGGGGTGGAGGGTGGAAGTTGTAATCATAATTTGGCAACCACAGATGTTGCTGGGACAGGCGCCAGCAGGGCAAACTGGAGGCTGCGGGACATAACGGCTCTGTGTTCCTGTGTGTGTGTGTGTGTGTGTTTGTTTGGGGGGGGGAGCTACAGGCAATATGAAAGATAGATTTTCCACTTTCCAGTCATTTCATTTAAATTTGCTGGCAGGTTTGGTATAATGTTTTCCCCTGGGCTGTGCTGTAGCCATGTTCCCCGGTTTTCGGTAGCTTCTGGGATTGTACATAATTTTCATCCTTTAATGCACAGCTAAGTTAGGTTTTGTAATGATGCATAATGCTTTTCTGCTAGTTACCATTTTTATTACTATTGGATGCTGACAAGTCAGCCCTTGGCAGATGGTGTTTCTCCAGAATGTCTTGTCCTCTTGTTGGGTCTTCGGGATTCTTTGTAACATGCTTTTTCTGTTTTGATGATTGAATCTGTCCACATTATTGCTGTTTGCTCTCTTCCTCTGTTTAGCCTAAAAATGATCTTATCATAATATTCCCAGAATAAGCCATCATTTTAGCATCACCCATTTTTTTATGCCATAAGAGCTGTGTTTTTCTTTTTAATTATTTGTGTATTACAGTTGTTATACAGGTAAATGAAAACCACTATGGTAAACATTTAGACAGTGTAAGAAATGCTTAGAACGTCAATGTCCCGATCTGTCCTGTGGCATTCTGGGATAGCGATTGACCTTTGAACACACAATCTATAGATGACATCACAGCGCATATGTGGCTTCTGTTGGGTTGTACCACACTACAAATAATATTACAATTATTTATAAACTGAAAAAAGGTAAAGTAACAAACTATTCCCAAATAGAAATTATCCACCAATACAATGTGTAAAAAAAGTTAGTGGTTTTGCCATACCTTGTCAACACAAAGCAGTGTTCTGGCATCTGTAAAAATATAAATTTGATTCCAGCTTCTAGTGATGGCCAAATGAACCACTTGCTGTGTTTTTTGACCCCGATAGATGGTGCTCTCTGTTCAAAAAAGGTTCAAAGCATGCCCCAAATCAACCAAGAACTTTTGTGCTACAGAAGCTGCTGTTCTGAGGCCTGTAAATGCATGCCATGTGTATCTCGTCACGGAACACTTAGAACTACTGTCATTTATTCACTCTTCGCACAGCTTGAATTCTTAGTGAAGCCCCCAATCCTTACCTATTTTGTATCTTTTTTTTTTATATACCAAATGGAGTAATAATGGAATAATAATTAACAATACCTACTAACACCCTAAACCTGTTAAGATAATCTTAGTGCAACATCTTGGGTGAAACACTCTTGTTCTGCTGATTGACCTGTACCGTACATTTTTTTTTTTTTGGTCATCTCTTGTAGATTGATGAGTTGCCGGAAGGTGCCGTCAAGTCTCCTTCCAACAAGTACCAGGTGTTCTTCTTTGGGACGCACGAGACGTGAGTATGCTGTCCCAGGCAGCATAGGGCATGAGGCAGAGGTCACCCTGGATGAGATACCTGCAGGGGTCGCACACACAGGTGTAAACATGCACTGCTACACAGCGAGCAATCGTACAACCCTCATAGAGTGGGTTTTTGTCGTTTAAAATTGTAAAGTTTCTTCAAGTTTCACTTTTCTGGAGTTGTAGTGCAGTGTTTCCCAATTTGCTTCTGGAGCAAAAATGTGGATTGCCTGGCAGGGAACTGAGAGGGAGCAAAAACTTGGACCATCTGGGGGTCCTTGAGGAACGGGTTGGGAAACACTAATGTAGCATATTCAAGAAGGTCAAGCTATAGTCAGTTGTCTTAATTAGGTAGCCTAGCGCATCACTAATGGTATTGTCTCCATAGAACCTTATTGGAGGTTGGCTTTCTCTGTGGCTGAGTGTTACGAGTGATTTGTGAATCTCTGCAGGGCTTTTCTTGGACCCAAGGACTTGTTTCCATATGAAGAGTGCAAAGAAAAGTTTGGGAAGCCCACTAAGCGGAAAGGTTTCAGTGAGGGTCTTTGGGAGATTGAGAACAACCCCACGGTTAAGGCAGCAGGATACGAGGTGAGGCAGCTCGCCCCCTGCTGGCGGTTTCATCCACCAGGAGGTCTGTGTTCTCACCAGTCCCTCATTCACAGCCGACAAAGAAGGACGCTCCCTCAGAGGGGACAGAGAAGCCCACGGGTGACTCCGAGCCTGGGCCCGAAGGCAGCAGTGATGAAGACGAGGGCAACCTCGTCATTGACGAGAAAAACGAGAAGGGTGGAGCCAAGCGAAGAGCGGAGGACTCGTTGGAGGTGCAAGTGTTCAGTCAGCCTAGCTGGGGTCAGCTGGGCTGATGGGGCCCGCCACCTGTTTTAAATAATAGCCTTAGGGCTTAGGCACATGTGCAGTCATGGTCTGTGCATTTTGTATCACATTTAAAATAGTACAGATTCCCAAAAAGTGCAAGCCTGTGGTGCATAATCACACAAGCTGTAACCAATCCACGGTTCTGAAGCTGGTTTTCACTTCCCAGGCCTCCCCCAAGAGATCCAAGGACCCTGAGGTAGAGGGACTGGGGGAGGGTAAAGGAGAGAGCAAGACATCGAACGCTGAAGGTGCCACCAGTGACCATGTGGAGCCAAAACCTAATGATACTGCAGGGGCGGAGTCTGCTGCCCCTGTGACTCCACCTCCTGCAGCAGACGCAACTGCCACCGGCGAGTCAAAGCCAGAGGGCCAAGCCAACCCACCAACTGAGAGCCAGTTGACATCTGATAGGGTGAGTGGAATGTAGCGTGAGCTCGGGAAACCTTCATGCAGTGATTGGCTGATTCAGTTGAGCCTTAGTCAGCTTGTCGAATTAAGTGATTAAAAAAATGCATATTGTTGGGCATGGAGAAATGGGAAGCACTTGCTATGTCTGGATTTAGTACAGTGGAATTCGGTGCCAACATTGCTCTGTAACTTGAAATTGTCATTTGGGTTTGTCCTTCTGTCCATCTGGTACCTAATCAGTTCTTGCCTTCTTTCTCCTGCTCTCTCCTAGGCTGTCACAGACAGTGCTTAGCGCCTTGACTCTGCGGCCACGCCAAACTACCCAGGCGGGTTTTCGGGTTTGAGTGAGAAAATAGCATCTGCGTTCTAGGGTTTTGTACCTAGAAGAAAATGGAAGAAAATAGCTACTTAAAATTGTACCAGACACAATCACATGCCAGGATTGGATAATGTGAGTCTTGGTTACAGTCAAGCTGAGTTGCTGAGATTTCATACAGTAAAGTAGTGATGAACAATATAGCCTTGGTTTGAAAAGGGTACCTACTGGTATTTTGATTTCTTTAAAGTGCAATTACAAGTTCTGGCCACTAGGTGTCAAGTTAATTAAGAGGGAACACCAGCTTTGTTTCTCTGTACAAAGAGTAATTAAGAACAAAAGACAATTTCAAAACTTTTGGTAATCAGATGTGTAATACTATTCCATTTAAAATAGCTGTTTGCTAATCCTGTTGAAATCCTGTTTGTTTGAATTTGTTAGTTTTACAATTTGAAGTCAACTGTTTGCTGTATGTCGCTGTGCTTTCAGTACAAGTAAATCTATAGTTGCTTTCTGGGCTTTAATATCTAAGTAATTTTCAATGCTTTCCCTTTTGACATGACTTGCAAATAAGTATTTTCTTGTTGCATTGCACAGATTTGAGGGTGTTTGGCTTCATGTATCTGTGCAAACCCTACTGGGAAATGGCAAAGACCACTTTAAGTCAAGGGCGTAGCATGCAAGGCAGTGCTGACCAAATATTTAGTAATATATGTCACTTGTGACACTTGGATCCTATAGATTTTCCTTTTTTTTTTCCAAATATTTCTATTTTACGGAAATTTATTCAATTATATTTTTTATTTAGCATTAATTATTGTAAAAAAGTGCTTCTGACTTTTAAAAGGCCAGAAGGCACAGTATTTTCCAGCACAGTATTTTTCTGAACATGGAGTTTGTATGAACTGGCTGAAAATTGATACATTTTATACTAAAGGAGTGGGTGCCGCTTTTTTTTTTTTTTTTAACAGTTTCTGTTCTGATGAAGCAAGGGAACTGAGGTTTTAGCAACACATGGTTTTAGTTTTAGTTGTAATGTGCCAGCAGGGGGCGCCGGTCAAAGCACACACAGAAGCAGATTCGCTGACACCTTCTCTCCTTTGAGCCCATTTCAGTGTAAAAAGAAAAAAAAATCTTGTGATGCCAATCATTTGTCAGCAAAAACGTGGTTTTAATTCTGAAAAAAGTAGGGAATTCCTGTGCTTTAAACAGCCATGCATTTCAGGATGAATGGATTTTGAACACGGTCAAACTGCTGCAGAAATCAATATAATGGCAATCTTTCCATATTAATAGCCTGGCTGATTTCACACATTTAATTGCATATATTTCAGCTACTTTTTGGAAACAGAATTTAACATTATCTAAAAAATTCCTGAGAAATGGTATGTCTCCCAATCATCCATAAACTACCTAGTTTTCCAGGAAAAGGAATCTATTAAAAAAAAAAACACTTCAAATTGAGTACTAGTTACCGAACGCAAAAATTTTAATGGGAGTCTTGGTGTGTGTGTCATGAACCATACACTCAACTTCCCAGTTATGCTGGTTGTTAAACCATAATGAAATGGTAACCTGAGTGTATGCAGGTGGGTTGCTTGACACTCCACCCATTTCCAGCACTAATTCTTTAAAGCTTCCACTACATGTTGCTTAGACTGCTGAATTCCATGCTCAATATATTTCCACTACTATTAATTTAAAGTTTGCTATCCCTTTCATTCCTCTGGCTCCTCTTCGCAAGCCCTGCATGACACTTGATTGAGGTTTTTGAGGTATTCTCTTTGTTTTAGCTGTTTTATCTGCAAACATCATGATGAAGATTGGCAAAATTGAATGCCTGTGGTCTGCCCATCTAATCGCTTACAGAAACCCTTGATCTGTTCATAAGTTTTTTTTTTTTTTTTGGCAGAACCTGGAAATCCTTTTTAGGCAGATTGATGCCCAGCTTGCATCTCTCAGCCTTCTCTTCTATTGTAGCCTCAAGTCTGTTTGGTTAAAACAATAAACATGTCGATTATGACCCATGCTTTTGTCATTCTTTTGGTTTTAGTCTGTAGCAAGTTGCATACAGCTCTTGGGTGGTGCAATGAGTGATTGACTTTGTTTGTCAGAAAAAACGACACTAGATCAGTGTTTCCCAGTCTGATCCATGGGGACCTGCAGACAGTCCATATTATTGCTCCCAGATCAAAAAGAACCAGGTTGGGGAATTATGTGTTTAATGATACATGTTTTGAGAAGAGCAAAAATATACAGCAATATTACTATT
>JAODUD010000046.1:11787381-11801433 GCA_026784285.1 Stomatorhinus walkeri | reverse complement strand
TACTTTCGGTTATCTAGCTTTATGAAGAATGTACACCACTCATACAGCTAGATAACCAAAGATAACAACCAACCCCTTCGGCCACCCATACTTCTGTGTGGATGCAGGTCTACAAATAAAGAAGAACCAGGTGAAACGTGGAACCGGCATAGCAGATATCAAATGGTTGAAATCAAATGCAGATCTCGATGTGTTAAAACTGAAGCTAGAGTGTTTACAGTGTGAACTTATCTGATTAATGCATTTGGGATCTGAGGCAGCCTACTTAGTATGTTGCAGTAGGTGTCAAACCAGAACAGGAATGATTTGGTTAATAGATGTTTCATGCCAAGACATTCAGATGTCTCAGATCTTTGATGGATTTTTTAGAGTCAGTGGCTAGTGCTAAAATGAATAAAATGCAGCCCAATACCTGTCTTTGAGCACATTACATCCTTAATATCTTTAATGAGCGCTGCCTACTCCCAGGCCTAATCGGTTTGGACGTCAAGCACCGCGTTGGTTTAATGATCCTGCTCCCGATCTGGGGTAGCTGGCTTTGGAATCTGTCTGACAGCCACAGAGCAATTTCCTCTCAGCAAGAAATACAGGTTTCAAAATACCCTGTTGCAAATCCAAAATTGTTCAACGACAATTGTAAGAAACAGTACATAAAGTTTTGATGTGCTGGTGTTTAATACAGAATCGCCAAACAAGACCCGATTACAGACATCACCAAGCGAGACCCGATTACAGACATCACCAAGCGAGACCCGACACTGATCCTGTCAGCTAAAGATCGCATGCTAGATTCATGGAGGACTGCGAATGTGCAGACATCATGCATCCCATCTGTCCCGCTGGGCAGCTCGCCAAATGTGCCGCGAGCGGGAGCCAGCGGCGGCACGGAGCCACAGAGCCAAAGCGGTCAGCGTGTTCCGTCGTTAAGGAGCCGGAGTTCTGCTGCGGCCCACACGTGGGGAAGACTGCAGGCCTCGAACCTGTAGCGATTAGTGTCTCTCTATGAAAAGCCCAACCTGTGCTGCATGTAAGTCTGTACGCCTCTGAGACGCACACACATACAGGGACACCATCTTGATTCATGTTCATTCCCTCTGCTCCATACAGGCCTGGGGTGGCCATAAATAACTATTAAAAGCATATTCCCGCTCTTCTGGTCACATGATCTCCAGGCCTTGTGCCTCACACACCAGTACTCTGAATTTAAGGAGCTTCAATCCTATTCCTGCTTTGCGCAAGTGACCACAATCCCAGAATCCCTTTGTTTGTCCATCTGACTCTTATGCTGATAGCGGCAGTAGTATCCTGTTGGGTCTCTCTGAAATTGAGTAGAATCAAAAGCTGTTTCACGCCATTCCTGACGCGTTCCCAAAAGACCCGTTCTTATATGTAAGCCAAGACAGCTTTTCACGTGTGACAGACAAAAGCCACCATGTTTCCCCATTTGATTAGCATGCTGACGGCGATCGCATTTGTGTCAAGCATCAGAGTATAGCGGATGTCATTACAAAAAGCCCAACACAGGCCCTCTCACATGCACAGCAATCCTAGTATTTCGTTCTAACTCAAACATACACAAACAAAATCTATTTCTATCACACACACGTAAACACATCTGAAATTCATCGCCCACACATCCACACACCACTACCCGCATTTGCGTTAGATTTTCACAGAAACCCACATGAGTAAACAAGGACTTCAGGCCCCTACACAGGATTCCTTACGATCCCACACACACAAACACCTACAAAGAGTAATGAGTTGGCTAATTGTACAGCTTTTACTCAAACAGGATCTGATGCAGAGAGCCTAACATAGACCTGTGCAGGCATGCAAACCTAAATTAACAGCCTGCACCGCTTATACCCTTAATACTCTGCATAACATTTTTATCTCAGTTACATACAGCTGAATTCGACACCATCAGTTAAAACAATTCTTTTGAGAGAAAAACATTCTAATTTTCCTGGCAAAAAAAAAACAAAACAAAAACAACACTTGCTGACAAGAATTTGCTGACTGCTGATAATCATCAATATTAGCAAGAATCCTTGGGTTCCTTTAAACCAGAGCTAGATATGATTTGAACAACTCTGAGCTATTAAGTTCTCCCCAAGCGAGCTTGATGGGCCGAATGGTCTCCTCTCGTTTGTATAGTTCTTATGTTCTTATTACTTATCCATGATCTATCCATAATGCAGTTTTCATTAAGCTACATATATTGATCCTCACGGAGGCACGGAGCAAAAATTACCCACGACAACTTGGTTCCAATAATACTCCATGTCCTATTTAGAAGATGTTTTGCACCTGATGTGGTGTAAAGGCATTTTAATGGGATGGTCAGCGTTTAGATGCAGTATAGTAGAGTCCTTTATCTGGACTTGAACCAACAGCCTCCCAGTGACATCACAATAATCATCCAGTTTCCCCCCTCCCCAACGAACTGCATTTCCACAAATTTCTGATCTCTGCTTTGTTTAGATTTTTGCCTGGATTAATAAAAGTCACTGCTTAAATTTAATCAGTTTTCAGTGATGTTTTAAATTCAGTGCAAAAGCATTTATTATACATATAGGTAACATTTTGCATAATCATTTTAATATCGACAAATTCATACTAATTAATAACGATGGAATTATATAAAATGTTTATATGGACATTAATAAATATATTATAATTAAGATTACTAATAAATATTAAAATCTGTACTATGAGTACATTTGTCAATTAAAAAACTAAGAACAATGACTCCCAAATCAAAGTTTTCGAATTATTCTTTACTAAATAATGATTTCATATTGATAATTATGAATTGACATTTTCAGCTGAAAATATATTATTTTCAGATATATAAATGAATGTACGTAAGTACTTATAAATAAAACTAGACAATTAAGAACTAAATGATGCACAAAACTGTCTACTGTCCACTCATATGATGAATATTTTTGTAGTCCGTCGATCGGTTTTCTCGATTTCAGCTGATTCTGTTTTGGTGCTGCACGAGCGGCCATTCAGCACTCGCGCCTGTGGACAGCAGCCCGCAAAGCTCACTTGACAAAAGCCTCATCAACGTACTACTACGCGGCTGCAGACAATATATGCCATTTGCAAGCAGCAATTCTGGGTACCACGTGTTTTGCTGCTCACAAACAGATGGATTTCTCATTATTATACAAACAGAAAAAACAACGAAACAAAAATGAACAAAGCAGACGCACAAAAACAGACCTCGTGTACGATAGAGTCGGGTGGTCGTTTTGCCGCAGTAAGCGGCCTGAAAGGGGCACTGATCCCGATGCATCTGCGTTTTTTGCAGCGCGCCGACCCACATGCTGAATCGTCAAGGGGCGCTTCATTCATTGACTAAACTAATCCAACACTGCACTGCCATTGGCTAACTTGCCGGAGTGACGTCTTTTAGCCTAAAGACTCGCCTACTTATTTTTGATGGGCATTTTATATTATTCTTATCTGATGGATATGGTGGCGGGGTACAAACTGTAATTTATCCTTCCGGTCTCTGCAACTGAAAAGGCCTTGCCGTTGTTTGGTCAGATCTTGAAATTGGCGATGATTGCGGAAAGAAGCAGGAGCTGAAATACTTCCTAATTAAATCTACGGCAAGTTTATGCTCTCTAAGCACTTAGGCCCCTTTTCTCTAAAATATGGGATCAAGATTTCTATGCGTCACAGCACGATTCCGGCGCTATTATTAATCACAACGATATCCGTTAAAAAACTAAATGGACATGTATGTGTTTTATATGACTTAATTATGCGGCATAATTGATTATGATGTGATAGGCCTACATGTAAAGATGATGATACACGTATCACTTTTGTGTTTTCTGAGTAGGGTTTTAACTTGTAAAATCCGCTGATAGTCAGACATGCAATGGGCTATTATGTACTTGTATTCTTCGTGTCAGTAGCTTATTATGACTTATTCGTTTGATCACTAGAAAAATTAAGAAGCCTTTTTCATTGCCGTTAACATGGACGTTTCTGGGATAGATACCCATATTTTCTAAATACTTGGATTACTGTACTCAGTCTACACGCACATGTTCTTGCTACTAAATACTGTCTCCATATACAGGCCCATTTCCCGTAGGCAGAAAACAATACTACAATCATATACGCTAGCATAAATCACGAGTTATTTTCAATGTCCGTTAAATGCGGAAACACTTGTCAGCCTTCAAAACAAGGGAGGTAATTACTGTTTAAAGGTAGCCTATAATTAATGCTTTTAAATGATGCACCTGTTACACGATGACACGATTTTGCTCTAATTTTTAGATCTCATTTTTATGTAGACCAACATCGGTAAAGCTAAAATAATCATCCGTATTTGCCATTACAAAACATGTTTTATTCATTGTTATGCGACTGAGAAAACTTTCAAATAGAGAACTATTTGATTAGTTAATTTTTTTAGTTGATTAACTGCAAGTCGTGCAATTATGCGTTGTATTTACATCTGTCCACTCCGAAGTAATTCACTATCGGAACTGATTTAAATTAAAGTTACAGGTCTTTGTCTAAAATGTCTAAAATCTTATGTAACAGTTACTACCTGCGGTACAGCATGTGTATTTATCATAACATGAATACAAACTTTTTATAATACAACATCACATCTAATATTTCTTCTATTACTGTCATAAAGTTTCAACTGCGAAATAAGTGCATGAAATGAATTATATATATATATATACACGGATGTTAGGCCTACTAAATGTATGTTTTCTGGCCGGGAGTTTGAGAAATTCAAAAAATACAGCTTAATCTGTAAGTACGGATAGTGACGTGGGTAGAACATCCATCCCTTTTAAATTTAAAACATGAAGTATTTCCGCTCACTAAGCGATTGTTTAAAGACTACGGCCCATTGAAATAAGGCATAAAGAGGAGCACCAATAAAATGACAGCCGGTTATTCCAAAAATAGCCCAATTTCAATGATTTCAAATATGAGAGGTAATTATCTGTGCTTCTGAAGGTTACCTGAATCACGTGATCTGCCAGCTCAGTAATTTCCTCGGCAAAAGTCCTGAAATACAATAAACAGCAAATTATATCGGCATGGTTCGGCTACCATTTTTGTGAACATATGTATATTCCCACAGTGTTTTAGTGTAGTTCAATTTTGTGATGCCTGTGTCTCGCTTAAATTGCATTACCCACAATGCTAATTTAACGCAACAAGTAATTTACAGGCCTAGATTTTTGTGCTGTTTCTCAAATGTTACAATTGTTATTTTAATATTGTACGATTATATTATTTCTATTATTTCTAATCAAAAGCCCTTCCAGGTAATACACGTATAGCCTGGTCTTTGCTGGATGGAGTATGGAAATGGTTTTAAAGAAGGCTGTATGCATACAGGATAATGCAGGTCGCGATCGCGCACGCCCGTCAAGTGGGTGTACACCATCTAGGCTGTAAATTAAAATGCAGACCAATGGTGGACGAAGGTGAATATTGTTCATTGTACGTTAATTAAATGGTATGTCATATAAATTTGTGTCAATTCTGTCGGTTCGTGACCTTGCAGCATGTTGACCAAGTTACTACTGTAAATAACGTAAAATAGCGTAGGATGCAAAACTGTAGAAAATGAAATAATTCGCTATGAATACCCTATGAATCTAGTAGAGTGAATGAAAGTTAATACAGCTTCGTGAAAGCCTAGGCCTTGTGCATCCCAGTTACGCCCCGAAATTAATGTTAAATAACTAAAAAGATTAACTAATACCCCAAGTTACAGGTAAACTCGTTCGTTTTGATATCACCTTTGCACCCGCAGTAATTTTCAAGCATCCTAATTCAACAGTCTCACTAATTCTCATGGTGAAATAAATTTGCAACGTGTGTGGCTGGCTTATTTCGTATTTTGTAATTAAAGGGCAGTCCCAAACTTTCTGTTGACGTCAGCATTATTTTCAATATATTCATAAATAATTTTAATTATAAAATAACACATTTTTTACATTATATGTGAACATCATGAACGCATAGTAGGCCTATATCTACGTGGATTGATAGTACTAGAGACCTGATTTTAAAAATCACCGTTAAGTTCCATTTCAAACCATTTGAATACTTAACTAATTGTTTATATCATTCACAACAAATGTAAGACATAATTACATTACTCGGAGGATCTACACAGTATCAACAATCCACCGGCAATGGTTAATTATTATTCAGCAATTCGAAAATGTATGAAGAGCACTGACCCACTCCGCTATTGCGTGAAAAACCCTTTACGTGAGAAATAAATGATAAAATTCTGTGCAAAAACACTTTCCCAACAAAATGTGATCAATATGGCTGGAGTTAGAATAATACGATGTTATTTAAGTACAAATAATAGGCCTACCCTTGTGTGAAATTTTACATTCGTGTTTGGTTTTAAGTACCAAGGTATAAGCAGGTGCGGATTCCGATGTGTATCTTCCTTCCTAGAACAATTCAAGTACAACATTAAAAGAGGCAACTCTCAAATAACTCACACTTCTATTCAAAACCGGCCGTTTTGTGGGTTGTTTTGAACCAGTTATTTTGCAGATTGGGTTTGATAACATCGGTGCTTCCCATCGCATATTAAAAGCCTGACGTGTAAGCCGGAAAAAGGCCACCTACATGACACCTACATGTACCGGAATTAATTAAAATATTCAGTTCGTACTGACAATATTGTATTGAAGAACAACAACCATATTAGCATTACAATGATTGTTTAAACAGTTTACAATAAGGGCAAGTCATCCACGTCCGCTTACAGCCGCGTGTTTTAAAGGTTAAATACCTTACGTAAGTGTCCGAATAAGCTTGTTGCTTTTTAATCTTATTTTGTCAAAACGCATGCATTCCGTCTTATTGGTTTGATTTAATCGTTTTTACGCTAGTAAAACTGGTGGCATAGCATGCATTTCTGCAACATATTCCTTTTTAATCGTTCCTTATTGGAACATGTATCTTGCGTTAGATCAAATTCACTTAATGAAAATAGGCGACCACGGCGGTTAACGATTTTGAAGCACTTTCTTTTGAACTATTATACGTGACAGATATCTTGTATTTGAAATTCTGAAATGATATCGTTATATCGTAAATGTATATAACACGAGGTAAGTCCTAACACAGGAATACCTCTAGGCCATTAATTGGGCGGTCACAGAGCAACTGATGACTGATTCTCGTAATGTGTGAAAAATGTTTTGTGCGTAGTTGGAAGTGGTTCAGTTCATGTTTTTTCATGAGGATGAGCAGCACATTTTGTAGAGTATAGAGGCCTGTTTTGCGAAGTAGTAGCCTACTGAACAAAACAGGTGCGGGTGATTATTTTTTATTTTATGTAGTTTGCGTGCCCTAAATGCCTTTTCTATGATAGACGTGCGCCGAATGAAAATGCATAAATGTAATCATTTTAACATTTAAGTATCTTTCTATATTTACATATATAATTAGCTTCGCTATTTGGCTATAACTATGCAAGACCTCAGGTAAATAAATGAATATGATACTATTTCTTTATGGCGGGTAAAACAAATGATTGACGTTCTCTTTATGGAGATGTCTTTAGTAGACAGGATGAGTATAGAGTAGTCGCAAGAATTGTGTTGACGGATGTAGTAATCTCCTTCCTCGATTGACTATCTTATGGATTGAAAAGAGTCTCGACTTTTCTTCTTCACCTAATGTAATCAATAAAATAGAAATATTAAAAGTGAATGACAGACGCCCGAAGAAAGAGGAGAACGACGTGTACCTCGAGACTATTTTAATCCGGTCGGACGAGAGCCTGGCGTTCCAACTCAATTTCCTCTTCACTGCAAAACTTAAAGAGGAATTGACATCAGAAACTACTACACCTTGTGCAAATTTGCATTTAATCACCCTGTTAATTTACCATATTCCTGTGGTATTACCGAAATTTGATATAAAACCACATGTCAAAATGGATTATTTAGTATTCGTTCCGTTCAATTAATAGTATTAGTTATAGAAGCAGAGTAATTCTAAGTATTACTACCTCTGTCCTATTGTCATGTTCGCGTACCGCTTCAGTTCTAACATGCTGCCAAAGGCACCTACAGCGCTCGTGCCCAGATACGCAGGAGCCCCTGCGCGAGCCACGCCGCGGAATGAGAAATATTTCAGCCGCGTGTTTTGCTTTAGAGGACCCGGACATTGCGTTGTACGTTTTTTGTTAATAGTAATAATAGGCACATTTCTCTCCAAGTAAGGTGTACTTACCCCTCCCCGTGGACTTGCGAGGATCCTGGGATTTGTCATACGCGGTCCACAACCATCAACCGAACAAACCTGGCGACGTATAATAACTGAGCTCCCGCGGGTCGCTCTCCGCTTGGTTTTGTGCTTAGTGGCTGCGGCTCACCGTGACGTCGCACTGGCCCCATCCATTCAGCTTTTCTAGACCGGGTTCCCCTGATTTTTTTTTTTATTATCATGATGATTTTCCATGCTGATAAGTTTCTCCTCCCCTAGGGAAAGAACAACGGCTCGGTGCGCCTGCCACGACAAGTATCGCGACACATGCACTGTCCCCTGTATCGGGGAGGCTGTGGACTTAACCACTTATGCCAAAACATATATCATCGCTAAGGCCCACCCCTCTATGACACAATGCGGCTATATTTCCCCACCCTCTGAAATACTGGGAAGGATGGGGGAATATTAAGATATTCCTGACCAGTTTCCCACCACCTCGTTCCCATTAACCTTTCAGCGTCTGCTCTTCTATGTGACGCTGTCCATCCCAATTAAGAAGAAGTAAATCTGCATAACGCGAAACTCTTATAGTCTGTATGATATAGAAATTCCTGCCGCGGTCATTTTCCATTGTACTGCACAAGATATTCGCACGTCGTCATCAATAATAATATGAATATCGCTAACGTTATTATATTATGATTGATTTTAAAAATGTACCAAAATACCATTTTAGATGTATGTATAGGCCTACACTGAGACTCAGGGTCACCATTTATGGTGCTGTACTTACGAAAATACTTGTGATCTGAATTATATCATTTTATCTGTAAAGTAAATGAAATTCAGTTAAAACAATCGTATGCCGCTTAAATGCAGTCCTTTGGGTACGCCAATTTTATTGCTTCATTCATCCCCACGTTTTTGTAACACCAACTTTATTCCTGCTCATTTTATCCGGCCAGAAAAAAAACTTCAGGGTCTGCACACCCCATATACGCGTCTCTCCTTGGATATCCCGAATTCTTGGAATGCGAGTTTTGGGTCACTAGGGCGAAACCGTGCAAATCACCCTCCGCTGTCAGTACCAAGTTCAGACTCGCAGACATCCGAATCGAAAGGGGTCTAGGTCGGTTGATTATCATAATAATCACATCTCGGGGATAAAACTCTCTTTTGAATACATTATTTTAAATCGGTATTCATCTTTTGCCAGCCCGGTTCCTGACTTCCCTCTTAAACTTAGCCTTGGTTTTTAACTCCCCCTCCTTAGTGGGTGCATCCACCCACCATTTTTGGACGCCCTCCTAGGAACCAAACTACTATAAATACAGCTACTGTTTCGTATTTGGTTTAAGCCTCGTAAGCTTTTTCAACTGAGAGAGAGTGCAGCGATGTCTGGTTACCAGGGGCGGACCACGGGACTCTTTGGAAGCCAGGGCGAGAGCCGGCTAATGGGCTATGGATAAGGCACAATGGCTTCGTTTTTCTCCTTCAAATGCATGGGAACCCAGACGCACCGAAGTTGACAGGAGACCTCCTGAATTGTGATGAGATGCCTCAAGTTCATTATCACCAACTTCACTGCGTCTCCCAAACCCAATACTTCGTTAGCACAAAAAAACTCACGTTGCCAGGAGACAACGTATGAGAAACAAACTTGACTTGAATATCATGGTTAATGACGAAACTTAATGACAGCATACCGTGTGCAATATCGTCCTGTTGTTTTCCACAAGCCCAGCCGGAGAACAATACGCTGCCTGTCGAGTTGTCCGTCAAGCCTTACGAGAAAGGCACGCCAACAGGGGATAGAGAAATAAACTACACACACACACATACACTTTTCCGTGATTATTTTTCTTAAGTTTTTTTTTTTACGTTTGCGCAGCTTGATCGCCGACAGGCTGCACACCTGCACAACACACATGCGCACAAGCCATATACAATCGCCAATACATTCCAGGCTTGCTTGGGTAGCACTGTACCCATAATCTGTTTATGTAAGTGACTTAGTGTTTTTTCTATGGAATAACTGTGTATACGCTTCAAAAGTGTGGCTTTTAAAAACTTAAATGTCCTGCATTTTCATTTTATGCCAGGTGGTGTGAAATTTCATAATTTCTTTCACTCGCAAGTTTGTATGTGTAAATGTAGGTTTGGTTTCATGAAAATATTTCTGAAAAGCTGCGCAAATTTGACAAAATAAAGAAAGTCCATCGGTTTTACACTTGAAATATACTTTTCCAGTGATGTAACAATAAATCCACCCATGTTCTAGCTACCTAAATAATGAGAAAACCACTCCTTTGTTATATTGAGGTCATATATGATATCTGGCCTTTAGGGTAGGTTTGTAACGTGAATACGCTGTGCCCGTACTCACGCAAACGGTTACGGTATTCGTACAGTTCTACTGGCAAACATTTCGCTACTACAGTGTAACCTGTGGTCCTAATGAAACCTGTAGTTTACAAAAATCTTTTATTTTAACAGTTTAAAACCCCTGAAAGCTATTCTGCAATATAAGCTATTTTAAAAATTATGTTATTGCAGGAATGTAGTCTTGCAGAGGCTTTCTCGAGTTTAGCTTGTATATTTGCTATTGTACCAGCTGCATACTGCCTGTTTGTCTTCATTTAGAGACATAAAATCAATGTCGTACGTAAGTCGTAACCAACTGTATTTATTTCTTAAATTGGAATGTGGGTTATTTTCGAGCTAAAACGAAACATTTGCTTAACACCAAGTATAAACAGCTCAGTTGCTTCATCGTGCTATATCCCAAGAAAATCTGTTAAGTAGTAGTTCATAGATTTTGCAGTGGAATAAATTACAGCCCATACTTACATGCCCTTTTATCTGCAAACTTTCCTAACGTAATTGAAAGTTGTTTTTCCACCGCCAATTCAGACCTAAACCATTTATTGTCACAATATTAAATGAAAGCTTAGAAAAAATGAATTTGTTTATGTGTATATGAGTATTGGGTATTAATTTTGGGCGCCATGTTTTACCATGCTCACTATCAGACTCAACGTCAGCCGGAAGGCCCTTTCTTCTGTCCCAGCGCTTAGAAGTAGCATAGTTTTAGAATATTTTGTGTCACGGTCTGAGATTCAATCCATAGCTTTCTGGTGTTACGCCACATATTGGCACAGTTATTACTAATAATATAACTAACAGATGTTAAAAACATACATCCATAGGAGTAATTATTCAGACTCGGTAAGAGTTTGTCCATACCCTAAAATACAAACATTTAAGTCTGTATTTATGCCATTTTTTATATTAGAATTTTCTTGATACTCAATTAACGAAATATATTGAAAAATGGTAAAACATACACAAGCAATTATCGTGCGTAATCCGCATCCTGATTTAGACGGCGGTCACGTGCAATCAGTCGAGTGTCTTTTCTTTCCCGTTTGAAGTTTTTGTTACAGGCCTGCATCAGCAAGGAAGCCAACGTCGAATAATTTTATGGTTTTTGGTCGGATCTGACGTAACCACACACACGATGACTACATGGTACTAACAATAAACTGTTGGAATACTGTATTTAGTCCGCGACCGTCCTGATCAGTAATTATATTTTAATTTTAAAAAATTTAACAGACATGCACGTTTTAACAAAACAGTGTGCGGCCGCGTCTTTGCTTGTCAAACGACTAACCAACTTAAAGAAATATAATATGCACGTTTTTTTTGAATATTAATGGCAACATAGCATGCCGTTTAGAGATTTATTTCTGGAAAGCTCTTGCGTTCTTTCTGAATGAATAGAAAGAGGCTCCCCTCTTCATTGAAGGGAACGGGTTAATTCGGCCAATGCGATTAGCTGCACTTTCAGTCCTGACAAGGGTTTGCATTGTTCTCGGTTTATTTAAGCACCTTAACTAGACAACGTCAGTTCTATGACCAGACCGGGCAGTCTCCTTTAAAATGGTGTTTTTCTTTTGTGTACGCCACAGCCATGACGTAATCGCAGTATGGTAATATCGGAAAGCAAGTGGTGTTCGTTCTTGGCACATTAACACCGCAGACTCAACCAAATCTAAATTATTAAGCATCCGAAAGTATCAATAATTGGAAATGTGATGCCACAGTTACTATAAACTTTAGCTTAACTCCATAGGCGAAGTTGTGGTGTAGCTATTTACATCCTAATAACTAATTAGTGGATATTCATCTGCCTATAAGCTGGACTAAGTATAAATGTTCATTTTATGTTTTCTCCAACCCCATTTTTAATTAGGTTATATTTTTAATACTTAATGAAACCCTTGTCTTGCAGGCATGCACATATGTCATGGCAGTTAAAACGCCCCCCCCCCCTTAAAACAGTGTATTCACTCAAATAAATCACCCGCTAAAACAATGGGAAACACTGATTAAATATAACTTCTAGTCTATACTATTCTGTTTTCTTTTGGGGTGTTTTGTTGGGTTGGAGAAATTAAAGAATCGCTGCCTGTTGCAACGGCCGTATTTCCGTGATTACCAAAATTAAGAATCTTAATAATCATGTCGTATCGTGGAATCCTTGCAGTTTTATTCATTTATCATTTGTAATGTTGCTCAAGTGAACATACAATGTAGCACCGAGCAGTAATATGTATAATGTCGTCATAACATAAATCAGCCGAAACGTTTCAATTTTAGGAGTTTATTCGAGAAATGCTGGGATATTAAAGTTGTTATTAAAGCTGACAGTCAGTAAAGGCTTCAGCTGCCATTTTGTTTGCTCATATTTAAATGTAATACGCGCTGTCGTTTGTATGATTATAAATGTAACTATAAAAGAAAATGTCAAATCAGTAGCAAGTTAAATTGGTTACAGTATGAACACATTTACAGGGTATTGTTGATTTAACGTGACATATATACTGTGAAATGTAATGATTAACCTTATGCTTACGTTCCAGGCACAGACTGATGGACTGTTAGTAGTTCTACGGGTATTTTCCACCCCTAACATGCATATTTCTTATATAAATGGGGAAATCAAGTAGCAAATACCTAAACTTTTGAGCAGGAGGTACCAGTCGACGGCAGTTCTGCATCTTCACCCTTAAGCGTGTTGCTTAACCTGAATGGCTTAATTAAATACAGGGAAGCAAAGAGTGGGGGTATTAATAATTAAATAGCGAAGTCTGTTGTGTGTAAGCAAGGCAGCAAATAGAGAATGCGAAATGATTAGAAACATTTGGGTTATACTTGAAAAACCCGTGTAAGTATATAAGGTGTGCGGTTTCCAAATATTTCATAGGTTTAGCATGTGGCTGAAAGATCTGGGTATTCTTGTGACGCTTTCTGAAGGTGAGTCATATGCAAATATGCACAACTCCTGGTAATTGTGCAAAACGATTCAGGAAAAGCGCAGATCGTTCTCTACATTTTTAATGAAACAACTGACAAAGCTGTTATCAATCGTTTCCACAAGTTGGTGCCTTTAAGGAATATAAAATTAAATGGAATGGAATCTAAAGGTTTAGACTTTTTATATATTCTCGCTTTAATCCAATCTGCCCTGGTTGTCCGGCATTTTCCTGTTTAAATATGTTGATCAAAGCTACACTGCATTTATTTACTAGTTATCCCTGCGTGATTGCGTTTCTCTGAGACCAACAAAGATATATCAGTCCCCCGCAGTTTTCTCACCGCCTTCCAATAAATTTAGTGCCTTGTTGTCTGGGTAGTCTAGATTCTCAAACGTGTTCAGCAACCCAAACCCCGCCGCCTTTTGTTCAGTAAGTATGGTCATATTGTCCGCAGGACCCGATATCTGCTCCCCCT
>JAODUD010000046.1:11733806-11745460 GCA_026784285.1 Stomatorhinus walkeri | reverse complement strand
GGGTATTGCTGTGATCCTGGACCTCAGGGTTGTAACTGTGGTCCTCTGGGGTATTGCTGTGATCCTGGACCTCAGGGTTGTAACTGTGGTCCTCTGGGGTATTGCTGTGATCCTGGACCTCAGGGGTGCAACTGTGGTCCTCTGGGGTATTGCTGTGATCCTGGACCTCAGGAGTGCAACTGTGGTCCTCTGGGGTATAGCTGTGATCCTGGACCTCAGGGGTGTAACTGTGGTCCTCTGGGGTATAGCTCTGATCCTGGACCTCAGGGGTGTAACTGTGGTCCTCTGGGGTATAGCTGTGATCCTGGACCTCAAGGTTCTAACCCCACACTGATCTTCTCGTACTGGGCTGCCAGCTGTCGCCACGGGTCACTGCGTGGGGAGGCAGATCAGCGAGGAGAGTTTCCAAATAGCCGTCTCAGGTCCTGCATGTGGTTCGGTTGACTGGTCCTCTAGGTTGGTGCCTTGGCTGCAGCTTTATTCCCTCATATAGGTCCGGCCATTTTACGGTGCGGTGTCACCTTCTTGGGGTGATGCTGGAACAGAAACAGAAACGGCACCTGCGAAACCGTCACTGATGACCGAAGCGCATCACGGGCCCGTGTTCGGCTCCTTCCCTCCAAGACTGCGGACGTGGGTCGCAGAGGCTCACTACCCAACGCAAAGCAGCTTCTCTCACACAGTCATACTCATCTGGGGAGATCAGTATCTGACGTTTCGTGCGATTTGTACACTCATCTGCCACACTCAAACATTCTATAGTTGCTTGTATTTATGTATTTAATACAGGCTTTACCGGAGGCTTTGGGGGAAGATCAGCTTTGTGTCGCTTAGGCGGGCGTTTACACATGTAAGATCGTCACCTAATGCCGTATCGCGTAACGCATCGCAGTTAAATACGTGGTAGCTGATTCTCTGGTAGCATCACTTTTATGCAAATCAGACGGCCGCTCATCTCTCCATGCGAAGGCCGGTCTGTCCCGTCATGGCGAGTCACGTGTGGGGACGCAGCGCCGGCAGCCCGCAGAGCGAGGGTGCGGTCGTGCTCAGCGGGGCGTGTGGTGACCGCTCCCTTTAGCCGGCCGGTTCTTCCGGGTCGGCGTTATTCCCGGTATCTTCGAACACATGTGGATGCAGGCGTCAACGCAGACTTCAGCACGTATGCGCAGGCAAGCAGATGATTCAAAGTGATGCCTACACACAAGCTTACTGATACTGTACTTCCCTTCCTCCCTCCCTCCCTCTTTCTCTCCCTCCCTCTTTCTCTCGCTCCCCTCTTCTCCCACACACTCTGTGTGTGCAGGCAGCCCTGTTCCTCTTGCCAAAGCATGTTAATCCGCTTGACTACGGATCCCGAACGGGAAACAGAGGGAGAGCGGGATGAGACGGAGGGATGCGAGGGTGGGGGGTGCAGGAGCGGGGGTGATGGGGAGATGAAAGGAGAGAACGAGTCCGTGAAATATCTCAGCTTTTTTAAGTAGCTAATAGGTATTAGGCTGCACTGTTAAAGAAGCATTATAAGGATATGAAGTGTTATTACGAGTCGCACACAGGAACGGTGCTGTGAGGTACATTTCGAGAGGGTGGAGGGATGTAAACGTATAAAGTGAATTCTGCTACCGGTTTCTGGAATAAAATGTTTTCCCACTCACCCTGCGTAAAGAAGCAGCTTCACTTGTTATGGTGGGGCCTGGACTGTTGTTGCTACAGTGAAGTGCGTTCTCCCCCTGTGGGATGCTCCCTTCCGTTGCCCCGGCAATACTCCCTCGAGCTGAGCCCCGCTTTGGAGTGTCAAACAGACTCGGTGGATGTTACGGCCTGTCATATGCCCACTTTGTGATCCATCTTGGGAGGCGAGCGCCGCTCAGGCACGCCTCCGCAGGTCACACGGTGACCTGCGGTTGCCTGGATACGCGCTCGCCTTCCTTGGCAGGCTCGGTGACGGCTCCGCTCCACGCAATCAGACCGCTGCGCTTGCCGAGGGTTACATCAGCGGATCTCCATAATGCTTACCTGGCTCACAATTAGATCCTGTTGCCTTTGCTGTCTTCAGCAGATGTAGGTTGAGTCTGATGAAAGACCATATGGCAGAATGTGTGGACCGTGTGACTCATAGCTTCACAGGGGATTGTGGGAAGGGGGGGGGGGGCAACGCAGGTGGAATGCTGCTCTGAAGTATGGATGAGGTTGTGGTTATTGGGCCTGGAGAAGGAGGCTGCCGGTATGGGTTTCGGTTGCTGTTTATAGGTGCACAGTAGTCCAGCGACCTCTGTGAACAATGAATCATACCAGAAGCCGACAGTCTGCCCAGTGGTTTGCGGACAGGCTCTCTGGCTAAGCCCCTGGAGATGTCGCTAAGCCCTGGGATTGCCCCGCCCCCTGCCCCGTATCCCCCAGCGTGGGATGTGACGCGGGGACACAAGCCGGCCTTGCTCTCACAGCGCCCCGGGCTCGCCCGGGCCACACGCCAGACTGCACCGCAGCGAGCCAGAGAGGGGGACTGACTCAGGCACGGAGGCCGGTGGCGATTGGCTCAGCCGGGCAGAGGGGGCGGGCCATGATGAAGAGGCCACTAGAGATTGGCTCGGTTGGGCAGAGCGGGCAGGCTGGAGTGGGGAGTGGGACCAGCCAGTCACAGGCTGATGGGAGCTCCGTGGGGGAATTTTGCCCTGACAACACGGCTGGTGCTGGAAAGCATGCAACAGGGCCGGGGTGGGTGAGGGTGGAGGGTGGGCAGAGGAGCAGGTGCAGTAGCTTTACGTACCTGACCAGCAAACGGTTACACCTGTGAGGGAAGCCTTGGGGCTGCAGGACCATGAAGCTCATAGCTGCACAGATGAGGGAGCTTCCTCTAAAGCGGGTAGAGATATGAGCTTTGGGTGTGTGTGTGTGTGTGGGGGGGGGGGGGGTTGGTCAGATATACATTACACTGTGGTGACCAAATGAAATATTTTTACATTGTGGGGTTGAAGTTGTTATCACAAAACTAAAAATTGCAAAAGCCTTGTGTTTTGTTTGGTTACTTATGGTTCAGGTCAGGGCTGCTTAGGGTTAATGTCGTTACTGTGAATTGCGCTCCTTCTGGTGCAGCAGACATCCAGGCTGCTCATCGTAACGCTACTCCAGGCCACATGCTGCGTCACGGCCCCAGCCGCATGGTCGCTCTCGCAGGAAGTGGGCAGTTTTTTTTTTTTTTTTTTGTCCCTTTCTGCTTGCGCCCCCGGCGTCTCGCTAGCCACCAACGTTCAGGTTTTGGCCCAGGCCTCCTCTGCATTTCTGGGCAGACCCCCCTCCCCTGTCCACCTGCACCGTTGGTACTGTGTGGTCTGTGATCAAACTTTCATAGGTATGTCAATAGGGCCTGTTGCTGGGGTGTCCGCTTTTGCAATCCAGAATGATTCTGAGAGAATCTCACAATTGCTGGGTGCACAATCGGGTCTTGGGGGGGCTGTAATAGACTCCAGCATGCAGGTATTCCCTCACTGCCTCCCGGTATTCAACACAATGGGCTGCGTGTGCATTTTGGGGGGAGATCTGAGGACTGGCTAAATGAGAGACACGTGCGTAATTGGACAGATGGGGGGGGCGTGGCTAATGAAAAGGGAAAAGAGACGAACCACAGCACTTGGATCGGTTATGTTTGGTTTGCAAGCCTTCACCGACACAGGAGACTGGACAAAAAAAAACAGATGCATCATTAGTTACCATGACGATACCATACTTGAAATGGCGTTGATCTAAAGCTTGTCATCGGGCCATTTATAAATGATGGACAGATGGTTTGTGTATGTATATGTGTGTGTTTTTATGTTTACATACACATACAGGTATGAATGTAGCGTGGCTTCTTCACAAACGTAGGTGGAGGGCAGGTGCACTGAAGCTGATGTATAGCAAGAGGTCAGAGGGGTTGAAGCGGTGAATGTAGTGAGCTGAGCAGAGCTGTCGGTACAGGGGATGGAGTAACAGAACGTGGGAAAACGGTGGCAGCGACCCCGGAACCGAATGCGGTAGGGAGTGAAGCTTAGTAGGATACTATTGGTTAGCTCACCTGTCCATCATTACTGTGCCACAAACGTTACTGAGGTGTCTGTGTAGGAAGAAGTATATCCAATGCATTTCATGGAGTGTAAGAATTAATAAGCCCTGTGCCTTGCTGGAGACAGCTGTCTGCCGCTTACGGAAGGGCGGGCTGCTAGAAGCGTCCTTAAGTGTGGTTCCTCTGAAGGGCGCGGAAAAATGGGCCAGTTCCCGGGCCCGCTTTTCACATTTAACCTATATTTCAAACTTGAGATTGAGGCTTAAGTTCTGCCACCAGCAGAAAAGGAAGGAAACCTGCAGGAAATGCGTCTCTCGCTGCGCCGAACGCGTGCCCTTGGTTCCCGCGGCGATGGATGCAGCATTTCGGCTGCCTGTGTTTACAAAAGAGGCTATAAGTAATTTGATGGGGAGGTATACTGCGTTTGCTTCCCATTTTAGCTTGGTAAGCTGTTTGAAATGGAAGCTCATAAATGATGTGTGAAACCTGGACGTACGGAATGTTTTAACTGGGCCTGATATAGTAAATACTGTCCGGAAGTCAGAATGGGTACATCATTCTTACGTTTATTGAATTACTTCATACGGATCTGTAAAAACAACCAAAAAAAACGTTATGCATGCCAGACTGAGGCCAGATGTGCCTGTCTCTGGTAGCAGTGGCCATCCAGCTCTGTGCTGAATCCATCCTCCTCTTCCTGTTTCTGTGTCATGGGCAGACGTTGAGGAAGAAAGGCTTCAATGGCTGTGACAGTCCTGAGCCAGATGGCGAGGACTCCGTCGACCAGAGTCCCCTGAACGACGACACCTACCGCAAGAACAATGAGGATTTGGACGTGCTCTTCAAGAGATACAGCGTGAGTCGCCCATTTCGCCCCCTCCTCTCCCTCTCCACTTCCCCCCGCCCCCCCCCCCCCATCCTTGCTTAAGAAATCTGGGAACTGCAGAATGAAGGTTGCGTTGCTCTACAGTTCACAAGCACCCATTTCCTACGCCTGGCCTTCTTTTTGCATGGCACACCTCGCACGGACAACAGAGAGATCTAGCACACAGCTGCGGTGGTTGGCAGTCGAGTAATCCCAATGTGGAAGCTATCAGCCAAGATAAACTCGCGTATCCCCATTTCTGCCTGCTAGGAAGGGACGCAACCTGAAACTTTACAAGTTCTGTTTCCCCGTTTTCGTTTTGTGTTTTGAGGAGACCCGTTAATTGCTGTTTGTGCCAGAGAACCTCACAAACTCAGCCCCCTATTTGCTTTTTTTTGTCATTTGCTGCCACATCGGAGCCCCCTTCAGACCTGTTAGCTGCTACCTGGTAGCATGACTCAATATCTGCGCCGCCAGCTGTGAGATGACTGATGATGAAGCGGTAGGATTTCACGAGGTTAAAAAGTTATCTTTCTTAAATTGTTACACTTCACGAGCTTAGGATGATATCATTTTAAGTTACTGTATTATTAGGGGAAAAGTTGCACTCTACGTTTTTTTCCGAAATGTCTTCTAACAAAGGCGAAGATGACGTTCATGTAGATGGCCGCAATATTGCCCTATCTGCTGCACTACGTGACTGATAAGAGATTGATTGAGATGCTTCTGCAGGCCTCTAGGACAGAAAGTGAACGGAACTAGGGCATCCGTTTAATTTGTTTCGATACCCTTGCATGCGGGCAATTCACCAGAGTGAAGCTGAGCGCTGAAAAATGGGTTAGTGCTGCTGCAGACTTGGGCTTGCCTTTGGTCCAGACTGCCAGGGGGGTTTCGCATCTGAGGGGGTCGGTATTTAGCTCGGCAAGGAAATGGACTGGGGTGCGTTTCCCAAAAGCTTAGTCGCTAAGTACGTTAGCAACCGGCATAGTTTTTAACCATGCAACTGAATGAGTCCAGCTACGCAAGTCGCTAACGGGAGCATTTGAGAAATGCACCCGTGGATGGGTAGCTCCACACTTTCGAGAGATTCCCTCACCATTAGGATCGGTTGCAGAAGCTTAGAGATCATCTCTCAGAACCTTGTGGTTAGGTGAACTCCATAAAAACTCCTACGCCCGAGAAGGAAGCGGTGTCATCGTTTGAGCTAGAGTGGCTTGTGCTTCCTTTTTCAAACCGTGCTCCTAACCTCCGTGTGCTTGGCTGGTGTGTGGTGCTGTAGTCCTTGTCTGTGATCTTGGCCACCCACTCGTATCCTGACAGGAAGTGACACGCCGCAGATTCGTGTATTACAGCCCTGCTGAGGTCTTTAGGGACCTTCTCCTGCTGATGGCAGGTTGCATGTGCATGGGTTGGTTTGCCGTTAACTTCTGCAGAGGAATTTTTTTTAAACCAGGTCTTTCTCAGTTTTACAGCAAGAAAACAACTTACCAGGAAGTGAAAGGGCTGGAAAGTGGGGTTGCAGCCGCTGATTTTCATTAGGCAGAGTTGAGGCCAGACCTGGCGATTTACGGCGAAACCGACCCTGAAGTGGCCTGGAGAGTATGGAGTGTCTGTGACAAAGGGAGAGTGGAGGCTGAGATCCTTCAGATAGAGAGCAAAGCTCCGCTTCATCAGTGTTGCTCATGTCGTTTAGGCATAAGGGAAAGCTTAGCCAATTAAGACGAGCGATTAACCACAAATGGGGGTGTCTGGGAATAATGCTAAGGGGGTGTCTCTGCCATTGGGTTCAGTTAATATGCACATAGGTTAGTTTTACCTCTATCATTTTCTTCAATGGCTTTTGTTGGGATAAATAGCAGTAGTGGTGGTTTGTCATGTGGCCTTGCGTCTCAGGTCATCGGGGGCAGTAATAGACTCGGGCGTGCAGCTATCAGCCTTTGTAAGGTATGGTGAGTCCATTTAGCATGCAGATATGCGTCAACCTTGCATTTAATGAGAAAAGAATTCCTTAATTCTAAATTAATTCAGCAAAACCAAAAGATTTGCATGGCTATGGTAGATTTGTGGAGACCAAAGCCTGCAACCAAAATTGTCTATTGAAAATGTAGCATGTCATTTGTAGAATACAGACACATTATCAGTCGCAGTTGGGAAATTTCCCTTTCGTTTTGCCCTCTACAGGTGGGAGTGAGCTTGAGGTCAAGGTAAAGCAGGCGGCCATCTTGTGCCCAGGGAGCTGGGGGTTCAGGGCCTTTACTCAAAGAGCCACCGACGTGACTGTTCTGCTGAGGCTGGGCTGGAACCAAAAACCTTCTTGTCACAGGCACAGGGGTTTAGTCCACCGAGTCCAGGGTGAACCTGTTGCATCTTGTTTTAAGTTTGTCTTGGCAGAACAACTCTGTGTGCATCTTTGCTGACAGGGCACAGAAAAACGAACCTCGGGATGGGTCAGGAAAGCGTCTTAGGACATCACGCTCTGGTCTGATTCCCACGTCCATCTGGAGTCGTCATGATAGTTTATGACTCTCTTGGGGGTTTACATGGAAGGTCCAGTGCAGAAGTGGGTCAACAACATTTCATCAGCACACATATTTATGTGTCTGCAGGGAATTCAGTCAGTTTTTATCTCTTATGTTCCTTCTGTTTTGTTTTTGTTCATTCTGTTTTTTGTGTTACATTCTTAAATTATTAATTAGCTTATGTGTTGTTTGCCTTCTGCGTTTGTGTACTGGTTGAGGAAAAGGCTGTATGGACAAATTGCTGTGTGCTAGAATTTGCAATAAACAAACAAAATTGGTAGATAAAAAATTTCACTTAAAAATGAGTAATCTCCAAATTGTGTACATCTCTCCCTTCTGAAGCTTACTGCTGCTTTGATATTCAAATGTGCAAACAGAGAATTACTTGTGGAATAAGTTTCAAATTTATGCATCACCTAAAGTAGATGCATGAGTGCTGCTGAAGCTCTTGGTATAAACAGTAGCCCAGCTTGGAAGCACTGTAAATCTTAGACAGCCTCTACAAAGGTTTTTCTGTAACACCATCAAATCTGCTTTAGTTGGAAAAATGTGTATTAACTAGGATTCTGTTTTTTCATTGCCTAAAGCTGGGTGATGAGTCCCATTGAAAGAACCTTCCAGAATATTCCATTGGCCGCGCAGACTTCCGTACGAAGGATGTGCGACTGGGCAGTGTGCCTCTAGCAGCCTGGTCCAGCGCTCCACAAAAGGCATCCTTCAGCGAGGCAATCAGAGGAAATCTGTGAGGGGTACAAGCAGCTATGAAACCAGTCCCCCTCAAACTGGGTCCTGTTCCGGACATGCGAGCCCCAGTCTGTCCCACATTCTAAATATAGGGTCCTTGGAGGAGTGAGGGGGGGGGGGCAGTTTGCCATAATAAGGGAGCATTTGGTGCAGCGTGTTCGGTACAGAGCCCTGGACCACAGGGGACAGGCGCGTAACCAAGGTACAGCGTCAGTGACTCAGGCGCCCGCAAGGAAGCACAGCCCTGTTCAGGCTGGCTTCACTCAGCAAACATCCACTTCCTCGCCTTCATTTCAGTAGTCACAATTAATACATTTCATCTCTGATTTCTCCCCAAGTGTGAAATTCCAAAGCGGGTCTCATTTATCCAGCGCTAGGTTCCCCGCTGTGTGCCCTGCAGCCTGCATCACTTATAACCTATTTTTTTTCTCCCCAGAAATTCTAATTCTGACACCCAAATAAAACCCCACAACAAAATTTTTTAAGCCGGAACCACAGCGTAGTAATATTATTCAGCGACTTCTTAGAAAACTCATTTTGCAAGTGTCAAGCTGATATAAGAGTATGGTTGTGTGCGTGCCACGTAATGGCACTGTGACAGTTACACATTAGGGATGGAGCCATTTGCTGCGTAAAGATGAGTGGTTTCCTGTTATTTCTGGAGACTGGCTGTTTCTGGATTGCCTACGTTGCTGGGAGCATCTCCAGAGATCTATACTTAGAAAAATTCTGTAAACGGCCGAACATATGCCAGGCAAACGGACTAAGAAAACATATAGCGAATCCTCTCTTTTTTTTTTGGTTGTGAGGAATGTGGCCATAATAACCAACATAAAAATAAATTATTTATACCTATATGCCTCTTATTTTTCATTCTTGCCCGTGACTTGCTTAGATTACTGGTAGTGTCACTTTTCCAAATAATATTATATTATATAAGATTCAGACGGTTGATTCACTGTAGTGCAAGCACCGTAGTATGCCTGTACAGTGTGTAGCCATTAACCGGGGAAACATTATCCATTTATACTAGGGTTTTATATACACGTTTGTTTTATTCAGAACAGATTGAAATGATTTTGTAGCTTACATTTTCCATCTCACTTTGCGCTTTCCAAATATTTCACCTGAAATGACTGAAGATGATACGGTGCACTGTTAAAATATTGAATTCTTATGTTCAAAGTCGCATGTGATGAGAGAATTTCAAGTAAATACTGAACTGGATGCCCAGTGATTGAATACCTGCCGTCCAGCTTGTATCTGCTCACCTTTTCCATTCTTCTCTGTTCTAGTCCTCGGCGGCCCCTCCTGCATTCTCCATGCCTGTCACGGTCCCAGTGTCCAATCAGAGCACCCTACAGTTCAGCAACCCTGGTGCGACCTTGGTAACCACCTCCTTCGTGACTTCATCGCTCTCGGATCCCCGCCTACTGTCGCCACAGCAACCAGCTCTCCAGAGGAATACAGTGTCTCCAGGGTTACCGCAGAGACCAGCCAGTGCAGGTGAGAAAGCTCACCAAATGGGAAGCATCCATTTTCGTGGGCAAAGATTGTTTACAATCGGTTGAAAAATGCAGTGAAATAATGTGACCCAAAATATTAAGCAGTGCAGAGAAGACAGTTATGGGTATTAGTAAATAAAATGGTCCATAAGATTGAACTGGAATGGTGTGATTTGGGCATGGGGTATTTTTTTGCCAAGTGGCCGTCACTCTCTGTCAGTGACAGTGTCGGTGACAGTGACCATGCCGGCTGTACTAAGCAGTATGTGATAACGTTGGAATGTGACCCTCGCTCTCCCAAAGCTTGGCGCAGTCACTGAGGCTCTTCTGTCTCCTCCACACAGGCGCACTTCTGGGAGGGGATCTGAGTAACTCGAATGGGGCCTGCCCTAGCCCAGTAGGTGAGTGACGGGGGGGGTGATTTGCCATAATAAGGGAGCATTTAGGGTGGGGAGCACAATGACCTTTCCCTCATGGTCCTCATCGTCACCTGCATAGCTGGACGTCACCGTAGGCGAACTAGCTCTCAACAGGCAAGTCGGGCTTTACTGTCACACCAGTCACAGACGGGACAAATGCAAAAAAAAAAAAAAAATTAAATAAAAAAGTGTGACATCATAAACGCACAATGTTAAATGTAAACAATGCTGGAATGTTTAGAACAGGCAATGGTGGGAGCAGCAGAGTCACGCATAAATAGTAAGAATGAGAGAATAGTGATTTGATTTAATTCCTCAGCCCCATTGTATCCAGTTTAATTTCTAGAAGATTCTACAGTTGGGTGTGATTCTCCTCAAATATTGATGCAAATAAGGCTGTGGCATTAAGATTTGAGTAGATCCGCTCAGCCCCATTCTGCCTTTTGAGTGGAACGTTGAAGCTAAGTTAGATGAAAGAGATGCACGGAGCCTGAGGAACAGACGGGTGAATGCCAGACCGCATAAGCCGCAGGCTACGGTGTTAGCCGCAAACCTGGGTCAGTGTTAGTGACTCACAGGACCTCCGCCGTCTCCGGGCGGGGAGCAGGGCACGTGGGGCCCTCACGTGAAGGATCTTGCAGGGCGTGATTCTCAAAATATGTGGCGGAGCAGCCCCACCCAGCTCTGTGCCGCGGAATGTTTCCTTTAGGGCGACCAAAACAAAAGACGTCTTTAGCCATTAGCCGTCTTAGGCGGGGACCTCGGATGTGTACACAAACACACCTCACAAAAACAGACGGCGGCGGCCCATCCACATCCCCATGCCTCGTTGTGGAGTCCTCTCACATCGCAATGCTCTCCCAGATATCCAGGACGGTGGCGTCCCGCGTTGCTTCCCGGTCTGTTACCATGCCATGGGCCCTCAGCTGCCAAGCTCAAACAGGTGTGTCTGTGTCCAACCAGTGAAAGAGAGACATGAATGGTCTGTACTGACAACACCACCCCCCCCGCCCCCCCCACCCCTGCTGCCCTCAGCTGTTCCCCCAGATCTCAGCGGGGAGCAACCGGGTGGGTGGGAGGGTGCACACACTGTCACCGGCCCCTCCTCAGAGGTGTCACCGACAGCCAGCGCAAGTGTCATATTTCGGGCTCCCGTGTTGAGTTTTGTTCACGAGGAACAATGTGTGACTCTCGCCATAAAGTCGATGACACTGTGCCACATGAGCTGTGTTCCGTCTGTTATTTTTGTTCCGCAGCCACATCTGGTTGGTTGCCCACACTAAAGCAGACTACAGGCTTCTCAGCTTCTCAGCTCCGCCTCTGCAGAACACTCACAATTCCGAAGTTTTTTTTAACGCAAACAAGGATCTGATGCCAAAGTAAAATGCAGCAAATTACCATATAGGGTTGAAAGCAGAGGAAGATGGTGGTGCAGCTTTGCATTGTTGACGCGATCCTTCTCGTTTATTTTTTTATTTGCTTATAGCACAGCAACTGCACTCCATAATAATCTCCCCTTCCTCCCACTAAAGACTCCTCCTACCCCCCCCCCCCCCAGCCCCC
>JAODUD010000046.1:11706249-11724992 GCA_026784285.1 Stomatorhinus walkeri | reverse complement strand
CACCCCTTGCAGCAACCCCCGGTGTCAGGACGGCAACCCGCCGGCAGTGCATCCGCAGAAGGCGAGAGAAGATGGAGATCTCCATGATGACGACGGGTTTTCTTCAGGGATACACTTCTTATAGAGGAGGCGTTTAGATATGAACAATCAACGCCTTGCTGCTTTTCAGCTCTGTCTCTCGTTCTTATGGTGGAACCCATGTGATGCTGTAAAGTGCTCTGAAACCGTCCTCTCTCTGGGCGAGTCTCTCCTTACTTCATGATCTATATACACCAACCGCATACTCCAGACTGTAGACTAGCGATGTCTGTTATTAATGCATGCATTGCCTAACGCCTCACCGTGTGACCCTTGGAAAATCCTTAGATCCCCCCTCCCTCCGTTTTGATATACGCTTTGATATCGTGGGTGACGTCATTTCTGGGGAAGAATCGGTGCCGTTGGTCATAAATGGTTTTTTGCGGCATTAAGATCATGGTTCGAGGGAACCCCCCCATTTTCGGCAGCCTCTGACTGATGACATCATATCCCGTGGTTCATATTGGTCGCTCTCCCCTGTTCATTCTTTTTAATAATAATTCGTTTTGTTGGGAAACTTGAATACCTGAGATGCTGGATAAGCCTCCCTTACCTGCTCTGTATGCTGCGTCTCCTCCTCCGTCCGTCAGGGGGATTAAATACTGAGGACACTTCCTAGACACTTTTCCCCCGTCCCCCTGTTGTTTCTTTGGACGGGGTGGGTCTTTTCCCAAAGCTGATTAAAACTAAAAGGCACTCTCCCCCAGGAATTCAGTCCCCCCGTTTCACACCACGCCTCTACCCCCTAAGCAATTCTTAAACAATCGACCAGTTACGGCCAGTGTTACTTTCTTGTACCACTACCCGCCTGCCGCGTCAGCAATCTGGATCTTTCCCTGATCAGCCGGCGGCCGCTTAGCGCCTCTATCTGTCACATGGGGTCTCGCTCGCTTGGCGCCCCCAGCTGGTTTTGAGGATCCGGAGGGGTGGGCGGAGGCTGAGGGAGACGCCGGTTATTAGCGAGCAGTCCTTCTGACAGAAGACGGGATCGCGACGCCGCGTGTGACATGCTGAGCCATCGGCAGATACGTGATCGCACGCCTTTGCCCTCCGCCTGATCCGTAGCGGCGAGGTCATTGGGCGTCATGAGCGGTAACGGCACGTGATAGCATTAGCGCATCTTGCTAACAGAAGCCGAAGACACGCCTCCCAGGTGCATCAGCACGCCCGTGCCCCGAGTTGCAAACCGGCCACACATCCCAGTCTTCAGTGGAAGCGATCCACTCTCTCTGAAGGCCCCCGGTGGGACACCGGACAGACGCGAACCGGCCACATCGACCTGCCGCCACGCTTCTCGCCGCTGACACTCGCGGGTCCTGGTCACTGAAAACGTCAATATGGTTCTCTGACAGAACTATATAAGGAAACAAATTTATGGTATCGAAAGACAATCTTGGGAAAAAAGGAAAAACATGCACCCCTTTCCAGTGTATAATGATGTTTTTAAACTCTCACTCGTTTTTCTAGTGTTACTTTGTGCTGGTGCCAGTTCTATTGTCATTTATTATTATTATTATTATCGTTGTTATTATGATTATTATTATTACATTTTAACAAAGCCGTAGTAGTAAATAATAATAATAATCATAATAATGTCATTGTTACTTTTTCTGTCGTTTTGTGTAGGGTAGCCATCTTGATTTTGGTTTTATTTTATATATAAATATATATATTATAAATACATATTTTGTTTCTTTTGATTTTGTTTTTATTCAAAGGGGTGTTAAAATTGCACGGTTTAATAATAAAGTGATTATAGTAATATTAGTTAAAGCAATGAATGAAAGCAACATGTTACCTAACAGAAGTAAAATTTTCAAAATGTTAAATGCTGAAATTTTCGGTTGGAAATGCATTTTTTGAAACTTGGGACAATACATTTTTTATTTCTGGCCATGGAACACAAAGACGACGTCAGTAATATAAAGTGCATGGTATTCAAACATAATAATGCTACATGCATTTAAAAGTAAACAAATGTATTAATAAAAATGTAAACCTCAAGAGAAAATGTAGCTGAAGAAAAAAAGGTTTAAAAGAAGAAATTATAGTTAATATATTGTGTTTGGCTAGTTTGCTTTGAGTTTTGTTGTAAAGAAAATTTTAAATGTTTTTTTCTGTTGTTTTTGGAGAATGATATACAACTTGTGTATATTTTCATAAACAAAGTATGCACTGACATGTTATTAAAATTCTATACTGCTTTTACAAAAAGTGTTTGTTATTGTACCAAAGTATCCATTTGTCCCTTGATACCTTACCTTTTTGCGTATGTTTTACTGTATTTTATATATTAAATAGACAACTTGACTTAAAATGAAGGATGGATTTTTTTGTCTTTTGTCATTTGAGAAATGTTTCCTTTAATGTCGTTGATTGTTTACCTATGCAAACTGAACTGTAAAAGAATTTCTTGATCGAGGTAAATAGTAAACTGATTTCAAAGTGTTGTCCCTGGTCATTACACCTCGTGTCCACAGGAGGGAGCTCTGGGGGTTCATAAAACGAGCCCAGTTCAGCTGTTGGGCATGACTGGCTCTTTGACACGGGTCCCACTGCAAGACCTAAGAAAACGCGCTTGGCGATTAAATTGACAAGTCAGGTTTATGGTTGTGGGGTTTTTAGCTAACGAGTTTGAATGAGTGATTTGTTTTGATAATGGTATTACCTACACATTTTGTGAAGACGTAGAGGTATGTATTCAAAATTTGTATTCCATTTTGAATAAATATAGTTTAGAAAAATTAAACTTGGGTTGAAGCAAAACTTAAAAACAATGGTTAAAGTCATTTGGATTTTCACAGTATGCTTTTTGTGTGAACTTTATTCTGCCAGTTTATGAATGTGTATGGTACTGTAACATGAAATAAATTTGAACTGAATCTCACAGCTTTCTGTCCTTTGTTAAAAACAAACTGTAGTTACGCTGAACACAGTCAGTGTATATTCAGCTGAAGCATGAGTCTGCATTCACAGCACTGCATTTGAAAGTGGCTCATTTTATCATTGAGAGTTAGGCTAGTTGCCAGCCAATTGTTTTTAATGATGCTTTAACCCAAACTATTTATAAAAAATGTACTGTTGTGAGTTGATGAATGCTCCACAGTTGATGTGAACTGTATAACAGACCGTGACCTTAATCACATCACCAGCAGTAGATTATAAAGCCTATGGCGAAATCCCTCAAAGATTCCGACATCACAATCATCATAATAGTCACCCATACAAACAACCAGGGTAAAATCTCACCCACGCAGCTAGAAATAGGCTTTGTAAATCGTGGCTCACCCCTCCAGGTAAAAACTCCTTTGAGCGACTAACTAACATGAACCGGTAGAATCGGTCACGCATAAAAAGCACAGAAGAGATTAAAAAGTTTGTCATATGTTCGTTAATAATCAGTCACACCGTGCAATGAAAATCGCATTCTGCGTCTCACTTGCATTAATGGGGCACCCAGGACCCCATCAGTGGATCACCGGTTTACACGCTTGACATGTGCTATTGTAATGAGAGTCAATGTTATTCACGGTTTTAATGTTATGGCTGATTGGTGTAACAGTTTACACATATACACATATATGCAAAGACATAACTTTGGGTTGAGCACTGGCTCGAGGGGTTGAGGTTTGTACCCATTTAAGGGGATCCGGGGGGATGTATTCACTGGTTTTGATTATTGGGGAGGGGGGTTACAATCTCCCCATTCCCCCGTAATTTACACTCATTCATATATGTGCATATAAACTTTAACAATTTGTACATGATGAAATTATGTTTGTTCTTTTGCTCACTTAAGATATAACGTGTCCATTTAAGAACGTGTGTCTCCGGAGTAATTGGACTTTTTAAGCCTTTTACCGGTAGAGCTTTGTGATATTGGTCCGGGCCACGTTATTTTTCATCATCCCGCACACTAGGTGGCGGTATTCAGTTTGGAGAGACCTGATTCATGTCAATAACTAGGAATGCAAAAAAGCAAGTAGAGGAGTTGCTCTGTATACATTATTTTTAAGGTTAGGTTTGTTCTGTTTTATCGTTTCTTGCACTCTGGAAGATCTGCACATCAAACGTTTGGTAGTAATTACTGATTAGCAGTTAGGTAAGTGTCTCTTTGAAATTTGCCGAAATAGCAAGTACAGCTAACTGACAAGCCAAGGTGCTAATAGCCAAATCTAAAGTTATGAAGAATGCATTAAACTCAGGTGTTCTTAGTTAGGTAATTTAACGCCTGTCAGCATAATCCTAACTATTTTAAACTAATGTCTTCAGTGTCTTGATTACAGATTGTTACTCAGCATTCTAAGATTATATCGAGATAACTTCATTAAATAATAATATACTTCTTAATTTACGTTTATATGGATATTGCCTTTAATGCTACTTGCACTGAAATTAGAGATATGCGATACATTTTTAAGTCAATACCGATGCAAGTACTGACGTATAGATCTACTCCTTCTGTCTGCGTAAATGTAAAAACGTTACTGCGTTTCTGCAATTCACCGACAAAGGACCCCTGTTATACAGCGCTGTCTGTGTGATTTACTCAATTACATTATTGAACAATGTATCTCGCTATGTTTGTACCGGTTTTTACTAAAATGCGTCAATCCCAAGCTCTTTCTGCGCATATATTGCTGTTCGTTTTTTCCTTATATCCTTATAGCATGAATTACATTAACTGGACAAAATCTTGTCATGATAAATCTTCATTAACTAATGGAACGATCCGAAATGCTTAGGTGTGTCAGAGAGCGCCCTCTGTATGTTGGGGCTGCGGGCCCTGGTTGGGATTGGGGTCCTGGTGACGTCACAAGGAGTCAGAGTTCTCTCTCAAAGGGCATCCTGTCCGTTACTTGGTGGGAGTACTAATCCCCATCTGGAGTGCACGAGACGCCTGTTGTCCATGGCCCAGCCGATTAAATACCTTGGGTGAGTCTAAACATCTGCCGTACCACCGTGTTTAATAAATTCTGCAAAGCATATTAATTCTGTGTATATTAGCATTGATGTGTGATCCCCATGCGTGTGTATTCACACGTGAAGCCAGGAGGAAGCCCAGCGCATCGATGAGGAGCTCTTCACTGAGTACCAGTTCAGTGTCGACCAGCTGATGGAGCTTGCTGGGCTCAGCTGTGCCACAGCTGTTGCTCGGGTAAAAGATGCCTCTCTGTGTTTTTGCTTATATAGTCAAACGAAATGCCCATAAATGGAAATAATGGCTGCATGTTTATGCAGTTTAACGCATTGTGATGTGTGTGTGAGCCATCTCCTGCTTCCCCTAGACCTACCCACTGGACTCCCTGGTCAAGCCCAAGCCTTCAGTGCTTGTTGTGTGTGGTCCTGGCAACAATGGGGGAGATGGCCTGGTCTGCGCCCGCCACCTCAAGCTTTTTGTGAGTCAGTCTTCATTTGAAGCGTACGCTTATAAGCACCAGCAATTGTATTGTCTGTGCGCGCCTGTCTGTGCGCGCCTGTCTGTGTGCCGCTTTCTGTGTACGCCTGTCTGCACGCCTGTCTGCGTGCGCCTGTCTGCGTGCGCCTGTCTGCGTGCGCCTGTCTGCATGCCTTTCTGCGTGCGCCTGTCTGTGTACGCCTGTCTGTGTACGCCTGTCTGCATGCCTTTCTGCGTGCGCCTGTCTGCATGCCTTTCTGCGCGCGCCTGTCTGCGCGCGCCTGTCTGCGCGCGCCTGTCTGTGCGCCGCTTTCTGTGTGCCGCTTTCTGTGTACGCCTGTCTGCGTGCGCCTCTCTGCGCGCGCCTGTCTGTGTGCCGCTTTCTGTGTACGCCTGTCTGTGTGCGCCTGTCTGCGTGCGCCTGTCTGCGCGCGCCTGTCTGTGTGCCGCTTTCTGTGTGCGCCTGTCTGTGTGCGCCTGTCTGTGTGCCGCTTTCTGTGTGCCGCTTTCTGTGTACGCCTGTCTGCGTGCGCCTGTCTGCGCGCGCCTGTCTGTGTGCCGCTTTCTGTGTACGCCTGTCTGCGTGCGCCTGTCTGCGTGCGCCTGTCTGTGCGCGCCTGTCTGTGTGCCGCTTTCTGTGTGCCGCTTTCTGTGTACGCCTGTCTGTGTGCGCCTGTCTCTGTGCCGCTTTCTGTGTACGCCTGTCTGTGCGCCTGTCTGCGTGCGCCTGTCTGCATGCCTTTCTGCGTGCGCCTGTCTGCATGCCTTTCTGCGTGCGCCTGTCTGCGTGCGCCTGTCTGCGTGCGCCTGTCTGCGTGCGCCTGTCTGCGTACGCCTGTCTGTGTACGCCTGTCTGTGTGCCGCTGTCTGTGTGCCGCTGTCTGTGTGCGCCTGTCTGTGTGCGCCTGTCTGTGTGCGCCTGTGTGCGCCTGTCTGCACGCCTGTCTGTGTGCGCCTGTCTGTGTACACCTGTCTGTGTGCAGTTATTTTTGGGTGCTCCATGTTTTATTGCTGGTTAGGCCCATGTCAGTGTGTGTGTGTATATATATACCAATATATATATATATATATACACACACACACACACACACACACACACACATTATGGGGAATATTACATCCGTCCCCACAACAGATAACTGAAAAGTGCCAAAAGTCCTGTATCTTGTTTGGTTACTTATCGTTACGGTTAGGGCTGGGTAATGGTGAAGGTTGTCATTGTTTGGATTAGGGTTTTTCCCATAGAAATGAACGGTGAGTCCCCACAGAGATATGAATGCAAATGCGTGTGTGTATCTCTCTCTCACTCATACTGTTTTGCAGTCTAGATGCCAGTTTTGACATTTACAATCATTCCAAAGGAAGAACAATTGCACAGCTCATTTCCAAAGTAATTTAGCTATTTAAAATGCAGCCTAGAAAGTGACATTAAATTCTAAATTTTTATTTAACTCTGTTGTATATTGTTGAGGTGTTATAGTGTTTTGATGATGCAGATCTATTGTTTTATATTTTTTTCTGAATCCATTCACATATTCTTTGATGCCAGTGTTTCTGCAGCATGTACAGCACTGGAGATTGCAGTCTGCAGTTTGTGCCAATTACATTATGCTATGTGTATCTGTTTCCCAGCCTGGTCCTCAGGGACCTTCAGGCAGTTCACATTTTTGCTGTCTACCAGGAGCTGGGAGGTAGCAAAAACGTGGACCCTCTGTGGGTCCCTGAGGACCGGGATGGTGGAAATGATGAGCCCCTGCCTCTGTCCCACTACAGGGTTATGAGCCCAGTATAATCTACCCCAAGCGGCCCAACAAGCCCCTCTTCCAGAACCTGGTGGTCCAGTGTGAGAAGATGGACATTCCCTTCCTCTCTGAGATGCCTAGTGAGGTACCCGGGAACAGCGACCATGCAACGTGCATACTGATCTACAAGCCTTTGTGCCAGATCCACGGTACATGTCCCATTTCCCGTTTGCCAAGGCGGAAGTGATCGACGAGGCCTACAACCTGGTGGTCGATGCCATCTTCGGCTTCAGCTTCCAGGGCGCCGTGCGGGAGCCTTTCAACTCGATCCTGGCCACTCTGAGGAAGCTGACAGTGCCCATCGCCAGTGTCGATGTCCCCTCAGGTAGGTGGCAGATGTAGGGGGTCTGTTATGGCCATGAGGAGCAACACAGCTTCATTTTTACAGTCTAATTGCTGTTACTCCCATGGCTGCCTGCCTTCACTTCCTTTGCCCAGTGTGACTTGGGGGGGGGGGGGGGTTCACAAACCAGTTCAAGAGTCATTTCTTTCCATTGCCTCCATCCTGTTCGCTCTCTATTTCCTGACCTCTAGGTTGGGATGTGGAGAAAGGAAGTCCAGATGGACTTCAGCCAGACCTGCTCATCTCTCTCACGGCTCCCAAGAAGGCGGCGACTCACTTCCGTGGCCGCTACCACTTCCTGGGGGGTCGCTTCGTGCCAGCGGCCCTGGAGAAGAAGTACCAGCTGAATCTGCCGCCGTATCCGGGCACCGACTGCGTCCTTCAGCTGACCTAGCCCTGTGGGAGCTACGGACGTCACGCGGAACGGTCCGCCATCAAGCTGTCTGCTCGTCAGATACCGGCTGCAATGCACTTTTTTTCTTTCGCTGGGCTGATGTAAATGTTTTTTTTTTTGTTTTGTTGAGAATTAAACATGGGAGAACAAGCAGCTTAATGCTGAATTATGTTGATGCAAATCACAAAGAGCTACTTTTGTTGATGACAGACAAGCAGATGCATGTTGTCCAGTCGGTTCCGGACGTGGACTTCACTCCTCTTTATGTTCACTCCAAGGTTTGTTGACACTGATAGAAGCACTTGCCAGATAAAAAGTAAATCAGCATAGAAAGGGAAAATTGTTTTTATAAGCAAAAGAATTCATACACACATTGTGTATGCGCTTCTGAGAATGTAAGTGCTATGCTCTGGGTATCTGTTGTAGGGTCAGCGGTCATGATGCCCCGCGCCCCCCAAACACACACGGCTTAAGGGGGATGGGGGTGGCTTTCTCACAATTACAAAATTATTTATATTAGAAAACAAAGAGTGCAGTTAAGCCAAGCTGGCAGTTTGCATGCAAACGGTCTGTCAGGGACTGAGCTGAAGTGGCGTCTTGGGGTGGCTCTGTCTAATCCGAGTTCACAGAAAGGCTGTCAGTTGCATGCGCTCTCGGCATGGCTGAAGGAGGAAACCCTCATCGAGACTGCAAAGCAAATCACCTTGATGCAGTTTAAGGTAGGTGAAAATAAAACTCACCATCTTGTGCTTTTGTATAGAAAGTGTCTTTTTTTTTTAGCTGAAAACAAACCAAAAAAAGCAAATCAACAAAAACCTACAGTCTACATTTCCATTTTTTAAGCAGAAAGACGTGAAATGACTACACGTAACATCAACATTATTACGTCAAGGAGTAGCCTATATATGTCAAGAAATTACACTTAAGAAAAATATATTAACCGATGTACCGGAACCTATCAGGAGATTGTAAGAAATTTAAGTTACTTCATACATATGAGATTGTTAATTCTGCACTAGTAAAAGAGTTAACACATTAATTTTCAACCAAGCGTTTTCCAACCTCTCGACGCGAGCACAATTGGCCCAGTTGTCGAGCAAGCAACATAGACGACTCGGAGTGCTGACTCCCACCACAAGGGGGCACCCAACACCAGCGCCCAGGACATGACCGAGGCATATAGGCATTAGGTTCAGGATCCTGCGAGTCATAAAAACATCAGATTACTCTAAATAAATATCCTAAAATCGGACCGTAAGAATTACCATCTGTTTATTTTCAGTTAATATACGGTATAATTTTTTCCTTTGTGAATAAATTGCATTCTTGATTGCTTCTCCTAGTGCAAACAGCTGGCGGATCCAGATCGTAAGGAAAGACTGTTTCATTCCAGAGCTTCTGGTTTCCTTGCTAGAAGGATGAACATTGTTGACAGACGTCGCATACCATTTATCAGTAACTGCAGCCATCGAAAGCTGCCCTTATCTCTGCCAGCTTACTGCCGACCAGGAAACCGTAAACTCCAACCCACAAGAGAAAAAAGTACCCCCCGTTATTGCTGTTACTCACATCAGCGCTGAAAAGTCCCATCATCAGTCAAGTACATGACATCTTCTCCCAACCTTATTACTATTTTTACAACACGATTACTTTCACACGTATTTTGATGGGACTGGAGTTGGTCAAGCAATGGTCGTGATTTAGTTCTGTCTGATCGCCACCGTTGCGGCCCTATAGGCTATATTCTTGTTTTAAAAAAACAAGAATGTAGCCTAAAGGAAATATATACTCGCAGTAGGAAGCCTGAAAGGAAGGGATCCTTAAAAAACACTAGGAAAAAGGAAGAGAAACACCGCTCCGGATACGTGTCAACTGAAACCATAACACAACAGCACGTTTCTTAATAAATCACGTCAGCAGCCACATGGTGCAACTTCTGACAAGCAATGAATTATGAATGATTTTATTTACTAGATGCCATTCAACTAGACCTGTATGGGGGCAAAAAAAACATACAGACAAAATACCACGCACAAAACGTGATGTTTCTCGAAAGTTAATATTCTTTGTAACCTGAAATTACAGTAGGTTTGGTCACTGTGCGCACAATTAGCGAAACTAGCAGACTAAAGCGCTTTCTCCGGTAACGTCCTGCCTCCTGTTCACGCCCATATAGAAAAGTTCTCCCTGGAAGGGTATATGCGATTTCATGAAGCCTACGTCCCAGTGTCTCTATGCGTTTTTCCTTCTTGTAGGACAGTTTCCTGCCACCGCTCGGTATGAAAGGCAGCGCCGCTCCCAGCTCAGCACGCAGAGTACCGCCGCCCGAAAGCCGCTGCATACACACCTGATGGATGTAACAGACTGAGCGGACCCCCCGAGACGTGGCATATTCTATAAAACTCGTGATTTATTAAAAAATTAATCCGTAGATAGTTGGTGGGTTAACACTTTGGGTATTGCAATTGTTTTTGGAGATTAATTTTCCGCTGCAGAGAAGACTCTTTGGAATTCACTCAAATATATACGAAACGTATTTTTATTGTCGACAAGGTAAGCAGAGAACGTGTGTTATTAATATTCTCAGTCGTGTTTCCTCTCAGATACTTTTAATCGCTGTAGGTTTGGAATTAATGAAACTTACTGCCTATTTTATTTATTTGAAACTTCTACAAGAAAGCGGGTGGTTAGAGTTACGAGTTTTTCAAGAACATGTAGCTACTTCTGTAAAGTCACGGTGTTTTCTATATTTTAATACCTAAACGTAAACGAAATATTGGCGGTCAGTGATTATAAATAAGACCCCCCCACACACCGCCTGAATGTTGCTTTCTGTATGCTTTTAGTAGCTGGGCGTGGAAACGCCAAAGTAATAAGTATATAAAATGAATATTCAATGCAATAAACCCGCATGAATTAACTCACCTATTTACAAGTGTGTGATGTGCATCAGGCAGCTTTGACTAACAGCGTGCGTGACCCGAAGGCTGCTGGGGGTGCCTGTATTTCTGGTTGCTGAATTTGGGTATGTAATGCAGCTTGAAAGAAAGAAAAAGAAAGAAGCTTTTTAAACGCGCATTTTAACAGTCTAGGCGTTTTATATAGACGGGCGTAACAGAATTGTCTAACTTTAAAGATCCCAAAATGTAACATGACACTTGGACTTGAACTTATTCATTTACTTGCGGCAACATTTTCTGCCAGCATGCGTACGAAATTCCTAAGCAATATCTGACAGCTCGGGCGTCTGGTTAATTGAAGGTACACCATTTATTGGGCGTCTGGTTAATTGAAGGTACACTCAGAAAAAAATTGTACATTTGCTTGTCACGGGCTGTACCCTCAAGGGTCTGGCAATTGTACCATTAGCTGTAGATAATTGTACATTTCAAGCTACAGGGATTGACTCTGAGGAAAATCTCTGTACAATTGATGGTTCATTAACGTTGTTTGTACCTTTGGGGTGTTCCATTTCTGTACCTTAAAAGGTACATTTGCAAGGGTACAGCCCCATTGACAAGCAAATGTACAAATATTTACCCTTTTTCTGAGAGTGTAGCATTTGCTAATACTACCAACCTTGATTGCAATATATTTGGCTGTTGAAGTTTATTCCAAATGATGGATTTCGAATTAATTGTCTTAATGTATATGGGCTTGGTTATATTAATCGATCAAATGAACATACTGCCTCCTAACCTATAATATATTCTACATGATAATGGAAAAGTCAATGATCGATACTATGAAGTTAATGTAAAGACATGGTGAACTTCAGTCCAAGTAGCTGGTATTGCTGGTGTTCTTTCTGTCGAAGGGTGTACACTGTCAGAAAGAAGTACCAATTTGTACCTTTGACAGTACAATTAACATGGCACTGGGGCTGTTCTCTCAAGAGTCTGCCAGTTGTTCCCTAGCTGTAAATGTACCATTTAACCAGAGATGGAGATTTCAGGTCCAGAGAGTACAAATCCAGACCAAGATTTTGTTTCAACCAACCAGTTGAGCATAACAAGTCACAGTCACAGAGAACTCAACTGGTTGGTTGAAACAAAATCTTGGTCTGTATTTATACTCTCTGGACCTGAAATCTAAAGCTGTGCATTTAAGGTACAGAACTGGACTTGGAGGAACATTTTTACCATTCGGGTACATTAATGCTGTTTGTACTTTAGCGTATAAAACTGTATCGAGGCTGTAGCCTTTTTCCTGATGGTATATGACTAGTTAACCTGACTTGTGCAAGGTGTGGAGCTCCGTTTCACAGGAGCCAAAAGTCAAGTGTCCAAGGCCACATTCCCATTAACATGGTTTTCTTGAAATTTAGCTTAGAAATAACTTTTTAATGACTGAATGCTTTTAAACAAAACAAACAGAGTTTTCTTATCACCTAGACATAATTTAAAACAAATATTTGGAAGGGGACTTCATCATTTAGTTCTCTGCCTCTGAAAGCCACAATGTGTGAGTGATTTCATTCTTCCCAAGCATAAAAGTTATTGATTGAACTAGTTATTTACATGTTAAAGAATGAAACTGTCTCTCGGTACTGAGCCTGAAAATGTGCCAAAAGATGCTGCTTCTCTTTTCAGTTTTATTTCACTGACAACATGCTTTATGTGCCTGAGTGCATTTGAGCTTCGGAGCAAAAAGGCTCTTCCTCCCCCCTTGGGACAGCAGCCTCAGTGACACGGCAACAGAGGCAGGGATTTTGGGGTGGGCCAGCCATTACTTCCTGTCCTGATAGAGTCTGGGCTCAAGGCCTTCTCCCTTCCGATGGTGAGGTTACTCAGCAGTGCAGAGTAATTCTCAGGCTGCTTCTGAAAGACAATAGCAAGACAATCAGATCTATGTGTTGACTAATCCCAAAAACATTTTTCCCTTTTTGCTGCCGTGGATTTAATCTGAGACGTGCTGGCAGAAACACAGCAGGGCATAACTAGCCCCTGTGCCATTTGTCAGCGATAACACATGAAGAATCAATTGACAAAACATATGGCCTTATTTATTTTAAGGGACCTCTTTTATGGGATTTATGTAAGAGACTTGTGTGGTTGTAAAATTGATGCCACATTCCGTTGTAGTTAACGGGAATTAATTCAGGAAAGTGATTCATTTCTGTCCCTGCATTCCTTTCTGTGACTATTAAAATCATGCAGGCCTGTGCCTGTGCACTAATTAATTGGGTGATGGGTTTAATATATGTGCATGTGGTCGTTGGTTTGATGTTGGGATGAACAAGAGGAGGGCTTTGTTGATGTGATCAGAGTGAGGGGGAACCTTCTGACTTTTGGTGGGTGCGGGGTGGGTGGTTAGGTGAACAGGGCGCGTGGGATGTAACCTAAGGATCTGGATCCGCCACAAGCCAGAAACCTTCCGATCTTCACCCTGCAGTCAACTAGTCATCTCAACCAAAACCTACTGATAAACAAATACTGTCTAACATGTCTAAGATTTTCAGAAAGGAATTATTTTTTCTACTGTTAAATATGATTCATTACTGTCTGGAGAGTACATTGTAATAAAAACCATTGTACCGATAGACTTTTGAAGGATATGTGTGCGACCCTTGGTGGAATGTCAGAGTGCAGATATTTCACACTGCTGGTTTAATTAATGATCCCAGGTGTTACCATGCGGTGGTTTTTGTACTTTAAGTGTGTTCATTGGGGTCTGTGTAATGGATAACCGGCCCTGTGATGGCGCTCTAACTGGGGAGACCCCCGCTGACTATGGCTCTGCATAAATGTGACCAGCTGGGTGGCTTTCAGATACTGGGAGCTGCAAATGACTGTGTGACAATATGGTGTCTTTGTGTTTCTGGATTCATTTAAAGCATCTTTACACCCTGTTTTGTGTCTGGCAATAAAGTCTTTCAGTTTCTATTGGAGCCCGGAGCTGAGACGCCTTTCTGTACTTTTAGATGTCTCCCCTACAATTTGCTGTCCTTGTTATCTGCTTGTCTGTAACTAATTTTGCAATGGTTGAAGTGAACGTCTTATTTCAATGAATATTTACATCTCATGATGGCTTTAACTTAGTGATTGCTTAAACATTTTAGTCTGTCTTCATATTATAAAGTTTACATTTCACCTAAAAATGCTATATATATATATGTGTGTGTGTGTGTACATGTAGATATTTTAAGATCATGCACATACAGTTTATGTGGGTCTAGATGTAAAATACATATTATGTAAGTGAAGAGAAGATTACGCATGTAAATACTATATAGTACTATGTAATACAATGCTATACAATACTATATGATACAATAATATGCAGTACTATACAATACCCTGTTTTGTCTGATAAGTAATTTATCACCAAAACATCTGAGTTTTTTTGCCCGTAAACATCTGGATGTGCTACAAGGATCGGGTCGACACAATGAATAATAGACATCATTTTCTTTTGTTTAATTGTTTTATTTTGCCATGGTTTTATTATCTGTATAAATTGCATTAATCAGATACTCCTTTATCTTTAGTTTACCTGGTTTTAAACTTATTTTGTAGATGCACCGTGTCCTAGAGAAATGCGAACGCACCAAGGGATTAGCTGTTGGCAGCCAAGCCTTCAGAAAAGAGAAGTAATCTGGAGTGTGGAGGAATGCTTAAATGCCTTGCTTTCAGTCTTTGTTTTCATGTATTTAACGATATTACAGGTAAAAATAACATAGAATAAATCCCCAGTGTGATGGAAATCAACATTTGTGCAACATCTTGGTGTCATTTAACATATTTGAATATGTTAACTTGTGCAACAGTCAGGTTTCCATAAAAACAAGCAGGCACAATTTAAATTAGGCTGTGGCTTTTAATATGGCCAACTGCACTTTTATATAATCGGTGAAATTCAGGCAGTTTAGCCATGGAGAGGGAATGTTTGGAGCCTGAAGGCATGCAGTCAGTGGTTTGGGGGTAACAGACCCCATTTTCTCAGGGCCTCTGTTTTTTTCCCTGAGACAAGGTCTGGCAAAGTGACCGTGGTCAAACAAGGGTGAACACAGAGGTGCTTTTTTTGCACCACAAAAACCCCAGCGAATGGTGTAGTATCACTCCTTCGGTCTTCATCACGCTCTTGGGTGGAAGGACGTGGTGGATGAAGGAGGCGCCGGGAATTAAAAACCGGTGTCTCAGCAGGGCTGTGGTTTCTCTGCTGGGAGACGGTAATAAATGGGGCGGGGCAGACCCCAGTCCCCCGAGACCAAAGGGGGCGCCCTCTGATGGGAGATGGTAATAAACGGGGCGGGGCAGACCCCAGTTCCCCGAGACCAAAGGGGGCGCCCTCTGATGGGAGACGGTAATAAATGGGGCGGGGCAGACCCCAGTTCCCTGAGACCAAAGGGGGCGCCCTCTGATGGGAGTCGTAGGAGCGTTTTGTGTTCTAAAGCTAATTAATTATCAGTTAAATTGCTCTCCTGCTCACGTTACTACTAAGTCAACCGTTAGAACTGGCCTCTCCATTACAAGTGGAAATGTTTATTTATCGCTAAGTCATTTTATTTGGGGTGTCATGCAAAACGGTCAAGGACAATCAAGACAATATAACAAACTTATGTACATAAATAAAATAATGTCCCCAGTGCAGATAATGTCTATAGGCGAAAGAAGGTTGTTTTTCATTTGCGTGCCATTCCATTCACCATTTATACATCCATGCTGGTGTTTTTACCTTCTTTAGACAGTTTGCCTCATTCTCTCAGTCACTCTGGATCAATTTCCAGGTCCATTATCTTATCAATACCAACTGAACATTCGCATTCTCATTCACTATGAGGATACAAGTGGAGTTTTATTGTCCCAATATTTTCCTCTACTATGGGTTCTGTAGAATAAGTAGTTTGCCATATGGCAAATGATTTAGGTGTAGCTGGTAAAACTAATAATAATAAAGCAATATTTAGCGTGAGAGTAGGTCTTTCTGAAGCTTTTTACTGAATTGTTTCCAGTTGCTGGTCTCTCTCACACACAGCCCTGACCAATCACATCGCTCGGATTTTACTTTTGTACCGTGAATTTACGGCGTGTTGGCTCCGGGTGTAACTCGAGGCATTCCCGTAAGTCACACGAAAAAAAAAATAATAATAAATTGGCAGTTGCCCTTTTAACGAAAAGGCAGCCTTGTGGTGTTAGTCACTGAGCGGGAATGGTTTTTCGGGACAGAAGGTGTGTTCTTATGCTGGAGCATCGGAGAATTTGCCGGCAAAGTCCTGGACTTTGTCAGAGCATCCCCATGTGATTTGAGCGGGTCAAGCGGAGACACAATAAAAGCAGGGCCTTGTGATGGCATAGATTACCCCCCCCTCCCGCCCCCACCACTCTGACAGTGCATTTTGCTGTGTTTACTACTAGCCTCAGGAAAAGGATGTCTGACGCAGGCCCTGGATTTACTCTCAGGTTGTGTACTATGGGCTTATACAGGCCTTTGTCCCAGTTCACCCACCACGTACTCTACAGCCAATGGGAGAGCAGCGTACCTACAAACAAGGATTTGCCGTGAACTTGCTGTGAAGTTTGACCACTCACAGCCTGCTCCTGTGAGCTCAGTCCTTGGCCTTCGAGAACTTCAGCAGCTGCAGAGACTGATATTGATTGATGCTCGGCATTCTGGAGAATTTGTGAAGTTCCCAGGAGTCGCTGCTGGATCGAATTGGAGAAGGTATTAGGCTTGAAGACCTTGGGGCTTGGTTAGAGACACATTAACATGGGCCAGAGGCCCCCACCCTTTTCTACGATGGTGTAGCAAAGGAGATAGAAGCAGTGATATTCCATGTTCCACCCTATAGGCAAGTCCCACCTCCAGCGCCCCCCCCCCATCACCGCCCAATTTCACCCTGTTCCAGTGGAGTGAAGCACATCTGCCTTCAGCTGTTGCGTAATGTGTAATGTAAACGGGTCCACAGCTTGATGAAATCTAAATAAGACCCTATGGTGGGCTGTGAGGATGAGGGTTAGGAATAGCTAAGAAATGTTGATCACAGCCATGCAGGTCTGGAAGAGTCTTACAGCAGGAAGTGACCCATTTCCAAAAAAGACAATTCTGGTGGTTATGTGATCTAGGCAGAGTGTTTACACCTGGCGAACTTCAGGCCGACGTGCTTCCTTTTGAAGTATATATGCTCCCCGCTTTCATGTTAGGCAGAGAGTGCTGACGGGGAAGAAGAATTCAGAAAATGTGCAAAAAAAGTCAGGCTTTATTATAGCCGGCTTTGTAGTCGCACACATCTGCATGGGTGTTTTTTTTTTTTTGCGCGACTTACAGATTGTGATAATAAAGTGCAGCTTTTCTCTTCAGCATGAAGAAGTGCAGGGCGAGGAACCGACTGAGGAAGCATGTGGGAGTGGGGGGCTGGCAGCCCCAATGCTTATCAGGGAATTCACTGGCATGTGGGGGGGGGGGGGCTGGCGAAACCCGCGCCTTGGTCGGCTTCTGATAGCGGGTGTTTTAACGGCGAATGCTAAAGCTGTGCAGGTGTTTCACGTGGTAGACTAATCCTGCATCACGGGGAGCGTGAGCTCCATCGTGACGCCCTAGGTGTGACCATGATGCACTTGGGACAGCACTGGCTCGCTCACAAGAACATGTTTAAGGTGCCTCACACAGGAACCCCAATCTAGTCTCATCGCCAAGCGGTTCTAGTGAGGTAATCTCCCAAGCGGGGCAGCGTTTACCATCCAAAATGAAATGAAGCGCGGATCCGCCTGCTAAATAGCTGCCGGTAATAAGTATATAAAAAAGCTTCCCGTTTTTTTTACCTTGCCCCTGAATAAACGTGCCGGCCAAAGCCTGCTGGTAATTGGCTGATTCGGACCAGATGCGACGGCAGTTGCCGCTTGTTAACCTGCAGCATATTCAGCTATTAGCCGCTCCTTGGCTTCCCAAGCCGGCTGACGTCCTCCATTCATAAATCCCCGACCCCAGATGCTGGGGGTAGTTGTGAAATAGGTCTGGCCCTCGTGCTGGATGTGGTAATGGTTCTGTACTTATCTGGACCTTGGCCAGCACACTGTTGTTAGCGCTGGGGGCTACAGTCAGGCACTATGTTTGCCCATGCTACTTGGGTGCATGGTTGGTTTAGGTTTTATAAGGGAAATTCTGATTGGTGGGATAGCCCAAGCCCCACCCCCAAAAGGCTTTATTGGACCACAGTAGAAGGAAGATGAGGACAAAGGGGACCTTGAGGTTTGACCTTTGTCTTGCAGCACCATTGTGCTGAGTGGACAGATGTTAAGGACTCCATGGGTCATGGACTTTGTGGGCTATCAATAGGGTGTCCACATTTTCATGACAGTGAGAGCTGATGTTTTTCAGTGTCCAGGGAGTCACAACTGGGCAGGCAGTCGTCCCTGAAGCATGACTGTGACTTGTGGCAGGATGGGGGCGGACATCCCTGCGATGGCTGCATGCCTTCTCTCTCCAGGGGGAAGCAGGGAAGCAGGATCTTTGATGTCTACGCCATTGTTCCCGGCTCGCAAACAGCAGCCCTATATTTCCTCTATCTGTGTGTTTTCTGCTCCCTCGTTCATCTGTTCAAAACACGAGAGTCTCAGTCGGGCATCAGCCAATTAGAAAGCTCTAAGCTGCTTGAATGATGAATGGTCTATGAAAAGGAAATGGTCTGTATGATGCCAGCTGGACAAGTTTCGGCCACAGATGTGCGTGTTTGGATTGTCAAGCTGTCAGATGACCATTGTTATAAACATTGTTTATCTGTTGTGTCAG
>JAODUD010000046.1:11670986-11684331 GCA_026784285.1 Stomatorhinus walkeri | reverse complement strand
ATATCTGGACACGCTTCCCCTCTGCTCTTCATGGATTCCGTTTTCCTGCTCCTGACAGTTGGTAGGGGGGTCGGGTGGCATGTACAGAGAGAAGGACTGGGACCCAGATTCCAGAACCATCCACAGCAAAGAAGCAGTAGAGGGGGCTGTTGGTATTCAGCCAACCCGATATCAGCTACAGGAAAAGAGGAGAGAAGTGGACAAGGTGGCGATGCCAGAGAATGGCTGATACACACAATGATTGATTGATTGATTTTTTGAATGATTGATTGGTTGATTGATCGATCAGGTACTTCATTCATCTCAAGGGGGAAATTTTCATAGTCCAGCAGCAAGGAAAATAAAAATAAATATAAAAAAAAATCAAATAAATAGGAACCAGAATATATGCATGGGACACAAATCTACAGTATATACAGAAATGACAGAAATCACAAACAAAGCAAGATAAAGACAATGAGACAGACTGAGTGAGACAGAATCGGTAAATGTGCAAACAGCACAAAACAAGACATGAGTTTAAAATGGCGCAAAAGGTGCAAAATGTGTGTGACTGTGCAATAAACACCCGTGTGACGGGAGAGATGTACAGAGTAGTCAAAAATCCTGGGATTGGCACCGATGAGGCTTGCAGCTCTGAGACAGTGGGTTATGCGAATCCCTCACAGCTCAGTGGTGTTGGAGCCCTCGGGAGAGGAGCATCGAACAGCCGAAAGGCAGGGGCTCCCAGGGGCTTGCCAAGCTCTTGCTTTGCACCCTGCCTTGGGGATTCTCAGCCTCAACTTGCTTTGCATCTCCATGAGCTCTCCATTGGGGGGACCGGCCTCGCGTTCGGACGCTCCTCTGCACAGCTGCCTCCAGCGCGTCCAGCCTCATCCCTACGACAGACGTGGCCTCCTTGATCAAGTCAGGCCCACCTCCTCTTGGTGTAACACACCCAGCGAAGAACAGGATGCCAACAACGTCGGAGCGGTAGAACACATTCTTGTGGCAAAAGTCAGCTAGTCTGGTAGCAGAGTTTTGATGGGTACGTCCTCTGGTCTGACACAGGAAAACAGAAGTCACAGCTCTTGAGATCTCGCATAGACGGTTGAAGGTGCAGGGACAGGATTTTGTCTGCGACGAGTCATCCCCACCAGTGTCCCCCCCAGCAGCGACATTCCCAGTGAAGCAGTATGGGGAGCAGAACCTGCCGGGTGACAGCTGTGTGTGTCCAGGCGCTCGACCTCTTCCCCACAAGGTGACAAAATCTTTCAAAACCACAGGCTTTCTATCAGAGGCATTTTGGCATTTATTATTTACTTGGCAGGTCTTTTTATCGAAAGCAACATATGTTTTTGTTAAAGCAGAGTCTAACAGCCCCTGGAGCAACTAGGGGGTTAATGGCCATGCTCAGGGGCCCAATGGTGATCTCACTTTGAAGGCAATGGGACTTGAAGCACCAAGCTTCTGATCATGAAAAAAAAGCACGACAACCTTGGGATCAGGATTCTTGTGGGATCTTCTCCTGGGGCATGCCCTTCTTTTTTGGCCCCCGTTACCATTGTACCTCAGAAGGCCCTCAGTAGGCTCTAAGTAGGCTCTCAGAAGGTCCTCAGAAGGCTCTCAGAAGGCCCTCAGAAGGCCCTCAGAAGGCTCTCAGTAGGCTCTAAGTAGGCTTTCAGAAGGTCCTCAGAAGGCTCTCAGAAGGCCCTCAGAAGGCCCTCAGAAGGCTCTCAGTAGGCTCTCAGAAGGCTCTCAGAAGGCTCTCAGAAGGCCCTCAGAAGGCCCTCAGTAGGTTCTCAGAAGGCCCTCAGAAGGCTCTCAGTAGGCTCTCAGTAGGCTCTCAGAAGGCCCTCAGAAGGCTCTCAGTAGGCTCTCAGAAGGCCCTCAGAAGGCCCTCAGAAGGCTCTCAGTAGGCTCTCAGAAGGCCCTCAGAAGGCCCTCAGAAGGCTCTCAGTAGGCTCTCAGAAGGCTCTCAGAAGGCCCTCAGAAGGCCCTCAGAAGGCTCTCAGTAGGCTCTCAGAAGGCCCTCAGAAGGCCCTGAGAAGGCTCTCAGTAGGCTCTCAGAAGGCTCTCAGAAGGCCCTCAGAAGGCCCTCTACGCAAATGCAGTTCAACATGCTGCCACCTTCTCAAACACAAAGCAGCAGCACCAGTGAAATCGCCGTCAGAAACATGCCCGCTTACAGGATTCACACTGTATTTATGTGTCTGCTTTTTATGTAAAAATGCAGCCACGTTGTTTTTTTCTCTCTCTCTCTAAATGAAGAGCTCCACGTGGGCGGTTCAGGACACGGAAACCAGCCGCCATGCCGCCAAAATCCCTCCATCGCCCTGAAAACCGATTTGCCTTTAAGGTTTTCTTTTGTTTTTGTTTTCCCCGCAAGTCCTGTTCTCAATTCCATGGGGCTTTTCCGGGCTCCCGAAGGTGGAATTGAAGTCCGACGTGAGCGGCTTTGCAGGGGTCGGGTTCGCCCCCCCCCTCCACTTCACACCTTCGGCTTGTGGGAGATGTGTTTTTTTTTTTCTTCAACTCGTCAGGCAGAATGAATCGCGTCAATCAGCAGAACGCACCTTCTGTGCGCCGCTGCGGCACAGCTAGGCGGAGTGACTCACCAGGGCGCACCTTGTGCCGGATCCGGAGACATCTCCCACTTCTGAGCTAATTACCTATTGGAATGACGGGCCTCTCCTCTTTTTTCCCGCAGTGGCCTTTTGTTCCATGATGATGATGGGGTTGATGAGCATTTCTTTCGATGGCGTGTATTTAAGTAACGGGAACGCCCCTGCGCGGCCAGTGACGGCCGAGGGAGACCCCTGCCGCTCGTTCTCCTGTCAGACACGCCGATGATAGGCCGTGTTCTGGAATCTGCCCCGCCTTAATTACATGGGTAGACGTAATTACAGGTGCGCCAAGGTGACAAGTCCCAGAATTTATTCTGTGGGTCTTTCAGAGAGAAACTCCGCCTCACTTTGTTTAGTAAGTTTTATCGAATAAAAACAACAACAGGTATAATGGAAATGCATCCCCAGGAGCACCGTCAGCAGGGAGGGGGGCGTTTACCCTTCCAATTTCCCCACCCCCTCTGGGGTCATGACCTTTAAGACCCAATAAACATGCAGCCTCAGATTTTGTCACAGGCTGACAGATGCAAGCGCAGTCATTATCTTGAAGGATGGGACTTGTATGTTTCCAGAGATATCAAAGAACCCAGAGACAGGGCTGTTTATCGGGGGTGGGAGGCACGGTAAAAATTTTACCCTTGTGTGTGTGCCGCACCGTGTATCATCGCATCAGAGCAGTGCAGACTCTCACAATGCACTGTGATTGGCTTTCATTCAGCCGGGAGCATCCTGTACCCACCCACCCACCCCCCCAGAGAAGGATGAGAGCGAGATGGTCCCCCTCCCCCCAGGGGAGCAAGTGTCCTGGGGGGCCGTGGCTGGCATCGTGAGCCTGGTGGCCCTGATGGTGTTGCTCCTGTCCCTGCTGCTGGCTTACCGGCGCCAACAGAAGGACAAGCAGAGCCGCACCCCCGCCGTGGCCTACTCCGCTACCCGCACCGTCAACTCCGAGTACGCTGTCCCAGGTGAGTTACCCCCGTGCCCCCCAAATAAACCCCCAATGGCCTAAGTAGTTCAGGCGGAAGATGCTGTGTGGAGGTGATGATTGGCTCAATGGGCTAAGTGTGTGCCTGTGATTAGAAGGTTGGGGTTTCTAATCCCATAGTTGGCACTATGATATGATCTCATTATTGGGCTCTTGAACAAGGACCCCCCAACCCAAGTTATTCCAGGGGCTTTCTGATTCGCTTTATAAATGATAAATCCTTTATATGCCTTTTGTTCAAACACAAGTAGCGGTAAACTGGAGAGTGGTTCAGTGGGCTGAGTTTCTATGCCTATGATCCTAAAGGTTGCTGGTTCAAACCTCAGCCTTGGCAGAGCAGCTGTGTGTCCCTGGGTAAGTCTCTCAGATGCAGGGCTGTGATGTGGTGGTTGTGCTGTGTATTTTCAGCTATGAAGAGCAAAATGAAGTAGGTAGGCGAAATTCTTATGTACTTGTAAATGCCCAGGAATGTTACAATACTTAAGATTTTCTTTGCTCCCTCCACCTTGATCTCCAGGGTGGGGGGGTTGGGGGCCTTGCTTCTAATCCGACTGAGGATTGAACCTGCAGCCTTCGGATTATGGGAACAGAGACTTAGCCTGCTGCACCACTCACCACCGCTACCCTGTCTCTCTACGTTTCTGATATGTACATGGATGAAAGCCTCTGCTGAAGGAGTTACCTTCAGTTGAAGAGACTTTATTAGGCTAATTTGAACTAAATCTGATACTAAACCTCTGTACATCACGGTCCTGCTGTTCCAGTCAGCAGTTCCTAGTCCTTTGTTAAACCTGAAGCAGCTGAATGAGGCTGTCTTGAGGTCCGGGGCAGACGGCTGATTTTCACCCAGACCCCGTTCCCGAGAGCCCCAACAGCGGTCGCTGCTGATATTGGCTACTTTGGCAGCGTGCTGGAATTCCGCAGCCTGAAGAATTTCTGCTGAATGTGTTTGAAGTCGCCCCGGGTGAATTTGGCGGGAATTACCAGTGTTTGACTGCAGCCAAAAACTTGCAGCTGTGTGCGTCACCATGGCCCCTTTCTTCCAGACGTCGCCGTCGGTTACCACCACTACTACTCGAACCCCAGCTACCACACGCTGTCTCAGAGCCGACCCCCCCTGCCCCACGTTCCCAACAACCAGGACCGCCCCCTTGGCTATGTCAAGGTAGGTGAGCCACCTTTGCCATCACGTTTATCCTCATGTCAGCACTTGTTACCGTGGTTACGTACAATTAGGACCTCTGCCTCTTACTGTGTATTTTTTTTCTCAAGTTCTTTTGCAAAGAGGCAAAGATAAATAAATACTAGAGGAATATATGAGTAACATCAGGCTGCAGTATATGATTTCTGAAGTCATCCAACTCCTAAACAACAGCACTGGAGAGCCCCCTAGTGGTATATAGTATCACTGCAAGGTCATAGCAAGGTTACAGCATGTGAGAGATGGTCAGGTTGTGGAGTCGGACAAGTGCCATCACGGACGTGTTTTTTTTGGCATTGATGGTGCTGCATATATGCAGGGGCCTGGGAGGGTGGGGTGGGATAGGGGTTACACGTATTGGCCGCACACACACACATCAGGCTGACATCATCCACCCCCCCCCCAACAGAACACCAACAAGCAGCTGTTCTTCAGTGGGAAGAATGTGGAGAAGGAGCGGCTGAGGCCACTGGGAGGGGACAGCGTGGCCACGCTGCCGGCCCGCTGGAAGCACCACGAGCCCCTGTCCCATAAGGCCCAGGGTATGTCTGTACCCCCCCTCCAGAGTCACATAAGAGAGTCCAGACCATGATTTTGTTTCAGCCAGCAGTGTAACCTGCGACTATGATTCTTTATTCTCCGTGTTGTTGGTTGGAACAAAATCATGGTCCGGACTTTTACTCTCTGGACCTAGCCACTTCTGCCCCACACCGCCCCACCAAGCCCCCGTTTCTCTAATACAGCTATGTTTTCCGTGTGTGTCCACAGGAGCCTTCGGAATAGACCGCAGCTATAGTTACAGCGCCACCCTCGGCAAACTCTACGACAAAGGTATACCCACATCTAAAGCCCGATTCTCCTGGAATTTACTAAAAATAGAAACCTTTAAATCTACCATGCTCCTAATTACCAAACAAGAAAACACCGTCAACACATATTTCAACTGAAAATTAAGAATTGGACTACCCCCCCCTCCCCCCCCCCCGAGCAGGCCTGTCCAGGGACTCCGCAGTGAGCAACAGCTCTCTGAATAGTGAGAATCTCTATGCCACTATCAAAGACCCTCCCACCCCACCGGTCCAACCCCTGGAGAGCAGCTACATGGAGATGGCATCATACACCCGTCAGGAGCGGCCCCGCGTTGGCATGCGCCTGCCGTCGCCACCCCCACCCTCCATACACCGGGGTGAGAGACCGGAGCCAGTTTCAATCAGAAGTGTCTGTCTGTCTGTCTGTCTGTCTGTCAATCTGTCTGTCTGTGTCTGTGCGTGCGTGTCTGTGAAGGAGCCAGTGGTGACTGACATGGCTTTCCTGTGAATCGAGAAAACAAAGGCATTTAAAACAGGATGAGAAGGAAAAAAGGACAGGAAGGTCTCCGACATCCTTTTGTTTGGGGAAGGTTGTTTGAATTTAGCTTTCGAAACAGCACTAAATGCCTTTCCAGGTTCTAATAATCCCTTTCGATGTTTTTTCCCCACACCTCAGAATGCTGCTCCCTCTCCGATGTCCCCGAACAGGAACCATTCCAGAATCATTACGACCTCCCTATTAACAGTCACATACCTGGACACTACGACCTGCCCCCCGTCCGCCGTCCACCCTCCCCCTCGCCACAGACAGTCCCCCACTGACACATCTGGGGTGAACACAGGAGAACTGCAGAATGATTACTGCAGTGTGGCACTACTGCCACCTTGTGGTAACATGGATGATTTCTTCCCATCGTCAAGTGATCTGTACATTCCAACACTATTCTATTATGCTGTTTCACTGCAGCGTTTCTGAATCTGATCCTCGGGGATCCACAGATGGTCCATATTTTAGCTCTCTCCCAGAGCTCTGCCAAAGAGTCTACATTTTTGTTCCCAAGGGCGGCTTTGAGAAACACTACTTTACGCAATATTGTCAAGATGTATATATATATATATTTTTTTTTTAATCAAACTTTTTCTCTACTCTGTGGATTCAAGTAATGGCTACAAAGGTGCTGGGAGGCTAAACAACCTTTAAAAGGAACAAGAGTTGCTGGTTTGAGAGGCCAAACACTACATTTATCTGAAGCTTTTGTCCAAAGTGACACACAAGGGCAGGTCAACCAGTGTCCCTGGAACAACTGGCACAAACTGTGAAATTACTTATGCCAGCCTCAGGATTTCAGCTGGTGACCTTCTGAGCACAGGTGCAGAGTCCCAACTCACAGAGCCACCCCCCCACCCCAGCATCCTAACACAGAGCCATACGGTGCCTTGTCCCGTGAGTAGTTTGCATGCCGTCCCTAGTGTTTCGAACCCACCCTTGAAAATACCCGACTCTGTGCTCTGTATCGACTGTAGCTGACACACGTTCAGGTGGGGAAGGAAAGCTCGCCCTCAAGTGGTTGAACCAAGCAGGTACACTGAGCTCCACTGACTGTGGAAGCACCCATGACTTTGACATGTGAACCACACTCATATCTCTTCTTTATGGGTTTCTACACAGAATTATCACAAGGTTATAGCTTCACAGCACAGTGCCTGTAAACATTCACATTGTATATAATGTAAATAAACATTATTTTACTTGACACCCCTCCTTGTTTTTTTGAATACACTTCTTTATAATTACAGTTATATAAATACAATACAGGGAATGTAAGGTAAAAACGCAGAACATTGTTTATGAAAGAGGTTTATTTAGAAAATCACAGATATCAGTAACAGCATTTTCTTGTGAACAGAAAAAAATGCATGTAGCCCAGAAGCTGTCGGAAATAAGTGCTGAGTTTGCAGGTGAAATTTCTTTGTAGGTACAAAAACGTCACTCCTTGATTTAATGGCACAAACGTTAATATAATTTCCATTATGTTGCAGTACCAGTACTGCATAACAAACACAGGTCAACTTACCTTCTTATATTTTTTATTATTATTACACTTGGGGAAACAACTTGGCTTTCTGACTCTCATGATGCCCACATTAATGTACAAGTACTGTAGGAAATGAGGTGAGTCTGGGATCTGCTGCCCCATGTGGCCGAAGGTGGGAATGCAGCAGAACATTGTCCCAGCGAACAAGACAGATGGACTTATTTCAGCCTCTGCGGTTTATGCTACAGGCAGCATTTTACAATAAGCTGTGACTGATAACAGAATAAATTTTGCCTTCATTTTTCCCTAAAGAGCAGGGATGCTGCTATTGGCCGACATTTAATTTTTCTAGTCATTTGTTTTCCCAAGCAGGTATCTGCATTTTCATATAAAACAGTGATACAAAAAAATTAACTTTCTACAAGTTTATTATAACGAGTTATAACACCACCATGGGGTGTCGAAAATATTTTTTCTGTGAGGCGTAAATACAAAATTTTTATAAAGCACCATTTTTAGCATGATATGGGGGGGGCTTTAAAAAATCAGACAATTCAGTACTAAATACAGCCCCCCACCCCCACCCTTTCCCACGGGCACACACATACCTTTCCTACAAGCGAGAGAGCAAGTAGTGACCGGCATTTTCCGAATAGCCTAGCGACACATCAGGAGGAGAGAGGGGGACATCAGGAGGGGAGAGAGTGACATGAGGAAGAGAGAGAGTGACATCAGGAGGGGATGGGGACATCAGGAGGAGAGAGGGGGACATCAGGAGGGGAGATGGGGACATGAGGAGGAGAGATGGGGACATGAGGAGGAGAGAGGGGGACATGAGGAGGAGAGAGGGGGACATGAGGAGGAGAGAGGGGGACATTAGGAGGAGAGAGGGGGACATCAGGAGGGGATGGGGGATATCAGGAGGAGAGAGGGGGACATGAGGAGGAGAGAGAGGGACATGAGGAGGAGAGAGAGGGACATGAGGAGGAGAGAGAGGGACATCAGGAGGAGAGAGGGGGACATCAGGAGGAGAGAGGGGGACATCAGGAGGAGAGAGGGGGACATGAGGAGGAGAGAGAGGGACACGGGCAGTGCTGTGAAGAGGCTGAGCGGGAAGCAAAATGCCCAATGGTGCGAAATGTCACAGTGTATCAGAGCGGTGAGCAGTCAGGAGCGAAGGTGCATTTGGGGTCACTGGGGCTTCACTGGTTTATGTTACCCTGGTCTTTGGTCTGCTGCTTAGGAATTAAACACTTTAAGGCGCATCAAGAGTTCAACAAGTGTTTCATAAAATAATGAAGTACCTCTGACAATTAGGCCACGATTCGTTAGATGGTCACTGAGCCATTTCTATCCCTTTGGCAGTACAGCAGGTATTTAGTTTTAATTGGCAGGAAGCCCTTCTAAAAAAAAAAAAAACGCTGCATAATATTTTTCAACACTGATAGCATAAACTGGCAGTTGCTCCACATTAATTTGCAGGAAATAAACAATGACATCGACACGTCATATGCTCCATAATGTCCAGCAAAATTAAATCTACCCAACATTCTGCCATACTGCACATCCAAGTAACTTCTTCGTAACCTGTAACCGCTTCTTAATAGCCAACACTTCAAAATAATAAAAAATAAATACCTGAGCTCAGTTCCTTTAAAACAAACCATGTGTAAAACGCCCAACCATTTTCTAACTGTCTCAGTACCAGCTGCCCTAATATCATTGAAACAAAAATGACATCATAAGTAACAAAGGCTGGCATTTTCAAACTTTCAAATCTAATCTGAATTAAAAAAAAATGTCACATCTTATGAAAACTTTTCTTTTAATCAGCTAACCTGCCCTCACAGACCATCCCAAGCAGAGCAGTAACAAAAATTGCAGGTTCTCTCTCAGGTAGGGTATGATGACCTGAGGTGCAGCCACACTGCCACCTCTAACCAGACTAACCATACTGGCTATCATAACCAGTGTAATTACAGAGTCACGGAAAACTGGAGATCCCATCAGGAATAATGATGGCAGGTATAGGAAGATTCTGGCCTGCAGCAGTCTGACGCCCCCTGCTGGGGGCTCATGAGCTGTGCGTGTTCACAGATGACAGCCAAGAAAGAAAAGTGGACCAGCGGTGGGTCAGACTGCAGCAGCCTAGACAGGCCTAACGTCCCACCACCCCCGCCCATTCAAAATAAACAAAGCAAGTGGTAACACACAAAACTGGGACTATAGCTTATTATACCCCCCACCCAAAACAAAATGTTACGTGTAAAAGTAAAACCCGTTTTTCTTTTTTTTTTTTTTAATTTTGTTTGTTTGGAAAGAAAACCTTCTGAAGCCAAGGGTCGCAGCAGTGCGAGCCGGCAGGATGGCCTCCCACGTGGTCACATGACGGAGCAGCTGTCTGTTCTGGGGCCACTCTGTGGGAGGGGGACAGACATTTGAAGGGGGAGTGAAAAAAAAAAGTCCTAAAAGACATGGTGGGCGTCAAACAAGCAGGACGACGGCTTTAAAGCACGTGCGCCTCTGTGTGGGGAAATTGCTGTACTTTAACACCACCACAGTTCATTTTTTCCTGCTCCCCAGGTCCCAGCCAATCAGGAAGGAGGAATACCTAATACAGGTGTGCTGGGAGCAGGCAGGGAACAAAAGGAAACATGACCCCGCCCTACCCCTGCAGTACAGCCAGACCAGGTTAATCTCTGCTTCTGCCTATTTACAGGTCTGACACATGGGTGCACGTACATGCATGTACACACACACACACACACACACACACACACACTGATCACTCCCAGCAGCTGTGAGTGAGGCGGCACCGAAACCCTTCACTCACCTGCCGGGCTGAATTGTTGCCCACCACCACGAGGGAACGGGGCACCAGCCCCTCCGGAAGGCCCCCACCGTCACTGAGGAAGGAGCGAGAGATGGCCACGTTGGAGCCGGGGGTGGCATGGCCGCTAGTCGAATGGCCACACGAGGTGCAGACTACAGTACGGTTGCGGAGGTTGTACTCGTTATCAACGGCAGTGCTGTGAGATGCCTGCAGGGGGCGACAAAGGTGAACTGCTAAATCATCTCAGCGGCTAAGTAAGCCACTGACCACTAAGTAAGCCACTGACCACTAAGTAAGCCACTGACCACTAAGTAAGCCACTGACCAACAGACAGAAGAATCCATAAGAAATACATGTTCACAACTGGTCACGATAAGCCGCTGCGCTTACGTCTTTCTCTACGACATCATGGCCGCCGTCGTCGTCGTCCTGCAGTAATGTCCGGCTGACCATTCTCATCGCCATCTCCTGAATTTAAGAAAGCAGGAAAACCCAGTTCACGCCAGCTCACAATCAGCGTCACGTATCCAAGACGACATTCTGTCAAAGGTTCTGCTTGTGCTACATGAGCTACTGGGGCTCCTATCTGTAATGAGGATGAAGCGCGACACAGGAAGTCCATCCCACAGGCTAGGGGGTGTGTTTTGTGCCATCCCAACACTTAATTTACACAAAAAAAAGGAAAAACGATAAATTGAACAATTTTCCCTGGATCTCAGGAGATCAGCCTGTCCTAGCAGAGACATGAACAGAGTGTGCACAGCTCAATGGTGGCCATGTTTTGCCGGCAGATCTCTCAGGTTTAAGAGAGAAATTCAGGGGACGCGGGACCGGCCGAGGGCAGCACCCACCTTCCCATTGGAGCTGAACAGGGTGGTCTGGAACTGGTCTCCAGTCTTCCACGAGTTCTCGGCCTTCCACACCAGGTCAGAAGGGGGTTTGTCGATGGCACCAGACCCAGCTGCCCAAATCTGTACAATCCAGAATGACAGACAGAGACCCAAAGGGATAGAAACAGAAAAAGGTTGGAAGCAGAAACACTTGAGGCGACAAAGGGCAGATCTTAATAATGGAAGGCAGCACTACCGGCAGTACAGCGGCCCTGGCTCAGAGCAGGCCTTACCGTGACGGTCACACCAGCCTTCAGGATGAACTTGGGGGAAAACTTGTAGGTTTGAACTGCTTGGCGGTGCACCTGCCTCTTCACCAGCCAGTTACCTAGAGGCTGATCCTGGGGGGAATCAAAAATAAGAATAAACCAAAATCCCTTCACAGCAAGACAAGCTGTCCAAATATTTCTCAATTGAGGGAACTGATGTCTTTAAACGTCGGTGCCACTGAAGACATAAGACTGTGGTACCACATGGAAAACAGAAAAACGGAGTTCTCATCAAATCGAGTCTGAACTTTCACTTCAATTTTCAGGAATATTATGAGAAGATGGATGGCCTTGATCGTCACAACAAGGAAGGCGTCTTTGGGAAGCCCGATGATTTGGGACATCGTTGCAGGATGCCAGGATTCAGCATTTAAACGATAACCGACTGAGGACCAGGCATTATTAATCGAGCAGTCTCAGCGCACCGCACGGCCCTCACCTGGTCGGCCTTGTTGCTCAGCCGCACATACTTCCCCTCCAGGTCCACCTCGTCCACAGTGACGCGGCCGCTGGCGGAGGCCTTTTGGGAGATGCGGGCGTGTGTCATGACCCTCCCCACTGTGCTGGAGGCCTCGCTGTCCATGTCGTTCAGACGGCGTTTCTTGGCCGATGAGGTCTGGCTACTGGAGGTGACGACGCTGGGGATGGCAAGGTCCGCGGAGATGGAGGCACTGCAATGGGCGTTCCCAGACCTGACGGAGCCAGAGTGGGCGGGGCCAGACTTGACGGAGCCAGAGTGGGCGGAGCCAGACTTGACGGAGCCAGAGTGGGCGGAGCCAGACTTGACGGAGCCAGAGTGGGCCACACGGGAAGTAGAGCTGCGTGTCTCAGTGACCTGCGTTGGTGAAGGGCTTGGGGACAGTTGCAACCTGTATAAAGAAGGACATTGATGCTTGTTAGACTGCAGGTAATGCAAATACAGCCGAATAGTGAGAGAGGCATTAGTGAGACTGAGAATGGACTCTTGTCCTAATTGGTTTTACACATGCACACGACATACTGTGACACTGACAAACACTGACAAACACTGACAAAGACACACCTACAGACATTAGGGTGACCAACTAATCCATGATGGGGACACACACACTATGAGCTACTTCTAGTTTTACCAACTACTTTATAACTGACAGGCTACTGTGCTTGGCTAAATGGTTCTGTTCTTGTAGCTCATAGTGTCCGTCCTGACATGGAGTAGGTGGTCCCTCTAAAAGACACAGATATACAGTGACAAACACAAACGCAGACACACATGGCCGATGGTAGTTAGACAACCTGCTGTGTAGCTTGTCTGTTTCTTTAAGCTTTATGTCTCAATGAACAACTAATAAGAATTACGTGGCACATGAAATACCCTGCAGGGTATGAGCGCCAAATGACTAAACTACAAACTGCTTAATCTTCCGCTAACAGAGCAAACATTTCCTTCTTTAAATTCAGTGACATTGAGATAATGGTGTTTATGTGCGAGACATTGTACAGCACGCAATTATCAGCGACAGGCAGTTCACTGTGTGACTGTGTGCGTGCGTGTGTGTGTGTGTGCGTGTGTGTGTGTAATCAATGTCTGCCAGGCTGTGCACATCCCCATGCAGGTAGGCCACAGTGCCTGTGTGTGTGTGTGTCTCTGTGTGCGCGCGTCTCTGTGTGCGCGCGTCTCTGTGTGCGCGCGTCTCTGTGTGCGCGCGTCTCTGTGTGCGCGCGTCTCTGTGTGCG
>JAODUD010000046.1:11642681-11670886 GCA_026784285.1 Stomatorhinus walkeri | reverse complement strand
CGCGCGCCTGTCACCTCTCCTCCTCGCCCTCCAGCAGCTTCCTGTAGGCACAGATCTCCATGTCCAGGGCCAGCTTGACGTCCAGCAGCTCCTGGTACTCGTCCAGCTGCTCCTGCATGCGCTGCCGCATGTTTGCCATCTCGCGCTCCTTCTCCCCCAAGAGGCGCCGTTTGGTATCTCTCTCCATGGACAGCGCCTCTTCCAGCTCTCGAACCTTGGCTTCACTAGCCGCCAGCTGTGTGGGGTTTGGGGGGGGGTCAGAGAGGTGCTTAATGAGCTTTGAGAAACTCTTCACTGCTTTTCACCTCAAGAGCCCCACCATGGGTCTAGAATGTTCATTCAGCGATACAGCTTTAAAGCAGATTAAGCACGAAAATAATTGTTTCAACCATACACACAGGTCAACATGAATGCCAAAGACCAGACTCTGACTGTCGGGAGAAAATTTTATGAACTATGAACAGAAGGGGTGTTCAGGGAAAGTGGCCAGGTTTTGGAATGAAGTGCTTTGGCGGCGTAATGGCAACAGTGCACCACAAGGGGGCGTCCTACCTGGTTCTGCAGCTGGCTGAGCTGGCCAGACAGCGTCTCCAGCCGCATGCGCGTCTGCTGCAGCTCCTCATGCGCTGAGCCCACCAGGAGGGTGTTTCGGTTGGCCGACAGGCGTGCGTTCTCCAGCTGGCATGGAGACAGGTGTACACAGTTGGTGTAAAGAGCGTCGTACTGCTCTTTCACGAGGCTCGCCGTTCTCTGCGCGGAGTCCGTGTTTGCCAGGGTGCGAACGCTGCTGCACGGCGTGCTTTTCTGAAATGGCATGCGACCCAGCGCTCATGCGCTCGCCGGTTCGACGTCCCCCCCCTACGCCGACGCCCACCTTGGAGTTGTACGTCTTCTCGATATCTGACTTGTACATCTTCAACTGCTCCTCGTGCTGCTCCCGCATCTCCGCCAGGGCCAGCGCCAGCTTGCTCTCGTAGTCGCTCTGCCGGCCGCTGTCGACTTCCAACACGCGACTCTCGTGTCGCCTCTTGGTCTCCCGGAGCTCCTGGAGGGAAAAAAAGGGGGGAGGCGAGATGCGTGTACGTCAGCGCCGCGCCGTCTGGTACCCGCGACAGCAAACCCACGCTTACCGCCGCTCGCCAGACTGCGGGCCGTCCAAATCGTGCGTCAACTGCCCTATTGCTGCCAGCTTACTGCCTGGAAGTTTCTAAAGACCGAAACGCGGGCAGGTGTAGCTGTCGTGTCTCACCTCGCCGAAGATGTTCTTCTGGAACTCCAGCTCCTCTTTGAGGGTCTGCATTTTGTTCTCCGCGTTCACCCTCATCAGCATTTCACTCTGCATCTGCTTCTTAGCATCGTTCAGGCTCCCTTGCAGCTGCCATAGCAACATTCCAGGGTAGGTTGTCAGTGGGCCACAGGCGCGCGCGCGCACACACACACATACACACGTGGTAGCTAGCGTACACTAAAAATACGAGATATGGTTGTCTAGATTACCCGTTGCAGGACTTGTACCAAATGACAGACCTTTACCACCTTTCATGTTAGTGTGATTGTATCACTGAAAACCACCAGCTGTAATTCAGTTACTCTTCTGGTTTTCAATCTTGCGGCAATAATTTGCTGAATATGCTAAAAGAAGCACTGCAGCTCAAAAAAAATAGATGCAGTTCCATAAGTGACCATGTAGGGGCGGGCTTGTGTCACTATTAAGAAGTCTAATGAAATATTTTTCACTGGATTATTTCCCCAACTCACTGAACAGGAAAACAGTGACAAGGTGACCAAGTGCTTGATACATAGATTCACGGCTATGCCAAAACCACAACCTGCTGGCTTTATTCCTACTCACGATCAACCCTGCCTCTCGCGTGTCGCGATATGAGCTAACTACTTTAACGAGCATTAAAAGATAAGATCTCAAAAAGCACAGAGCAGTTAATGAAGCAGCCGTAACGTCCGTTTCATAAGCGCTCAGCTCTGCCAACATTCGTTTTGGTGCTGCACAGAAGATGCCAGTAAAACAAAAAAAATAACGAGCAGGTCAGGATGTTGGGTCACCTTGGCCAGCTGCGGCTTCAGGTCATGAACTTCAGCCTCCAGGCTCCGCTTCTCACCCAGGGCGGTGCTCAGGGAAGCTTCCTTGGCATTAAGCAGGGCCTCCAGGTCCTTCAGCCGGGCCATTGCTGCCGCCAAGTCTGACTCTTTCTTGGTGTTCCTGTGGGGTTGGATACACGTCGCATGAAACCACAGCGCCATTTGTTCTCAGCCCTGGTGCTGGCGGGCCGCACCGCAAGCAGATCTCCAATCTGCCCATGTGCTCGACCGCGTTATTTTGACAATTGAACCAATTTGAGAGCTCAGCATGAGAGCTGGAAAGCCTGAACCCACTGCAACCTTCGAGGACTGGGACAGAGGAACAGCAACACCCAACTGTCCCAAGCTGCCCAAACAGTCTGATCAGCAGGAGGTGCTCATGTACATCTTTTGGCTACCCTATCTTGCCATAGGACGCAGTGGCTAATGACGCTCTAACATGATGGAGGTAAGGACTGATCCCAAAAACGCCCTGCTCCATGAAATCAGAAAACGTTTCGTTTACCTATTAACGTTTCCCCTCTTCCCCCATTTAGAATCGTTAGTTCATGCTTACATCCACTGTAGCGGAAGATGAAACATTTAAAACTGCCTGTAGCCACTCGTACTTCCTCTAGAAAACCGAAAGTCCCAGACCGGTCCCAGCCAATGAGAGAACACAACAAATCTTGTGGACACCAAGCATCTAGAGAAATCGGTCATCTTAGTGGAAGCAGGACTTGGTGCCGCAAAGCCTTTATGGCGCCCACAGCGTGGGCTGCATCGACAATGACGCTGTCCATCTGTCATCAAGATCACTTCCAGGCTGCCTAAGCGAGTGCGTGGCTCAGCAGGTTAGGAATCTGTGCCCGTCATCGGAAGGTTGTTAGTTTGAATCCCAGGGCTGTTAAACTAATGCTGCCATTGAGCCTTTAACCCCCTCCGCCCAGCTCCAGGGGTGCTGAATGCTGGCTGACCCTGCACTGTGACTCACCCCCCCAAGCTTGCTTTCACCTGTATGTGTCTCTCATGGAGAGCAAGATGGATTAGGTGAAAAGAGAATTTCCCTGTGGGGATAGATAAAGTATCAAATGATCTATGATACCATCCTCTCTATTCTGCCAAAGGTGTAATCACATCATTGCACTACGACACACCCAAAAACACACATGCAGATCCATTAGAAATGAGATATTTTTAGACTTGTGTCTTAAGATAAATACAGTCAACAGACGGAGGCTGACACAAGGCTGGGTGCCCTCCAGCTGAAGTGACGCTTTACTCGAATCTCACAGGGGGAAATGGCAAACGATTCCTCCGCTCAATCTGGGAAAAGGTGTCATTTTAATTGCAAAAGAGGGAACCACTCATAATTGCAAATATACCTGCTTTGACAGCAGGCATGTGGACGACGGAACAGCTACGGCAAGTAACGGCTTGAGACGTCAGGCTCGTGAGAAATGCGTACTGAGGTTCGGGCAAACATGCAGCACTGCATTCCTGAAGGCTGACCACACCTCTGACCTGTTCTGCAGAACAGCAGGCATGGGCAGGGCAAGTGTAAACAAGCTCCCGTCAGGAATACCATCCTGCGCCTCCGGGAACGGCAGTCTCCACCGCAGCCTTTTCACCAGGCTCCGGGGCAAATGGCTAATAGGCTTTGTGGCCAGGATCCAGCACCAAACCACGGAATGGAGGCCAGTTAATAAGGGCATGTGAACAGTGCCAGTTTTACCCAGATTAAAGCCATCAAGCCCAGCAGCGAGGGCACGTGTGTGTACACAAGCGGGCAGACTTGGACGGCACAGCGTTGGGTCTTCTGCTTCTTAAAATAACAAATACTTAATAGCTCTTCTGGCTCAACAAGTAGTGCATTGTGTTAATGACAAAAACGGTTGATGGCTTAAAGCAATAAAAATATTTATCAGTATTGAGTCTTGCTGAGTTCAGATGAGGCATCATTGTATTAAAGTAAATATGAGCCACGAAGAAAGAACTGCACCTGCAAATCTTCTGCACATGTTCTCCACACAAAGCGCCCCCCCCCCCCCAACACGTGTTTACATTTCAAACCCGTCGTATCCTGCTACAAGCAGCCAATGGACATTTACATGGGCCGCAAACCGCGGGGAGCAAGCGCGCGAGGGTGTCGCCGAGCAAACGGCAGGGTGTGGCCCAAACGGACACACGGCAACATGCGCGATTCATCCCCAGGAAGGCAGGAAGACACTCTTAACAAGTCGTGGCGAATCACGGGGTGATGGCGGCAGAGTGGTGCAGGTGTAAGGCGCGGCCAGCGCTCAGTCTAGCGGTACAGCACAGTCACACCCAGTCTGAGAATTAATCCTGTGGGAGTAGCATCCCTGGCTAATGAAACCAGGGCTGGGTGCATTGCAAGATTCTAACAAACAAGATCGGAAAAAAAAAAAAAAAAACAATTTACTGCAGCAAGGCAGTGAGTTCTGCAGCCTCATGTCTCTGAGGGCTGATTGGACACCTCTCTCTAGTTGGTTAGGGTGTGTGTGCCCTGTGATTGGCTGGCATCCCGCTGAGGGTGTCCCCCCTCTCCTGGGATAGGCTGCAGGCTCTCTGTGGCCCTGTACTGGACAAGCATTGTGGATGATGGATAGAGAGACAGATGGCAGAAACTACTGTGTGCATTTAATACAGAAACAGACAAGAAAGAGGAAAATTAAAACACTTGAGAGTCCACAGTTAAGATGGTGCTGAATATGCTGCTCTAAAGCTTCCGGTTCAGCTCCCAAGTGGCATTAAAGGAGCACAAACAAGACAGCAGTCCAGTAAAATGTCCAGTTAAATTCAGGGGTGAACGGAAGCTGCAAAGAAAAACTCAATACAGCAACTGCAATTCTTTTATCTTTTTTTTGTGAAGCAGTAATACTAATAATCAATAACAGACACACCATACACGTGGGCCTCTTCACTGTGTAATCTACAACTCTGGTTGCTGTGGCAACAAGATAATTACCCCGTGACGTAAAAACACAGGGAAAAGGATGTTTAAAAAAGAAAAAGGAATAAATGAAACTGGGGATGCCGCATCTGAATTTCCAGCCTTGTATGACTCACATCTATCTTCGTCAATCGCCACGGCAACCATGGAAACCACAAGCCAACAGAAGTCTAGCTGTTTTGCTGTGGCGCTGCCATGGAAACGGGGACAATGCCTTTCCACCCGTGTGCGGCAAATATGGGCTCTCGTGCTACTTTCAGGGGGGATTAATCGGAGCGGGCCAGTGGAATTCCACGCATACAGCTACTTGCTGTAAATATAAAGAAAGGATGGTGGAGCACATGAGTCACCAGGGGGGTTTGCTGCGAAACACTGAGTGTCCACACAGGTTTACAGCCCTCGCACCCCTGCAGGAACAAACCTGCTCTCTCACAGAATTCAAGGTAACTCCACCCCAAAAAAAAAAAAAGAAAAAGGATTTGCCATTTTTGTCAATGCAAGGCAACACTGAAGACAAGCCACAAATCCCAGCAGTAGCAGATCACGGACGGATATCTCCCGCTTTATCCAGAGACACGCCCAACATCCTGGCTGATGCAGAAGCTACAACTGCTTACTGGGTGGCCATTCCGAGCAAGCAGACCAAACAAGACACCGAACTGGGCGTGTCAGGGAACCCAGTACAGCAAAGGAAACACGATCTTACTGTATGAATGAGCACGGGGGAAAAGGACATGAGGATCGCACTACTGTCTTTAATTTAACTCAATTAAATTAACTAAATCAATTTGAAGTAATTAAAAGTGGAAGGCACAGTCACAGAGAAACACCCACACAAACACGACAGACAGAGGGACTAATGAAAGATACGGGGTGAGTCACAAAAGACACACACACACACAACCACACCGCCATCCTTCCTCCAGCACCATCCGGGGTTGGGGGGGGGGGGTCCTTCAGACTATCTGTCATCTTCCTCTGCACTCAGCCACCTTCCACATGGGGCATATTCACCGGACCACCCTGAAAGGAGGTTCCCGGAGAATGCCAGCATGTTCCCGGAGCTGCGGTGCTAAAATACACTGGTGGAAAGAGAGGGGCCCCTGCATTCAGAAAGATTCTGCCTGGAGCAGAATGACCACACAGAAATAGAACTACTTCTCTGACGACCTCTTCCGTTCCTGAATCCACTGGCAAGGGGCACCGCTGGTGTTGGGAGACTGAAAATTTCACAAAATGGCCAAACTGAGTTCCAACACCCTGTTTACACCTCAATATTATTTCCTTCCTGTTTGCAGATAAACAGGCTGGGAAAAAAAGATACAGATTCAAATTTATGGATACATATGGATACAGTAACCAAAAATCAAATTTTTCCAAACAGTCCTTCAATAATTTGGACCTTGTCAACATTTCATAAAACACCTCTGCAAAGGGAAGGAGAGGGAGGTCTGGGTGTCCCTGCTGAGACTGCTGTCCCCGCAACACAGTCCCAGATACACAGCAGAAAATGGATGGATGGACGGACGGACTGTGCCAACATGTCACCATAGACGGCTTTACATATACATTTATAAACACACACAGCACAAGCAGAAGAAGTCAGTAGACATAAACAGAAAGGAATGTAAGATCCTCACAGTACTCAGACTAGAAAAGTCATAAAATTCTGAGGGTCCCAGATAAACTAGCTGCCCATCACCCCACCAAGCACACTAATTACTGACAAGGTTTGGAACAAGTCTGGCTTTATTTATGCAACAAAGGGTGGCGTCATTTGGCAGGCTGCTGTCACGCTGCCCCTTCAGCTGAGCGCCACACCTGCAGGATCTGACATTGCGACACTAATTTCAACCACGCTACAACAAAAGGGACAATGCACATCCTTCCCAAAATATTGTGGAACAATAACAGGCGTTGGGCCTCGTGTGACTGGCAGAATGAGATAGCCTTTTACATGAAGCGGTTCGGTGCGGTTTCAGACAGGTCAAAGACATTAGCGTCTTCCCAGACTTCGTTTACGCACTTGTCAGGCTAATACATGCTACATTTAACATATACACTATGCTACATCCCTCCGCTTCATACAGGGATGATGAAGGAGGAGGCGGAGACGGGGGGCGGGAGATTGAGGGCCCAGTAATGGAGTCTAAATGGCAGTGAAGGGGCTCAGTAGAGGCCTTCCCCAAGGTTGAGGGAAACCTGCCACAAATACAGACTACAGGCTTGTCTTTCAGTGTTCATGTTGCACTTCTTCACTGCTCATCTCCTGAAACTCCCACGAGACCTCAGTTTCTAGAGCACCACTAACGTCTGAAAACCACGAGTAATGATGTTAAACAAGAGCAGGAGGGAAGCGACACCCGCAGCGAAGTCTTGAGGACATCACCCTCCCAATAAAGGGATTACTGTGCCTTTCAGCAGCATGCAGAAGCTAGCAGGGGAAGGCTGGGTGTGGTCCTTCACCATCAGGAAGTGTGTGACTCATCTACCTGCTATGAGCATTATGTCTCTGTGGTAAACTCAGTGCTAGCACCGCGGCCCATTAAATTACCAGCTCTGATATGAAAGGCTATGAGAAGCAATGCACGGGAAATGGAATTAGGAACGTATGGGCATGAGTTCGTGGAAACTGGAAACTGCTCTTGCGCCGTCTTGCGGCTGCCAACTGGGGCGATTAATCGAGAATCCGCTCCCCTTGATAACACAGAGCAGGACATTTTGGCCGTGAATGAGAATAAGGAGTTCATGCAAATTGGGAGAAGTCAACAAACCCCTTCGGTTCTCTAATGCAGTAAGTCCCACACAACTGATCCGAGTGGAAACAAAGGAGCAGCCACTGGAGATGTTTGTCTGGCATCTGCTCTAATCATACACATATTCTGGAATTTCAAGCTCTTGAATGCATCCAGATGCTCTGGATTAGAGGCCTCTAAGATGAGAACGTGTGTGTGCGTCCTGGGTCTGGAGAAGTACCAGCAAGTATGGTTACAAGCGGCGGTTGGCTGCGTGAGCGCCAGCGGCGCTAGTAAGAGCGGTAGGGGATAAACCACGCCCTCAGAAGCAGACCCTGTGCTTCTGCGAAAAAACCTTGAGTTGGGGAGTCATTGGCTATTTTGTTTTGTTGAGATGGAGGATTAATTGCAGTAAACAAAACATTTGAATACTACCAGGAAGGAATATGCCACGTCCAAAAAACAGCTTCTTGGGCCTCATAAAGTAAACGAGGAGTGGAGTGAGTCATGGCGCTTGGCTTTGCCCAAGATGGATCCATGGAAATTCTGACCTAGCCTTGTTACACACACACACAGACACCGCAAAACCCCTCCTAACCAGGCAGTAACATTGCAGGGCACAATGTGAATCATTGGAAGGCAGTATTTTCTTGACACGGACACAACCGCCCCCCACCTTTATCACTGTCGCACATCCCCCACGAGTCAGTACTAGGTGACTTGCTACCATAAGAACCACGCTGCCATCGTGGATGGTCTCAAACTGGACATTCTGCTGGACGGACGTCACTGCGGCGAAACCAACCCCTGCAGCTGGGGCTTTCCCCAACCACGACTCAGCCGCAGCGATGAAGAGCGTGACGGCGTGCAGTACGGGCTGACCGTGGTCCACCCCCATACTCAAACACACCAATCACAGCCCCAGCCAACATGCCCACACGGCACCAGGACGCCCAAGAATCTGAACTTAAAAAAGCCACTAAGACCCGCCCCCCCCACACCGAACAAATGTGATAGAGCCCCAGCAGATTTGCCCAGTTTCATAACCCAAGGGACGACCAGGCCGTCTTCTTATTCACAGGAAATCTACTTTGCAACTGGGAATCTTACAATAATTAACAGCTGAAATGTAGTCGTCGAAAAGCAAATGATATCTCCAGTGATGAAATCTGTAATTCGGTGTATATTTTATGGCCGAAAATTCAAATTCTTGAACTACAGGGGATGCCGGCAGGTGTAAAACACAGCAAGACACATAGATGAGGCCAGAGCAGTGTGAGTGAGCAGCAGGCGTGCAGATGATGTGGTCAGACGTGGTGACGGGGACTTCCTTTGGAGATCCCTTTGATAGCTTCAAAAAGCAAAGAAAACATCACTGGCATCAGAACAGCTCCCGAAACAGGGTGAGGAGTTTTCTGTAGCCAAAAAAAAAAAAAAAGTCTGACGAACATTTTTTTTTATGGAGGGAGAACCCCTCCCTTAAGTGGAACATGCTAAACATACCAAGGTGAACAGCTCCCCATTAGCAATTAGCAAGAATGAACTCACCGAGCTAACTGAAAATGTCATAGTGCCTTGGGCTGAATACGCTTGAATGGGCCAGTCCCCAAATGGGACCAGAACTCCCTGTACAGTGGTGGCACACCCATCTACAAGAAATCTTGCCACTCGCGTTAATGAAAAGACTGACAACATTTGAATCTGTGACTCTTTGACAGACGAGGTGCAGGGTTGCCATGCCAACCAAACAGGGCGAGTCTCACAAGCTTGCACGCCAATGACCAAGACCCAGAGTAGTGAGTTGGGCAGGTCCCTGCGTCATTGTGGCTTTCCCCAGCATCAGTGTCGAGGACGCATGATTTAAAATGGGACTGGATCAGAATGTAACCAAAATACCAGCACTGTATATTTCGTAATATAATGTGCTGAAAAGACAGCGAAGTAAAAGTAAAAGCCAAACAAGTATGCAGCCTGGACGGGTTTTGGTTGAAAAACGCCATACAACATACCTGAGTGCAGGCGACGCATATAAACAGTAACACTTTCAGCCACGAGTTAATGCAACCAGATGCCATCAGAGAGCTTCAGGTTACAATCAAGATATTAAATTTACCAGTCCTGGAAGAGACCATGAGAACAGATATACTGGTAGAATACAGTAAGCTAACAATTCTCACCTGATCTTCCCAAAAACATTGGCACAAATAATATGAACCCTCCAATCTTCCGAAAACATCGCCAGGGCCTTGGGTTTCCGGTCTTGCTGTACCTCGACTTTCCTAAAGAGCTTATTTTGGTGGCCTCTACGTCCATCCTAAGTGCCTTTGGATTCATCTGGAGATGCCTACGGCTGGCTGGCAGTACCGACCCCGGGCGCCACACAGACAGGGCCGACTCCAGGAAGTGTGCGTGATAAGGTGGGATCGAGAACAGAAAACTGTGGGATACTGTGGATCAATGGCGAATAAAGGAGCTGCCCTGACAACTATTGTGTGGAATCAAAAAGTTTAAAAATGAGATTGAGAGCCGTTTCTGCATGGCACTCAAACTGAACCAGGACTGCAAGCGCACAGACAGCAGGGAGCCAAAAATGCATCTTTAATTAGGAGGTCGAAGAGGAGGCGCAGAGAGGGGCCTACCTAGCCTTGAGCTCCATGTAGTCACCCTGCACCTTGCCCAGCTCCAGCTGCAGCCGGGCGCGTTCTTTGGCTACCGAGTCCAACGACTTGCGGGCGTCGGCCAGCTCCCTCTCATAGGCCGCCTTCACGCCGGACAGCCGGCGGCTGACCTCCGTCTCCGACTCGGAGACGCGCGTGCGCAGCCCCGCGTTCTCCAGCTCCAGGGAGCGCATCTTGTCGATGTAGACCGCCAGCCGGTCGTTGAGGTTGCTCAGGTCCTCCTTCTCCTGCAGCCGCGTGATGCGGCTCGGGGTCAGGGGCGAGGTGATGCTGAGGCTGGGCCGCTTCTGTCCAGGGGTCTCCATGGCGATCGGCTTAATAGGCTGCCACCCGTCCAGGAACAAAGGTAAAAAGGATTATTAACCTTGAACCTTCAGACCTTTTAAAACAAATAAGAACAGCATCACAAGCAGACTAATGACTCAAGCAGCTATTTTAAGTTTCCACAAAAAAAAAAAAAAAAAGTTACACTATCAGCGCTCACTGACCGGCACCATCTGGGACATAGAGATTAAAACATTTTCAAGCCCTATTTTAACAGTCCCTATGACCCACAGCAGGGGATGCAATGGGACAATGATGATTTTAATAGTCTGACCACGCTTTGACCAAGGTCATGGCTCTGTTATTTTTTGCTTTTTCGCACTTTTTATGAATGAAATTAGCTTCATAACTCGTGCCGAATTTTCACTCTGGAGACGACATGGATCTAACTCACACCACACACGTCCTGGGATGGTGAGTGATTTCCTATTCACAGAGAAAACTAATTTCCTCTTATCCGCTTCTGTGTTGACGTGCATCTCTCATTTTAAAAAATCATAAATAAAAAATAAAAAACGAGCTCACATTTTTACTTTGCAATTAAATAGTATTTCTTACAAAAAAAATGACAAAACTCATCATCCCTTACAATCAAATAATTTGCAATTATTAAATTATAATTAGTGATTCTAAAGTGCAACTGTGAATTAAACCATAACACAAAATATTCCATTTGTAGAACAGAGAAAAAAAATTAGAACAAAGTTATTTTCAGAACTTTCTGCGAAAAAAAGCCAGAAATTTCTGACTTCAAAGGAGAGTCACAGCTACTTGCCCTGCAGGTAAAATGGACAGCTGTCCACCTTTGACCCAAACGAGCCAGAGAATTCCTCCCCTTGCTAAACTTCCTATTTATAAAAATACCCAGCAACTTTACCTTGCACAGAGCTCTTTGCAGTCGAACTCCTGAACAGGATGGATGAGCTGCCTGAATGTTCAGAGCGGACTGAGCTGATTGGCCGGTGCTCCTGGGTTTAGAATGTTGCTCTTGAATCAGTCCTGAGCGGGTCTCTGGCTTCTGAATTTGGCTGCATTTTGGTTAGTCACAGCTTATGTATTTCAGGAAGAAGGGAGGGAGGGAGGGAGTATGTAAGATGAGGAGGGATAGGAGGAGTCAGCCCGAAACTGAACTACCACACAAACAATCCAAAAACTATCCAAACAAAAACCATCCTTTGGTCACACATGTAAGCCCCTCAGGCAGAATTTTTACAGAGAAGCCCCAACTTTAACGCCTGTTATAGGAGTCCACACAACATTCAAATAAAATGAAACAATTATTTTTAAAACTAAGAACAACGGTAAACAGCAATTACGTTTATGATGTCACATTCTTTTAAATCATAACCGCAGATGGTCTTATTTCCCTCTATGCAGGCCTGCGTTGCTAAACAAAAGCAGAAATAACAGTTCACACCATGGTTTAGCTCCCATAGTGTTAGCTCAGACAAACAGATGCCGATTAAGCACAGAGAAGCTTGTTTGGAAGAAAGCAAAAAGGCAGGAATAGGCCAGTTCCTGTTCCCCGAGTGTCTACAGGATGAACGCATTACCTGCGCACCACACCCAATGAACATCGACCCCCCCTCGGGCGATCTGCATGCAAATGTGTATTAAACCGACGCGCTTCCATGTTAAGCTATATTCAGCTTGTCAAACACAAAAGATCCAGGACAGCAAAGACATATACAGCTCTATGCTGCCTCATGAGAAATAACATCTTTAAAGCCTTCAGATTAACACCCCCACAGTATATACAAAAAAACATATTTACAACTCAGGACGTGGGCCTTGTGCCATCAATTCAACCATCATGCGTACAGTAGAGTTGCTGCCCAATCATGCAGGTTGGGAACCATTATAGGCTGTTCGTTAGCCTGGGACGATCCAGGCACTGGATCAAGTTGGCAGCTTTTACTCAGTGCTGGAAAACTGGGCAAGGGGAAGCTGGCCAGAGCTCTATGGGTGAATCACATTTCCAGTTTTGCTGCTTTATCAACTTACGGACTTTTTTTTTTCGTCACAGCCAGAGATTCTCCCTGCTGTCTATCGCATCAGGAATTAAGCGAGAATCTGGAAAACAGCCAATGCACAAACTGACACAGACACTTCATATTTAGTTGTTCAGCTGATTCTCCTCCTGAAGCTGAATGTTGTGCTCAAGACATGTATTTCTGATTAAGGTACATACCTTACAACATAGAACCCGAAACAGCAGCCTTCAATCTGGAGGTGCATGCTCTTCACCAATACACAACCAGCCTCCCCATAAAACCTGTACTGCTTCACGGCATGAAACACAGTCTGCTTTCTGAATGGACACACAGCAGGTCACCTGACAGCAGTGGCCGTGATTTTCCAAGAGCGATTCTGGCACATTCCACGTCTGCATGGGCTACCCTGTACCCATAAGGTCCAGAGAGTCATATTAGTAAATGTGCACAAGCTGAGTACCTGAGCATGGCATGTGGGGGGGGTGTGGGAGATAACCAGGGGAGGCAGAGATAAAGCAGAAAAACCAGATGCCTCAGAGAGTCCAGAAGACAATGAATTTGTAGGCTAGATATAAAAGACGGACCATTCTGCAGGGCAATGGGTCTTTACCAGAAAATGCAGTCCTTCATTACACACAAGCTGCAGACAGCATTCCTGCAGAATCCCACTCCAGGAGCTAGTGTGGGATAAATCGCACCGTTCGGCAAACAAAGACCCTTCTCGACTCCTGCAGTCTCTCTCCCCCCCCCCCAAGCGTGGAGCAAAACCCCAAAGCCCACACCCACACATGCTGTCCGGCTGTGTAGCCCCACCCCCCGATACACCCTCCCACTCCAGGCTGGCCCAGAGTAGTGCCACCCCAACAAGAGGCTTTCCAAGAGGGGTGGGGCTAACTAAGGATGAGTCACTTTTTACCGACATCGAGTACAATGTCGCCCACCAGCCCCCAATCTACATCCCGTTCTACCTACTCCCACACATACAGAGCCTAGCCTCTGCTCCCCTAAAAGAGCAACACCCATAAGAGAGAAATGGTTAAGGGTGCACTTATTCAGTCGAGGCTCTCATTTGTAATAGAGCTTATTTTATTCAGCATGGAATGTATCGGGACACAGTTGGAAAGGGTTCTAGAGAACAAGAGTCAAAATGAATAAAGGTCTCTCAAACACATGCATAACAAAAAGGTACTTTTCATCAATCACCTAAAATGCAAAGTCTAATTTAGGTTAAGCTTCTCTTTGATTCTAAAGTAGGCCGTTAGCCATTTGGATCTATTGAAATCTGTTCAAAATATTATCTTTTGTAACTGAAACAAGTAAATGTTTACTGATTAACATTACCTGGAGAAAGGGAAAATACAACAAAAGAACTACAAATTGAAGTACATGCTGATTGCCATTACAGTGCAAACCTACTAACGTTAAAAAAATAAAAAAAAAACAGCTTTGGCAACACATTCCCGTATCCATGGCAACCAAGCCTGATCTCTGTTGCCAACACTGTGGTTAGTGCATGACTGGAAACCATTACTTATGACAAAGTAAAATAGAGAAAAAGGAAAAAAAAAGTAGAGGGGCTTAAGACTGACTTTCACAGGGGTAAAAAAAGGCTTCGCATTGTGTACCTGCTAAAGGCTGTACGAATATCAAAGCTAAACATCAGTCAGTGAAGGACCCCCCCACACACACACACACACACACACACACACACAGAAACAGTGCCACCGATTTTGTTCTCTCATAAACTATATAAAAATGCATTTTTCATGGGATGTCCCATGACCTGTTTTGTTTTGGGGGGGGGGGGGGGTTCCCTCTACAAGGCAGAGAAAACCAATCAGCCTATTCTTAAAAGATAATAGTTTACCTGGGAATAATTTGGATTACACCAAGGTGAATTATTTACTTAAACCAGTGGATGAATATCAAAGGAGCTAATGTAAAGTTTCATTCCAATATAGATTATAGTGATTGGTTTTTAGGAATTTTTCATTTTTCACACAATTTTACTACAGAAATCATTAATTTCATTAACATATGGGCATACTGTACAAACAGCAACAAGACAATTAGAGGGAAAAAATCTGTTACTAACACCGTTGATAATTTCTGCTGTGGTGGTAGGACTACATTAGGAAGGGCGGCATTTTTCAGCCCTGAAAGAAAAATCTCCAGCTATGCAGGAAGATGTGTTAATCGATTACAGAAGCGTTATTTATTCAACATTAGTAATCAGAGTTTTTAATGACACTTATTTACCGTTACTTGTTTAAATTCATGAGAAGTGACAAAACTCCGCCAGACACTATAATCTTATGACAAAGTTTTCATGAATCTGCGAATTCGGCCGGTAACAATACACTGACGCGACATCTCCCCCTGGCGGCATTCGAAAACAGTGACCTTAATTTGCTAGTTTACACAACCCTCCTCTAACAATGAGCGTCACATATTTGCAGTTAGTAAAAATTTGGTTTAGATGTTTAGCGTGTTCGTGAGAATAGGTAGTGCTGGGAGTCTGAGATGTTCTCTTCCTGCAGGAGAACAGAACACATCAGTGCTCAAACTGTCAGGATAATGTTACATTCATAACAAAACAAACACTAGCTGTTTACAGACATGTAGCTAACATTATAAAGTATAGCAGCGTGACTACAAATCCAAAAGACATTCAAATATGTACTCTGCTCCCAAATGTTCAACATATAATAGTCTTTGAACATAATTCTCGACTGTATAAACAAATGGTCAAGAATAAAATCAGATATTTTAAGAAAGGGAAAGTATAGAAAGGTTACATTAAAGTTTCAAAGAAGGGCTATTTTCAGTATCCTCGATGTATTCATACTTACAGTAGATTTTAAAAAAATGTTAATATTTAACGGGAGTTACAGTCTTGTGAAAATGGGTCCCTCACGCTTTTTTATCTCCTAAGCGTACCGTTTATGGCTTGACTGGTGCAGTAATGGCACTGGCCATGTGGACCCAGCTACTGGGGAGTGCAGACTCTACATACCTGGCTGCACTACGCCACAAGCAGAAGTTAGTTTATTAAATTAACAGCCTTACGCTATTGTGATTTCTATTATCGACCACACACTGCCAAAATATAAAACCCACCGGATAAAACATCCTTCTCCTTCTAACATTAACACATGCGTGCATTAACAAATCAGGCAACAAACTTAACGCCCTCGTACTCAATTTATTAAAGTATTAATTCATTTCTTATTATAACATACAGGCCAAAGGACATCAGGTTTCACCTGAACTGCTCCGAATAAACTAATATCTTTTGAAACCACTCAAAATATACAGAAATTTCTTCAATAACATTTTAATAAACGCTTCGTTCCCGAACAAATGATTGCTCATGTTGACTGCTGTTTAGTGACCTGCGTGATGTTTTTTTCTTCCAATTTTAACACCAGGTAACCGTGTTAAAATTGATATAAATGCCTACAAGCAACAATATGCATTCAGAAATTTCTCAAAAACAAGCACTTACCAGAAAACAGATTAGTACCATTATTACACCACATTTTCATAAAACCGTTGTTAGTTGTGTATATTTAGGCCGGAGTAACTTTCCTCGCGAACATCGTGTGCACGCGCGGAAGCCAAAGGCGTTCAGAAAGTTCGCTGACAACTTCAAATTATTTCAGCAATTAATTAATTGAAATAAAGTTCGCATTAAAAATGTGCAAAACTTGATTTCATCTTCTTCGCCAATACATAAAAACGTGTTGCTAAGCTACTTTAAAAAAAAAAAAACCTCGGCACAGCCGAGCCTTTAGATTTCGATTGTTTTATATAAACACTGCATGCACAGGGAAATTTCGCCCCCTAGTGGATTTTTCGCTTTAAGTCGATTGAAGTACGTTTCTGTTTGCTTTTGCGCCAGGGTAAACTTTCACGATTTACTTAATGAACCGCTGAATACATTTTAAAGTTTACCCATCTATCACCCATACATTCGTCTAGTAGAGTGTTAATGAGGCCCAGGAACTCAGAAAACACAGCACTTAATGCAAGGGGGAACACCTTGTACGGGATACCGGTCCATCGTAGGGCACACAAACGTTTAATAAAAATAAGCAAACACAGGCTATAGTTATGAATTTTCTATATTAAGTGCAAAACCGACTATAGAAAAGTTATTTAATTCAAACACAGTGAAGTAACGTACATATGAAATATAGGTTGAAATGACTGACATAATCCTTGTGAAACAGATAACGGTCAGGGAGGGCGCGTTGAAAGCTTTTTCACAGATGAAATTCACAGTGTATGTTTTTCCCTCTTATTTCTACAGCAATTGTGATACATATCCCTCGTCTGGGGCACTCTAAGGTAAATACCTGGAGGGTTGGGAGTCTGTTGGTCTGATTGCACGCGCTCCATTATGAGAGAAGTGCTGCAATACGATCGCGCCACCTGGGTGTCAGGTTGTGACAGGTGGGTTCTGTGGAGCTCGAGGACAGATCCACAGCGTGCATTTGGTCACAGATCCTATTTTTTTTTCTTTTTACTTAATTGCTTTGATGCATTGATCGTGTGCGAGCCAGATGTCACATGTAAATCTGGGTACTTCCAAATAAAAGTAATTATGGGTATGGTGGTATCCTGGTATATAACCATCTTCTTTGCTGTATGGGCTCTATCTCCGGTGGTGCATCCCTGCAGTTTGGATGATGTCATAAGGTGATGTGCTGTAAATGCCAATCACCACCGAAGGTGTGTTAACAACAGCGGTCCCCAGCTTTTGTTGTGACAGGAAGATTATCATTGGTTATTAGTAATAGACAGGAAGAATGAGCCAATATCCCAGTAAAGGGATGATGTCACAGCCATCTGATTCATATTCCCAATGGAGTTCAGAGTTCCTGCCTTGTTTAATAGTATTAAGGATATTTTTCAGCCATGCACACTGTATATATTCTTACATATACCAGCTGTTTGGTGTAGATGGAATTGGGGAAACGGTTGTGTGCTTTCAAAGATGCTCATATATATCAGTTTGGGGAAACTGTGCTGCAAGTGAATCTTCTTAAGTATACACAACAATCGGGACCTTCAGAACTAACAGAACTTTGCTACCACCAAGTCCCCAAAGCATGTGACACATTATCGATAACGGAAAAAGACAGAGGTGTCATATGACGTGTGTATCCCCTCCAATCGGAGGTAGGTCTCCCAGAAGCTGTCAGGAGCCTCATAGTGTGATAAACCATCACTGACCAACGGTACCCATGCACAATCAAGTGAAAATGATAAGAAGATACAAGCTATCAGTACTGCAATCAAGGTGGGAAATTAGAATATCAAATAATGCATCCCAGTGACAGGTAGTGGCCATAGTGGGGAAGCTCAGAATTTCCATTTAAGGACATATGGACTCCAGCAAACTCATGTGAACTTTGGGACGACTGCCCATTTCATCAATAGACATTGTTTAGTATATGAATTATCATCGTCATAAATATAGCATCACCATCACTGTTCAGTTGTCACTCTTACTGAAAAACAGTTAAGCCAATTGTTACAGTACTAGATATTATGGTTGTGGCTAATTGTTGTTATATGCAATGAAAATCACCATTTCAATGTCACTTCAGGCAGATGGAGAAATTTTTAGTTGCTTAGACACTATTATCCAGATTTAAGGCAACTTATTCCTTTACACTACAGGATATTTTTGCTGAAGTAGTCCAGGCTGAGCGCTTTGTTCCGGGACACAGGAGGGAGGCTCCTCATGGAATTCGAAACTTGCAGCTTTTCGGTCTCCTTCCTGCACCCTAAATTCACCTATAAAGCTTAGGTGGCAGATACAAGATCTGATTTCCCCAGTAGAAAGATCTACCACTCAAGCAGATGGTCAAATAAAAGAAGCGGGATAGAGAGCCAGCGGAGAGAGATAAACCTCAAAACAGGTCCAAAACTCACAGACAGACTGCAGGCGAAAGAGAAACCCAATCCATTATCTATACTCACCATTGATTGGCGCTCACTACTCCTGTAGACGCCATTAGTGAAGGCAGACCTTTTGGACAGACTGACACTATGACAGAGAACCTGGGCCCTGCTCCCTTTCACCCCCTGCCCCCCCTAAAGGCTCCAGTCCTGCTTTTAGACCACCCCTCCTGCTCACCCCCTTCATAGCCATGCTGTTGTTTTTCTGCTCGTTGTCCTTTTTCTGACACTGAGCATGAAGGGTGGGTGGACTGATAAATTTAATCCTGACATCCTCACTGGTGACATTGATCCCTCCTGGCCCACACTGTAACACCCCAGGGGAGACCCTCTCTAATTAGTGTCTGGGGAATGTGTCTAGACAATGATTATGTCCACGCAAACTGCCCACTAAAGTGACGTTGCCTCCCACGGAACGCTGATACCCTCCTTTTAATAAAATTCTTTTTTCCCATTTCGGGCTGTAATGATACATTGGCTGTGACCTCACACTCCCGGCGTAACAGAAGACATTCATTCAAATGTAGCAGTGAATGTTTTACCGGTGTAGCTGGAATGTCCGGGCGTCTTCAATAAACGGGACACTTGTATTTATGAACACATGCTGATCCCTTATTGATGAATAAATCGACTGTTTGCAGCCATGTTCTACATGAAAAAAATACTTAAACCGCAAGTGAAGTTTTATCAGCAGAAATGATACGTAATGTATACTGATTTAAAGTGTAGTCTACTCATTTTTTAAAATTATTTTTCAAAGAGGCTAGGCACTCCACAACGCTATAAAAGGACAATTTAGTTCGATCTTTGTTTATTGTATATACGTGTCTCGTGTTACAGTCAATTATAAAGCCAACACTTATTAAAATTCCGCATTTACTATGTTAAGGCTTTTAAAGATAATGGGTGTGTTTTTATATTATTGCAAACCAAGTGTGCAGCGTTTTGAATATAAAAATAAAGACCACGAACAGGAGGGATATGACTCGGAAGCGTTCAACGCAAAATAATCTGATTAAGTGTACGTCCAAGGCCTAGCCAAGCTGTCAGCTGATAACTGCGAATATGCGGTCTCACCCAAATAAACACATCCCCGTATTGATAAAACTAGAAACAATTGATGGATCGATTAAAGCCACAAAACCATGCCCCAGCAATTACAAAAAAGAAGAAGGAAAAAAACGAATCCTCGGAGGGTGTGTTCAAAACATAGGTGGACGCCTGTCACATAAGACATGGCCCATTGCAGACCCAACGAAGCATCGCCCTCGAACAAATAAGCGCAGGCTGGGCTCTAATTTACAGCACGCACTGATACAGACCGCCGTCTGACGCGCCCATTACGCATGTCTGCCGCGCGCATGTGTGCAACCGGACAGCTACTGTAAATGTTTCAGGAGTGTCTGTCAGCATGACGTTATATTTTTATGCTATTTTTATTCGTCTACAATGTAATCTGCACACAAATGTAAAATATTACACCACGTTAATGATGCTACATTGCTAATCTTTCAATTAGCAATTTGTTAATTAATATTCTGCATTTCTGATTAGACTATACCACCTCGGATTATTATTTCAGAAGCAATATTGCCCTGTTATATATTACATTAGTATTATATTAGCGTAATATTATATTGCATATATAGTGCATAACATTTTGCAACTTTAATACTATTCGTCGTTAATATAATTATTATTTTAGTAATAATAATTATAATAATAATGATTCGAGACTTGTCTGCTGCAAGCAGGCGTGGTTTCACTTGAATCCAGAGGCGGTTGCTATCTGGTACAGCGCGCTGGAAGTCGTTCTTTGTTCGAGGCGCGAACATGAGCATAAACTAGAAAACCCATGGACATAAAACGAAACGAAAGTGTTAAAATAAAAGGCGATGAGCTACTGCAATGCTGTGCCAGAGCCTCATAAACAGCTTCTCTTCCACATACACGGTGCTGCTCTCACAAACCATTTCTCCCCCAAATCCCCACCCTCGCAGAAGCGCGCCAGAGACAACGCCGCTCCAACATTGACCCGCAGCAACCTCATTCAATACATATTGTAACGGTGAGGGAGCGGTGGGATTTGGATTTTATCCTGGGTCACGCAAGTGCCAGTCTAAAGAAAACACAGACGTAAAAATACCCTACAGTAATTCCTAATGCCAAAACAACTTGTTCCCGAATACGCCATTTCTACATTTCTGTTTCTAAGGTATTCAAAATTACCTTCCTCCTCTCCTCCAAAAACAGCAGTGATAGGCTGTTCATGGTATAACTCATTGGTTTTTGTTTCCAATGTTTTTTCTAATTATTATGTTTGCTGATGTCGGTTTTCTGTGAATGCTAAGTTATTCGCGATTAAAATATATACATATATTTCTTGGTTACACAAAGCCAGAACGCGCGATGGCTGGGATTTTTTAATGGGAAATGGGTGGGCTGATGTAGTTGGTTGCAGCGATGCTACACGATTTATGAGCTCCAGACGAAATAGGAGAACGGGGCGGCTTTAGTATGTCTGCATTGGAGGGAGCAGATTTAACCAGACGGGGTGGAGTCTGACATGGCCCTAGCCCTCCAATGTAGAGAGGGGCCGTCGCCTTACGAGTCGAGGGAGAAGAAAGGAAGGTAGCCAGGCCGGCAGGAAGAGGGGGCGGCCGGTGGGCGTGGTCTACGGAAAGTGGGCGTTGGAGAAGGAGGGGGCGGGGAGGCGGCGCACTGATGCTGCTTCTCGAGTCTTTCTCCTGTCTTTGTTTCATACTCTTTGTTAGCCATGCCGAGCCTGCTGGTTCTATCAGGGATCATGGAGAAGAATGGGGGCTATGGCGGGGATCTGGCCGTCTCTGGCTTCGGAAGCGAGGGACTGCTTGTGCCGCCGGACGAGGAAGAGGACGACTCCCGTGCTCTCAGGGTCGCCTTGGGCCAGCTGTCGCTTTTGGGTCTCGGGGAATCTGAGGACGGTGGCGGCGGGACTCCCACTCCTGGAGTGCAAGATCGGAGTAACAACAATAATAATCATCACAACAACCATAATAACGGCATCGGAGGAGGGAGCGGCGGAGACCCTGGGCTTTTGCAAGGGAAGAACAAGTTATGTGTCCTGTATGAGGGGTCCTCCTCTGAAACGAAAGGACGTGGCTGTAACATAACCGAATGCGTGCCTGTGCCCAGTTCCGAACATGTGGCCGAAATAGTAGGGAGACAAGGTAAAGATAAAGCGGAAATGTATAATTTCAAACTGACGTATTGCAAGTTGTGTTTTTTGGTGTGCCAGTACTTGTAGCATAGAAGGAACTTGCTCCCATACTTTTTATCTGTTTTGTTGTTGTAGCCCGCCTATATTTTTAGCCAGCGCATCACATTGTACTTGTCAAAAGACACGTTTTCCCCGCACCGCTGGGCTAGTGAACTGTTTTATTTATCTCGTGAATGTAAAGGGTACGTTAGGCAAGATCGAGTAGGTGTGACCTTCTTTCCAATATACTTTGGCGACTCCGCATTTGCTGCAGGTCTCTCCAGCGTTCAAACAATGAATTGTAACGGACACTTTAGGCATGGCAGGCATCCGCGCCTGCTCCCTTTGTCATGTGTGCGATCTCCAGTGTTTCAAAATCGGCGAGAGTAGCGAATGCTAGCCTGGGACGGACCTGAATATTAACTGACAGTTCATTTCGTCTTTGTTGTTTTTTTGCACGACATAGGCGTTTGTTAGTTAAACATCCAATGCAAGGTGCGTAGCTGCAGTCCAACCCGATTTATTGAATTTAAAACTAGGATCGTTGTTTACAGTCTGGATAATTTACAGACCTGTCGATTAATCGATTTTTAAAATTACGTCGAATATTCGTACTGACGCCTGCAGTTTTAACTGGCGTGTGAAGTTAGAACACACTTAAATAATGGCAGCTGTCAGGCTGAACTCCAGCGTCAAATTTGCATTGGCATTAAAGGAAGCTGGACAAATGGGTAACTCCCCTACCACTGTAGTTAAAAAAATCACCACAGAAACCAAGTAGGTTAGCTTCCCCCTCACCCGCTCCCAAATCGCCTCCTTTGGTGGAGAAAAGCTGCGTAATTGGGACAGGCTGGTAGTGTTTGCAACACTTCGGCCGGCCTGTCACCTTCATTTTGGAGTTTGACCCCTAGAACCGGAGAGAACAAAAGTCCCCTTTCTCTGCGGGGTTTAGGTTTTGTGTCAGCTGCCGTTGATGACGGAGTCTGTATTAACATGGCCTTGAGGGGGTTAGGGGCAGCTGAGGAAGGGGGGCGGGTGCGGAACATTCAAAAGGAGGCACGCCCAGTAAGCCGATGCAGCACCCCGACATCCCGCTCCCAAGTCCTCCAGGGTGACAGTAGATTAAGCGAGACCCCCCAAAGAGGGTGTCCCTCCTCCGTTAGCGACGCAACGGTGGTGTACCTACACGGGATTTTATCGACGCGGTGATTGAGTTTTGTTGTGCACATAACTGCTCCGGTCACAGCACTTGTTCGCCAGACAAATTTGAAGCGCATGTCAGAATTTTAATAACAAAGACAAGTGTTTGGTGAATCCGCGAATGATCCGCGAATTTGCTGCCCTAGGGAAAAAAAAGTTTTGACAGTGTATTATGGTCTTATGTCAACTACATACAGTTTTTTTGTCATAATTGTGCTTGTGTTATTGTGTCAGTACTATGTTTACGCCAGTCAATGTTCAGGCTGACTGAAGAGAATTTTAATACCACCTTTGAAACTTAAATTAAATATTCATTTGCTCGTATTGATACCTGTATTGAATACTTTTAGTTGCCGTATTCACGGCAAGGTTTACCTAAAAGGCAAATTGGTCTCAACATTAGCTTCATGGTGATAATAACATTTTTCAGACAACATTTGCATAAACAAGGGACGATAATATAGCAGTTGCTGAAATGACTTGTTCTGTGAATACCTGAAAGCAGTTTAACTCTGTGCTTTTTAACCTAAATGTAATAACACAATCTTGCACATTTCATGACAATAATGAAACTCAGCTATCCTTTACAATGCTATCTGATTTGTTTCTGCAAAGTAGCACAATCAGCGTGTCACTTTACCAGTATTTCATAACTTGTTGGTCATTTGGTGCCAGCAGGTTTCATAGCGTCTCAATTACACTGCTTATTCAAATTAAATAAAGTTTGCTATGTTGGTGGCGACAGTGGGCAAACTAAGCTTGTTCTTTAAAGAATGTATTTTAAAGCACGGTTTAGGAACGCTTCACCTTCAACAAACAACCCGACAAGCATTTTACACTAATACATAATATGCACTTAAGCGTTTAATTGGTGTATTTGTTTTTCTTAACGTGAAACCATGAAAATTAATTTTTGCGACGTTCTAGAGCCAGGTCATCTATCACTCGTGAATAAACAGTTTCGAGCCGTAAGGTTCGCCCGAGGTGTGAATAAAGCTTTTTTCTTCTTCTGACAGTTGGGGGAGCAATTAAGACCTCCACATTTTACGGCCAGCGTTTCATTGAGCAGTTCCTTGTTTTATCGCGTTCAGGGACTAGGGAATTCCTGGGACACAAGGACCCCGATCTAATGTTGTGTGAATGAGCTTTTGGGTCAAACGGTAGTCTGGAAAGGCTGGTTTGAGTCATGGTTAGTGTGTCGGATAATTGATATACTATATGGTTAATGAATCAGGTGCTTTGCTCAGAGCATCCTTTAAAATGCTTAATTCATCCATCATTTATTTATCTTTTTTTGGGGGTATGGCCCTTTTTAGTTACAGATGTGTATTGGTAGATTTCAAGGGTGCCTCGTATGTTTTCGGGTGACCCACTGCGGAAGGCCCACTCCTGGCCTCACATTCCCCTCTCACTGACAGATCACTCTATTTCCATCAGTTGCCAGAGGGTTTTTTGTTCAAAGCCCCATCACGAACCACAGTCAAGGAAGCATGTCGTATACATGTTGGAATACAATGCTAATATTAGAACAAACACAGTAACCCCCCAACTACCTCTGCATTAGGGCTATTAATATTAACCACCTGCAGTGTCTCTGCACCTCCCAGTGATGGTCATTTTTTTTCCTTCTTCAGAAATAATATAGCAGTTAGCCCAACCAAAAATGACCAATGTCCAGTCCTGTTGGATCTGTTGAATCTTATTTTGCTTATTACACGCTACCGCTGCAAATAATATTGGGCATGTAGGGGAATCAGAACCTCACCGCAGCCCCGCGGAGGAAGTGAGGTGGGATCTGATGCTGCTGCTTCTCCTGCTTAAAGAGCTACAGCCGTGTGTGTGTGTGTGTGCGTGTGCGCGCATCTGCCTGCTGTGCGTGGCCTTGAAGGAGTCAGAAATGAAGTACAGGCACACGATGGCCCAGCACAACCACATGTGTGTGTGTGTGTATTTGTACGTGGACAAGACTGTGCAAAAGTCGTAGGCCATCAAAGAAAAATATTTAGAGGTATTTATCTGGGTAGCAGGCCTAAGTGTATATTTGCTCAGAAATATTCACAATTTAATGTTAGAATATATGCAAATACAGATTTCCCCCCTGGATGGTTTATCTAATATAAATGAACAGCAACAGAATAAAAGATAAAAAGAATTTCTTTTGTTCTCCAAAAAGTTACTGATATCTTCTTGGATGGTTGTAAGACCACCTTCTCGTCTCCCGATCCTCTTCTCGGGCTCCTCAGTCATTACATGTATTTGGTAAATTTCACCACCAGCTCACATAATTAATTAACTTAGTGGAATAACTTGATGAGATATTGATTGGCCAACCTTGGTAATGCTAGTGGGTCAACAAATATACGTGTATATTGTGCGGCTACTACAAAGCTTGGGGCGTCACTCAGAGAGGTTTTTTTCCGTTTTACACCAACCTAAATAAAACAGTTTTCTTTGGCAGACTTTTGCACAGTACTGTATGTAAAATTTTCATATCTAAATTTTAAGATATTTTAAAGTGTAGTTTGGAAAGAGTGTTTAATGCAGAGGGAAAAGACCAGATGTTTGTTGAATGCACACATAATACAGAATAAAAATAAAAGTATCATAACATGTCCAAATGTTTGTATCAGTAGTGAATCTTAATTGTAATGAATTCCATTCCATTCGATTAAAAAAGTCCCGTAAATTCCATTGTCCAGTATCACACCATCTACCATTTTTGGGTCAAGTCCCTGACTGGTAAAAAAGGCAGGACATTGATCCTTTCTCATTTCACTTTATTATTTAAAACAATTTATTATTATTAACTTGGGATTATTCTGTGGATATCTGGCTAAAAAAGCAGGATTTGAAATTCAAAAATGTGAAAGGTGACACTAATTATGATGTGAGAAACTCCTAACGTTACGAGAATGGGCGGTACGGGAGCACTGTCAGTACAGGAGAGGTCATCAAGGCTTGTTTAGTGTAGGTGTTTCTAACCTAAGGTATCAATAAATCAGAAGCTTAGCATGTAAAGGGTTGCATTCTCTAGTCCCTCTCAACATCACCCCCTTGTGTTCCTTTCCCGTGTTTCAGGGTGCAAGATCAAAGCTCTGCGGGCAAAGACCAACACCTATATCAAGACCCCTGTGCGTGGAGAGGACCCTGTTTTCCTTATCACGGGTCGGAAGGAAGATGTTTCACTGGCACGGCGGGAGATCATCTCCGCCGCGGAGCACTTCTCCATGCTGCGGGCATCCCGCCATAAGCTGGGTGTGGCCTTCAGTGGCTCGCCCCCAGCGCCCCTGCCCGGCCAGACCACCATCCAGGTGCGGGTACCGTACCGCGTTGTGGGACTGGTGGTCGGTCCCAAGGGCTCCACCATCAAGCGCATCCAGCAGCAGACTTCCACATACATCGTCACGCCTAGCCGTGACCGTGACCCCGTCTTTGAGATCACTGGCTCGCCCGGCAACGCCGAACGCGCTCGCGAGGAGATCGAGTCGCACATCGCCTTCCGCACGGGCGGCCTGCATGACCTCAACAATGAGAACGACTGCCTGGGCCCCGAGGGCAGCGGTGGGACCCTGGAGAGCCGCATGCAGCATGTTTGGGGGGGCCCGGGATCTCAGCGCAAGCCTCTCGCCAGCAGCTACCGGCAGAACTTCTCAGACGGCCTGACCGGCGGGGGCGGTGTTGGGGGCAGTGGGGGCGGGATCTATGGCAAAGGCGGGGACTTCCCTGCACCCGGAGAGAAGCCGTGCTCCTATTTCGGGTCAGATGGGGCCCCGGGCTGGGGGGACCCCGACTTCCCTAAGCAGGCGGCGTACTACGCGCAGCAGCGTTCCAAAAGCTTTGGAGGCCTGCCACTGCTGGCCAACAGGCTATCGCCAGGCCTGCCCGATCCCAGCGGCGGCACGCCGGCCAGCGGCACGCCCCACGCCCAGGCCCGGCGTGCCCACAGCGAGCCCATCTCAGCCAGTATGGGCTTCCCTGGCCGGCTGCCAGCGGGCGACTCTCAGCCCACTGCCCACCGCGACTGCATGACCTGCTTCGAGAGCAAGGTGACGGCCGCCCTGGTGCCCTGCGGCCACAACCTCTTCTGCATGGAATGCGCCATCCGCATCTGCGAGCTCAGCCACCCAGAGTGCCCTGTCTGCCACGCCCTGGTCACGCAAGCCATCCGGATATTCTCCTAAAGCCTCTCTTCTTCCTTTTCTAATTTTGTTCATACACTTTGGGTTTTTTATTTTTATCATGTTTTTATATAATTATCATTCTGATTTTTTTTTCCAGAAAAGTATATTAAAACGGGCAGAAGGTCCTGCTTGTTTTACTAAAAGTATAATAAATATTTTTTAAATTTGTTTTTATATATATATTTTATAAAAGTTTTGTTTATAAGAAAAACAATACTATCCAGCTTAACCTTTTTCCTTTTTACTATTTCTTAGTTGTTAGAAAAAATATGGGGCAAAGAGAAGTGGAACGATGTGAAAGTTTTGTTCTTTTGTCTGATCATGGAACGACGTGTAGCTAAACAGTCAGGGTGGGGAGTGAGGAGGAGTCATTTTGATACAGGTTAACTTTTATCTTCCTACAGAAACTCACATGACCTGCTGGAATATTCTATGGGGGAACATTTCACTGAGGGCTTAGATTACGTCGTCTCGTCTTAAAACGACGTGCAAAGCGGGAACGCGGATTTGTGTCTCTAGCGCGGCCCCGATGGGCGTCATTTTGGGTTTCGAATTCCACAGGCGTTGAGTGCGAGAGGCCAGTTGCTTTGAAGTGGTTTCTGTCTGTGCTGCGGCTGATTTGACGCCCGGCTGTTTGTCAGCGTCGTACAATGAATCGGTCACCTAAAAAGACCCCAGACAAGGCGATCTGTCAAGCAGCAGCATAGGCCAGCTCCTTTGGGGGCAGAACGAGGGAATGCCCCGCTCTCATTTCAGTGGTTTTTTTTTGCCTCTCAGGGTCTTACTCCTCCCAGAACAAAAAAAAAACTTCAGGGCTAACAACCCCCCCCCC